>JARHVA010000202.1:4792500-5492500 GCA_037957365.1 Torreya grandis | reverse complement strand
CCCTTTTTGTGGTGATGGGAAGTAAAAAATTGTAGTCACCTTACCACAAAAAGATTATATAATTGTATAATTTGTGTATGAACCATGTAGCATATAGGAAAAACATGTCTAGGTAGATATATCATTGAAGCACGTAGAATGTAATCACATCAAGCCCTAAGATGCATGATATAAATCATGAAAACTTCTAGATATTAACAGTACAAAGTCAAAAAGTAATTAAACACACACATAAGAGCACTCATAAGCAAATCAAAAGATAATGGTCCAAAGATACCTCAAACAAGGGGCATGCCCAAATGTTACATAATTAAAGGGACATGAGTTGGTCAATTGTCCACAAAGCAAGAAATGACATATACAAATGTCCAAGTAAGAAAATAAAAACACGAGGGGAACAAACAATGGAGCATACACAAATGCTCAACAAGCAAGACAAGACACCCAAGGAAGTGCATAAACGAAAAATATGAGTAACTAACATAAACATTGCATACTAGCCCCTAAATATATGTGTTAGAATATATGTCAAGTACATAACATGTCAAGTACATTATGAAAGATATAAGCATGAATAAAGGCATGTGTAAGGACATAATCTGAAACATACTAATAAAAAGTGATCATAGAACTATGTAAGTTGTATGTATTAAGATCAAATAATCAGATGCCCCCAATGTCTATATGATATGAGTAGAACAAAGGCCCAACATTCATGTAGGAATAAATCATGTATATGTGTATGCATGTATCACACTCAAATGATGTGTGAAACACATGTATATAAAAAGTACTAATATGCCATCGACCAACATAGAACCAACAACATAGATGCCAAGGAATCAATAAGAATATGAAGATGTTGGAAATATTTATTATTATTTTTTTTTTTTTGTATATTTTGAATATTTACAAATAAAGAATTATCTTATGATCTCATCTAATTGATGCTCATGATTCATCCCCACTAGGAACTTGGTGTAATAAATTGGTGGTACTGCCAAGGAGCATGTATAAGTATAATATTTAACATTGTAGTATCTGTAATGCTCTACATATGTATAATAGGACTATGTGGTCATGAAGCGATAATAAAAGGAGTAGGGGTTCATGGATCCCATCGCTAAGTGTTTTGTGGTTTATTTATAGTAGAAGTAATAGAAATGTGTTTAGGTGATCTGGATATCTGAATATGGTACATAGTAGATAAGGATTATGTGGAATCCATTACATGCCTTTGATGCAATGGTTTTTCAAGTATTGGCTGCCTGGGAAAGATAATTACTTGTTGCTTACCCTTTTATGAAGGATTAATCTTAATAAGTTTTATAATTAATTAAATGGGTATAAACTTCTCTTGCTCAAGTGGATGTTCATATCAAATACTATAAATTGTAATTACCTTGTTGGCATGAATGTATTTAACACACTCATGCACTATATAAGGTATCACACAAAGAGTATGTACCTAAGGTCATCATAATAACATACGATGGATCTCGATTCCTCGTCAGACAAACTTGTTAGATTACTTGTGGATATCTATAGTTGACAAATTTAGATTTGGCTATTTTTAATTAATTTGTGAGACATATGTTGATTTGAGATAGTGGGATATTACTTAGGTTATATGATCACGCTGTTATGAGTTAGTTGTAAATATATATTTACTTTATGATCATGTTGATTTGTCATTTAAACCATATTTATGATGAATGTATATCATGAGTGCTATGGTCTAACTACTTACTTTATTGTGAGGTTGATGCAGGAAAACTCAGCGATTAGAGTGTGACGGAGTGAGAGCATCATTGAAGAGGGTGACATAAATCGATATGTCAGAGGATGATAGAGAAACTGATTGGTACCCTGCACACACCACATATAGCTAACACATGTTAGGTGCATAGTAAAATGATTAACATAGTGTGTTTAATTTTGCTTGCATTAGATGGTTGTTGCTTATAGTTTGTTAACATATTCTAATGGTTTTGAGGATTTTAGCTATTACGATTTGTGTGTGATCATTAATATTTTTGAGAGTAGCATAATTTGATTTAATTTAGACTTGTTGATTTTATCCGTCATAACATTAGGAGGCTGCTAATTAGTGAAATTATGGATTTTTATAGTCAATATAAAAATGAATAAATTTTAAGAAATTATCATTTTTTAGGAACAATAGAAAAGAAAGAGATCCATTGAATAATTAAAAAACACATACTTGTATTTAAAAGGGGACGAAAAAAATGAAAAAAAACAAAATTCATTAAAAATAAACTAAGAAAATCAAATAAGAATAAATAAATAGAATATGTTGGGCAAACATCGCTTTATTTTTTTAAAAAATAAGACAACTTTAAAGCAAAAGGCTATGCCTACTTAGGGGTTAGAAAATTAGGAAGTAGAGGGCAGTAAGAGAAATGGGGGTCATGAGATTCCATAACAAATAGGAGAATATGCCTTAGTGATAGGAAATCACACCTTAGCAGATGAAATGAGTCACTTAATTCATGGGGGAAGTGATTAAAGTTACTATACGGTTTGGAAATCGATAATGCCTGTCCACTAGAGTATAACCAACTGGGAGTCTAGTTGGACTCTTGGAAGATATTACTTCTATTTTTCGTAGAGGAGATGGGCGACACTTTATCTTTAATGGAAATGATCAATTAATCAAGCTCTAGGATATTCATAAAATGACATCTGGAAATTCCAAGTAAGTGTTTTTGCTTCTCTTCATTTTGTTGACTAAAATAATACCCCAACAAGAATCATTATCCTATAAACGACATGTCAATGTAGAAATCCATGATTAGATGCTAGCGTTAAAATGTTATTTAGGCATGTATTTAGCATGTAGTAAATTTATGTATTGATTTGTTAAATATTATTTTGGTTATGACATCTTACTTGATTGGTATCATTGTGCATAAATAATAGATATTCTTGTAAGTATTTATATTAAGTTGGACTTGGCGATCTCGTAGCGATCTATTTTGAGTAAAGCATTATTGAATAAGGCATCACTTAATTGACAACTTTTATAAGGCATCGCTATTTTGTTTTATCCTCTATATAGCAATCTATAAATCACTAGACATTAATTTAAAAAATGGGAATATGAACTTTGTCATTTAAACCATATTTATGATGAATGTATATCATGAGTGTTATGGTCTAACTACTTACTTTATTGTGAGGTTGATGCAGGAAAACTCAGCCATTAGAGTGTGACGGAGTGAGAGCATCATTGAAGAGGGTGACATAAATCGAGATGTCAGAGGATGATAGAGAAACTGATTGGTACTCTGCACAAACCACAAATAACTAACACATGTTAGGTGCATAGTAAAATGATTAACATAGGGTGTTTAATTTTGCTTGCATTAGATAGTTGTTGCTCATAGTTTGTTAACATATTTTAATGGTTTTGAGGATTTTAGCTATTACGATTTGTGTGTGATCATTAATAATTTTGAGAGTAGCATAATTTGATTTAATTTAGACTTGTTGATTTTATCTGTCATAACATTAGGAGGATGCTAATTAGTGAAATTATGGATTTTTATAGTTAATATAAAAATGAATAAATTTTAGGAAATTATCATTTTTGAGGAAAAATAGAAAAGAAAGAGATCCATTGAATAATTAAAAAACACATACTTGTATTTAAAAGGGGATGAAAAAAATGAAAAAAAACAAAAGTCATTAAAAATAAACTAAGAAAAGCAAATAAGAATAAATAAATAGAATATGTTGGGCAAACATCGCTTTATTTTTTTTAAAAAGAAGACGACTTTAAAGCAAAAGGCTATGCCTACTTAGGGGTTAGAAAATTAAGAAGTAGAGGGCAGTAAGAGAAATGGGGGTCATGAGATTCCATATCAAATAGGAGAATATGCCTTAGTGATAGGAAATCACACCTTAGTAGATGAAATGAGTCACTTAATTCATGGGGGAAGTGATTAAAGTTACTATATGGTTTGGAAATCGATAATGCCTGTCCATTAGAGTACAACCAACTGGGAGTCTAGTTGGACTCTTGGAAGATATTACTTCTATTTTTAGTTGAGGAGATGGGCGACACTTTATCTTTAATGGAAATGATCAGTTAATCGAGCTCTAGGATATTCATAAAATGACATCTGGAAATTCCAAGTGTTTTTGCTCCTCTTCATTTTGTTGATTAAAATAATACCCCAACAAGAATCATTATCGTATAAATGACATGTCAATGTAGAAATCCACGATTAGATGCTAGTGTTAAAATGTTATTTAAGCATGTATTTAGCATGTAGTAAATTTATGTATTGATTTGTTAAATATTATTTTGGTTATGACATCTTACTTGATTGGTATCATTGTGCATAAATAATAGATATTCTTGTAAGTATTTATATTAAGTTGGACTTGGCGATCTCGTAGCGATCTATTTTGAGTAAAGCATTATTGAATAAGGCATCACTGAATTGACAACTTTTATAAGGCATCGCTATTTTGTTTTATCCTCTATATAGCAATCTATAAATCACTGGACATTAATTTAAAAAATGGGAATATGAACTTAGTGAGTATTTAATAGCAAACTATATTATTATATAGAGCAAACTTGAAGCTGGAGTAGTTGTCGTAGCTAATTTCTTAAGGCATCGTCGAAGTTATGGGTAAAATCAAAGAACTAGATGTTTTGAAATCGATATATATGGCTGCAAACATAAGAAATTGATATATGTATTATTCTTTTTACACGACCTGTGTCTTATAATTGGGTCCTTGGAATTTGTAGTAAGGTGTTTAGTTTTTATTTTTCAGAATGTGTAAACATAAATGAAGCACTGAACTAATAAATTCCAGACCTATCACCAAGTCGCTTTGTTTTAATATGCAACCTATGGTAATTAATCAAAATTGTTGTATATTTTATATTTTAGCTTGTAATGTCCTTGACGTTGATTTGTGATTAACTTCTAACCTATTGTAAGGGTAAGTCACTATATTATTAGTTGCCTTGAGATAATACTACATATTTGAATAATATGTTGCTGTAATAATTAGTTTGTTATTATCACTGACGGCATCTATTGTTGGGATTGGATTATGTTTTTGATGAGTCATTGTATTATTTTTTGGAAAACATTAAAATATGTAGTATTCACATAGTGATTCGTTGAAAGCAATATATATACCCAAACCAAATCTGTAGATGGGAGTTTTAATTTCCTGTTGAATCCTATCGAGCTAGGTCCTACATGCAATATGATTCACTGAATATACTCTTGGGCATCATTTTTTATGTAATTATGCTAGCCATATATATCTAGTTGTTTAAACTCCTGGGTATTCATATTGTTTTGCCTGCGATGACTCATTAAAATTATTAATATTATTATCATAGCTTGCAATGACTTATTCCAAATTTGTTGAGTACCAAGAATGCCTTATATGCTTGGGTGTGGGTGAGTATATGGCTCAAGTGTATATTGTATATATGGGTATACAATGAGAAAAGATATAAAGATATACCGTGAAGGTCATATAACTTATTTGAAGACTTAGCTATGTATTCATCCTTTTCCCTATAGCCTTGATATTTGAATAAAATTTATAATACTGGTAGTCATATAATGTTAATCCAATTTTAATATATATTATGCTATAGTAATTATGGGAATTAATTTTATACTATGATGACACTTCGGGTAGTATTTTGTTATAGCATATATGGTGGCTTAGAAATATGATAAACAAATTATATATTATTTGGCCTCATTAAACCATTAGCTATTATATTTGTGATCATAGTACTATATCCAAAAGTATGTCATATGTGTGGTATCTAGGTGTTTTGCATGTAAATTATCATACATAAATCGACTCATAATTAGTATGTCATGTTACTAGTCCATTACCTAACTTGCCTTTGATGCATAATGCATATTATCATATGTCACTTGGACAAGCTGGGTGGACTTTCATTATATTATGACAAGTCTCATGATTTGGGGATCATTTTTCTATATAGTGTGGGCAACAAAGCACGTAGTATGGATGTAACACTAATAAAGGCTACGCATTTATAAGTTCATAGCAGTATATTTGAAAATATAAGTTTGGTCATGTGTACTTGGGTTATAAATTATATGAAAGAAATATACATATTAGAACTTTATGAGGGTATGTAAATAAGGCTTCGAGAATATAACAACATGTATTCTATGCTTCATATGGATTAACAATTATTTGTTTATACCTGGTTGGTTGAAATAAGTCTTAAGATGTCTATGGGACCAAAATTACAACTATATTAAAATAGTATTTTAGAAAATATAACAAGATGTTTAAATGAATGTTATAACAAGTTTATAAATTATTTGATACTCTGTAAATGATTGTTTGGATTTTAGTTATATATTGAGTACTTGTGTGTAGTGTTGGGTGAATATTTTGTTAGTCTGCTGTCTGATTGAGCAAAATAGGTCTTATCATCCACAACAAAGGAGATTGGTTGGCCCAGTGTGTAGGTTTACTAAATCAGACGTGGACAAATCTCTCCTATCATCAAGGAGAGGTTTCTTATAAGTATGAGGACCTATATACTATAAATATATGCAGAAAATAACACTCAAGGGTAGGATACACCATCCATCTCTCTTCTTTCAGAGATGATGTTCACAAACAAAGGAGAAAATCTTGGCGAAAACACTGAAGGCACTTCTCTTCTTTCAGAAGTGTTCTTGCAGGGAACAACAGGAGTTTTTTTAGCTAGTAAAAGTAACTGGTAACCAAGGGCGTAGTAACCAACAGACTGAGATGTAGCACAAAATCTCCACCTCGACTACCCAAGAGTGAGATACGAAGGACAATGAGGGTACAAAGTCATTCCACGGTCTTTTACACAGAAACAGAAAGAAAACACACTAAAGGGCAAACGTGGGGGCACAAAGTCTCTCCACAGTTGGCTTCAGAACACCTTCCTGATTACTTTCACTAGTTTTGCTTGCCAAATTAAATAAACAAGAACACATTCAGAAGATAGACATAACAACAATCTCCTAAAATGATACAAGCTATGACAACACAAAGTCCGTAAAAAACTTGCTTTCTCATTCAGATAAAATGATATGAACAACAATCTGAGCTCAAAGTCTCAGTATTCACCTTTCAATTTGGGCAGAGTTTTGCTTCTAGTAATGGGAAGATCTCCCTTAAATCAAACCAAGAGACTACAATATATAGAGGCCAAGGAAGGCTTGGCACTTTTTCCCATGGAGTGGCCCATGTTGTGCATTAATACCTTGAATGCATTTTTGGTTCTATCAAAGAGGGCCATGCTAGAACAGGGTGGCTGCCTTAACTGTGGCATGTTGATTTATCTTGAATGTCTTCTCTTAAGCCTGAGTCACTTCTTCTATCACCTGCTATCCTCATAACTGTCAATTTTGCCTTTACTCTAAAAGAGACAAATAAGGTGGCGCCTTCAATGTTTGCAAGCCCAAATATCTACCTGATGGACTGTTCCAACTAATGGAAATAACTTTTACAGATATTTCCCTCTTTGTCTCTTCTTGCTGTGATTTGAGCCCTTGGGATACCTTTTCCACTTTCTAGTTTTGTCCTTTGAATGCATTCGATCCCGTGCTCAAGTCTACAAAGATCAACAGTTATTTTATTACCGCAAATTTTACATCTTTGGGTCTGTCATTGCTTGAAAGTTAACGGCTAATTGGTTGTCCTAAATTTGATGACTGCGGGTCCATCATCCTCTTTAGCAATTCTTTCATGTCTTTTCTGCTTGTTGATTGTCGAGTGCCTCTTCGAGTCTTTAGAAAAGGTCCTTTCTGAGTGTCAAGTGCCCCCCTGTAAGGGTACCTACCCTTCAGGATCTTCCGAGCGGCCTTTGGGTTTCAATTTCTTTAGTTAGGCTTAATCCTTTATTTCCTTCAGACAAAATGTTCAAAGGAATTCCTTGGCTCTATGTCTTTGTATTGGGAGTGTTCCATTTTTTACACGTGGCACGTTCTGCTACTTTTAACAAGTGACACATGGCATCTTCTGTCGGAATAGGCGAGGACACTTGGCATCATCCACCTAACTTATAGTAGCTTTTAGAAACCTTTGAGAGTCTTGCGGGAGATGACACGTGGTGGCTTCTGCTAGGCTTTAGAAATACTACAGAAACATTTGGGACTCATTTGGATTCATGCGGATGATGACATTTGGTGCGTTCTACTTGTTCCTGTGACTTACTTGGGGCCCACCACAGTCCTTACTCGATAACTACGGATGTTGACACTTGGCAGCTTTCGCTGAGTTTTAATAGGGACACGTGGCAACTTCTGTGGCTTCTTAGAAACATATTACATCCTTTCACAATTGCCACTTGGTGCTTTTTGCATGATTTTGTGAGAAGCTTATTGAAAGAAGCTTTGAAACTTATAAGAAGCCTGAAACACAGATGTCGACACTTGTCACGCTCTGCTGAGTTACAATGGGACACGTGGCATGTTTCGTTGCTTTTTAGGAATAAACTATAAAGTGTCTCGACAGACGACACTTGGTAGCTTTCGCTCTAAGGCTTTTTCCTTTCGGGCTTTTTTCTTTCGGGCATTCCTTTCTTTAACTGCTCATTCCCTTCAATTTCTTCGGGCTTTTTTCTCGGGTGAATTCTTTCAGACAAAATGTTTGCAGGATTTTTGCCTTAGTCATTTTCCCGTGGAAAATACTTCCGAAAGAATTCTTTCAGACTCTCTTAGTCATTTTCTTGAAGGATTTCCAAATTTGTCCGCTTTTGTTCACTGCCCTTCGCAAGGGTACTTGGCCTCAATTCACCACCCTCCACAAGGGCACTTGTTCCTTTGGCTTTGGGGCAGCCCCCTGAACCTACCGATTGAACCAACTTTGGTTCAAGGTTCAATGGTTCAATAGGTTCATTCTTCATTATTTGGCTAAGTCTTTTTGATCTTTTGAATTAAGCGCGTTGAACCAATTGGTCGTTGTACTCGTTGAACCAAAATGGTTCAAGATTCAACGGTTCAAGCCTTTGTTTTTTTGCTAAGTGTTTGAAGCCGCAGAACGATTGAACTTTGAACCTTGACAAATGCACTTAACTCTTGCCGACGACGTTGAATCTTGAACCCATTGAATACTTAAACCTTGAACCATTTTGGTTCAACGGTTCAATGGTTCAATGGTTTAATGGTTCAATCCTTGCTTAGAAGCTTGTTGATGAACATTTTTGGTTGAACCAAGGCATTGAACCAATCCTGAAAATGACTAAGTGTTGAAAACTTGTTCTTTTGATTGAACTCGCCTACAAAAGCCTTTGAACCTGTTGAACCTGCCAATCCCTTTACTAAAAAAACTTGAAAAACGAGGAAATTGAATGCTCAGAACAAATTTTGAAAAGGGAAGAGATAATTTTTTGGTTTTGCAGGACCATAATAGTTCATATGTTGTTCCAAAAATGAGTGACATTTTTTTGGGACAACATGTAGTGCATGATTATCAGAGTGTCTAGTTATATCTAGCATATAATGATGTATTGTGATGCATGCTTATAGTTGAGTTACTTTGAATGTTAATATATAGTTTAGACTTAAGGTATACCTAGTAGGTATAATCCCGTATTTACTTGATTGTTATTATGTATGTGGATCATTTAATTCTTGAAATTTTAAGTTTGGTTATGTGTTTTTATGTGGTTGCGGACTAGCTAGTATGAGATATCATAGAATACTATAACATAAATGCATGTTATATCCGGATGGTACATACTATAATTGTTATGTTTAAACTCACATCTACGTGTGATTGATTTATTGTATGCATGTTGGTTATTGTTATGAATAATGTATTTTGTAATAATTGGTGAGACTTTGTGTATGTGTGTATACAACCTTTGAAAATATAGCGTATGCTAAGTTAAAATATTACCTATTTCGTAGAAACAACGTCTTGTTTCAATATAACTAGTTACTTGAATAAAAGCTTATGTTTCCATGTACTAAGACTACTTTATATGACTGATTGTGGAAAACTAATAGTCATGTCTTATAATACTAGACTAGGGTAATATGGGTTATCATAGGATGTAGTATGTTTGAAAATTAATTGTGGTAGTGAAAATCTATAGTTAAATATATATTTACCCAGATGATATAAACTATAGTTATTATTTATAGTATAGAATAGAGGTAATGTAAGATTTATTCATACGTTTGATGAAATAAATGTATGCATTGATTACTCCCATGTTTAGCATGTTGTATGGTTGTGTTTGCTAGTATAATGTAAATTAAATCAATATTATGGTTGAATTGTATTTGACCAATCTGCATTCTGATATGGAGTGAGATCGACTTCATTGGCTTACTAGTATCATAATAACAGATGAAGAAAGTCTGATCAAATGGTGTGTATGAATTTGATTGATTTATAAATCATTATTATTTATTATTCTTAAAACTTTGGGTCAAAGTATGTTTAGCGAGACATTGTCATTTTATGAGTATGATTTACATGTTAGTACAATATCTTGAAATAGAATATTTTTTATGATACACTACATGTTTAGTTTATAAATCATACATCACATGGGTACTTGCTTGTCTCTTTAGATTCCTGTGTCATCACTATCTACTCATTTGTGAAGGAAGGGCCATTTTATGATGAAATTAGTTTGTGGGATCATTGGTCTTTGGTGTGGAAAAGCGCTCGGATGATGCTCTCCCTTCCTACAATAGTACCACTTATCGAGACAACACTTGAGATTGCCACAGAGACTTGAGTTTGACAACTATGCTTCGGGAGAGCCATGTATCTTATATGTACATTGTTTTGTATTGTACTCATTATTGAATATTGTCATGAGAGTTGTAATTACTTGTTATTGTATATTGACAATGATCATTGTAGACTTGCATCAGCCATGGTTGAGCTAGTACAATTACTTTCTATATTTGCATTATGATGTGCTCTCATGATATGTGATGTGTTATGCTTGTTTACTAATATCACGCTTTGAGTATTTTAGATGGTCTTAGTAGATTCTCGTGGTGTAATCTATTTTGGTATATGGGTAAAATATATTTTTTCTACACATATTTTTAGTTGATCCCAACGGGGTTGTTACAACATATCAAAAGCTCCCGTGTATGGTATAATTGAAAAGGTAGTAGCTATATGTACTAGAACCACCTGTAAAGGTAAGTCTATCTCACTAGGAACATGTTATGATGTCCCATCAAATGCTCTATCTAATTTGGTCAAAGGATGTAAATTATTGTGTATAACCCAAATGTGTAAGTAAAGACATGGTGCAAATGTTCTTACTTGCACCATTATAAGTCATAAAATTATGTATAATCTGGTGATCAAAGTATGCTCAAATGAATAAGGAATGAAGATTATATCATCATCCACAATCTCACAATCATCAAAAGTAATAAAGAGTCTCTGAACCATAAGAGGTTTATGCCACGTATAAGTACCGATAATTCCATCCAATGGATGGCTATAATCTAGTAGAGGAGGTTGTGTCTTATATACCATTTATACTTATGGATCCTTTTGTACAATGATATTGCAAAAAATTGTTAAATATTTTATGGTTTTGATGATCACCTGGTTGTGAGCTTGATTTCTTTAGAGAATCATCAAATGTACTATTTTTTTCATTGATGAGGTCTTGGATCTTATGTTTTAAGGTAAAACATATGTTCATATAATGCCCAGAGCCTTGGTTATAGTCACAATAAGCATTTACATCATATTCTTTGGACAAATGTCGACTCTTATCAACCTCTATAGGATGAAGGAGAGATATGAGGTGACACTCCACAAGCCTTGGGAGTAATGAAGCTGGAGACTTAGGTAAGTGTGTGAACTATCTCCTTAGTACATTAGTTGGAACAAGTCGATTAGGTTGTTGTGACACCACATTAATTGTGGTAGTTGTTTTTTTTAGGCTCATGAGGTTTTACCTTATAACTTGGTTTGATAACGAACTTCATATTGGATGTAGTCAATGTGTTTGTTACATATTTAACCCTGTTTAGTGAGACAAGTTTCATTTCACAATCTTGAAAAAGTATGGCATAAGTCATCAAAAGATTTGATTTTAAAAAAAATAATAGACTTGTGTAATTGGGCAATCAAACTTTACTTAAAGATGTCTTACAATTCTTTATTTGCCATTAGATTGGTTATTTTAGCTATCATTGTCTTATACCTCAAGACATATTCATTGATAGGTTCATTGGTTCCTTATTTGATTTTTGTAATTTGGGCACTAAAACTTTTTCAGTGATATTAATAGAGAATTTTGCCAAAAATTGATTTGCAAGAGGTTTGAATGCATTTATTGATGGGATTGGAAAATCATAAAACCACAATAGAGCATAGTATTTTGAGCTCCTTGGGAAAAATTTGATAAAAGTTTATTATTGGAGTCATAATCAAGGCATGCCGCATAAAAATATCTAACGTGTTGTTTAGGATCACTATTGCCATCATAAAATGTGAACTTAGGTGCAACAAAAATAATTGGCAAGGGGTGCAAAGATATCTTTGGGGTAAGAGGGTTATGCAACACCTCTTGTAAATAAACAACATAAGGTGATTTTATAGAATTTTATTCAATACTTGTAACCTTAGTTTGCAAAAGTTTTATTGTTTGGACAAAAACGTGCACAAGTCTTGGTCTTTAAGGTTGAAAATTTGGGAAGTTACCAAAGGAGGTGTACCCATAACTTGAGTGGATATAGGCATTGAAACCACTAATTGGGTTAAAGTATTTACGATTCCCATCTAAGATGTAGCAATAGTAGTTTCAAGGAACAAAGGTGTGAACACATATCTTGTGCCCCCATTAGAAGCATGAAGCAATGATGTGCACAATGGGAGGCTCTTTGGTATACAGTCAGTTGTAGTAACACCTAAGGATTCACCATCATTAGGTGAGAAAGCCTTAACTTTACTATGCTTATTGATTTCATCTCTTGTAACATATAAAAATGCATCTATTAAACCTCTGTTGTTATTAAGATGAGTAACTAATGCTTCTTTATCTTCCATTTAAAAATGATTTTTTTGATTAACATTTTTCATTACTTATAAATGAATAATTCAGAATTGACATAGATTACAACAATTAGAAAAACAAGAGATCTTAACCTAGATTTAGGGTTTTTTATGCAAATACACAAAGGTCAAGTTCACCAAAATTTTAACCCTAAATTGAGATAGGTCAATATAGTACAAGGTTAAGAAATAAGCACAAGGGTGATAAACATATCTACGTCAGGGCAATTAATTGCAAACTTATATAAAAAATATTTTGAATTTAAATACAAGATGTGCTAAAAATAGTAAGTACAACTATTGATGGATATAGAAATGAAATGAAAACAAGAGTACTTAGTTAGTCAACTGTGTGCATTCAAATCTGATATGGAATAGGCTAGGAATAGACTATATCAGTGCCTTGGATCAATTGTCAAATTATAGAAATTTGCCCTTTGAAACCTTAGACTCTTGCGTCGATCTTCTATCTAATTTGGATGTAGGTGTTTAGTATAAAATACCTACCAAATCTAGATGCGACTGCTTGGGATATTATAGGTTTTGTGTTGCCTTCACTCTGGTGTGCTTAGATCTAGATCATGAGCTCTCACTCCTTGTCAAATAACAAAACCCTATTTCTTCATCTTCATAGTGATTGTGGGAAAATTAGGTTAGTGGGCTTGCGATGCTGAGCTAACCCCAAAGACCCCTTTGTTGGTGGGTGCTACCTACATAGATTTTACTCTGAAAAGGGCTTCATATTGATGTAGTTCTCCCCTAATGTGTTGGCTTGTGTGTGCATAAAGATGCAATATGTGGAAAATAAATACAACAATGACTTAGCTTGTAACTTGGAAAATAAGACTCATAGGCTATTCTTTCAATACTTTAGACCTGTAAATGTGTTATTCCTATGACTAATATAAAAATAAGAGAAAATATGGAAGCTTTGCTCACTTGAATGCTTGATTGAATCTTTTGGGTAAGTTATATTGTGAGTTGTTAGGTCTGTGCTCGGTGGTGAATGAATGAGGGTTGATCTTGTACATGTCTATCAATTCTTTTTAGAAATGTCTCATATTAAAGAACTTAAGCCGACCATAGATATACATTTTATTTACAAATTTGATGACTTTAGGGTACTTGACACTTGCTTTAAAACATGACACTTGCATCGACATAGGTGTATGACTAGGATGCAAGCTTTTAGGAAGTTGAAAAACAAGTACATGTCCAAAACTTGTAGAGAATGTTAATAAGTAAAGTTATAACATTATGAACATGATAGAAGGGCCGAGTCATCATAATAACCCTAGTCAGACTAAAAGATAAGCAATTTGGGATAAATAACTAGTGTATGCAAGCCTCTCGACAACATGGAGGTCTAGACACTGAAGGTGCATCTATGATATGTATTTGGCAAGTGTTCAAGACTAAGAGGCTGTGTAATTCAGATTTAGTGTCCACATAAGGTACTACAACTTTCATTTTTCAATTACCCTACTTCTTGTTGAACCAATGAAAACGCTGAAAATATATATTAGCTTAACAATTATGAATTTTGCAATAAAGTTTGACATATAAATGTTAGAATATTCCATAGGCATTATTTAAGCATATTCCTTCAGCTTTAATGTAATTTTAAATGCTCCTCATTTTATTATTATAAAAGTGGGTCAAATTTGGCTAGTGCAATATCATGTGGATTACACAATATTTTATTCGCCTTTACACACTTTAAATTTCGATCTCCAAGCCAATAAACAACTAAACAATTATTATTTTCAATTTACAATGCAAAATTTAAGGGAAATCAATTAATTCCTCTATCAAATTTGACAACTTGCTTATTACGAGCTTGCATATGCCTTATGTTAAGGCAATTGACAAGGTCATGTATTTTCTATTTTTGCCCAGTTTTAGGTGTGCAAATCTGTTAGTTCTTGGCCATATTTTAGAGCTACTCTTCTCAGTCCAACTTATCAGGTTGTGATTTCAGATACACCAAATTCATTCGTTGAGAATTAACTAGTAATTTTGTCTTGTTCGAGTACTTCGAATGATATCTTTAATTTTTACTTTTTTCGCATTCAATCACACTCCCAATCCCTTGGTGGGGTTGTTTGGATATTCCAAGAAAATATGCATGATGATCTTATTAAATCCTTAATGTTTTGCCAGGGGCATATAAATCCAACAATAAACATGATTTTTATTAAGTTATTAATTTTTCTTGGATTTTATATTTGTATGTAGCTATTGCTATTTTCAATTTATAATATGCATAATTTAAAGGAAATCAATTAACATCTCCATCAAATTTGACAACGTCCTCTTAAATCGTTCATTGTAAATATTAAATCGATATACCATAGCCACATTTTAATTTTTCTAATAACAATTATACACTTTACATACAAGAAAAATCGAAAAAATAATAATTAACTATTATGAATAAATATAACTAATATTTACAAATTTAACCCCCCATTTTAAAAAAAACAACCGATCATAATATAAAATTTAAGACTAATCCCTCATTTTTAAGGAGTTATTTGTATCCCAACAACTTAACACCATCCTTTGATCCATAAAATCATTTAAATCTCACCTCACAAATATACACCATATCAGAAAAAAAACAAAACCATTTTGATAAAATTTCATTTTCTCAATTTGCATCTGCCGGCTTGTAATTCTGGTTTTTATCAGTAGCAGCAGATCTACATTCCAAAAACTATGGAGACCAATAATAGCAGTAATTACATCTTTATGGATTTTTCTCATTCCATGCCGTCTGATTTGTGATCTTTATTTATTACCATGAATGTTTTTAAATCTGTACTGTTGCTCTCAAACTTATCAGAAATGTACTACTGTATCAAAATTAAACAAAGCCTCAGTATTGCCCAATTAATTTCCTGGAATATTAGTAGTCCAATCAACCTTAAATTTATTCGAACGAGTTTTCTATATTCATACGTTTTACAGTTTATCATAGCATAACGGTCTGATTTCTTTGCATTACAGGTAAAAAAAAACATGTGGCAGCTGCCTCTGTATTGGGTCAATGCTTTTGTTTTAATCATAGCAGTATTTGATTGGTGACCCTCTTAGTTTTCTTTGATTTTTTTTGCAATCTTTATTTGATTCGGCTATGTTTTCGGTTGTGGAATTGCATTTTGTTCATTCTGTGGTTAGGGTTTTCTTGCATTGCCAGATATCCAGGTTACTGTTAAGGAAAAGACAACTTCTTGTCCATCTCCATAGCACGATTATAACTCGGAAGCATTTTATAACGTTATACAATAGATCTTAAGTACATGCTACCACTACTAATAGATAACAATTTCAAATCTTCTTCTCTCCATAATTCCCCCTTTGCCATATCAATGGTTAGATCAACAACGAAATCAGCCGCTGCATTGTTTGATGTAGGAGTACAGTAGAAGCCAAATTTGATGAATTCCGATGCTCTCTCTTTTATATCTCAAATTATACAGTTCAAAGAAGAGGTACAGCTATGTCCAACATGTTGCGAATTAATTTTATTCACAACTATCAGAGAATCTGAGAATACAATAATATTATTGGAGAGTTGTTTAGCTGGAATGAGTCCCTGTTTGGTGGCCAGGGCTTCTGCAATGTTATTGGAAAAAAATCCAATAGTTTGGCCAATTTTTTTTAGAGCTTTTCCTCTATAATCCTGAAAAATTTCACCATATCCGGCTACACCTGAATTACCTCAAGAGGCTCCATCAGTGTGAAGACTACGTTGATCAAATTTACATCAGTAGTAAATTCTATGTTTTCCTCAATTATTAAAATTGTTGTACATGTATTTTTTTAATTTTTTGAAATGGAAAGGTTTGTGCACTTATCCATTCTTATCAAAGAATTCCTTCCCTTAAAGTTTTCTTTGAACAGATTTTTTTCTTTTCATTTCTTAAATATTCCCTCTTCAGAATTCCCTTTCATGAAATCAAAATAAAGAATGCTAGTCATCAGGGTATGTGGGTATGGGTACTGGTAGCGTGGAGGTTGGTTCAATGCCAGTCTGAGCTGAGGTGGAGGTGCCCTATCCCTATGTACTGTGTCTGCCAGTCAAACCGACTATGTTATATTAATCGACATTTTCGGTATTAAGGTCCATCTGGTAATGGGAGTATGTCTATATGTATGTATGCATATTTCAAAGTTTAAAATGTGCATTCACTTATGTATATAAACTGCCCTATGAGGACTACACAGAATAACACAGTCAGCAGGTCTGTGTAACACACCCAAAAAATCTCAAAATAAACATCCGGCTTCAAAGGTAGATTTTCAGAAATTTGCAAGGAATTCTGTTTATGTCACATTTTGTCATCATGGAGTGATGAGGGTAATTTATACATATGAAGGTTAGCCTTCGATGATTCAATAAATGTTTTCAGGTCTGGCCCAGGAAGGGCTATAGACTATAGGATTTCAGAACATAATTGTTTGCTGCATAAAATTTAAGAAGTTAAGCAGCAGATAATTTGGAAGGTAACTGCCTGTTCAACCCATACTTTTGAGAACTTCAACTCTTAAACAATCTTCTACGTGTAAAATTCACGAGCTTGTATAGATTAACATACATATCATTTTGAAAGTCAATTAAATACACAAAGATAGATTCAAAGAAAATACATCATATACTGAAGCTTCAAATGATCCATAGTTACTAAAAGACAAACTTAGCTTAAAAGTAGCGTAATTACTACAAGACAAGTTTAACTCAAAAGTAGTCTTACTCTCGATTTAAGAGAGAAAATTTTGTTGACAATATACAATTGAAACACACAGGCAGGTCTTCTTATCAGTTATCTCTTTGAAATTGGAAGGTCTTTGTTTTAAGTTTTTGAATTTGAAAAATTCAACAAAATAATGCTGTCGTTGATGGGATTTTGTGAAGGTGGTGCAGGTTCAGTAGTAGGACCAAATCAAGATTCTTCATCTTCATCATATGCAGCGGCCATAGATGCAATTTCATCTACCATTACCAGGCGAAAAAGAGTAGACAATAGCAATGTAACCAATGAGTTTCTTATCATGTTTGAATATTTGAAGGTAAGATTCTATATCTTTCTAAGTATTGTATTAAGTTTTGTCTCCATGTTCTTAATCTGATTGTTCTAAAATTGGTTTAAAACACTATTGTCTTTCTTCAACTTTCCTTTTTAACTCAGGCTGTTTGGTCAAATTCCATGTTACAATAAAATAGGAGAGAAATAAATAAATAAATTATATTAATGTCCACGAATGACCAAAATTAGGTCAATGGGACTTGAGAATACATCCAATTATAATTAAAATTGCTAGGGTAAGAGGACCTTAGGATCAAGAACCAAGTAAGCAAAAAAAAGAACTGAAGTACTAAAAATAAATAAGGGTGGTAAACTCAAAACAGTAAATCCCAAACCCATGTGATTAAGGTACTGATACAAATAGCCATAAATAGGGTTCTTCTGGATTCAACTGCGTAACAAATAGCCATGTTGTGGGAGCAAGACACCCCAAAGAGCATGGTTTGATGATAGTCAGAAAGACTTGAAGCTAGTTCCATCATGCAACTCTGTCAAGGCCCGGGCTTGAGGAACTATCTGTGTCATCATCTATCATTGTGAAGGGGCCAATTTAGGATTTGATAATGCTCAGCGAGAAGTGTGTAGGGCTGAGGGGGCCAGGCTGGCTAATCGTAGGAGGAAGCAGAGCGCTACCACTAGAACCTTTCCTAACATCCAAGGACGAAGAAATTCCAATAGCCACGAAGAAACTTGTAATGCGTGCCTGCCTCTGCGGTTTGTGAAGCTATTGAGGATCAGATCCATGATGCCAAGGAGTAGATCCACGATACCAACAGAGATTTTAGATTTGCAGCGTATGCTTGGGACCAAAGCCAAGACAGATTTTATGGCAATGGCATTGGAACTATTATAGGTGTTAATGGGTTCAAAAAATTATTTTTTTGGCCCTAAAATGTAGCAAAAATACTGATATTGGGTTCTGGTTTTGTAAGTAACAAATGATTAAGTACATTTTTAATTACTAACAAGAAACAAAATATTAAGAATTTGAAAAGGGGAAATGATTGTTCACAGTTCAAGTTGGGAAATTGAAGCAGAGCAATCTTCAGAGAACAAGTCCATTCATAAGCACAAAGTTTTCCTACATTGATGGTTCTTGGAACTCAAAGCCATGTTGATGTTCTTCGATCAAGGCCTTTTGGGATTGGCTCCTAAGAGAGATTTATCATTGATTGACTTCTCATTAGATAGACAATCAATCTCAACGATACATTACAAGACAGTTAAGGTAGTATGCTGTAACTCAAGGCTAAACATAAAATGATAAGATATGGAATGAATCAAAATTGTGTTAATGTTCAAAAGCGAACCAAATAGGTCAATGAGACTACAATTACAACAAACAAAAATGCAGGAGGAGGTGCCTAGATTAGTTTTTCTGCTGCAGTCAGGAGTATTTATAAACATGTAAATAACATTTATAATTGAAAAAGGAGAGTTTCTGTAATGGCATAAAATGAAGGTAAAGGAAGGGAGAGTAGAAAGGTGTCTGTGAATGAGATAAAGGGAGTATAAATGAGAAAAAGAGTTATGATTTGGTGCTCACTAAATGATTATGTTCCGTATTATATACTGCTTCTAGTTTGTACAATTTTTTCCAAATTCCTGTTGGAGAAAATGACACAGCCAAACCATAACAAGGAGCCTACCAAAAAGTAAGGTTGGTAGCTCAGTGGTAGAGCACCCCAGCGTGCAAATGAGAGATCCTAGGTTTGAGTTTTATCTGGTACTTGGAAATTAACAATTCCTGCATTGCAACTGAAACAGGCAAGAGGACAAAGCAAGATATACAATTAAAATCAGGTTTAGCAAGAAATAGTAAATCCAGCAACTCTAAGAAATTACAAAAATATTGGGAAATCGCTATAGCAATAAGAACGCAACCTCTCAATTCTGAAGCATACAAACATATACAATGGCAAAGAATAGTCAGCATAACATACCAATGGCAGAAGAAAAACAACATTACAGGATACCATAAGTCAGATACACAAGACTAAGAATTGAAAACTAAAAATGTCCTTTCCCTCTAGCATCTCTCTGAAAAAATTGTCCAATGCCACCATCAAGATGATTATATAATGAATCTGTCACAACAGAGCGTGTGCGTCTTATTTTGGTATTAACTAGTTACATGCCACATGTATGAGAATGCCATGCATTATTCTTATTGGATTTATTCTCGAGTCCCATTCACCTACTTTTGGTCATTTGTGGACATTAATATAACAACAACAATAATAATAATATCATTTCAGTTAATCATGGGCAAAGGATGAGGATTATAACATATCTTCCCTGCTAAGATAACTTTGCTCTTGAATTTTTCAGAATAACTTGGTATGCTTGCATAGAACAACTTTGTTTACAATGTAGCATACTTTTCAGATAATCCCTTCCCCACAATTCATTTTATAGAAATGTCAAGCATTATCTCCTTGTAATTTTGATTTCCTCTATGATTGAGGATGCATTAGGGTATGAGTTGAACTTTCCTCACTACTAGTTTTTTTTGTTGGAAATGCAAAGTACATTAAATATTCTTGTTACATCTCTGTTATTTGTACTTGCAAGAGATATAGTAAGAAAAATAGACATGAGATATCTCTAATATGGATGCAACCCTACTTGGGCCCTGTTGGCCATTTTTTGGCCCACATACTAAAATTCTGACCTATCAGAAAATCTACGGACCCCATCAGAAGATCTACGGACTCTATCAGAAGATCTACGGATTCCATTTGAAGAGCTACGGACTCTGTCAGAAGAACTATGGACTCCATCAAAACTACGGATTCCATCAAAACTACGGACTCCATCAGTAGAGCTGCTTTACTTAAATTGCCTTATAAGTTGAAAACAATGGAAAGTCCAAAGTAGGCAAGTGTGAAAAAAACCGATGAAGCAAGAAGAAACATTGCCTTATAATTCTTTCGGGACTCTCCTTTTCTTCACCAAGTGCTTTCTTTCGGAGTTTTTGTTCGGGCTAAAGAAAGGAATTTCTTCGGACATTTTGGCCAAAAGAAAAGTTCCGAAGGACAAGTGTTTGTTCAAAACGTCGGGAATTGTTTTGGACGTTTTGTCCAAAACAATTTTCTGAAATGTACTTTTAATTTTTCCCCAAAGGAAATGGCCCAGTTTCAATTTTTTCGAAGGGTATGTTCCTTTTGGAAGGGTCCATTTTAAAAAATCCGAAGGGCACCTAAAGAATTCCAAAGGGCACTTGGGAGGAGTCCGAGGAGATATTGCCGCAGACAAATTCTTGGAAGGAAAGTGCCCAAGTTCAAAAGAAAGGGGCCTTTTCGATTTTTCCGAAGGGTATGTTCCTTTCGGAAAGGTCCATTGTCAAGAAGCCAAAGGGTACTTACCCTTCGAAAAAGTGCCCCAACTAAAATTCCGAAGGAAATAGTTCAGGAAAGTGGCATGGAAAAAAGGATTGGTTCGGACAAAAAGCCCAAAGGAATTTCTTCGAGAGAAAAGTCCGAAAGAAAAGGATCTTCAAGAAAAGCCGAGCAACAAGGAAAATTGTAGAAAAAAGTCCGTAGTGGCAAAATGAAGAAGCCCAAAGAAATAAGCAGGTAAGTAGTAAGCAATAAGGAGAACAACAAATAAAAAGGTGACACTTGTCAGGATCACGCGGACCCAAATCGACGGAGCAAAATAAGTCAAATGGTCAGGGGATTCTAGGATTTGACATGTGGCAAGAAATGGAACGTGTCGACAAGTCAGGAGAAGGATCCAAGGGCACGCGATTGATCATGCATTCAGATCCAACGGAGTGAATACACAAGTGGGGTCGGTGAAACCAAGCAGATCAATGACATAAAGGACCAAATGACTAAGGCAAATGCAGCAGAAGTAAAGGCGACTCAAGTTGAACCAAGACGACAACAAGAACCAGCTCCCGTCATTAAAGTTCCTGAAGGAAACAAAAGAGTTGTTTGCATTCACTTGTACAAAGTGGGTGAGCGACTTGAATGAAGACGTAGAGCCATGCTTCCAGTCATACCATCTACAAATAGCCACCTAGAACAAGGTCGATCATGATGTTGCCAAGTACGCAAGCATGGGGTTTTCATTCTCACAAAAAAGAGAATTAACGCGATCAAGGGCTCGAAAAGGAAAAGGATTTTTAGTCATTAAGACCCCCCCTTCTTTGTCCTTTAAAAAAAATCCCTCTTCTTTCATCCCTTTCCTGCTATATATATAGGCTTTTGGGCCTAGAAATGGATCCCTCGACTGGTGATAGAGGCAGAGGCACTCTGTCAAAATTTCCTTGTAACACTCTCTTGAATCAATACAAGACAACTTTCTGATTTCCGCTGAAGTCAAGTGTGCATTATTGAAATTTAACTTGCAAAATGTATGTTTTTCCTCATCATTTGTGATTTTCTCTATGCACCTCGCTTCATTTTTCTTGGTTTCTTGTAGATTGTGTGATGTGTTAGCCTTTGGTGCTTTTCTAAAGCATTACAAGTCATAGTGTCTCTCCTGCAGACCTATTTCTTCCTGCCCTTCGAAGTGCATCTTCCCTTTTGACCTCCACACAGCTACTCTGCTTGCAGCGCTAAAATAGGATCAATTGGACTTGTCTTGTTTAAGTCCAGTAGTAGTCACTAAGGTTCCCAGTCTAAATGTGGATCACTCTCTTTTGGCGCATCACCTCCCTTAGCTTAGATTTTCCTTTTTGTGTTATCCTCCTATCCCTTTTCCTTAGTCAGCAGTAGATTTTAGTGTGGGAAATGAGAGTTGAAGTGAAGCATCTAAGGAACTAGCCTCATTAAAAAGCCTAGAGGTTCAACCTCATGACAGGATACCCACAACCTGAGGTTGTCCCAACGCTTGTAGCTAGGAGTGAGAGAGCTTGAGAAACTCTCCCACAAAGGGTGCAATTCTAGCCTACAACAGGACCTAGGGGTAATGCAAAGGTGAGGAGGCTTAGAAACACTAAGGTAAACCTTCATGCTAGTAGATTTATGTAGTGGTGGAGCCACACATGAGACGCTATTGTACACAATATAGTAGTAAAGGCATGCAAGTGGCATCATCCTTTGGAGTGGGGCTCCTTTGGATGGATTTTGTTGGTCATGTCTCTTTCCCTATTTGGGTGCATGAGTAGGCATGTTGGTTGAGGGGTCACAGTTCTACCTAGGATAACATTGCATGACTTGCTTTACTTTAGTTCCAGATATTGTTCCGTTCTCTTGTTTTTTAAATGGTGCTTCCCGCAATGTGTCTTTTGAGATTGAGAAGGCTAGTTAGTCACTACAAGCAAGGTGCTCCTTTGTTCTGGGGACAAAAATATGCAGAGTGTTTAAGAAGACTATGATCATTGTAATTATAGAGCCCTTCATACAAATGTCAGGTTCTCTAACAATGGTATCAAAGCCAAGTTGAAGTTCTTTCCCTAGAGGACATGGCCTAAAAATTTGTCAAAGAAAGTTTTTTGATGTAGTGTCCCCAAATGGGATGAATTAACAAATAAGGGGTTTCCCCCAAATTCTCTTAAATCTGATCCAAAAATTTGTAAACCCTAGTTGCAAATAAAATCCACAATTTTTTTTATTTAATGCAAGAAACCCTAGATGCCAAGAGTGAGGGTTTCATAGGGTAATTTCCACCAATAAAAGAATTTGAAAATAAATAAGTTCAGAGTTAAACTCCTCAAATAAATACCTTTTTCTTCTCTTTGGATGCCACAAAATAAATAGACAAAATCAGATTTAATCCTTGAATTTTCTGCTGCTGTTCAGAGACTAAAATATCTCTAAAAACCCTTGCAAAAGTTGTTGTCCACCTCAGAAAATTAATAGAAAATTCCAGCATTGACTTTTGGCTTTTATCTTGACAAATTGACCCCTCTAGGTCAATCGCCACCCTCTTGGAAGCCTTAAAAAATAGCAGAAAAATAGTGTGGCGATTTCCAGCCCTTCTTTAGCAAAATACTATTCCGAAAAAGGCTAGAAAAATTAATAATAATTTCTGAAAATTATCTATTAATTTTCCGTCTTCAATATCCCTCACAAAGGGTCCAAAATACCTCAAAGATGATTAGAAAAATATGGAATAATTGCAGATAATAATTTAAGAGTATTTTGTCCAAAAAAATGTCTTCAAACCCTAGCGTCCACTCTCCTAAGTGGTTCGCTCCACTTGCAGATCTGTTAGAATAATTTTAGCAAGCAAGAAATGCGAAAAAGCACAGCATCAAACAAGCTCTCCGTAGCAAAAGGTGGTGTCAATAGACACCTTTGTAGATTGATCAATCACCAAGTAGAGCAAATCTATTGGGCATGTATCCCAATAACCTTCTTCACGCAGGAAGAACAAGATAACAAATTTAACATGTCCTCCTTGAAGCCTTTATCTTCTCTTTATAACTTTTCAAAGGGTTTGAACCCTTATTGGAAAGATAAATGTCTTTCCTTATCTTCATTTTAGCTCCATGTTAATAATTCCCCTTTTTGACAATATAATAATAAATTAGCCTTAATTAAAAAGTAATAAAAATTACTTTAAGACCAATTTATTTCACTTAAGCACTTTGGTGGTAAAAACCGCTTTTTAAAATATTTTATTAATTAATTTAATAATTGCCTAGTGATAAAAATCACTATTTTGACAATTGATAAAATAACTTTCCCCAATAAGGACTCCTTTAGTCTATGGGGAGATAGGCTAAAGGTCTTCATATCTGTTTTAATTAAGAGGGGGAAAATGGGGACATAACACTTGAAGAGAAACAAAGCATAAGTAAGAAAGAAAAAAAGAAAGAAATAAATTATTTTAATGTCCACAAATGACCAAAAGTAGGTCAACAGGACTCGAGGATACATCTTATTACAATAGAAAGTCCCAAGGTAAAAATAATCTAGGATCAATGACTAACTAAATAAAAGAACAAAAGCACTGAAAATAAACTAGGGGTAAACCCAACACAATAAAGCCCCCAACTCATGTGGTTAGGGTACCAATACAAATAGCCATGTGGGGCGGGATGGGCAAGAACCTTTAAAGAGCATGGGCTGATGAAAGTTGGAAAGACTGGATGGACGTCCTATAAAAAATCTCTAATCGTGCCCGAGACAGAGGGTTCATCTGTGTCATTGTCTATCATTATGAAATGGCCAATGCAAGATTTGATAATGCTTATCGGGGAGTGTTTAGGGTTAGGGGCCTAGGTTTGGGTAACCCTAGGAGGAAGCAAAGTACTCCCCCTATAATTCCTCTTACTATGCAAGGCTGAAGAAACTCCCGTGGCAATGAAGAAACTTGTAATGTCTGCTTGTCCTCGCGGCTAGGGAAGCGGTCGCAAAGGAGTAAATCCACCATGTCGAGAAGTAGATCCATGATTTTGAGTAGAGGCGGATCCCTGTCGCCGAGAGCTAGTGTGTTGGGGCACCTTAGTAGTAGTGCTATGTGATGCCGGAGCATCCAAGGTGAACAGGTAAGCTTGCAATCAACCAAAAACAATAGTTGAGTGATCTTATTGGTTTGGTTGTTGTTTTAACACAATGAAGATGATCCAATGGGAAGTATTAGTACTCCAACACTTTAGTGGCATCAAGTACATCATAGAAGGATCAATTTCAAGAAGCTACATGGTTCCAAGCGAGTTGGTTGAGTTTCTCAACCATCGGCACAATTTGGAAAGCGGTGGTGTCTGTTGAAGGGCTAAAACAAATAGGTTGTGGGGCAAAGGTAAAAATAGCATATAGGACTTCCTTAAATCTGAATTTGATTGCATATTTTGATTCCCCTCGAAACATTATGCACTTTCAAAAAAACCATCTCATTTTGAGTCCGTATGCAAAATTTATTACCTCTGGCAGTTGGTAGACTTTGCACAATGACAAACCGCCTATCTGCATTGAGCGGCGGTTTTGCAAGCTTAAGTAGTGGTTACATAACTGCCCCAATGGTTTTGCAAGCTTGAGTGGCAGTTACACAACCACTAGTCTGCATAGAGTGGTAGCTTCACTCACATGAATTGTATAAAGGAATGGTCAAGAATGATGAATTGTTGGTCATTGAATGTTTTTTAAGAGTCAAATGAAGGTGAAGAGGTACTCAAAGAGTCAGAGTATGTCAGAGAAAGATTAGAATTAGCAAGGACAAGACCTAAGGAGAGTCATGGAGGAAGGGGTTGGCTCCAAGCGAGTTTGGGGAGCTTGTTACCCAAGACTAGAGAGCAAAGAGCAAACATAGGATATTTCAAGTTCAGGAGAGACTGTGTGAGGGATCAATTCTTATTCTTGCAATGTAATAAGCCTATCAAGGCAAGTGAGTGTGTGTATGTGTGTAGTGTAAGTTTTGTAATGCTATCAGATGAATGAAAATCAGAATGTATGTTGAGTTATAGGTCTTAGTATTATGCTTGTGAGTGTCTATTTGTGAGTGTAAGTTCAAGTTGCATGGTCTAAAGGTTGTCCTTCATTGGACCCCCTTTCTGTGACTACACCAATTGGTATCAGAGCAAGGTTAGAATCCTCCCGAGAATTGTTTTCGACATTATTGTGGGTAGAAAACAAGAGAAGGCATCTTCCAATATAAAACAGGTTTTGGGTAGAAAGTGGCAGAAGATACGTAGTAGTCAAAGTGAGTTCATTGCAGGTGTGTGAGAAGCTTGCAAGTGTAGAGAAAGTGAAAGAGACTCTTGTATGAGTCTATTGCAAGTTGTAAAAGAGAAGCTTGCTTGAGTAAAACATAGTTTGTGAAAGAGAATCCTGTTTGTGGAGAAGAAATGGAACACAAAAATAGAAGATCACTAGGAGTAGAAGACTTGGTAGAGATATTGAAGGAAATCCAAGTGAGATTGGACATGATGGAGACTACACAAAGTGGAGTTGTTGTTGCAGATGTGAGTGAAGATGAAGAAGAAAAAATGTTGGAGATGTTGATATCCCTACAAGCAAAGTTGGATGCTTTGTAGAGAGGACAAACAAGAAAAGAAAAGAAATCAACAAAGGTCATATTGAAAGCAAAAGGTAATCCCATTAGCAATATACTTTTGTTTTGTGGTAAAAAGAGCCTAGAGGAGCTCATGAAATAGATAGTGGAGTTAGAAATGTTTTTTGACGAGAAGTGTATTCAAGACCTCAAGAGGGGAAAGGTTGCAAGCAAGGCGCTGTGTGATAGTGCAGCTGTGTATTGGAGAGATATCCAAGAGAAGAGATAAAAGAAAGGAAAGAATAATGTGAGAAGTTGGGAACATATGGTTTCCAAGTTGATTCAAGTTGTGCACCCACAAATGCGAGTAGAGTGGTTGAATAAGCTTCATGTCTTGAGGCTTGAGGGAGAAGAGAAGAAAATTGTTTTGAAAGACGATAAGAGAGTGAGGTATGTGAGAAGCCCAAGTCTTTTTTCTAAAACAAGGAAAAATAAAGATGTGAGCAACTCATAGAGGAAGGAATCCTCATGGAAGAGAATGCGGAGGTGATATATTGTTCACCAAAAGGAGGAGACCGATTAATGGATGCCGGGACAGTGTTTGGGGTAGCCCATAAGTGGGAAGAGGCAGAATTATCCTTGGTGAATAGGGAAATGCATTTGTTTTCTCTCTTTGTAGGGAAGGAAGGTTGAGAACAACCAAGGAAAATTACATGTTTCCTTGAAGGAAACAATAGAGGTGAATGAAAGAAACAATAGAGGTGAATGAAGAGGATAGCAAAGAAGAGTTTCAGGTTTCCATGAAGGAAAGAATAGAGGTGGATGAAGTGCAAGTGAATGCACATGAGGAGAGTATGGTTGAAGACCATCTATATGAGGAAGAGACAATGAATCAAGTGAGGAATGAGGAGGGGACAACAATGGGGGTTGTTGAGAATGGACTTTGAAAGTCCATCCTGTGAATACAATCTATGAGGAGAATACAAGCAATGGAGAAGAGTTGGACAACATGTCTATGAGACATGATGAAGAGGTTGAAGACGTTTTTGTGGGAACTTGAAATGTCCCTTTTGGGCAGAATTAGAACAATTTGGGTTTTCCAACAAACCCTAATAAGAAATGCAATTTTCTGATTTTTCCTTTCAAACCCTAAGCAATTAAAATTTTAGAATTTTGAATATGCTAATTTAGGGCACAAATACAATATTTTATTCACCAAATAATTGCCCAAAATTCAGAAATATTACAGCCAATAATAGTACATTCAAATTTGATTTTTATTATCAATGCAATAGCTGAAAATATTATAAAAATTACCAGCAATGTATGTATGCCTTCAACATAGCATTTAGGTATGAATAAGCCTTGCAAAATGTACTTTCAACCCCAAGGGGGGCTCGCCACCTCCCAAACCTGTTTGTTGTCCTTGGTGATCTGTTCGCTGCCCTCCTAGGGCTTTCAAACCAGCTCTCTGCCCTCCAAGTGTAGTCGCTGCCCTACTAGGGCTCCCAAACCTAGATGCTGCCTCAAAATTGTTGTGCTACACCCTTTTGATGCTATATGTTACTACGTTTCATTCTGAAATGGTGTTTAGATACCTCAACAACCTAATTTTGTCCCTGCAACCCTTGAGACAGGCGGCCCAGCTGGAGGTAAAGGTTTTTGTCCTTACTTTAGTCTTTCACTGAAGGGTTTCATCTTCAATCTTTCACTGAAGGGTTTCATCTTCAATGAATTAAGTCAAGAAAATCATGCCCAAACGTATGATTTCAATTGATAAAAATAACATTCCCCTTAATGAGTCTTCGTCTTCTCTTTTTATATCCTTTCCCTCAAAAGACTTTTCGAAAAGGTGAGCATTCCACTTGGAGGGAAAGCTAAATATTCGAAAAGCAACTTTTTTGTAACTTACTTAAGGGCTAACTTGCCCATGACCAAAAAGGGTCCCCTTTTTAAGTCAAAAACAAATTAGAATCAAGTTGTCGACATAAGTCACTTTTTGGCAACTAAGACGTTGTTTTACTTTAAATATTTAAAAATACTTTTTGTTTTAATAATAATATTATTCTAATCTTGAAAAAGGGGACATTACATTGAAACATCCTCTCTCTACTCTTTGCTCTCCACTCTTGGGGAACAAGTTCCACAAACTCTCTCTTGGAGCGAACCCCTTCCTCCACGACTCTTCTTAGCTAGTCCTTGCTAATTTAAATCTTTCTCTGACATACTATGACTCTTTGAGTGCCTCTTCACCTTCATTTGCCTTTTAGAAACATTCAAGAAGATGGTTCATCATTTTGGACCATTACTTTCTTTTTACAATTCACGCGGGCGAAATTGCAACTCTATGCAGTCCAGTGGTTTCGAAACTGCCACTATATGCAAACTAGTGGTTGTGTAATTGCCACTCGAGCTTGCAAAACCACTTACAAGGGCAGTTACATAATCGTTGCTTAATATTGCAAAACTGCCGCTGAGTGCAAACATGCAATTTTGTCATGTGCAAAGTCTGCCAACTTCCGAAGGCCATAAATTTTGCATACGAACTCAAAATGAGATGGTTGTTTTTGAAAGTGCAAAAATTTTCAAGGGGAATCCAACTATGTGATCAAATTCAGGTTTAGGGAAGTCCTTGATACTATTTTTACCTCTGCCCCACAACCTATCCTTTTTAGCCCTTCAACGGACACAACCACTTCCTAGATTGTATCGACGGTTGAGAAACTCAACCAACTCACTTGGGACCATGTTACTTCTTGAAACTAATCCTTCTCAAATGTACTTGATGCCATTGAAGTGTTCGAGTACTGATGCTTCCCATTGGATCATCTTCACCATGCCAAAACAACAACCAAACCAACAAGACCATACGAAAACACAACCACTAGTTTTGGTTGATGCAAGATTGGCTATTCACCTTGGATGCTCCTACCTCAGACACGAGGTAATTAAAATGTGAGTTCTTGCTCACATAGATGTAATGAGTGGCAAAACTATTCTTTTGGCTACTGAGATTGATGGCCATGGCATCCCCTTCCAACACACCAGGGACTTTAGATAATTCTCATGCTTTTTTTTCCATTTCCATCTTCTTGTTAGTTTCAAATCCTTTATTCTCTTTTGCTTATCTTTGCTCATTCTTACCTTTTTTGGGAGGATTAGACCCACCATATTCCATCCATCTCTGCCAACAAATTCTCTTCTTTTTACCCACTATTTGGGCATAGTCCGTCCACCACCCAATGGTTCTCTTATTATTTTTCCATCTTCTTGTAGGCTAAAACCCACTTATGTCCAACCACCTCCACCAAGATGATCCTTTTTGCATCTGACTTTCCCTTTTGGGCTTCTACCCATTTCCATCCAACCATCTCCAAGTCTCTTCCTCTTTCTCTTTCTCCACTCTCTTGTATACTTTTGCCCACCTCTATCCATCCACCACCACCAAATGTTCTCACCACCACCAATGCTCCAGCCTTCATTGGCTTTGAACAAAACACATCCATCTAAGCTCAACTCCTCTGTCATCTCTAATATCATATCTATAGAAGCATGCGACTCATACTTCACTTCTTCCTTCCTGCCTTGCTTGTAAAAGAGCTCAACATGCCTTTGGGCATCCAAATGATCATCCATATTCCCCACTGCTATCTTTAAGATAGTCCTCATATCCTCTTCTCTTGATGTCCTCATTGCTATGTCAAACAACTCTACTACCTCTACTGTAACACCATCCTCTTCTCCAATTTTAGTACTCAATACGTCTTCAAAAAGATCATCCATCTCCTTGTGGAACGCTGTTCCAACTATCCTCTCATCATCCTCTACCATCTCTCTTTCACCATATGCTTCTAACGCTTGTAGAAACATCTCCTCAATCTCATCATCTTCAAATTGCATCTCTGCTGCAACCTCATCCTTGACTCCTTTTCTCATCTCTAACTTCTGCAAATGAATTCCCACTTGCATGTTCTCTTGATGAAGTCCTTGGACTATCAACTTCCCACTCTATTATCTCCATGTTAACTTGAAGACAGTCCTCTGCTGCTATCATGTCCTTACCAACCAGCTCTTCAATTGTTGCTACAATAGTATCCTCTTGTTCCACCTCTTCTCTTTGTTTCTCACACATATAAGCATGCTGGATTGAGCCACACTTGTCTCTCCTTTGCCATCTTCTCCTTTTTTGAACCTACACATAGATGAAACATATTAAAGGAATTAAGAGTTCTATAATGTCCCTTTTTTTTCAAGATTAGAATAATATTATTATTAAAATAAAAAGTATTTTTAAATACTTAAAGTAAAATAATAATGTCTTAGTTGCCAAAAAGTGAATTATGTTGGCAACTTGATTCTAATTTTTTTTTGACTTAAAGAGGGGACCCTTTTTGGTCATGGGCAAGTTAGCCCAAGTAAGTTATAAGAAAGTTGCTTTTCAAATATTTAGCTTTCCTTCCAAGTGTACTGCTCACCTTTTCGAAAAGTCTTTTGAGGGAAAGGATATAAAAAGAGGAGACTCATTAAGGGGCATGCTATTTTTATCAATTGAAATCATAAGTTTGGGCACAATTTGCTTGACTTACATCCATTGAAGATGAAACCCTTCATTGGAAGACTGAAGTAAGGACGAAAACCCTTACTTTCAGCTGGGCAGCCTCATCGCAGGGGTTACAGAGGGCAGAATTGGGTTGTTTGAGGTGTCTAAACACCATTTTGGAATGAAACACAACAATATAGAGCATCAAAAGGGTGTAGCACAACAATTTTGAGGCAACACCTAGGTTTGGGAGCCCTCATAGGGCGGCAACTACAGTTGGAGGGCAGTGAGCTAGTTTGAAAGCCCTAGGAGGGCAGCAAACGGGTCACCAAGGACAGCAAACGGGTAACTTGATGCTTTCTGGAGACCCATTACGGTTGGAATTTCTGATTTCAGAATCAATATTGCTGATAATGTCACTATTACATGTTCCGGGATCGAAAGAAGGTCACACCTCACCTTGGAGGAACTTAAGAAATATGTGGTGAACATTAGCTGGATCATGAAACTTCAATGGTTAAAACTCATGGGACAACGCAAGATCCAAAGACATGTCACCTCACATCCAAATGTGCTTTCAAATCGAGCAGCAGTGAGGCAACTCATAATTGGGGCCAACAAATTCAAAGTAATATTGATGATTTCAGATTTGATGTCCAAGCTATGATTGCTTGTGTTGATGACTGGAAATGACTACCCTATAGACGAAATCCATGGAAAATTGAGGCCTTATTTGATGGTAGAGCATGAATAAGAAGAGGGGTCAACATAAAAATTTCTGACGTTGTTAAAGAACCTGAAATTGAGAAAGAACACTCGGAACATTCCTACGAAGCAGAAATATTTTAGAATGACTCTATGGAAAGGTATGTTTTAGAAGAGAATGCTGATTTTTGCATTGATTTTAATAATAGTTCATTATCATTGTATGACTCTGGATTTCATGAGGGAGATGGAAGAAACAATTGTTGGCGACGGATGAGAAGGAATTGCAAGTCCTAACAAGAGGGGTGTGGTAGAAGCCATCAATATCCTCAGAAGGCTCAAGGATCGAGAATTGCAAATTCCCAAAATTGATGTGGGATCCAGGTGAAAATTTTAGAATTAGTGCTTCTGTCATCATACAAATCAACCACCACATGATTTCATTTGCATCCATACATGTGGGTTGGCAAGTATTTTCAGTCATAGGATGGAGCATTTTCCAGTTGATGACTGTTGGGAAAGAATTTTCAGCCTTTATAGAAGTGTTTTCAGTGATTACAATGCTCACATTTCTTATCCTTGCAAGGAGGTTTCAATTTTGCAACTGCTGTTACATTTTCAAGTTGCTAACTTTGGTAAAATCAGATTATAAGTTGTTATTTTCAGACTTGGACATCTCCAAGATTGATCTTTTTGAGGCCACTAAATCATTGGGAAATGTTGGTGAATTGGTTCACAGTTGAAGAGAATGAATACTTCAGCCAACACAACTCCGATTTGGGTCGAAAACCAAATAATTCACGACTGTCACAATTTGTTTTCAGCTTGTATACACGCTGATTTATGTCCTTTCTGGGAAGGAACAACTTACAATATCATTAATGAAGATCATCTTGAGAAGGTATGTGTTATGGATTATGCACACTTGATCAAATTATTTTCTGACCTGCCAAGAGACATCGTTGTTAATGGGGCTAAGAGCTACATTTGTTGGTCCAAATGGTTTCACCTATTAAGTAAGAGAATTGAACTTCAAGGTTGCATGTAAATTTTCATACCTTGGGAAGAGGACATCATTGGATTTCAAGTCAGGAAGGAATATCTGAAATGTTTGCTCATATTTTCAGTTCCAAGATAGGAAGCTTGTACTTGTGGTATGGTGAGATATGCACATCTTTTTGTTTTCAGCCCATATGAAAACAGTTTTTCAAAAAGGTGAACAAAGTTCAAGGGCAATTAGATGGATTTGGCTGTCATTATCACTTCACAAGTTCTAGACCTTTGTAAGTCCATCACATGAATGTAAATTATGAAGAAAATGCAAGCATTGGAAGAGAGTTGAACAACATGCCTATGAGGCATGATGAAGCAGTTAAAGGAGTGGTATGGGAAGCTCTTGATTTCATTGATATGTTTGTTCTATGTGTAGGTTTAAAAATTTGGACAACCATGCCACAAATTCCCAACCTCCATGCTATTGTCATAAACATTTTCAGCCCCTACAATACTGCTATTTCATTGATGCACTAGCTTCCAATAGCTCTTTCAGCTCCTACATGGTTCATACCCTTGATTGGGGCAAAAGAAGATCAAATATGTTGCTTTTATGACATTTTCAGAGTGTTGGAACAGTTGTTAATAGTTAGGTACTGCTGTAAGTTGGCACAAGTTAGAGGATCTTTTCGAAAGGAATAAGTTGGAAAAATGGTTCAACTGAAGCAAAGCATCATGACGGGCACTCTGGCATCCTGGCAGCACCTTACACATGTAGGAACAACTCATATCAGTGTTGATAAAGAGACTCTTATGAGTTAAAGAGTGCATAATTTGCATATGTCCATGGAGAGTACAATGATCATGGCACATGACAAACATGAGTGGTAGCAGCTGAGTTTGTTTTTAGCCCGAGCAAAGGATGAAGAGTATGTTGTTGCAACAAAGGTGGAATAGGTTGTTGAAGTTTATCTACACTAAGTGTTCTTGAGGTTGATATGGATTCCTAGTATTTGTGGAAGGGTACAAAGAGTGAAGAATGGAGCTTGCATTTGTTTGAGGGCAAACAAATTTGGAAATGGCCGATTGTAATGTCCTATTTTTTGAGATTAGAATAATATTATTATTAAAATAAAAAATATTTTTAAATACTTAAAGTAAAATAATAATGTCTTAGTTGCCAAAAAGTGACTTATGTCGACAACTTGATTTTAATTTGTTTTTGACTTAAAGAGGGGCCCCATTTTGGTCATGGGCAAATTAGCCCTTAAGTAAGTTATAAGAAAGTTGTTTTTCGAATATTTAGCTTTCCCTCCAAGTGGAACGCTCACCTTTTCAAAAAGTCTTTTGAGGTAAAGGATATAAAAAGAGGAGACTCATAAAGGGGCATGTTATTTTTATCAATTGAAATCATAACTTTGGGCACAATTTGCTTGACTTACATCCATTGAAGATGAAACCCTTCATTGGAAGATTGAAGGAAGGATGAAAACCCTTACCTTCAGCTGGGCAGCCTCATATCAGAGGTTGCAGAGGGTAGAATTGGGTTGTTTGAGGCATAGTTCGCATAACCATTATTCAACCCACTCGGTTGAATAACCGGCAATAATCGAAAAAGGCAAAAAAAACTTGAAATTTTAGAAAAAAAACATTTTTTTCTAGAAATTATATAAACAAAATAGATGGAATGAGTCTGTAAAACATAGGGAAAGAGTTTTCTATTAAATTTGAATACAGAATGTACAAAATTGCATGATCATGCGAATACAACAAAGCCACAAAGTACAAAGTTACAAACTACAATAATACTTATAGACTTATGGTCTAATACAAGAATCTACAAGACTACAAATGCAAATTACAATAATCTATAATTTTCTTTCCTGCTCTCTGAAAAAATAAGGGAGGCTAAGAGATTCTAGTTCTTCCACTTAGCTGACCCACCTCGATCTGTCTAGAACGCTGCACCTGCTCTTGTGGCTCCACCTTTGTCTCTACCTTTGCCTCATCTCCAAGGATGTCCCCCAATCCATTCTCTCCTGCTTCAACTGCACCCTCCATAACTTGCCTCTCGAAATCAACAATCTTCTCTGTGATCATGGGGGCCTCCTTTTGTGCAATCCAATCGTTGTAGGGATCGATCTCATCTAAATCGATAGGCTCCTCCGATGCGTTCTCCAACTTCTTTGTGCGAATTCGAAGGTTATATTGCACAAAAACCAAGTCATTGAGTAGTTGGCTCAACTTGTTGCGCTTCTTCGTATGAATGGATGCAAGGTCCCTTTTTCTAGGGGTTGATTTTTGATCAACTTTTTGAAGACCTTTATCATATTTTATTCCCCGTGGGCTAAAAGATGAATCAAGAGGAATATTTATGGTAATTAAGATGTTGCTAGATTGTGATTTTCATCATTTGAAATTAAAAAACAATATTCTTAATTATTATTTGTAATTTATTATTTAATTGATCCTCAAGTAATTTTAATTACTATATTATGAGGTGAAAATTAGATAATATAAGAGAGGGACACTTTCATGAGGACTTGACCCTCAAGTAAAAATCATTAATGACTTTTGGGCATGGGAAAGGACCCATACTTGGATGCCACACTTGGGTAAACCCTTGTGGGCTAAAAAGTAGTTTCTCTTTGTCTAAAAGGGTCCCATAGTGGTTCGCCCACCTTGGGAGAGTTATAAGAACATGCCATGAGTTCATTGTAGAACATATCTTTGTCAAACAAATTTATTTTCAGGTTTTGGAGTGTGTCTATCAATCTTGGATCAAGGCACTTGGAGTTCTAAGGAGATCTTGAAGAGGCAATTTCATTTCAGAAATTGCAAATGTGCTGATTTGCTTGTTTGTTTGCTTGAAGATCAAAGTGAAAACAAATTTTTGCATGTCCTAAGGTTTCAACTTGGGTGACGTAGTTGAGAGCTTGGAGCTTCAGTTTGGAGGTCTTCCCTTGGTGGGAAAATTCTGCTTTTGGGTACATTTGATAGCTTTTATTTTTAGCTCTTTTTAGAGCTATTGCTTGATGTAAAACTCGCCATATTTTGGAAGCTATTATTTTTATAATATTCCAGTTTCTGTAGCATTTCAGATTCAAAAATAAAATTGAGGAAGCATTATTTTCGAGAATTGATTGCATCATTGCGTTTGGAATTTTTTTGTGGATCTACAAAATTAATTTTGTAATTTTTGAAAGTGTTTTGCATTGTTATTTCTCACTAAACCCTAGTCACCCAAAGGGGAATAGCGATTTCCAGATTTGGGGCAGAAATTGCAATAAAATTTAGATTTGGTTTATTCGATTTTTGGCTAAGTGTTTGAGGTTATTTTTGGGAATTTACGGTTTACCCCTTTTGTTTGGTTTCGGCCCAAAAAGGGACTTTACAATGGAGTTAAACAAACTCCAATTGCGCTCACATCCAGAAGCGCTGCAAAGTTGAGATAAAATTCAGAGGGCTAGCCTTTGAGGATTTGGGGTATTTCCACCCCATTCTTCCCACCATGACCTTGCAAACAAGATATTCAAAATTTTGTAAGAAATTAATAATTGTAAATTTGTAAATATGTAATTGGTAAGGTACAAATAAAGACTTTATTTTGTATTATCTGGTGATTGTATGGCTCTCTTTCGGATAGCTAGTGCTGAAAAAAAAAGCCTTTCCTTTCCCTGCTTATAGTTCTGCAACTCTGCAATAATAAGGTCCATCTCAATGTCATGTGTCATATTCTCAATGTATGTTGAGAGCCCCTCCATAACCTCTTCATTAGTATTTGTGAAGCCATCGAAGTAGAAAAACTTGGGGTTAAGGTAGTATCCCGTTGCATGGATGGATTGGTGGAGTTGATTGTTCCACCTCCGATCAATCAACTCACATATAGGATCAAATCTAGCATGATCCTCTCTATAATAATTTTGGATTGCCTCTTTGGCCCTATCCATGGCCTCATAAATATATCCCATTGGATTTTGCTCTCCATCCATCAATCGCAAAACCCTCACCAAAGGCTCCGACAACTACAAAGTCACAAACAAATTAAAGTTAGTTAAACTTATAGATAAATTATAAAATAAAAACTTCAAGTTTAAAAAATTGAAAACAAGGGAAACAACTTGAAATTTAAATTGCAATTTCAAGTTATCTTCACAATCTCTGTAGCTCTCGTTTTGACGGCCTCACTGAAAACTGTCTTCGAAACCTCACTCCATCAACATTCTTGGAATAAAATGACTCCATCCATGCTTGAGAGACAAACATTTGCTTCAAAAAAGTCAACAAACTACAAATACTTTGCAATGTAAAAAAGTTCATTACAAACCTAGTGATCTCTGCTCGAACAAGTTTTTTTTCCTTGGTGTGCTCTTTTGTGAAGTTGAGAACCCAAGAGTGATTGTACATATATTTAGTTATTTCTCTAGCTTCTTCTACAACTGTTCTCACCCAATCAGATTTGCCTGTCCTTCAAAAGAAGGTCAAGGCAATGTGCTGCACAAGTGTCCAAAAGAGAGATGGATGTCTCTCCCTAAGAAGTCTCTTAGTCTTCACATATGCTGCTGCATTGTCTGTAATAATTTGGACAATATTCACGATGCCCACCTCTAAGACAACCTGCTCTAGCATCAAGATCAAAGTTTTTGCATTTTTAATTTTACTTGACGCATCAATAGACTTCAAAAATACTAGCTCACCATTTGAAGACGCCAGAAAGTTGATGTGGGTGCGGTTCTTTTCATCCGTCCATCCATCATAAATAATGGTTCTACCAAATTTATGCCACAACCTCTTCTGATATTTGATAATCAACTTTGTATCTTCAACTGCATTCTTGAGTAACTTTGTACTCAAGTCTTTTGGAGAGGGTGCCTTGTACCCTTTTCTTGCAATTGTCAAAGTTGTAACCAAATATTTTCAGTACGGGTTCCTCACCACGTTAAAGAGAAGGTTGTTGAAGGACCCGAAATTTGTGCATGCTTTATCTGCTTCTGCATGTGCCTGCTTGTTTTATCCTATAGTTTAGAGTGAAGGTTGTGCCCTTGGTGTGTTTCTAGGCACAAAAAATGAGTGTAACTGAGACGAAGGCAGTGCAGATGTGCCATGGCACTTGCGTGGATCATGACTAGAGCCCACAATTTCTGTCATCGCTATCGCTTCTTCCTCTTCTAATGTAGCACTAATGGTCGCTATTAGGGTTGCTTGTATCTTTGCCCTCTCTAGTTTCTTTTCATCCAGTGATGCAAGCTCTGCCATCATCTCTCGTTTTGCCTTTTCACTGACATTGGGACAAGGCGAAACATCGTGGTAAGGAATGCATGAAAGATGGTACTTCATCCGATTGATGCCTTCTGACATCGTCTTCGAGTAAAATTTGCAAATTGAAACCGTTTGGGACGTTCCAATCCGCGTGGCATACTTCCATGCACTGGTGTGAGCATGAAGGGAAGCTGACTTGCTACCACTGACTGAATTTGAACCTGATGCACTACTAGATGTCATTGTTTGCTAATAAATAACCTGCAAAACGCAAACATGTTAAAAACAATATTAAAAAAATAAAAGAATAAAAACATTAAATACAAATTATTAATTAAAATACGATAAATAAATGATAATTATAAACTATAAAACGGAAACTAAAATTCATTTATGATTTACAATTTTAACAAACAAATTATAAATATAATCTATAACGGTTATTTAGTGGAATAATAAACAATTTTAAATAAATAATAAACACAAAAATTTAATCGAATGCATGAAATTTGACAAAATGCATGGAATTAAAATGGAATGCATCAAATTTGTATACTAAGCATCAAAAATATTTATCAAACATGTATTTATTTAAATTACAAAACTTTACATGTTTGAAAATTTTAAAAATAAATAAATAAATGCATGAAATTTGATTGAAATTCATGGAATGCATGTAATTAAAATGGAATGCATCAAATTTGTATACTAAGTATCACAAATATGTATCAAACATGTTTTCAATTAAATTAGAATTTATTTACATGCTTGGAATTTAAAAATAAATAAATAAATGCATGAAATTTGACGGAAGTTCATGGAATAAATGAAATTAAAATGAAATGCATTAAATTTGTATACTAAGTGTCACAAATATGTATCAAAGATGTTTTCAATTAAATTAGAATTCATTTACATGCTTGGAAATTAAAAAAAAATAAATGCACTAACCTGAAAATTTCTTTGCTCAAATCTCCTCAATCTGCCTTTGAATGCTCCAAATCTTGTGTGAGTGAAGTGTGAGGAGGTGTGTTGTATTTTATAAGACCATTCTGTGTATTTTTCTTGTTTTAGGAGTGTTTGGAGGGAAAACCCACTTTTCCCAATGGTTCTGTGTGTTAAACTTGCGTGGGTTTTGCGGAACTCAGAACCGGCGAGTAACTACTGGTTACTCGCCGGTTAATTTTTTTTCCCTATTGCTGGTGGTTTTGAGTGGTGAGTATTCATCGGATGAAATTTCTGGCGAGTAACCGACCAAGCGGTGATTACTTGTCGGTTATTCCATCTATAGTTTGAGGTGTCTAAATGCCATTTCAGAATGCAATGCAGCAATATAGAGCATCAAAAGGGTGTAGCGTAGCAGTTTTGAGGCAACACCTAGGTTTGAGAGCCCCAGTAGGGCAATGACTACAGTCGGAGGGCAACGAGCTGGTTTGAAAGCCCTAGGAGGGCAGCAAATAGGTCACCAAGGACAACAAACGGGTTTGGGAGGGTGGCGACTCCCCGTTGGGGTTGAAAGTACATTTTGCAAGGCTCATTCATGCCTAAACATTATGTTGAAGGCATACATACATGATACATTGTTGGTAATTTTTATAATATTTTCAGCTATTGAATTGATAATAAAAATCAGATCGGAATGTACTATTATTGGATGTAATATTTCTGAATTTTGGGCTAGTATTTGGTGAATAAAATATTGTATTTGTGCCCTAAATTGGCATATTCATAATTTAGAATTTTTAATTGCTTGGGGTTTGAAAGGAAAAATTAGAAAATTGTATTTCTTATTAGGGTTTGTTGGAAAACCCAAATTGTTCTAATCTTGCCCAAAAAGGGACATTTCATTCGATTCTAGGAGGGATTGTGAGAGGGATCAATTCTTATTCTTGCAATGTAATAAGCCTATTAAGGCAAATGAGTGTGTGTGTGTGCATAGTGTAAGTTTTGTAATACTTTCAAATGAATGAAAATCAGAATGTGTGTTGAGCTCCGGGGCTTAGTAGTGTGCTTGTGAGTGTGTCTATCTGTGAGTGTAAGTTCAAGCTGCATGGTCTAAAGGTTGTCCTTCATTGGAACCCCTTTTTGTGACTGCACCACTATGCAAAGAGGAGCTCCGCCTCACTGATCTACCCCTCTTAGTGTGTGAAGCAACAATATCCAAAGCATAGTTACCAAGTTTGGAAATCTAGATCCGTTCGGGAGGGCAAAAAAATCCAAAATACGGAATTCACGAAAAAGTTTGGAAAAATATGATCTGGAATATATATATATATATATATATATATGAGCATAGTTTTATAAATATGTAAAACTAACAATTACAATTAAAAAATTAATAAAATAATATAAAAATGTTAATATTATATCATATTTATGGTTTCTAGGCCTTTTTTTGCGTAGAAAACCTTAAAAAATAAAACCAATTTTTCGAAAAAAAATAGGGCCGACCCAGACGAACTTATTATCCGGGCTGGTGAAACAATTCAGATCCAGTCGTATTTTGTCCAGATCCAACCGGATTTGGTAACTATGATCCAAAGGGCCCTTAATGTCGTCAGCCTCCATGATGGGATGAAAGATAGGATTGATCTGCTTAGGGGCTCTAGGGACTCCCTGCAGGGACTTGCGTTGAAGGGTAATCAACCTCCCCACGAAAAGGGCCAGACATCATTGGTTCGGGTACCAAAATATTTCACTAAGTAGTTTGGATATGTGAGGAGGAAAAATATTGTTGCTGCTATTTGCTACAACTCCACGGAGAAGATAATTAGTGTTGTTTTGATTTAAAATAATCTAAGGAGATGGTTAACCAAAACATTCGTTTCCAGCAAGACAACACAAAATGGTAGTTACTTCATTACAATTGGGATTGTCCCAAGTTGCAAGAACAATCTAAGCCGGTTGGCCCCAAAATTGAGATAGAACGACAACACCAACAAATTTTCATATCAAATTGGAGTAGAGCCAAGAATAACATCAATTTTGTGCCTAGATAAAGCCAACTACTAGGTATCTCCTTTTGAATCGGCACATAACCAACACCACAAAAGGGAAGAGTTAATTCAAATTCAGAGAAGCCCATGATTAAAAAACTTGTACACTCTTGAATCTCCTTGAAAGGGGGATGTAATCTAGGAATGTACACTTTCCGTATTTATCCAAGATTTGTTAGCACTTCAAGCACTATGTAAGGAGGATCTATACGTGATCTGGGATGCTAACAAGAGGCATCCAAGTCCTCATTTTATGCTAGTTAGCTGCTGTTCTACTTCGGTTTTCTGTTTGTTTCAGCATTGTAAGGTGTCAAGTCCTCCTATTGTCTTATAAGGGGTTCTATCTTCAAAAAGGGGTGTGCTAGACAACTGTTCTAAGTAGTACTACATGGAGCGGGAAATGTTACTGGTTTGTATTTCTATTTTCAGCTGGATTCAGCAAGAACTATCACTTGTTGATAGTATCAACTAGGTCGCTGATTAGTCTCTTGAAATAACTAGAACTATCTTGCTGTTATAAAGATTTGCTACTACTATCATCAAGATTACTATCATTATTATCAAGAGCTCTAAGTTATTTCACGCCCACTTTCACCCCATTTTGGTAAATAATCAAGATGACTACTAGGGTTGTTCCACATTTCTTGCATACTGCATGTTTTCTGTGGTCGGTTTATGTCTGATTCTTATACATATTCACAAACCATCATAAGCCATAGAAGAATTTGGTTAGGGTGGGTCTTAATGGGTGCACTGCGAATATGGCTGACCTCTTTCATTTGTCACAGAAGGGTAAGACAGAAAACAGTCTGTAATTTCTTGGTGTTATGTTCACAGTACCATCTAACTACGTTCCTTGGCGTGACTTTAACCCTTGTTTCAGAAGGGTTGTTACAGAATGGTCGAATGAATCTCTTCCTGATAAAAGGAATTCAGAAGTCTTAGAGAAGGGAAATGGGCAGCAACACTTTGGAAATGTTTGCAGTTGGGCACTCATTAATTGATCCTCAATAAGAATGGTATCCTTGTTGTGGCTAAATGATTGGCTAAAGCATGGGATAAATGGTAGCTGTATAACACTCCTTGCACTCATCATTACAAGGGGAAAAAACTCCTGAATCTATAGCAATATTACAACTAAATCTATTAATACTAATTAGGTCTATAGAATATGTATAATCTCCTATTTATAAGGAGCTTCTTGTGGTCCTTAAATATTTTGATGCAGGAACATCTTGGGGGTTGTGCAATCTTGCAGAAGCCAATGATATTTTTTGCTTTCAATCTTAGTTTGTAGTTCAAATTTCAAGTTGCAGGGGATCAACATGGGTTACTCTCTGGTTATTGATCATGGTGACATGGGCTACAAGGGCTCACTACCCTGCTTTCCTTCTTCATTGGCTATTTTAGCCAAGGTTGGACCAATCGGAACCACCTCAAAAACTTCTGAATGTCTTTTCAAAGTTGGCATCTCATGAAGATTGTGTAACCATTCTCAATTCTCGGGATCAACTTCTTATGTGCTTCATTGGATCTGTTTTCATGTCAGGGTGAATCATAGTAGAATGCAAGTGGGAAGCATAAAAGAAGTTTCAATAAGGAGAGTGGCATTGGTCATGTTAGTTGGGATGATAGTAATCTCTCACAACTCACAAACATCCACAAAGACCCTTCTTTGAAGACAAAACACAATCATGCCTTGTTTAAGGCATTTTTTGTGCATGGGCGAAGGTTGGGAGTCGATGGGTCATCACAGGAATAATTGTAACTAAAACTCTTGTGGTATGGGCATGAGGATGGAGTAGCATGTTAGAGATATAGAAAGAATGAAGAGAAATGAAAGGCATACATCACACTTGCACACTTGTGTGTGTCAATATTTTATTAAGCATAAAAGAAGTTACATCAGTTGTGAAGGTTGATAATCGATCATTAGTAAATGTTTAACTAATGGCTAATTAATAACTTTAATACCCTTCCTTAATGACTAAACCAGAGACTACTCCAAGTTTCTCTCAAAAGTTTACAAAGTGGGACCAAAGAGTTTAGTCATTACATTTATGGACCGCTCTTTAGATATCAACCTGAAATCTGTAGACCTTTGACATTTTGTTGTTGTCCAATGTAGGAGCTTTGGTGTAGACAAAAACCAAAAAATATAACTATCAACAAAACAAAGATCCAATTGTCTGGACATAGATATATCAAGCTATCCACCAATTCTCTATAGAGTGATTCATTGATTGGTGATGAATCATCATTGGCATATAACTTTAGCCCGACCGCCATTGTTCTAAATCCAAAATTTTGGAGATGCTGATCAAACAAAAATTACTAGACTTGTGGAACCTGCTTAAGTTCATATAGAGACTTAATCAACCTGCAAACTAGATGATTATTACCAGGCACCCAAAAACCTTCAGGCTACCCCATGTAGACTTCCTCGTCTAAATCTCTATTTAGGAAACCAAACTGAGTTGCTATGGAGAAGCAACATAAGAGTGACCATGTTTGCAGTAGGAGTAAAAACCAACTTCGTAGTAGGAACTTTGACCACCCATTTGCATCCAACAGGGTGTTTAACTGATTGTTCAGGTACCATAAAAAGGTCAGGAGCGAGAGCAAAATGACCATGCTTTGCTGAATTAACAACCTTGGTTCCAGTCCTCTGAGCCAGTGCCTTTGACTAAGACATTTCATCCTCTTGCACAAATACCCATGTATTTGATTGAGGAATTGCATCCTCTCGCACATTCTTTATAGTGGATATTCTCTCCAAACTAGTGCATATAAGTTGATTGGAGCATGGTTAACAAGCCTATGAAGAATTTCATCTTTTAACACATCTTGTATGGTGGAGTCTCCCTCTAGACGTGCATTTAAGTTGACTGTGGCAAGGTCAACAAGCCTTTACAAGCCACCTTGCCCAATACCTAAGGCAATTACTCTGTCATGTTTTACATCATACACAATACACTTCTTCCTAGAGAAATTCATTGAAATATTGAGATTCTATGTTAACTGACTAATAAACAAGAGATTTTTTATTCATATTTGGAACATACCTAATATTCTTTACTATGATTTTTCCAACATTATTCAACGCTATGCAAATATCTCTAATCCTCTCTACTACAAGTGACTCCCCATAAACTAATAAAACTGAATTAGAATTATTTGTATTTGTAGTAAATGTGACATATTAGTCCTTACAACATGTAAAATGTCTAGATGCACTGGAATCAATGACCCAACAACTGGTACCACTATTGTTCGAGTATGATGCCATGAGGGTATACTTTTTCTCAGAATCCCGTTCATGTTCAATTGATGCCACATTTGTTGCTTGACTACTTTGTTGGGAAAGTGCATATTGTCACTTCTGACAATCCTTTTTGACATGCCCAACCTTATGACAATAAAAACATTTCACCTATACTTGGAAGATGAATCAACAAAGATATGTTTCCACTTCCCCTTTGACTGAGCAACAAATGCACTGTATGTTTGTCTAGCATTGGACTCATTTGCTTGTTTGTCTACGTTCCTTCTACAACAAATAGGAATTAATTTGATCAAATTTTAGGGGCTGGCTTTTAGCCATCAATTGTAAATCCTCCACAAACGATTCATATGAGGGCATCAAGTTGTTCAAAACAAGAGAAACCCGATCGTCATCATCCACCTTTTTGTTAATGGTACCAAGCTGATCTTAGAGATCTTTCATCCAAAGAGGTTCTAACAGGGACCCATGCTCAGTTATCCTTGTCGAAAATAGTAGATTCTTTAGTTACAGGGTCACTTTTCTTTGAAGTTTGATACTTATTTTTCAGACAAGTCCAAAGCACGCTTGCCTTAGTGGCATTCTAGACCTCAGGAATCAAATCATCTATAGTAGATAAGTTCAACAATAGAAGAGCCTCCTTATGATGCTTGTCAATATCAAAAAAATTCATAGTAGGTCTCGCTTCTTAGTCGAGAATGATTTTATCATAATCACGATATTTTGCAATTGTTACAATCTTGTGTCTCCAGACATAATTATGAGTCATGAACACTCAATTTTTGCACTCCTGACAAAACCAAAATTTGGATATTGGCCATTATTTTTGACCTTCAACACAAAAATTAGAGTGTGAAAAAAGCTAGTCTTGCATAGAAATGTTTGCGATTCGTTGCAAATTGTAATTTTTGTCTTTTGATCTGCAATTTAATTTTTTTTGGTTTGCAACCGTCTTTTGGTATGCACTTTGTGAAGTCTTCCTGCATCCTCCTACAACTCACAACCTCAATGCAAATTGTACCCTCTGCAAATCATGCACTTTCTGAAAATCATGATTTAAAATCTATCTGTAAACTTGTCATTCTTCTTCACACTTGTTTTGGTCTATCACATTCGTTTTGGTCTCAAATCGCATTTGAAAATCCCATGGAAGCCTTAAAAGCTTCTATAGATTTGTGCCTCAGCAATTGTTCTTTGGATCACACTATTTCTTAAAGTTTGTCTTCATTGCCCTAACATCAATTTGATTTGAAAATCACTATGTACTTATTTGCAATGTCTCCCACCTCAAATCATGACCAACTGGTTCGTCCTTCTGGTTTACACACTTCGAGTCATGATTTTCATGAAACTGGTCCATCCTTTTGGTTTACACACTTCAAATCATGATTTTTTGACCTCTTATGGTTTACACACTTTGAATCATGATTGTCACGACATCTTACTGTCATGAAGACTCATGATCTCCAGGTCTTCTTCATGTCCTGACTGCTACATTTTTGCTCTGCAAATGCCTTTTTATTGACAATGAGTTACAAAACCCTGCAACTTGTCCTCTTCAATTCGTTGTTCATAGTGAACATTTGCTTCTTTTTTCTGCAGTTTGTACCTGACTAGGGCTTCCTTGAACATGGCTCTGATACCCAACAGATAGAAACATTGAAAGAATGGAGAGGAATGGAAGGCATACGGCACATTTACATGTGTGTGTCCGTCTTTTATTGAGCATAAAAGAAGTTACATCAGTTGGGAAGGTTGATAACTGACCCTTAGTTAATGTTTAACGAATAGCTAATCAATAACTTTAATAAGGCAGTCATCATTTTTGGAAGAGGGAGAATCGGATGGGAGTTTTGAGAGCAAGAAGACCACAAAAATTTGGAGGCCAAAAGCGTTTTTAATGATGGCTGTGTGTAAAACGTGGTTGGGAGAGTGAAAGGACAGAGCATTACCAAACGAAAATGAAGGGAAAACTCAGTTTTAAAGGGACAGCCAAGAACAACAAAAAAATCTTAGTTTTTAGGCCCAAATAGAGCAAAATAGGGGATGTCTAGGCCAGTTTAAGGTTATGACGATTGGGGACCTCCCATGGAGGTATGAAACGTGAAATGAAATGGGTTTCTGTCCCTGATGGAGGACATATAAAGTTTTGGTTGTAACTTTGAGCATGTAGTGAGAAATCGAGATGTGACAAACAGCCTAACTGTTGGACAAAAATGCCCGATTTTGAATTTTTGCTGTCATAATTTAAGGAAAGAATGCAAGTTGTAGGTTTATTTTGAAGTGTTTTTGGATTGAGAACCTTGCTATAGGAGGATGGACTATGTTTTTAGAGTTTTTGAAATCCTTATATGCCTTTGAAAAGGCTTAAAAACACCAGTTTAGTAAAAAAGTAAGTCCTTGTTCGAGTTGGGCTCCACATAGTACTGAAAATCTGCTAGAATACATTGTTAGACTCATTTCAAGTACTTATACCCTATATCCCTCTCTCATCTCCAGTCAATTTAAAGTTTTTGGCAATTTTACATGCTTACTATTTGAATGTTTCCATAAATTGACAAAATTTCCAAGTTTCTTGCAAATGGCCCCCAAAAGGTTGGGAACAACACAGTTTGGGGTAATTAGTAGCGGGGAAGCTATTTTTAGGCTGCTAGGACATGGTTGCCATTTATTTATCCCTTAGCGTAGACTGCATCACATGTGGGAGTAAGGCCTAAGCATAGGTGGCATGTGTAATCACTTGCAGGGGAGAGTTCTTGCAAACTTCCCTCTCTTTATAGGCATTTCCTTTTATTGTGGTTTTTACTCCAAGTCCAAACAGTGATTCAAGTGTCTACATTTTTTGGGACATTCTAGATGACCATGCTTGACAATTGGAAATGTGCTTAAGGCTCTAACAGGAACTAATAACAGTGTCTAGTCAGAACCTTAGTATCTCTTTTTCATTCTTAAATGGAGGATGGTTTCCATGCATATAGTTATTGAATGCATTACTATTAGTTGGGAAGTCAATAGAACTCAAGTAATTTATCAGTTGGGGCAACACAAACAAACACAATGCCGGTTGCATTATGAAGGTTCTGCATGCAAAGAATAAGTAATGTTTTGCCATGATTTTTATTGGAGTTGAGTTTAAACAAAGGGCAAAGTACAATTTTGGCCAATGCCCAAGTTTTGAGATTTGGCAGTCAGCACTCTTTCAGCTCCCACCTCTTCAATTTTCTCTTGATTGAGAGTCGGAAGTTGCAATTGATACATTCTTTCCTTAGTTACCATTTTTTTGTAATTTTTAGTAGTCTTTGGGAATTCATGATGAAGAAAATGCTGGGCTACATTTTGTACTATGATAATTTTTTTGTTTTAGGATAAGGGAAAGGAAACCCACCAAAAATGCATCTAGTTCCACAACTTGTATTTAAGTGTCCTCCTTGCATGTATCACTTTGTTTAGAGAACTGATATTTTAACTAGACAGAAAAACAGTCCAGATGTTGGCCAAAAAGTGGGTGAACCTTGTACAGTAGCTGGGAGACCAGAGCAGAGATGAATTATCCATTAGATTCTTGTTGTCGTGTGCTCTTTAAAGGAAAATGATTGTATGTTTACTTTGCTTAGTTGATACTGGAGAAAGAATCTATGGTTCTAGCCTTGGCATCACCATTATTGCCTCATTAATCCAGTTTGGAGTAAAAGTGAAGTGTTCCCTCTAATTTGCTACCCTTCTAGGTAGGTGGGAACTAAGAATAACACTTCCATGGAGATAAGTTTTATAGAATGATAGTTAGGGGCTGTAATATCGTTATAAGGGACGTTTTCCCTGATATTGCTGACTTAGCAGCATGTAATTTCCACAAATGATTAGGCAAAGCTTATAATATACTGTAGGCATACAAGTTGTGACTAATTCTTATTATATGATATGCAAAAAACTTAGAAATGAGCCTAGAGATGTCAGGACTAGATGATAAAATAAGTTAGATGATAACACAATGTAATTAGGGTTCAAAAAAGGTTATACAGGGTTTTAAGAAAATGACTCGTGTTTGTAGATGATTATTCTTATGGGAATGCAATTGATATGTGCTCTTAGGAAAAAATAAATATAGACATAGGTCTTGCTGTAAATGCGCCAAAGTACACAAAAAGAAATCGAACCAACATTTACACTAGAATTAAGTTATATTAGGGACCAATCCCAGACCCAACCACGACCCAACAAGCTTTTAAGGTGAGAGATTGAGTGTAGTTAAAAATGAGGCACAACTGTTATACAAAATCTTGCCCTGGTATTGCAGACCAAACAAGTGTGATAGCTTAATTATTGATCTCGCTAGCCAGTGCTAATTTTATTAAGAAAGCTCTATCTGTGTCGATGTTCAAGAAGGGAACAAGAAACATATAATCTGGTTAGAAGTAGGGGCAGGAGAATCAGGAGGCTGTAGATAGGAGAGAATGAATTCTGGATTTAATGGTCCAACAAATTTGGCACCTAGGAGTTTACATCTTTTATAGGAAAGTTGGACTCTTCTTTGAGATCCATGGGATTTTTTAAAAGGGGAGAGATGTTACAGCCGTGGTTTTAGCTTTTTGGTATAAGTTCATAGTGACCATTCAAAATCCTCATTCAATATGCTGTACACTCTAACTTATAAATCAAAGTTAAAAACAGAGGGCTCAAATTACACTTAAGGATAAATTGAAAAGGGGGGCCTGATGAAGGTAAAAGACTAATAGAATAAAGACAAACAAAAGTACTCTTAAGGGCCTAATACAAACAAAAAAGAAAAGCATAATAATGGAGGTTACCTACTTTGGCTCGCTAAGTAGCTGATTCATTCGGGTATGCGTTTGGGTTTGACGAATTGGGTTTACCGGTACAGCAATTTTTTTTGCCTCAGGTATGGCCGTATAAAACAATATATTAAAAATATAAATCATAAAAAATCTAGCTTAATAAGCAGGAATTAAGTGACATTAACCAAATAGTATGCATATAAAAAATAAAAAAACCACAAAATGCTATCTGAATACCACATGCCATGATAATCATAAATATTAATTATAATCTATTACATCAAAATTAATATTCATCATCATATTTATCTTCATCAAGAGCATCAAAACCAACATCAACATCATGATGTGGTTCATTAGAGCCACAAGGACTACGACTTCCACCACTCTTGCTAGCTATGTTATGCGTTGCCAAAGAAGTGTCCATGTCAAGTAATGAATGATGGGAAATGGAAGCATCCAAGTCAACATCCTTTGAATTTACATTCTAATGCTATGTCGCCCCTTCCTTGTACTCTGGCTTCTTGTACATTATAAGGCACAATTTGGAATGCATATAGACCAACTCCTCAGCATTTTTTGCTAATGGCTTGTTGCACTTTTGTGAGTGGAAGACGCTGTATGTGCTCCGATTCTATTAAAAAACTGTAACCGAGATTAAAATTTATAAAAGTAAAAATTTAAAACTCAAACTTAAATTTAAAACTTAAACGAAAAGAGAGTTAAAAACTTAAAAGCTAAAAAACTCACCCATGACAAGATTTTGATTACAAGAGGCTGCATGCAAGTGGATCCTTGGCTATGGAGGTACCACCACATATGAGCATCCTTCTTGTATTTCTTTTGAAGGGTGCTAAGGCAATGCCCTGTGGAGGTAATGAAACTTCCAAACTCGTTTATAACCATGTTTTCTACATCAGGGTTGAGAAAGACCCTGGAGAACACCAACTTATACCCTTTAGCTACTTCAACATCCCTGTATGGTGGCACTCTCCTTTGGAAAGAAAGGATCTTAGTACTGTAAAAACTAGGAGTCAGTGCAAAGGCAAGGAGTTGCAATGAGGTGGTCATTTTGTTCCACTGATCAATGGAGTTGAGTGCACTTGTTTGCAAAATGTCTCATTCAGATCTTGCTCTATTGCATTTATGATGGCATTTATCTTCTCAATCATTGAGTCGAGGCCATCATATGTTTCTCCTAGACATAGCTGATCCATGTTAGGGAATCAGATCATGCTTACAATGAGCTTTGTGAAACTCAACAAGTAATCTACATGAGCCTACCAATCATTATCTAGGATCATCATTTTCACTATCTGGGTCCACTTTTTGCCTTACTCCTTCCATACAGTCTACATGTTGTTAATGACCGTGCTGCTAAGTGCCCCTTGCATCTTTGAAAGTTATCTCAAGATGATTGTGTGTGAGGAGAATTAAGTCTCAACACCTAGTATAAAATTAAAAAACAAAAAACTAATAAAAATCTACAAGTACTAGATAAAAAACTTACAATGTATACTTTGTTTTTTAAATTTAAAGATGATATAAAATATAATTATTTAAATTGGAAATTAAATTATATTAAAAAAATCGTTCCACTTACCTTTAACAACTCCAAATTTGAGAATGATCTAAAGATGGCTTGTGACAGGTGATGGTTTGTGTCAAACATCTAAATCTCCTCAGCCTCGATAGACGCCTGCTTGATTCACTTGATTTTCCTGCTCAATTTTTTGAACATTAGGTTGAGTGAGTGGACAACACAAGGTGTCCATAAAATGTGCCCATACCTCACTTCCACTAATATCCCTGCGGCTTTGCAAATTTAGGCGTTGTCCATTATGACTTGGATAACATTTTGAGGCTCCACCGCATCAGTGGATTCAAAGAGGATATTGGCAATGAAGTGGGCATCCTTCACATGCCCCTTGCAATCAACAACCTTAAAAAACATTGCCCCTTTAATGCACACTGCAACCACATTGATTAAAGGCCTATTTCTTGCATCTTTCCATCCATCGGAAATGACAGCTACCCTTGTTTCATCCCACAAATCCCTAATTGGTTGCAAAGAATCCTTCACATGTTTTTTCTTATATCTTTGCCCGTTGTACCCTTTTGGGGCCTTATTGATAGATCTCACCATTTACTACCAATATGGTGACTTGACAACATTGAAGAATAATCAATTTGCAAACACACATTGCACAATGTGTTCATCCTTGATATCCTTGGCCTCGTTTTGAAAAGACCTTTCCAGTGGTCCTTTTGTCCTCTTGTGTGAAAGAGGAGAATCCTCTCGTGCATGGAGGGTATCGCCAAAAATGGATGTGTTGTGGCCACAACTGGGGAACCACTATGAGGAGATAGGGCAATTGGTGGCTTCTTCGATTGAGATCATTTTTTTGACGAAGGATGACCCAATTTCATGGCATGTGTTGCATCTATTTCTTCTTGCCCCTAGATGTTCTAAATAATTGTTGTTGTAATCGGATTATCCTTCTTTCTTGAGAAAGCTGTGATGCCTTGGCCAGGTATTGCACATAAGTGAGCTTTCACTTGACCATTTGAGCTAGTGTATCTAACATTGCAACCATGGCATTGCCAAAAATATCTTCCACCACCTGGAACCTTCTCTTGCATTGTCACACACTACCAAAATGGTGAATGCGGATCGACTTTGACTCAGGTTTGGGCCATGGAGGTAGAACTTGTTGACATTGTAGTATTTGTATCTGCGAGTTTAAAGATCAACACAATACTATTAAAATAGGAAAACACCAGGTCATAACCTACATATACTTGACAACTTGTTAAATAAATGACAAAAAAAAAACAATAAATGAAAATAAGAATGAAAAAAGGGTGTGAAGATTGAAAACAAAAAAAACCTGTAGAAGTTAAAACCTTACCTTCAATCCAAGAATCCTCCTTCTTTGAAGCTCGTCAATCACCTTGACAACAAATGGGCACTTGTACTAGTGTATGAAGATGATAACAATGTTGCTTGATGACGTTTCAACTCTAGATGAGCAAAGAGAGGTAAGCATGCAATGAGATAATGAGAGGTAAGTGTTTTGCTTTTGTGTTTTCTGTTCTTTTATGTTATGTTTTTGTGTTTGGGTTATCTTTTAGGGTTTTTATAATTTTTTATTATTATTTTATGTCAAAATATAAAAACAAAAAGACATTTTTAGCTGAAATATGTTCCAAATTTGCCCTGGGTTTGTCCTAGATGACTTGGGTTGTCCGAGACGAGCCCTGAATGAATTTATAGATGGATTTGGCCCGTTCCTGAACTTGGTAAGGCCTGGACCTAAATTGAGGCAAGGGGCTGAAACAGTATGTTAGACTTTAGGGGATCCAAAGGACCAAAACGTTATATATATATATATATATATAAAATGTGGGATATGAAGTTGTTGATGTATATATAAAATATGGGATATGAAGTTGTTGATGTTACTCCTCCAACTTAACTCATAAGGGGTGAAAGGTCATTTGGAGGTCAATAAGAACCCTTCAAAAATTCATTTACAGTTTGTGTATCCCTGACGATATGAGAACACTTGTAGGCATTGCATCCAAGGAGAATCCCAAAACATTTAAGGATAGTATACTCATATTTTCATTACATTTGGGGGTTGTTATGTATAACTCAACAAATGCTTGCTGCTATTAATCATAGGATATCCCTTTTGCAGCAGTGTAAGGTCCTATTTTGGGCTGAAACCAAACAAAAAGGGTATGCCGTAAATCCCAACTTAGACCCACAAATTATTAGAAAAAAAATCAGAATTTCATTAAACAGTAATTTATTGCAATATTTTCCTATAAACTGCAAATTGCCCAAAGACCTAGGCGACTAGGGTTTGGGACTGATTTATAACTCAAAACTGCTCCCAAAATTATGAAATTAAAACTGTAGATGGATAAAAATATTTCAAACACGATTCCATAATCAGATTTACAAAAATCTTATTTTTTGATTTTATATGACAAAAATAACAGCTGAAACTTGTAAATTTCGCAATTTGCAAAATACTCAGAATCTCTGAATAAATGATAGCTTGAATTGAAGATAAAAATGTGCTCTTTCAAATGAAACAATAATTAGAAGTTTTCTTTGGGTGGAAGTCACCCAAATCTGAAACCCAAATCTGAAGCTGTGCAGTCAAACCCTAGAAAAATAGAAATCTGCAAATGAACAAAAAATCTGCCCTTGGATTTTCTTTAAATATTCTCTTCAAATCAACAAACAAATCAACTCAGCACACTTGCAATTTCTGAAGTGAAATTGCCTCTTCAAGATCTCTTTGGAACTCCAAGTGCTTTGATTCAAGATTGAAACTCCAATACCCTGAAAATAAGATTGATTGACCAAAATATGCTTTTACAATATTTCAGATATGTTTTTATAACTCCTCCAAGGTGGATGCACCACTTGAGGGGGTTATTTGGTAAGGATAGACCTCTTTTAGCCCAAAGTCATTAAAGACTTTTAATTGAGGGTCAAGTCCCCAATGAGAGTGTCCTTTTTACATAAAATCATTAAAGACTTTTTAATTGAGGGTCAAGTCCCCCATGAAAGTGTCCTTTTACTTTATTATCTAATTTTCTCCTCATAGTAATTAAAATTACTTGAGGGTCAATTAAATAATAAATAATAAAATAATAAATAAGAAAATTGCCTTTTAATATCAAATGATAAAAATCACTCTCTAACAACCCCTTATTTATTAAAATTATTCCCCTTGTAATATCCCTTAGCCCATGGGGAATAAAATAGGCTAAAGGTCTTCAAAAGGTTGATTAAAAATCAACCCCCTCAAAAAGGGGACCTTACAAGTAGGTTTGGTGCTGAAGTCTTACCAGAGATCGGTATAGGTTCAGCCCCAACTTTGAGGGTTCTAGCACTGCTGTTTGAGACCACTATTCTGCAGTATTTCTGCAGCAACCTGCTCATTTTAGAGAATGAAATGTATAAGATAATCTGATAAATTCTCTATTACTTCTTCCTCACTTGTATAATTACTCTATCTTTACATAGAAATATTTCTGTTCATTTTTCTTTTTGGACAAAATACTTAAACTGGTTCTACGGATATTTTAAATATAGTTATATGCATATTTGACCAATTATGAAATCTAGGTGACCTCACGCTGGTAGTGTCTAGAAAGAAGACTTGGAAAATTAAGGACCATTTGTATGTCGTACCAGGGTATAATGCCTTATGCAAGTCACATGATGAAGTCCTTTCTAATTAATGGTTGGCCTAGTACATCTTTGGCACACACGACCTTTATGAATTTGCATATCGCATGTTGCAATTAGCTTATTGCATATGACTCGCTATCAAGTGGTTGGAGTATGGATGTTATGCTAATTTCCAATTTGGCCTTGCTCATATATTTATGCATTTGGGTCCTTGTATGTGTGGGAGGTATAAGGGGTATTTGCATTGATGGTGGAGATTTAGCTAGAGGTGGATGGAGTTGTCAAATATCTGGTTTGGTGTGAATGCTAGTCATTCCTAGTTCAAAATAGATTTTTATGTTTTTTCTTACCTTAAGGAATCTCAAAGGCATGAGGGGAAATCATTATGTGCATGTAGAGTTTTGACATTGATGTGGAGCCATGTCTGAGCCACTCAAGATATGGAGTGGTACGGATCGAACATATTGAGATCCTTGTGGGACCCTTAGCCCATTCTTGTTTCCGATGGCTAAGGGTAGAAGAAGGTTTTGGGACATGGTGGAGTACTTGTGAAGAGTTACTAATAAAAAAGGTACTTTATATTTCTGATTTTGAGTTATGTTTTGAGAAAAAGTACTTTATGTATATTTCACTTAAGTGGGGGGGTTTTGGGTCTTGGCTTATAAGGCTTGATTTTTAAGTTAACCATCTCTTTCTATTTTGGAGCGCTACACTTGGAGGAGGTATTAAGGAGAAGGAGATTTCATTTGAAGATTATGTGCATATGATAATTGGCTTTGGTGATCAAGTATGTCAAGCTTGATTATTAAAGGTAGATGCTTGAAGAATGTTACGTTTCAAGTTCTATTGATTGTTCTACAAACGGTGTCTATCAACCCCACCCATTGATTGAAAATGGTGCTAAATCATTTGAAGAATTATTTAAGGTTTTATCTAATATTTGCAGCTTGTGACGAATTGGTTTGGAGGATTAGGGTGAACCACCTAGAGGGTTTGTGAGGTCATCAAGAGTTGGCGATTTGCTTGGGGAATGAAAGTTGCTGATTACTCCTTGGACGATTTGCTTGGGGGCTTGAAAAACATCTACCAGAGGCTTATTGTTGGTGGAAACCCTCTCCTAGGGTTTTGAATATTTTTATACAAGTTTTTCTTGGTGGAACAAATTATTTCTAAGGTATGTTGGCAAGTTTTGGGTTAATCTATGCATAAAAAATATCTAGTAATTATTTGCTTAATTTTTAGGGTAAAACTAGGGTTTTTAGAACTTTTAGGCATCATTTGGCATACTTTTAGTGGTTGAAATTTTTTGATTTTTATTTCAATTGAAGGAGTATATTTTTATCTTCAGGTCAAGCTATTATTTGCTCAGAAATTTCAAGTATCTTGCAAGTTATTGAATTTACAAGTTTCAACTGTATTTTCACTATATAAATTCAAAAATTCAGTTTTAGCCAAATTTGATTGAAAAATTAAATCAATTATATTTTTCCCTACGTTCCTACAGAGTTTCATAATTTTTGGAGGTGTTTTAGGGGTTGAAATCACCATAAAACCCTAGCCGCCTAGGATTTGGGCGATTTGTGTGTGATGGGTGAAAATTTGCAAATAAATTTTGGCTTGCGAAGTTGCTGATTTATATTTTAAAATTTAGTTTATGTTGGGGTTTGAAAGATATTACTATTTTTAGCCTTTATTTCAATTTGGAAACATTTCAGTGGTATGAAAGCCATATCTTGGCCATATGTGGGATTCAAGGTTTTTAGCTAATAGTAACATAAATCAAAGAAGGGTTGTTCAATCTTTTACAAGGAAGAAATTACCTTTGATTCGATGGAATATGAAAGAAGACTATGTTGAGTATTTGACACTTGCACCGCGGTATAGGAAGGGAAGGATTTTTGAGGATTGGTTGAGATTAAGGTATGGTAAAGGGCACATAGCTACACATGATGATTTTGAGGAGATAGTTCTTCCAACTTTTGATGGTGAATTGTGTGTCTCGATAAGGGAATGGATGGACAAGGTAAGCAAGTACCTAGATGTGAGATCAAGGGATAGAAATGAGGCCCTCACTTTTGTCATTCAACACTTGGATGGAACCGCTTGGGAATGGTGGCATCACAAAAGAGGATCGCAAGGGCACGGTGATATGGAAACTCTTGAAGACTTCTTCAAAAACATTATTGAAGAGTTTGATAAAGGTAAGGATCTTTTATTAGTAGAAGATGTCTATCTATTTTTTAATAATTGTATACATGACAATGAAGTCACAAAGGGTAAAAACAAGGAGCATGTAAAAGAAGTAAAATCAGAAGTTTGTGGGCAGCCATCATGTGAATATGTTGGACCTCAAAAATTTGAATTTTTGGAGCAACAAAGAGGGCTGCAAGTTGATAAAAAAGAGGAAAAAATCAATGAGCATAAGGAAGAGCAAGGTAAAAATCTCTTATTGGTAGAAGATATTTCTTTGTCTTCTAATGATTGTATGCATAACAGTGAAGAAACAAGAAATGAAGTCATGGGGTTTGAGCCAAAGAATGAAAAAATTTCACATCTACAAGTTAGAGAAGGAAAATTGGTGATTGAAGCACCAATTCTACATAGAGATGATTATTTTCAGCTTACTGTCCTTAGAACAGCAGCTCCTAGGGAGCATAAAGAGGGTGTCAAACCTTTAACAGAACTTTCCAACCCCACCAATGAAGGTTGAGTGAATAAGGGCATTTCAAGGTATGAGAAGGTTGAGATATTGTTGCATATTTTGTCATTTCAAATTTGTTCCCATCATGAGAAGTATGCAAGAAATAATAATAAAATAAAGGGTTTGGTCTACAAAGGGAGACAAGAAGATTTCGTGGTTCAAAATGACTTGTATGGGCACCCTAAGGTGTGGTATCCAGGTAACATTTTATATTTTACCCAAGTCAATAATTCTGATTTTGAAACTTTATTGGCTAATTTCATGAGAGCAAGTGAAAATTCAGAATTATATATGATGAGCAAGAATAGTGGCAAGCATGGTTTAGCTTTTGGAAATCCAAGGGTAAGAAGAAAAAGTACCTCCCAAAGTACTAATGCTGATTTTCTAATTAAACTTGTTATAGCAGCTACTAAGGGTAAGCAAGTTTATTGTCTTTATGGCAAAGATTTTTGGTATCATCACCACACTTTGTCTTTGCATTATGTTGATCATCATGAGGTTTATGCTAACTTGGAAGCTAAGATGAATGGCACTAAATGGAGAGTGGGAAGTAAGAGGAAGATTCAAAATTTTGGTAAGACACTTCATGCCATCCGTGTTGATTTCAGTTTTGATGTTATTTCTTGGGCCACTTCTTTTATAATAGAAGGATGTTTCATGAGTATGGGGTGGATTGAAAAGGAAAACAAAGATAGGGCTGTTTTGGGATACTATGGACAGCCATCTACTTGCAAAGAAGGAGGTATGATGATGCAATGACAATTCATCTCTAAATGCAAGGGTAGGAAAGAGGCCCACGATAAGGGTTGGGTACCTCTAGGGATGGAACAAAGAACTCAGGGTATGTATGGCTGTTTGCAAAGCTTAATTTTTGAAGGAAGCGAGTTCTCATTTTTAGAAAAGATGCTTAACATTGAATTGGTGCATTCATGGTTACTCTTGAGCATAAGGAACAATTTGTTTTACTTATGGCCACCAAGAATAAGTGACTGGAAAGAAGATATGAGGCCTGATTTTTATTTGAAGAATTCCGATTTGAAGGGAGAGGTACAATGGTATGATGAAGATAGAAATTCTGATTCTTGTTGCATAAAAAATTCTAGGTTCCTATGGAAGATACAGCCACATACCCAAGGTAAAAGTTCTGATTTTTTCGTAAAAAAATCTAAATTTTATTGGAATGTACAACCATATAACAAAGATGGGGTTTCTGAATTTTGTTGCATGAAAAATTCTGAATTCACATGGGAGGTTCAGCAGTGTATTGAAGGTATAAATTCTGATTTTTTTGACATTTTCCAGCCTATGTTACATTCTGAAAATGTTTACCATAAGAGGCACTCGTGGCGTAACAAAGTAGGGAAGATACAGCTTAGTTTTGAAAAGTGGTTGAGGTTTCTTGTTGATCTATTGGATGTACTCCCTATGCATCAAAACATTAATGAAGAGAGATTACAGGATATAAATTTATCACATGATTTGGAATGCACTCATGGGATGTTGTCTCTATGTGTGTTGAATGAACAAGGTATGGTCCCCTATGGAATTTTCATTCTTTCTTTCAAAATGGTGAAGACATCTTACAAGGAAATATGGAATTATGTGAAGAGTAACATCAAAGGTGAGTCTTGGGGTAGATACTATGAAGGTACACTCTTTCTAAAACTCATTAAAGGGGAGAATGTGATCATGGACAGTCTTATGCACTATGTGAAATGGATTTTGTTTGGCAGCCCTAACCTCCTTTTTACTAAATTCGAGTCTTGGATGGCTTGTGAGGGAAACATGAAACTTAAAGACTCACTATGGGACAACTTGGTTTTGAGAAGGTTGGAAATGTGGAATAGAAGCATGGCTGTATTTTATTATTGCAGAGCATAGATTTGCATATTCATAATTATGAGTGAGTTTTCAGCCTTTGGGAATGCTAAATTGGTGAGTTTTGAATGTGACAATCTTCATTTTGAATCGTATGACACAATGAATTCTTTTGAGCAGCATACTAGATACAGGTACAGCAGTATGAAGACGCTAATTGAGGGTTCTTTTCCTTGGGGAGAAATTTCAAGTGGATGTCGCATCATAAGGTATGTTGGGACACCTCTCTGAATATTGCAATTGCTTGAGGACAAGCAATTTTGGGCAGGGAGGATTGTAATGTCCCCATTTTTGATTGAGATCGTTGGAGACCCTTAGCCCATTCTTGTTTCCGATGGCTAAGGGTAGAAGAAGGTTTTGGGACATGGTGGACCACTTGTGAAGAGTTACTAATGAAAAAGGTACTTTATATTTTTAATTTTGAGTTATGTTTTGAGAAAAAGTACTTTATGTATATTTCACTTAAGTGGAGGAGTTTTGGGTCTTGGCTTAAAAGACTTGATTTTTAAGTTAAACCTTTTCTTTCTATTTTGGAGCGCTACACTTGGAGGAGGGTATTTAAGGAGGAGGATTCATTTGAAGATTATGTGCATATGATAATTGGCTTTGGTGATCAAGTATGTTAAGCTTGGTTATTGAAAGTAGATGCTTGAAGAATGTTACCCTTCAAGTTCTATTGATTGTTCTACAACGGTGTCTATCAACACCACCCATTGATTGAAAATCATGCTAAATTATTTGAGGTTTTATCTAATATTTGCAGCTTGTGACGAATTGGTTTGGAGGACTAGGGCGAACCACCTAGAGGGTTTGTGAGGTCATCAAGAGTTGGTGATTTGCTTGGGGAATGAAAGTTGCTGATTACTCCTTGGACGATTTGCCTGGGGGCTTGAAAAACATCTACCGGAAGCTTATTGTTGGTGGAAACCCTCTCTTAGGGTTTTGAATATTTTAATACAATTTTTTCTTGGTGGAACAAATTATTTCTAAGGTATGTTGACAAGTTTTGGGTTAATCTATGCCTAAAAGATATCCAGTAATTATTTGCTTAATTTTAAGGGTAAAACTAGGGTTTTCAGAACTTCTGGGCATCATTTTGTGGACTTTTAGTGATTGTAAAATTCTGATTTTTATTTCAATTGAAGGAGCATATTTTTATTTTTAGTTCAAGCTATTATTTGCTCAGAAATTTCAAGTATCTTGCAAGTTATTGAATTTACAAGTTTCAATTGTATTTTCGCCGTATAAATTCAAAAACTCAGTTTTTGCCAAATATGATTGAAAAATTAAATCAATTATATTTTTTCCTACGTTTCTATAGAGTTTCATAATTTTTGGAGGTGTTTTATGGGTTGAAATCACCATAAAACCCTACCCGCCTAGGGTTTCGGCGATTTGTGTGTGAAGGGTGAAAATTTGCAAATAAATTCTGACTTGTGAAGATGCTGATTTATATTTTAGAATTTAGTTTATGTTGGGGTTTGAAGGATATTATTATTTTTAGCCTTTGTTCCAATTTGGGAACATTTCTCCATTTGTATGTTGTACTAGGGTATAATGCCTTGTGCAAGTCACATGAGGAATTCCTTTCTAATTAATGGTTGGCCTAGTACATCTTTGGCACACACCACCATTATGAATTTGCATATCGCATGTTGCAATTAGCTTATTACATATGACTCACTATCAAGTGGTTGGAGTATGTATGTTATGCTAATTTCCAATTTGGCCTTGCTCATAAAGTTATGCATGTGGGTCCTTGTATCTGTAGGAGGTATAAGGGGTACTTGCATTGATGGTGGAGATTTAGCTAGAGGTGGATGGAATCGTCAAATATCTGGTTTGGTGTGAATGCTAGTCATTTCTAGTTTAGAATAGCTTTTTATGTTTTTTTCTTACTTTAAGGAATCTCAAAGGCATGAGGGGAAATCATTATGTGCATATAGAGTTTTGACATTGATGTGGAGCCATGTCTGAGCCACTCAAGATATGGAGTGGTAAGGATCGTAGATTTTGCTCTGAGTTCTGGATGAGACTTGTCTTGAAGGTTTTAAATCCATTCACAACGATTTTTCTATTGGGATGATTGAGCAATCATGTTAGCCGATGGTTTACAAACCCTTAGGTTGTTGAACACAACTATCTACTGAGAGGGGGGTTGAATCAATAGATGAGCTAAAACTAGTTGATTAAAACTTTTAGAAAAGATATCAATTCATATGCATATCAAAAAAAAATGTAAAGAGCGCACACACACAAAAGCACAGTACACTAGATTTATACGTGGAAAACTCAAAGGGAAAAACCATGGTGAGAATAGCTACTAGAATCTACTGTTCTAATCCAACCTCACAGTTAAATCACCTCACTGGCAAAATCACATTGGTTACATTCAAAGATACCTATCCTTAGGAGACACTGATCCCCTAACTGAGCACCAACTTAGTTTTTCTGAAGGCACCTACCAATCAGAACTATGGAGCTACAACAACAGTGTACAAGACAGATTCACAAATGAATTCAATTTAGTTTCTTTGTTACAAGTCTAGTCTGTAACTGCTCACTTTTGGCTTATTTTATGTATGCCTATTCTCCTTCTCTGCTAAAACTCTGCACATTCTCTATGTGCCCTTTCTTCCTGTTTGCTCAATCTCTGTTCCTCTAACTTTTACTCTGTGTCTGCATATGTCTGGGTATATTCTGTTCATGCACACTTCATTCCCTTTTTCTGCCTTTTACTCTGTCTATATTCGTCTGGATAGACAACTTTTTCTTTTCCTCTTTGCCTTATTGGTTCTATGTTGTTATATCTTCTGTTTGACACAGTCCATTTACACCAGCTGCTTCGACCTCTCTGTGTCTTTTATATATTCTTTGTTTGACACATCAACGTCCTCTTCTTGCCTCTATACCTCTCTCTATGCTATCATGGTCTGTGTCTGTATATTCTATTAGACACACTTCGTATTGCTCACATGCCTAGGTTCAATGATAGTCTGAGCAATCGCAAAATGACAACCTTTGACTCTCTTAAAATTGCAATGGCAGCAGCAACAATAATGTTTTTGAAGTCATGTATATACGTTGAATCTTAAGGTTTCATGTCTCCACTTGCATTCACACTTCAGTGGCACTTAACCGGTTCTCATTAAAAGCGATTTTGACTTATTTTCCCTTGTCTCGGTTCATGCATCACATTGCAATGGTCAAGTCTCTTTACTATGTTTGGCAACTGCCGGATTTAGGTCATTACTGCACCGTTTTCTTAATTGATGATTGATCGGTTAGATTGATCAATGTCGGGCTCCATGTAGACTTTTCGAGCTCACCGTTTGTTGGTCATGTCTTTAAACGAGGATTATTCATCTTGTCATTGGTGCCATTCACTATCTATCTTGAACCGTTAGATATTTCCACTTTTGAAACAGAACCGTCGATCTCTCTTGCATTCGTCGAGCTCTTTCTCGCATCTCGATATTTTCTATATGATTGGTTCGCTTTCGCTCCTTTCGATTATATTCGATATGCTCGATCTTTAATCTTTCCTTGATCCTTTGGCAATATTGCAAGTGTCTTATACTTCAACCGAAATATCCTTCGGAAACCTTCTAAGCGTCCACTTGCCCTAGATTCTTCCCGAAACAATCCAAGTGATCCTTTGGAAGCTTTTTGTAATGGTCCTTGTGTCCTTCGCAATTGTCCTTCGGCACTTGTGGAAGTGCCCTTTGTCTTTCGGCAAATGCTCAAGTGTCCTTTCCCTCCATTGGAACTACCCTTTGGGTTTTTATAAGTGTCCTCTCTTTCTTCGAACTATCCTTCTGACAAAATGTTGCGGGTTTTTTGTCAAGGGCTCTTCGGGCTAATTTCTGCGTGTTTTTTGTCCGAGTCCCTTTCGGGACAATTTCCTCAGGGTTTTTATCCAAGTCCCCTTCGTGACAATTTCTGTGGGATTTTTTGCTTAGTCCCCTTCGGGACAATTTCTGTGGGTTTTTTGTCCGAGTCCTTTAATTCTTTGCTCATATATTTCGACACTTTTGTTTAGGACACATACCCTTTGGGTTTTTTGTGAAGTACCCTTTGGCATTTTTGGAAACGTCCACATAACCTTTGGCTTTTCTGTAAGGGTCCACATACTCTTCAGCCTTTCTGTAAGGGTCCACATACCCTTTGGCCTTTTGCAAAATACCCTTCAACATTTTTGGAAAGGTCCACATATCCTTCGGCTTTTCTATAAGGGTCCACATACCCTTCGGCCTTTTGCAAAATACCCTTCGACATTTCTGGAAAGGTCCACATACCCTTCGGCTTTTCTGTAAGGGTCCACATACCCTTCGGTTTTTCTGTAAGGGTCCACTTTGGAAGCTTTGTTCGGGACCTATTTTCTTCGGACTTTTTGTTCGATGAGAACTTAACCATTTTTTTGACAGAATTGACTCAACCAATATTTCCAAAAGAAATGACCAAGACACTTTTCTGAAAGAAATGACTCAACCAATATTTTCGAAAGAATTGACTCAACCAATATTTTCGAAAGAAATGACGAAGACACTTTTCCAAAAGAATAGACCAAGCTTGTAAAATCGACTAAGTGTTCAGATACTATTCAACTACTTGGGAGCCCTACTTTTGCCCCTGCATAACTTTTGCTCCATCCATCCGCATGACTCAGAACTTGGACCACAAGGAATAGGCACAACCTGAGTAGCCTGGTGTGATTGTTTCCTCCAGATGCTGCCATAAATGCAAATGTAGTCACCAACAAACTGTGTACTAAGCCCTATTCAACAAACTAGCAGAGGCATTCACATGACTATTCTGGGAATTCAATGTGCACATACAATCTCCATGAGGACTCTACAACTGATCTGTTCAGCTTAACACAACGCAACACCTTTGTCATTCATGCTTGATAGAACATTCATCATTTGACATCAATGACAATATTACAAACAACAATCTCCTTGAACACCATGACACTCAATTTGCCAACATAGGTTTCCATAAAGATCGAATTATATAACTTGCTTTGGTTTCAGTTCCAGATCTTGTTCTATAATCCTGATCTACAAAGGGTGCGTCCTAGTGATGTGTTTTTCAGATTCAAAGCACCAGTTGCTGTGCCTTTCAGGTTTTGGGGACATCATTATTTACAAAGTTGTATTTTTCTTCAAGTATGGATCATGTAAAAAACTATCTAAATGTGATTGGTTAACAACTTAGGGTATATACTTTCCTAGTTGAGGAAAATGAGCTTGAAGAATTTGTGAATGGTCGCATTATGTATATAATTCTCACCATAAATAAACTAGATTTTTTTAAAGAAGTGATTATATGTGCTTAAAATTCTTATTCTTGCAGAATACAACTAATGCAAGAGAAGAATGAAGAGAGTATGCTTCATAAATGTATAGAAGTGATAGGCAAAGACAAACATGGAAAATTGTCTTTGCCTTTGTCACAAAACAACATAAATAAGGGCCAAAGAAAATGCCGTTTAGCCACATTATATCCCAACTATTTGACGTTTACTTTTAACTAATTTCATATGAATATTATCTCAATACCACATGAACTTATAGATCCAATTGCCATTATTCATTATGCACCCCAACTTCCTTTAACAAACACCTGAAAGGATAGATACACAGCTGACGGTTTAAAGATTCTTAGTAGAAAGTTAAAATCAAGGCAGTGAAAGCCATTTGAACATAGCAAGACATTCTCAATATGAGGGTTTCCAATAGATACATTCATACTTGTAACTTGGTTGCAGAAAGCCGTAATTTACAGTGGACATTAACTCAAATTATTCACAATCTTGGTTCTCGATTAAAATGCATTATAATTTTGAATTTTCATGCAAAGGTGATTTATCCAAAACAAGGGAATTTTGGTGCTGATCAACTTTCACTATATTCTATCTTGTTTGAAGCTCCAAAATATATGACGCTTAAAAATGCATTAAACTCGAATAAATTTGAGCACCACAACATGTTTTTCATAATTATGTTTTAAGCTCAAAGTGGTTCTGTTAATTTGATCTGATCTTATCATGCATGCATATCAGCATGTCTATATTATAAATCAAATGATCAATTGGTGTCATTTGTTTGTACAGATACTAAACTTGGAAGAATCTCTATCACGGCTCAATGTTATCCATGTTGCTGGAACTAAAGGAAAGGTAACCCTATTTATCATATGTTGTTTCTACCAAACCCAACAATTCTTTAGATCCAAAATGAGGAACGAGTGAATAAACACTGAATATTGCATATGAAGCTTGCCTGTCTTGTTTCACTCATGTGAGAGTCCTACAACTTCTAGTTTTATAATGACATTAATTTGCTTGGAAGCTGAATGCTTATTATCATGCTTCTTAAGTGTGTGTGCGCACATGTGCATTCATGTCCATGTGCATCCGTGTGTATGTGCATGCATGTGTGTGGACTTTTGGACTACACAATATCATGAATTATTCTCTGCATCTACATACCAAGTAGGTCTTATTTCCTTTTCCGATGGTCTACTGTAAATCTACTCTCGAGTGCAACTAAATATTTCTTATCTAGGTTGGAAAAGTTAAGCCTCACCTGTAAAGCCTTTTTATCTGTATTTAACTGAAAAAAAAGTAAAGGAAAGTGAGCAAAAGCGGACACTGGGAAACAGACTTATATGCTGTTGTTTGATTTTTAGTTTAGTTGCTGGAATGCTTACGCAAATTCCCACGGTTGAATGATTGTCCATAGCACCTTTCAATTTTTTTGTTAATATGAAATTAATAGAACTCAAGAATCATACAGCCAAAAATCAGGAGAAAAGATCATTGAATTAGATTATTAATTTGGTTCTAGTTTCATTTGATGATCCATATTTAGTTGTGGTGGTAGTTTAACTGGCAGGTTATCAGTAAAAAATATTGTTGTTTTGGTTAAATAGAAGTGATTTTTTTGGCTTAGTTTTGGTATTTTGGCTCTTCCATGCTTGCTTAATGAATACTTTATAACAGTAGTTGTGTTTCCCAACTTGTATCTTGAATGTTGGATACTAGAGGTGCTCGAAGGTTATCCTTGTCACTATAAAGCTTGATTTTTCCTTCTTTTTGGAACTGAAGGAGATTGTTTCTATAATGTTTGTCATAACTCATTTATATCTTCACACAATGACAAAATACACAACGGTACTTTCTATAATAACTCTTGACCATACCATAGTTATGAGAATGAGGACTTGCCGTTGTGAGTCCAAGTCCACTTGGCCGCGGAATTGCAGAATAATTTGTGGAAATGCTGAGTCCAGTGGCAAGTCTTGCTAGACTTGCGAGTCCCACACCTGGACTCGGGAACTCTGAGTTCTTTCATTTTAAAAAAAAAAGTGCAAAACAACAACACAAACTTAAACCTAAACCTACTCTAACACACTCAAACACTCATTCAAACCTTATTTTTATGAGCCATTCAATATTTCACTTTCCTCATTTTCACTCACCATGAATGGGAAGATCAAGTTGATCGTGAGGAAGAGCTTGTAGTGTTGGGGGAGGAGGAGGAGCAAGCCCATACATCTAGGGATAAAGATATTGTGGAGGATGATCTTGCTAATAACTTGAGAGTGGGTAGAATGGTTGCAACTGCTTCCTTGATGTACGTAAAACATTGTCGGGTCCGACGTGGTGGATCTCGTGTTGGGACGAGCGATGAAGGCTCTTCTCAACCTTAATTGTATCTTTTGTATTATGTTTTTTCTTGATGCTATCGCCATGGATTTTTAAATCCATATTTTGTGTACAAGGAAACACTTTTATGAATATAAAAACAACTCTTATTTAATATTAGCTCTTAATTTGCAACTTCAACTGTTCAACTTCTCACATTCAATATTGCATTATTTACTTACTTCTTTGTGTATACATATGTATATTAGATTTAATTGACTAGTTTTGAGTGTATTTTAAGTGGATTTGATATGGAATGCATTTTAATAGTTTTTTTCCCCTAAAATTTGCTATTTTTAATGAATTTTTGAATTTGCTAAGTCTTGGCCGAGTTTTGTTGCCAAGTCTGAATCCAAGTCAAAAATAGGCTTGCTGAGTTTTTGCCAAGTCCGTTTCGTTTCTATGAAACATACAATGTCATGAATTAAAACCCAAATTTAGAAGGATGGATTAAGACCATCATCACACCATTTTTGAGTGCGAGCATCCCCTGATGATTGTCGCCACTAAGACATCACTAATCTGGGACTCCAACCAATTTGTTTTCACAATATAGCCCAAAGCATCATATCTGAATTCAATAATCACCTAAGCTAACATTTAATTCACACATCCTTTAGAGATGCCTTACAAATGTCCAAACCATGGGGATGATTTACAAAAATCATCAAGTCAATCTATCAAGTATGTACATTGGATGATTTACAGGCGTCTACCTATATGGAGATGGCTAACACTCGACACTCAAGCAATTAATATTCTCCATGGGATGACTTAAAGACATCTATGTCACATAGACAATTTATTGGCCGTCTTAATTGGATTTTGAATTCAACAAAGTACACTGACATATATGGCAATAAAGTTCAGCAGTTAATGATAATTAACTTTAGAGTTTATTTAAGTCTATTTATTTGAGTTGAATGTCATTTAATTTAGCTGATGTGGCATGCGTTAGTGAATATAAAGTGTATAAGTTCTATCATAATTTCCAGGTTAGTCAGGAGAGAGTTTACTCAAAGTTAGGTTAAAAACCAGAATTTTAATTCCAAGTGAAATGATGATGCTATAAATGAGTTATGATAATGTCATCAATATTTCTTGTGTCTAATTTGGATTATTCATCATGATCACAGTCTTTCCTCTAGTAGTTTGAATATGCATTAATGTCTTATATTTGTTGTGAAGGACTTCTTGGGGCCATAATAGTACTTGACTCCGAAAATCTTGTTGCTCTTGATGAATCGGAATGCTGATCTTTATGAAGAGTATCTTTTCCTTTGAACGTTATTTTTCTTAACCTATGTTTTATAATTTTTTTGACACTTTCTCCATGCTTGTTTGATTGTAGTGATCTCCACTGCCGAAGTTTACTTCGGTTCCTAGTTGTTGGAAAATATCTTCCCAAAGGATTTTTGCAAACTTAAGATCCGTATTGTGCATGCTAATCTTCTGTAATCTATACTTAGAAAATAATTTGGTTTTGTGTGATAGTAAAAAGTCAAAATCTTCACAAGTCATATGTCAAGGAATGAATCTATCCAGCTTTGTTAGGCTTTCAGCTACTGCCATAATCTGATCATTATATTTGAGGGTTTGAGATAGGTGTCTAATGAACTCTACGAATATGCTTTCCCACCTGCTATTAGGCATTGTAAAAAAGGCCTAGGCTTTGTGTTGGATGTTTTTTTATTAGCTTGAAACTCATCTTTACTAGTCACAACACATTTCCTCTAATTTTTTGGTATGCATACTTTTTAACGTGTACTTACAGTTTTATTCCTATCTATGTGACTAGCAAAAAGGTTATCGTGGAGTGGAAACCGTTGCTTCATATTTATATTAAAGAGTATCATATTCCAGCATATATCAGGGGGAAAAGTTATTCTTCTTTTGATGATATTCTGACATCCTTTATTTTTTGCTTTCTATCTTCTTTTAGTAATCCTTGGGCTACTAGTATCAAGTTTACTTTAGATAGAGTGTTAGCTTCCTTGTTCTCCTTCCATGTTTTATACACAGGTTTTGGTATGAAATCATTGAAGACTAAAAATTCTCATTTTGTTGAATATAGAATGAATATTTATGGTCGGTGTAAAATTTAATGTCATTATTCTTAAAACAATGTCTCCAGATTTCAATTGCATGTATAGTTTCCTCAATTTCTTGAGCAAAACTTGGGTATCTATGCTTAGCATCATCCACTTTTATACTTTCATAGGCTATTGTTTTACTATTTCATGAAATAACTGCTTCTATTGCTTGGCCACTTGCATTTGTATGATTTTTTTTTACGAGGCCTGGTCAGATTGGTATAAGCCTTCTGTTAAGATTTTCTTAAAGGCTCTACTGCTATACTCTTATCTTATACCGTGTCTTAAATATTTAGTCTTGTTTTTGAAGAAATCACACTTAAATATCTCATCCTATAACTTACGTTCTTAAAAGATTTTAACTTATGTTCTTAAAACACTATAACTTATGTTCTCTAAGGAGTTTTCTGGCAGTTTCTTGATGTTCCATGTTTTCTGTCATATGTCATGCTCGAATAAAATGTTCAGATTTTCTAGTTAATATCAGAGTATATTTTTCCTCATCCTCATAGATGTTACCGGAGTGTTTGTGAGCCAATTGACATTACTAAAAATGCCCAGTGCCCGTTGGTGTGAAAGTCAGCTAAGGTACTTTGTTTCCTTAATTCTCACTTGATGATAGTCACTTCTAAGATCTTTGTTAAAAGGCATCTAATAGATCATCTATAGTCTATATACATTCTAAGTGCACCATTCTGAGAGGGAGATTGACGGTTGTAATCAGCATTGTTCTAGTAATTCCTGTACTTGTTTGTATACCTCATGTTTTTGTGATTAAATTAATATGCTGATCCATATGTTGGGTGACTACTTCGTTCTAGCTCAATTTGGCAATCAAGATCTTGTTCAAGTGGTAAGTTGCTGGGAAATATATTACTATTTTCTTCAAATAATGAATTGAATTTGATTTCAATTCGGTTTTCGGGTTCCTCTTTTGTCTTTCCTTTGTGAATATTGTGTAAAGATGATTGCATTTTTCTAACTAGCTGTTTAGCTTGAGTGTGGGAACATTCCTGTGTATCTTGGGTTGTGTAATTTTGAGCTAGTAATATCATTTGATATATTACCAATTTATCATTAAATAATGGAAAATGGTATCAGAGATTACTAGCTTTAAGGGATGAGCTATGAATAGTGGTTGAAAGGATTCACTCCACGTACTAAAGGTTTCGAAGTCTTTTCCCATGCACTCTTTCTCTGGTTGGGTTGAGAGGTTGAGTCTAGTGCTTTTGATGCTAATTACTAATGGTGGTGGTTGTGTTTCAATTGTAGGTTTATTTTCCATCAATGTGTAGGCATTAGGTGGTTCCCAAGCCAGCGATAGGGTGTTGTTTTGACATGATCGACTTAGGTGTGGTGGCCCCAACTTCTTGTCTGATGTCATAGCTTAACATGTATCTATTGAATCTTATATGTAGTAAGCTTAGATAAAAACACACATATTTTGTAGTCTACATTTTAAATTTACATTTTAATATAAAATTAATATTTATCCCATGTACGTATCAGTATGCCAAAAGCATTTCTTTACAAAAATGAATTGTATGAAAATTGTGTTCAAGGCTACATTTTAGTGTATTCAAAACCAAATACAATAACTCTCTAAATGTCCTTTAGTTGACCAGTTAGATTTTTCACATTGTTAATGGTAAATATCTGTAATTTGTAACCAAGATTTCACCACAATAAACTTCTAACATGTAGAACTGGTGGATTGATAAATAGAATTTAGAAAGATTCCTTAAGAGCATAGAAGTTTTTCCAATTTCGCATTAACAATGTAGATAGTCTTTCACATCTGACTTGGCTTGGTAAATCCAATGATTCATAGTATGATAGAATTGGTTAAGATGTACACCTCTGTAATGAATATTGTCACATCAAGCAGAGTTTGAGGTATATATACCAAATCTAATGTGCTGCTAGATGTTTGTAGTTTTAAATACCTCTACTTAGCGAATTTCGGGAAATGACCCTTTGCAGAACTTTTTGGGGAATACAATGGGTCACGGATTGGGGAGTTCAAAGGGTAACCATAGCTATCTTAGTCAGGACTCTTGAGCTCTCCGTACACTTGTAATTGAACACAAGTAGCGGAAACTGCCCCTTCATCTTTCTTTGTAAAATATGTAGACAAGTACTACACTTATTTAATGGAAATGACTGAGTTTTGGAGGAAAAATTGCTGTATTTCCCTTGCTATTTTTCTGTTTCTGTTTCTGCAAACACAGAGGTAGATGCCATTCAATGCAATTCTTTACAAAACAAAATGTATGATAATTAATGTGTATCCAAAATCTAGTATAATAACTCTCTAAATGCACTGTAGTTGACCAATTATGATTTTCACATTGCTAATGGTAAATAATTGTCATTTGTAACCAAGGTTTCAATGCAGTAAAATTATAACATATAAGATAGGTGGATTGATATATAAAACATAGAAGTCGTCCTTAAGAGCATAGAAGGTTTCCCAGTTTTACATTAACTATGTAGTAGATTATCTTTCACATCTGGCTTGGCTTGGTAAATGCTATGATTCATAATAGGATAGAATTGATTGAATGTGTACAGCACTAATGAATATTGTGATAGCAAGCAGAGTTTGAGGCAAATACACCAGATCTAATGTTCAGCTAGATGTTTGTAGTCTTAAATACCTGTACACAGTGAATTTTAGGAAATAACGTTTTGGAGAACTTTCAGTGAATAATATGGATAACCATAACTGTCTTAGTCAAGACTATTGAGGTCTCCATGCACCTGTGATTGAACATGAGCAGTGTAAACTGCCACTTCATCTTTCTTTGTAACATATGTAGATAAATGTTCTACTCATTTAATGGAAATGACAGTAAGTTTCGGAAGCAAAATTTCTGCTTTTCCTCTGTTATTGCTCTGTTTCCATTCCTGCACACACACGGGTAGATGCCGTTCAATAAGAACCCGACCCCCTTTCCCTGTCACCCCCCTTCCCCTACACTTCCCAGAAATTTTGAGAATTCTCGCTTCAATATTTTTTTCCCCTTCCACTATAGCAGTGCTCCCATTCAAACTGTCGTTCCCCAAACCTTGGCACTCAGAATCAGTACTGGAATACAAAAGAAAACATTATTTTTGGGAAAGGACCAATCATGTGCTGTTCGTATTTATACACCTGAAGAGAATTTGGATTCTTTTCGTTTTGTATTGTCAACCACCTAAAGAACATCAAAAGGAGATGGACATACAAATCCAAATTAAAAATCAACACCAAGATCCAACTTGATCATTTCAATAACCAAGCACAGAAGCTAAAGAGTTTAATTCTATAGTCTTAATTACAAACTGGATAAAGAATGTCATGGATCACATGGAAGGCTAGAAATAAAAGTCCCTTAAAACTAAATGTAAAAATGTATGTCCGCCACTAGTGGATGTATGTTGATGTAATCATAAAATATCAAAGATATCTATAGACTATTAAATGAAGATGCAAATATTTTGAGGAAAATTTCTAAGAAAGGAATAAGAATCCATAGATTAGGTCTATTAACATCCCATAGAGGAGTTTATAATATAAAAGGTTCTAAAATAAAATGAAGTAATAAAAGAAATGTTCTTATTTGATAACCAAGTGTGTGCTCCATTTTATGTTACAAGTAATTGAGAAATATATGGGGATGGTTTCACTTTGAGAATTTGACCTTTTCCTATGCCTTGATCAACTATAGCCAACAATATTGAAAACTTATTTTAACTTGCCTAATTGTCAAAGTTGTTTCCCAGTATATGCATATTTATAGTTTATCAACTTGTTCCACCATACCACTTATGCTTTGGCTTATATAGATACATTTTGAGCTGGCTTACAAGGATCCTCTTGTTAGAGTTATAATCCAAAGTTTATAGAGTTGATACTAAATAAATAAAATGGAGTATGCCACCTAAGTTGAACTTAGGTCACCTCCAAAAGATCACTTAGAGATCAAAATAGTTAATAGGTTGTTATAAGATTCTTGAGTCTAAGTTAAGTTAGTGGTTGTGATTAAGTCTAAATACTAGAAAGCTGTTGCATCAGTTTAGGATAGCAGTTTATCTTTGGACTTAATTTAGCTAATTCAAAATCGTATAAATAATGGTCCTGAAACCAATGTATGAATTGTGATAGAATTAGTGTTTTATATTTTAGTTGCAATTTGATTTTATGAATTAGTCTGAGCCAGAATCTATCAGTGGTATTAGGGCCAATAAGAACCTGAAATGGAAGAATAGAATATTTTATAAGGGGCAGCTTGTTAGTTTTATTGCCCTAGTTGATGAAAACTGCCTATATTAAATTTATTTGTAGTTTAGTGTAAATTTGCGTTAACTTTGCTGAAGCAGTGAATGTTTGAGTTTAGAATTATTGTTAAAGAGTTAAGATTGCTGTTGAAAATATTTAGTTAGTACAACATACTTAGTATTAGTGTTATTACGAATGAGTGTGTGAGTACGTGAGGAGTTCTAACAACTCACATGGGGATAAGGATAGTTGCGTGTTTGTAGGAAAAAGTGAGATGAGGTTTGACTCCTCATATGTAGGAGGATACAAATTGTATAAATATCTCACATTATAATGAATAAAGTGAATCATTAGTTTATTTCAGTTGGTATCAGAGCACTTTTTTGTTCTGTGCCTATGATGGAGGATTAAAATGCCAAGGGGCTGCTCATTTTGTGAATTATTGCCCCATTTTATGATCTTCATCATTTGATAAAAAGTGTTTGTAGTCTATTTTAATTTCATGGTAGTTTAAGATTTCTTTTGCAAGAATTAATGATTTTCCAGTTGTTTAAGGTATTTTGTACCATTTCCTTCATGTGTAGTCTCATCCGCATACATTCAATCTCTTCCTTCATACAACATCATGGTTTTGACAGCGTAGCCTTGCATATCTACCATCTTTGGCAGGATCCTCCTACAGTCCTACCAATCTGCAGATCAACCTGCAGTCTTGTGCACCTCACAGGCTTGTTTCATTTGCTGTCAGTAATGCAATCTGTCATCGTGTGCATTTCCGTGTTGCTCCATGCTCGCTGTCAACAAATTTTAAATTGATGGGGATAATTAATTTGAAACTCCAGGCCTTTGATAGATCCGTGGTCCATATGCTTTCCCTGTTGTCATTCTATTCCTGAAATCTTGTGCAATATCATTGTCGCTCACCCGCAGATCTCATGTGTGCATTTAAATGTGTTGCATGTTAGTCTCCCACACTTTTTCCAACTTGTCTCCGTCCATACAAATTTATGCTCACATTTCATCAATGTGGTTGACTTACCAAGAGTAGCTCCGTCAATCCTGTGCACTATTAAATCATGCTTATGTCAGTAAGACTAAATAGTTTTAAGTCATAAAGCATAAAATGCTTAGTTGGTCAGTTAGTATATATGTCTTTCCTTCTGATTTATTAATGTGTTGATTAGATATTAGGATTTATATTATTTAGTGTTGTCAATTTTGTGTACCGTTTAGTTAAGTCTATAGTATAATTGTATTTGTGGTTATATGGGCTATTGTCGATATTTTGATATTTAATGTTTTTAGCATAGTGTTTAGGAGAAGAGTCTACATGTTTTATTTTTTAATATACTGTTTGTACATTGCTTTATTGTTAGTTTTGTTTTTTTATTATGAAGTTCGATATATAGTTAGTTTGAATTGTGTGTGATTTCAAATTTATTGTGTAGTTTTTTTAGGATGTTTATTAATTAAGTCTAGGATATAATTTGTTAGTCTATTCTAGAGTCCATTTTCAATAAAGCACGTGTGTCACATTTTTAATTGTTAAATAAAAAATCTATTCGTAAAGACACATTTTTTGGGTGAACCCAACGTCCAATTTGTATATCCATTTGGGCGGGGCGGAAGCGGAGGGGGGTTGTTCATTAAAGCAACAAGCGACTTTGGATTGGCCTTCTTCCTCCGTTTCCTCCAGCCTCTTGCATGCTCAACTAGCTAGGCTAGTCCATTATAATGGCAAAACTAGAATGCGCCCAAACGACTACATAGCTTGAGGAGTTGTTATTCATCAATGGTCGTAATTATGTACTCTAACTACAGACAATTGAAAACTTGCACCAAAATGACTAAAGCCAACGTTGGTGTCTAGTGGTAGTGAGTACTAGTTTGTTTTTATGTGTCTAATTTGTTTTTATTTAAGTTGGGACCTTTTGAGGGTCATAGGCTTATTTAGCCCTTATATCCCTTAAGTGATTTTAAAAACAAATTATCCTTATAATCCACTAATTCTTCCTTCATGACTAAAAGGTGGATATATAAAGGGGATTTGTATTTCATTTGAAGATTATGCAATATGTGATATTGATTTTGGTGGTCAAGTATGTCAAGCTTGATTTTTGGGCGTCGTATCTTGAAGAATGTTACCCATCAAGTGCTATGAAGTACTTTCTAAATAGTGTTTTGCAACACCACCTACTTTGGATTGGAGCAAATCCCTTTGAGGAGCTGATCTAACAAAATTGCAGGTCTTGGAGGTTGACGAACTGCATTGAATGGTCTATTTGCTGGTTTTCCCTTGGGCGACTTGCGTGGAGGGTTTGAGGATCTCTCTTGTGTTGTCCCCAAAAAGTGACTTCTCATTTTTGGGACAACATATGAACTATTTTGGCCTTGCAAGACCAAAATTGTCTCTTCCTGCTCCAAAAATTTGTTCTGAGCTTTCAAATTCCCCATTTTTCAAGATTTTTCAGTAAAGGGATTAGCAAGTTCAAAGGTTCAAAGGCTTCTGCAAGCGAGTCCAATTAAAAGAACCAGTTTCCAGCACTCAGGCATTTTTGGGATTGGTTCAGCACCTTGGTTCAATCAAAAGAATTCAATCATTAAGCTCCTAAGCACCATTGAATCATTGAACTGTTGAACCTTTAAGCAAAAAGGTTCAAGGGTTCAATGGGTTCAAGGTTCAACGTCGTCAGCAGGAGTTGAGCGCACCATACAAAGTTCAAAGTCCAACCATTTCAAAGGTTCCGCGGCCTTGAGCACTTAACGAGTCTCAAAAGCTTGAACCGTTGAACCATTGAACCTTGAACCATTTTGGTTCATCGGTTCAACGGGTTCAACGTTCAATTAGTTTAACGCACCGGGTTCAAAGGTTCAAACGCTGCCTCAGTTAAGGAAAGAAACACGCGCAAAGAAGAGTCAAGTAGAAGCTGCCATGTGTCTGCATCCGAGCGACTGTTAAAAGTATGCGGAAGATGCCTCGTGTCCCATTGTGACTCAGCGGAACGCGACATGTGTTGGCGTTTGCTTCTCAAAGCTCCTTATAAGCTGCAGGCTTCTTTCGATAAAGCTTCTCTCAGAGTTCTGCAGAGGGCGACAAGTGGCAACCGCGGAAGGCTCCCTTATGTTTTTCTAAGAGCAGCGGACCATGCCATGTGCCCCTGGCAGAGATTGGCGGAGGCCGACAAGTGTCATCGTCCGCGAGAGCCCGACTGAGCCCCAAACGTTTCTACGATGTCGCGAAGGCCCGAGAAGGTGGATGCTGCCAAGTGTCAACAGTGGAAGACGCCACGTGTCTTTGGTTAAAAGAGTGGAAGGCGCCATGTGTCAAAGGACGGAGCACCCTTGAGTGCAAAGGCACACATAAAGCCAAGGAAAGGTTTCCTTCAAATTTCCATGAGAGCCCGACTGAGCCCCAAATGTTTCTACGATGTCGTGAAGGCCCGAGAAGGCAGATGTTGCCAAGTGTCAATAGTGGAAGATGCCACGTGTCTCTGGTTAAAAGAGCGGAAGGTGCCACGTGTCAAAGGATGGAGCACCCTCGAGTGCAAAGGCACACATAAAGCCAAGGAAAGGTTTCCTTCGGACATTTCGTCCGAAGGAAACAAAGGGACCAATAGCCCGCCGAAGAATTGAAGCCCGAAGGCCACTTGGAAGATCCCGAAGGGCAGACACCTTTGTGGAGGGACACTCGACATTCGAAAACGGACTTTTTTCAAGACCCCGAAGGGCAAGATCCCTTCGGGAAAGGTTTGAGCCTCAAAGTGCAGCAGAAGCTACCAAGTGTCACATGCCGAGACACAATTTCAGACGAAGCTTCAAAGCGCGGAACTCGCCACGTGTCCCATCCTAGTGCAGCGGAAGCTGTCACGTGTCTGCATCCGCGCCTCCAGCCGCTAACAAGTTTCAAAGCTTATTCCGATAAGCCTATTTCGAAGCTGCGGATGCCGCCACGTGTCTTCACCCGCATCACAGCGGAAAGCGACCATGGCAAGCGAGAAAGACACGAGAGAGTTGCTAGGAAGAATGATGGGCCCGCAATCGTCAAATTTGTCGCAGTGAAGTGTCTGTTGATTTTAGCAGACTTAAAGCGCGGACCCGAATGCGTTCAAAAGACCCTAAGGCCAGGACCAAGAGAAGGAAGAGACAAAGAGGGAAACTTAGCAGGAGTTAATTCCAATGGGTGAAGCAGTTCGGCGGGTAGATATTAGGGCCCTGCAAACATTGAAAGCGCCGTCTGTTTGTCCCCTTTGAGATAAAGGCAGAATAGACAGTTATGCGGCTAAGCAGGGGATGGAATGAGAGATTCAGGCTCGGGAGGAGGCACTAGAGATGAATCGACACGCCACAGTTAAGGTAGCCGCCCTGCTCCAGCATGGCCCTTCCTGACAAGACCAATAATGCATCCAAGGCATTGAATGTGTCGAATGGGTCGCTCCATGGGACAAAGTGCCAAGCCTCCCTCAGGCCTCTATATAATGTAATCTTTTGTACCATTTGAAAGGAGATCTTCCCCTTACCAGAAGCTAAACTCTGCCCAAATTGAAAGGCGAATACTGAGACTTTGAGCTCAAATTGTATTTCATATTATTTTATCTGAATGAGAAAGCAAGTGATTCGCAGACTTTGCGCTGTATAGCTTGTATCATTTTAGGAGATTGTTCTTATGTCTATCTTTTGAATGTGTTCTTGTTTATTTAATTTAACAAGCAAAGCTAGTGGAAGTGATAAGGAAGGTGTCCTGAAGCAAGCTACTTTCAGACTTTGTGCTGTCATAGTTGTCTTCAGTGTGTGTTTTTCTTTTCTGTTTCTGTGTAAAGGACCTTGAGACGACTTTGTGCCCCCATTGTTCTTCGTACCTCACTCTTGGGCAGTCAAAGTGGAGATTTTATGCTACATCTTAGATTGTTGGTCACTCTGTTACCCTGTTACTGATCCTACCAGAAAGATTCCTGTTGTTTGCAAGAACAAACACTTCTGAAAGAAGAGAAGTGTCTTCTGTCGCTTCACCAGGATTTCTACTATCCAGGAAGGGATTTGGCTCTTGGCTGAACGTTACTTCTGAAAGAAGAGAAATATTTTCACCAATCACCCAGGATTTCTCCTCTGTTTGTTAGCATCATCTTTGAAAGAAGAGAGATGGATGGTTTATCCTACCCCCGTGTCTTACCTTCTGCTTATATATATAGTGTATAGCCTCCGTATATTTAATAGGGAACCTCCCTTTGATGAAAGGAGAGATTTGCCCCCTGTTGATGTAGTAAAACTGTACACCTGGACGATCAATCTCCCTATGCTGTGGTGATAGGAACTATTTTGCTCACCGGTTAGCTGGTCGACAAAATATTCACCCAACATCTTGGATGATTATGCGTTGAGGAAACCCTCTTCTAAGGGTTGTGGTATTTTATGTGGACTTCCTAGAGCTAGGCAAATTATCTTGAAGGGTTGTGAGGCCATTAAGTAGCTAAAATTGTGCCCTAGGTTATAATAATATTTTGAAAATTATTATAATAATATTCTGATTTTTTCTTGCAATTGTGAGGGCTATTTGAAGCCTAATAAATCTGAATATTATTTGTAATATTTTCCAAGTGGAGCGATCCACCTCGGGGAATTTTTGTGGACATTGAAGGGTGCTATTTGACCCTAAAACATGGTAAATTGATCCCTATAATTTCTGCCTATTTTAATAATTAGTTCCAGCTTGTTGGGCAAATTATATGAGGGTTTAGGAATTGCATAATCATTAGTAATTACTGCTTCCAACATTTTGAGGGTAACAATTTGATTAGGGGGGTTTGGAAGTGAATGCGAGCATCAAACAAGGGGCGTTCAAGGCCACGTCTTTGGATAACTTTTTTAGTGTATTTCTTGAAGTGTTTTGTTGGTCATTTTTGGCCTACATACCAAAATTTTGTCCAAGTGTGAGAAGGTGGACATTCAAGCAAAAGTGGCAAGTTCAGACAACCTCAGGTTCTCCAAAGAAAAAGTCTTCGGGCTTTCGAAGTTGCAAGACTTTGGGCTTTTGAGGGCACAGTGCAAATTGGGTTTCCAACGGTGCTTGACTTCTAAATGTTTTATAAGTAGAAGTTATTCGGGTTTACGAACCCGAATTACTTATGGACAGTGTATTTTGGGTTCTCCAAGGAGCACTACTTGATTACTTCATAAGTTGTGAGCAGTCAAAAGCCCGAAATAAATAAAAAGGCTTGACAAACCCGATTTGGTCTCGAAAAATAGTGCTTCTTGGGTTCTCTAAGGGACAAGTCTTCAAAAAATCCGAAGGTACACTTCAAAATCCGAAGGGCATTTTCAAAATGCCAAAGGGCCTTTTTTAGGCAAAAGGGATTTTTTCAACATTTTTGAAAGACCAGTCAACTATTTCGAAGGTCACTTTCATAAGTCCGAAGGGACATACAGGAAGTCCGAAGGGTCACTCACCCTTCGGGAAAGTTCATTTTGAAAAGTCCGAAAGGTAATTTCTGAAGGAAGAGAGCAAGAAGGAAGCTTCAAACAAAAAGTCCGAAGGAATTCCTTTGGACAAATTGTTCCAAGGAATTCCTTCAGGAGATTTATCTGAGACAAATAGGAGCCCGCATAATAAAAAAGACTTAAAGATGGACAAGTCTGAAGTGAGCTTGGAAAACTTGAATTACTCGGCATAGAGTGAATTGGGTTTCTCCAAGTACTTTACTTAAAAAGCTTTATAAGTAAAGGATCTGGGAAAGTTCAAAGTTGGAGAGATTAAAGAACCCGAGTTACTTTGCATAGAGTAAATTGGGATTCTTCAAGTGCTTGACTTAAGCTTGGTCCAGCAACGCGAGAATCATGATGCAACAAATGAAACACCACCATGTGGCGTAAGCTGTAGTAGAAAGGGTCAATCTAAAAAGGACAAGTGGCACAAGGATGACCAATGAGCACAAGAGAATCCAAGCCGCTGGTAGCTGGAAATTATAAAGGCTCTCATATGTCATAGTTCGCTCCCCACAATCGTCGTTCGACTCTTAAATGTAGCATGGCTGAAACACATGGAGACCCGTGTCCTTTCAGCAGGTTACATAAAGAGAAAGAAGCCACATCAATCTTGAGTGCAAAGATTAAATGCGTCATGTCAAGAAGAGACATTCCATCTACTCACAACATGGCTTCTTAGATGCGCCAAAGAAAAACTTAAAGACGGGAGGGGCTCGAGAGGATAGTTTAGTGATCTTGAGTGGCGCATTTAGGGACAACATCAGAGCTTCAGCCATCAACGACTTCTTTTTTCCCCTCTCTCCCCCCTTTTCTATATAAATAGAGGCCTTGGAGCCAAGCAAATCATCCCCAGATTGGCGATAGAATTACTCTGCAAAAATCGCTTTGTAAAAGACTCTTTTGAAGCAATACAAGGAAGACTTTTCTGTTTCTGGTTAAAACAAGTGTGCACATTTGGTTTCATTTGCAGAATGTATGATTGTCATTCATCACCTGCGATTTTTTTCAGCACCTTGCTTTTGATCCTTTCGATTTTGTGTAGGATTGCGTGAAGTGTCTATGTGTCGAGTTCTCTTTGAAGTGTTACCAGTTCATAGTGTCTCCCGTAGACCTATTTTTGTTATCCTTCAAAGCGCAAGGCTTCCCTTCAACCTCCACGCAAAAGATCCATGCCTATGGCCTTGAGATAGAACCAAAATAGCCTGTGCCCTGTTTGGGTTCATTAGTAGTTGGCTCTTTTCCCAGACCAAGTGGATCACTTCTTTTTGGTGCATCACCTCCCCTAGCTTAGATTTCTTTTTAGTCATCCTCTTACCCCTTTTCCTTAGCTAATAGTAGATTTTAGTGTGAGAATCAAGAGTTAAAGTGAAGCACCTGAGGTACTAGCCTCATAAAAAAGCCTAGAGGTTCAACCTCACCATAGGATACCCACATCCTAAGGTTGTTCCCATGCTTGTAGCTGGAAGTGAGAGAGCCTGAAGAACTCTCTCACAAGGGTACAATTCCAAACTATAACGAGTTTCAAGGTGTTTTGGAGCAGATATCAGGTGGCTATGAGTTCATATAAAATCAGACATGAAGGGAACAAAAATAGGTGATAAACTCATCTCACAAGGAGTAACTAAAGAGGTATTTCATTACATCATTTATTGGAAATAAATTTACATTAATTTGACATGTTTATGAGAGGAAATCTAAATCGATTAGTGGCTGGAATCTAGCATTTAGCCTTGGCTCGTTGACACCTAGGGTTTGTGTCTAAATTAAGCATTGAGGAGGATATATATTGCATCTTGACTGGCACTAGGGTTTGCTAGTTTTTGAGTTCAAATTTTAGTTGGTTTTTAGTTTACATAAGGGTTTGTTGGAAAACCCCAACTTGACCTAATTGTCCCATTTGGGGACATTATAGTGGTATCAGAGCCAATTTCTTGGCCAATTATAGGATGGAAAGGTATTGATCAAATAGTGATAGAGACAGGGCTACATGGGAACGGATCACTCAATCTTAGGATCGGTTAATAGGGACTATGATTACACTCCTTCAAATGATGAAAGATACTAAAGGGAATTAGCCCCTTGAAATGGAGGATCAACCTTTGGTTCGTTGGGATTTAATGGAAGATTATGATGAGTATTTGACACATGCACCATAGTATAGAAAGAGAAGGAGCTTCAAGGAATAGCTAGATTTGAGACAAGGCAAAGGGCCCTAGGGGCACATAGCTACGCATGACGACTTGGGAAAGATTGTTCTTCCTACCTTTAATGGAGATCTCGGTGCTTCAGTTAGAGCATGGGTAAATGGGGTTAATGACTACCTTGAATTGACACCTAAAGGTGAGAAGCAAGCTCTAAAATTTGTCATACAACACTTGGAAGGAGCTACCCATGATTGGTGGCATCTAGGATGGAAGTCACAAGGGCATAACCTCATTAAAACTCATGAAGAACTTGGTGAAAGGCTCATCAAGAAATTTGAAAAGAGGGAGGGGGAATCTCTAAAATCAGAAATCGTGAGGGTACTTGAGAAGGACTTTCAATTGTACAAGGGGCAGCCATCATCTGAGCATGTTGGACCTCAAAAATTAGATGTGTTAGAGCAGCCAAGAACTAATTTTCAACCCTGTAAAGGGCAGCTAATGATTGGAATTTCTGAATCACAAGAACTAGAAATTCAAGGGCAGCCAAGTAAGAAGTTCCAACAAACTATGGAGCAACCAATGCGGTTGCAAACGGTTGACACTAATGGGGGAGTAATAGAAAAACCAGATGGAGGCATGAACAAGGACATCATTTTCCTTGTTTAATTTCAGATTGCAAGAGGAAGCTTGGAGGAAACACTTGTTGTTATGTCTTGCTAAGGAAGCACATGTCCTAACAAGAGGGGAAATTGTAAAGAAGTCCATTGAGGGACTGATGCCATGAAGGAAAGAAGAAGGATGCACCTTGCATATAAAGGAAGGAGAATCAAATTTTTTGATGAGAAAACAATCGAGTTGTCAATTTGGTAAGCATTCAATGTGTAATGTCCCTCTTTTTGGCATAACTTGCTTATAGACTTTTAGCTTGGTTTTGTTCCCACAAGGCTAAGGAAAAGAAATAAAATGGAACTATGAGAGGGCTATTTTAAAAGCAAAAAGGTGAAATGTACTTAAGTATTTTAATTTTCAGTTGAGTTATGCAAAAAGTGCTTTTAGATCTAATTTTCACTAAAGCAGAGGACCTTTAAGGGTCATGAGAGACTATACCCTCAATATACCCTCAAAAAGGAATTTTAAATAAGGTAAAGTTGCTTATGATTCAAAAGACATTTTTTCAACGTGGACGCCACCCTTGGAGGATGATTATAAAAAGCAATTGAGGATTCATTTAGAATATTATGCTATTTTGGAATATTGAATTATTGATCAAGTATGTTAAGGTTGTTCATCATAACTTGAGGACAAAAACCTTCAAGTGTGACAAGGGTCTGGGGATGAAAATCTTCATTCCGACATCCAGGGCAGCTCTATTCAAGGGTTGTAATTGTGCTTTAGATGTACATGGTTGCATGCAATTAGACTTACAAAAGTGTTTTTGGACACCACCTTGCACGAAAGATTGATGAATAGTTTTGGAGGCTTCGTGATTGCATTTGTGTAGGTAAAAGAGGTGGGCGAACTTGATTGGAGAGCTTGGGTTGGTCTAGAAAGTCATCCCTAGAGTGGTGACTTGCTTTGAAGTGGCGACCCCTCTCAAGAGGGCTAATTGGCTTCAAAACTCTCTTCTAGGGTTTAGAGGTATTTTTTGCAATTTATTCCAGCTTGGCGAATTGTTTGAGGGTTGATTTGCACATGACTTAAGGTGATTTTGTGTCTTAGATAATATTCTGAGTTTATAATATTATTTCAGCAGTGAACTAAGGTTTTGAGAATTTCAAGACAACTTTTGGTGGGCTACTCGTGATAAAAAATTATGTTTCTAATTTTGTTTGATAACTACTATTTTTGTTATCATTTTGAGCTAACACTTGCTTTGAAATTCCAAGTATTGTGGAAGTTGTGAATTTATGAAATTTCGTTGTAATTTTGCAATAATAAATTCCATAATTCTGAGTTTCGACTTTTGAGTGAATATTTTGACTTCTAAAAGTAGTGGCTGCAATATAAAGCTCAGTCCTTATTTTTTGGAGAGCTAGAAGTATCAAATCTGATTTTTGCCTTAATCGCCTAAGGGTTTGGTGGAAGAAATTGTTGAATATTGCTTCATTTTTCGAAGTGTGTTATTGGCTGACTTTGTATTTTCATATTCTTTGAAGGGGTTTTGGATTGGGTAGGGTTTGTTGAAAAACCCCAATTCTGCCTAATTGTTGCATTTGGGGATATTATAGTGGCATCAGAGCCATATCTTGGCTATATGTGCGATTGAAAATTTATATCAAACAACAACATGGACAAGGGAAGGATTGAAAGTCTTACTCAGGCCCAGGATTGTGGGAATTAGCGCCTCAAGGTGAAGGACCAACCTTTGGTTCGTTGGAATTTAATGAAAGATTATGAGTACTTGACACTTGCACCACAATACAGAAAGGAAAGAAGTTTCAAATATTGGTTAGGTTTGAGATATGGCAAAGGGCTCCATGGGCGCATAGCCACGCATTACAACTTGGGGAAGATAGTTCTTCCAATTTTTGATGATAATCCAGGTATTTTGGTGAGAGGTTGGGTGGACAAGGTGAGTACCTTGATTTGAGGCCTAGGAGTAGAAGGGAAGCCCTAATTTTTTTTAGTCAATTGTGGGCGTCTTATGATGGGCAATTAGCTGGAAGTAAAATTAGAAAATTTAGAAAAATTAAGGGCATGCAAAACTGAAGTTGAAGGGAAGTCACCAAGGGAAGGACAATCAAAAAATTCTGAGCAAAAAAAAGAGAATATGAAGATAGACTAAAATGAATTTTCTAAACCATAAGAACCAGAAATTCAAGGGCAGCCAAATGAAAGTGTCCAAAAATTTGATAAACAACAAGGGTTGTAAGTAGAAGACAAAGAGGTGGTTGAACCAAGAGAAGTAATCTCAAAGTACACCATGGAAGAAGGATCAAGTGGGGCAGCCACTTGTAATAAGGATCATACCAAGAAAAGAGACAATGTGGAGGGCATGTTAAAAGACATCCAAACAATCCATGAAAGTGGTAAGTATCACAATTTATTTATTGTATGTTATATATTACATGAAATGGTTGTGACTAGAGGAAGAATGCAAGGTGGGAAGGTACAACAAATGGCAAGAGTTGAGGTATGTGTTATTTTCAATAAATCAACTTCATCATTTGTAATTCAATTGTCATATATAAAAACACACTCCAACAACCATGACATAAGAAGGAATGCATTGTTCTATGTTGGGGCGGTAAAGGCTTGTTGTGAAGGGTCACAAGTTGCAAATTTTGCAAGGTATGTATCAATGTTTTGGAGGGAAGAACAAACATTTCATGGCTGTTATAGTCTTTATACAACCCACCTATATGGTGTTTTATGTGGACTTACCAAAGGAACAACTTGGATAATCATGAAAGTGGTGATAGGTAACAAGTGCTATGACCCATGGGTCATTGCAAGGGTTGTTGGTAATTCATTGACTGCTGTTTTTCATATTTTCAGTTTGTTTTCCGCAAAGTTTCTTGTTTCCATGATGAGTATTGACCTTAGGAAGGTGTGCCTTTCACATCTCAACATCATGGAAGTGGTTTGCACATATATGAATGGATATCCAACCACTATAAGGGGAAGGTTGAAGAAAGAAAAGATTTGCTACAACCATTTCAAGGAGGACATGACCACACCTTTTGAAAAATGAGTGATTGGGAGTTGCAAGAAAGAATCAAGGCATCAAGAAGGGTGCACTTCATGATCCTAGAGCTTGATAAGGTGATAAAAAAAATGTTACTAAACACCATTGTTTTTTCCTAATTTGTTTGTTCCATGCGTAGGAACATTAGGGAGATCAATTGCTATAGCCAAGAGCAATACAAATAATGTGGTGATTTCCAAACAAGGGCAACTGATTGAGGTGGCAAAGCAGTTGAGAGATGCAAGTGTGATTTTTAGGCCATGGCAAGAGGCTACAAATTTTGATTATGGGCAGCCAATGGTTCCAAGGGAAATTCAGTTTCCTACCTCTTTGGTAAGTATGCATAATTCTGATTTTTGTGTTCCATGGAGAGGAGAGGAGGATAGAACACTTGATTGGCAAGGGCAGTCCTTAATTTGCTTTGGGCGGCCCCTACGCCAAGGTATGTGCGTGATTTTGGAGGCATAGATGAAGACTTGACACACCTTTTGGATTGGGCAAGGGCCCAAGTTGTGGATAACAAGGAAAGAGGTGAGTTGTTGGAGGATTTTTGGTCACAAGAACACTCGGAAAATTCTGAGTACGATTCTCTACACATACCGCCTTAAACCCTCTTCAAATTCAATATTGTTGATACACCTGAAGTTGCTGGTCTACTATTAGAACCCTCTACAAGGCAATCAAGAAGTGTAGCAAATTCTGATTTTTGTCATGCTTGTTTTGGGAAGTTGAGAGGAGATTTGATTGCCAAGGGCAACCCAAAAATTGCTTTGGGCAACACCCTATTCCTTCTTGCAAGAATGAAAGTGAAGGTGTTTTAAAGAAAGTGAGACCCTTCTTGATTTTGGAGAGGGCTAAAATTGCAAGCAACTGTTCACAAAAAGATGATTCTTTTGCTTACCGGAAAATGCTAGACTCAGCTGGGTTTACCTATGGACTTTTTTGGGCACCAAGAGCAATTTATTTCACATATGGCAGCCAAGGGGAAGAGCTGGAAAAAATGTTTGAAGTCTGAATTTTTTGGCTCAAAATTTTCCGAGTCAACAAAACAATTCCAGCCACCTAAAAGGATAAAAAATTTTCACTTTAAGGGCACACTACAACCCATGATTGGGAGGACACATGCCTAGGTACATTCTGAAATTAACCACTTAGAAAATTCTGATTTTAAGGGGCAGGTACAACAGTATGTAGAAGGAAAAAAATATGGCTTTTTGATAAATTCCAGCCTATAGTGTATTCTGAAAAATGTGCATGATGAGGCACGTTGGTTGGATAAAGAATGGGAGGTACAATCCTATCTTGTAGGTTGGTTGAGGCTTTTATTTGATCATTTTTATGTTCTTCCTATGCATGAAGGAGGTGATGTCATGTCCCCTTTTTCATGGACATTGACAGTCTTGATGATTAGCCTATTATACGACCTTCGTAGGCTAATAGGATGGATAGAGGGTCATAATGGAGCTTGGATTGACTTTGATTCACTGAATTTCTACATTTGGTTTTCATTCAGGGTATTTCAGATGCATTGGGCCTGAGCTCCTACTTTTTAGGGATATTTGATATGCAGTGGAGCACCTTTATTTTGGTATGGTCATGTGCGGAATCACTCCCTGATTCACCTGCTTCGATCGGTTTGAGGATCCGACGTATATTGAGGGAGATATTAATATTTGATTGATTTAATCAAATATTAATTATTTGGTCTCATTAATAATTAATTATTAATTATTTGGTCTAATTTTAAATTAGAAACCCTAATGCTAATTTAAGAAACCCTAATTAGGGCAAGCATATCTTTTGAGGGTATAAGGGTTTCACATGGAGGCCATTATTGATTATGCTATTGATTATTGATATTGATTTTGAGAATTTCTTCTGTGAAGACTGAGCCTAGGGTTCAAGGATTCCATTTGCATTGGAGAACGTTCCCTCTTCAGTGTGTGCAATTAAGAGGCTGTGGAATATCAGCTGATCTATTGCCAAAGTGAGAGATAGCTTCATCCAGAAGTTATCACAGAATTTCAGGTTTGAGAGATAACTTCACACAGAAGTTATTACAGATATTCCAGGTATTTCTTTATTTTTGTTTTGATTCAATAAATTATACAGCTAGAGATCTTCTGTGCTAGAAACGTATATTTTCAGATCAGGGGTAGAAAACAGGGAAGCGTGCTTAATTGGCGGCCGTACAAAGTCCGTACAGGTTCGTACAGATCAACTCAGGAACCGACCTCGACAGACAGAGGGTTTCCAGTAACCAACATCGGTCCACTGAAGACCGACGTCGGCAGAAAGCTGACCTGCAGTGACCGACGTCGGCAGTTTATCGACCGACGCCGGCAACTGTGTGTTCGACACAGCAGGCCGAGACCTTCCAGAATCCAATTTTCGCTTTCAGTTTCCAGTTTTCGCTTCCAATTTTGCTAAGTCAGGGTTTTTAAGACTGTATTTCATATTTATATGCATAAGAAAGGACTACAATTGTAATAGTTTAGAAGGACAAGTGATACAATCTGTAATTTGTTATTAAGAGACTATATTATTGTGATCATTCTGAATTTATTCAACAGAAGTTATATCTTGTTCAGATTTTTTTTGTGTTGCTATATTTCCTGTTTGGAGGGGATATTACAGTGGTATCAGAGCTTTTGTGCAGATAAGAGAGCCCCTAAGTAAGGGACATCACAGTGGTATCAGAGCTAATGTCTTGCCATCCTGTTGGGTAGTTTGGGTAAGTTGAATCAGCGAAGTATCATAATGACTTCATATACTCAGAGTCGGTGGGACTATGATATGAGGAAGTTGGAACTCAGTTTGAAGAGGTTGAATGAATCTCTTTCATATCCTTCATCCAAAAACAAACCCACGCGGTATATGACAGCGAATGATGAGTGGGACTTATTACCTCCTCATGTTCAAGAGAGGACGACCTTTGATCATTTTGTCAAGCTGAGGAGAGAGCACTACATATCACTTAGACGAGAGAGCAGCATGTCCCATAATTATTATGATTATGAGATAGGATATAGTGAAGATGAGGATGAGTTAGATGCTTGCACTCAGAGTGTAGAGGTGTGCTCAGATGTTAGTACACTGAGGGTTGATGATCTCTCAACTATGGCAGAGTTTGTAGTAGAGTCCCAGGATCCTATTATGGCAGATGATACTCAGGAAATTGCAGTGGAAAGTTTTGAGGACTTAGTTTCACCAGTTTTTTTTTTCGTATGGAAGAGTTAGACAGTGATGCTATAGTGTGTGATACTCCGTCTGTTGATATGAGCTTTGGAGTTGATTTACAAAGTATGGATGATCATTTGTATATTGAGGTGGTTGGTGATGAGTACATTCCTGCAGTTGTTGCTGAGGAGCATATTGCTGATGCTGATACACACGTTCAGGATTTGGGAGTACCTGATTCTGATGAGCTTGAGATACCAGTGGAGTCGAATCTTCAGATTGATTATTCTTACACGGATGACAGTGTGGTACAGTTGATTGTGCCACAGTTACAGAGGGATCAGTTATGGGATGGATTAACACCATCTTTTGTAGATGGAATTTGCAGTTACCAATTACACAGCCTACAGTATCGACACATCCAGGGCAGTTGTGATTTCAGAGATTGGTTGAGTTGTGTTCGCCAATTTGATTATGGGTTCCTCTTTGTTTTACTTCTGATGATATTGCAGGTACTCACATTGATTCACAGCTGTGCAGAGCATAACCACATTTGGGATCCAGGTGGATCGAGTAGTTCATTGTTCCGAGATTGCTTGGGGACAAGCAATTTTCGGAGGGGCGGATTGTCATGTCCCCTTTTCCATGGACATTGACAGTCTTGATGATTAGCCTATTATACGACCTTCGTAGGCTAATAGGATGGATAGAGGGTCATAATGGAGCTTGGATTGACTTTGATTCACAGAATTTCTACATTTGGTTTTCATTCAGGGTATTTCAGATGCATTGGGCCTGAGCTCCTACTTTTTAGGGATATTTGATATGCAGTGGAGCACCTTTATTTTGGTATGGTCATGTGTGGAATCACTCCCTGATTCACCTGCTTCGATCGGTTTGAGGATCCGACGTATATTGAGGGAGATATTAATATTTGATTGATTTAATCAAATATTAATTATTTGGTCTCATTAATAATTAATTATTAATTATTTGGTCTAATTTTAAATTAAAAACCCTAATGCTAATTTAAGAAACCCTAATTAGGGCAAGCATATCTTTTGAGGGTATAAGGGTTTCACATGGAGGCCATTATTGATTATGCTATTGATAATTGATATTGATTTTGAGAATTTCTTCTGTGAAGACTGAGCCTAGGGTTCAAGGATTCCATTTGCATTGGAGAACGTTCCCTCTTCAGTGTGTGCAATTAAGAGGCTGTGGAATATCAGCTGATCTATTGCCAAAGTGAGAGATAGCTTCATCCAGAAGTTATCACAGAATTTCAGGTTTGAGAGATAACTTCACACAGAAGTTATTACAGATATTCCAGGTATTTCTTTATTCTTGTTTTGATTCAATAAATTATACAGCTAGAGATCTTCTGTGCTAGAAACGTATATTTTCAGATCAGGGGTTGAAAACAGGGAAGCGTGCTTAATTGGCGGCCGTACAAAGTCAGTACAGGTCCGTACAGATCAACTCAGGAACCGACCTCGGCAGACAGAGGGTTTCCAGTAACCGACATCGGTCCACTGAAGACCGACGTCGGCAGAAAGCTGACCTGCAGTGACCGACGTCGGCAGTTTATCGACCGACGCCGGCAACTGTGTGTTCGACACAGCAGGCCGAGACCTTCCAGAATCCAATTTTCGCTTTCAGTTTCCAGTTTTCGCTTCCAGTTTTGCTAAGTCAGGGTTTTTAAGACTGTATTTCATATTTATATGCATAAGAAAGGACTACAATTGTAATAGTTTAGAAGGACAAGTGATACAATCTGTAATTTGTTATTAAGAGACTATATTATTGTGATCATTCTGAATTTATTCAACAGAAGTTATATCTTGTTCAGAGTTATTTTGTGTTGCTATATTTCCTGTTTTGAGGGGATATTACAGTGGTATCAGAGCTTTTGTGCAGATAAGAGAGCCCCTAAGGGACATCACAGGTGATAAAAGGAAGTCAAAGAGAAATGACATGAGACACACTCAAAGGAGGTTGCATCTATGTTCTATATTCACCCAAGGTATGCTTCAAGATAAGATTATTGTTACTTCTTTCCAAGTTTTGGGAAGATCTTGTGAGGGCACATTCATCACCATGAGAGTCCACATCAAAAGCAAACTAGTATGGCATGTGTTATTTCTTTGGGGTTATGAGGAGTCCTTGAAATATGGTCATGATACTTTGAGCTCATGAGGGCAGCCTCTAGGATACAAGTTTAGCAAGTTGGGAGTTCAAATTGGAGCTTCTTTTCAGTGGGAAGCCATTTCAGTTGGTAAGTGCATTATGAAGAATGTGGGGACAACCCCATGGCTTTTGCAATTGCTTGAGGACAAGCAATTTTGGGTGGGGAGGACTGTAATGCCCCCTTTTTGACATAGTTTGCTTATGGACCCTTAGCTTGGTTTTGTTCCCACAAGACTAAGGGAAAGAAAGAAAAGGGAACTATGAGGGGGCGATTCTAAGAGCAAAAAGGTGAAAAGTACTTAAGTATTTTAATTTTCAGTTGAGTTATGCAAAAAATGTTTTTTAATCTAATTTTCACTTAAGCAGAAGACCTTTAAGGGTCACGAGAGCTTATACCCTCAGAATTTTAAATAAGATAGAGTTGCTTATGATTCAAAAGACACATCCTTCTAACTTGGGCGCCACCCTTAGGAGATGATTATAAAAAACAATTGAGGATTCATTTAGAAGATTATGCTATTTTAGAATATTGAATTATTGATTATGTCAAGCTTGTTCATTACAACTTGAGGACGAAAACCTTCAAGTGTGACAAAGGTTTGGGGATGAAAACCTCCATTCTTATATCTAGGGTAGTTTTATTCAAGGGCTGTAATTGTGCTTCAGATTTGCATGGTTGCATGCAATTGGATTTACAAATGTGTTTTTGGATACCACCTTGTACAAAAGATTGACGAACACCTTTGGAGGCTTCATGATTGCATTTGTGCAGGTAAAAGAGGTGGGCAAACTTGATTGGAGAGCTTGGGTTTGTCTAGAAAGCCATCTCTTGGGTGGTGACTTGCTTTGGAGGAGTGGTGACCCCTTTCAAGAGGGCTAATTGGCTTTAGAACCCTTTTCTAGGGTTTAGAGATATTTTTTAGCAATTTATTCTAGCTTGGCGAATTGTTTGAGGGTTGATTTGCACATGATTTATGATGATTTTGTGCCCTAGATAATACTATGAATTTATTATATTAACAATGAACTAGGGTTTTAAGAATTTTGGAATAGCTTTTGGTGGGCTTCCCATGATGAAAAAAATTTAATTTTAATTTTGTTTGATAGCTACTATTTTTGTTATCATTTTGAGCTATCACTTGCATTGGAATTTCAAGTATTGTGGAAGTTGTGAATTTATGAAATTTCATTGTAATTTTGCAATAATAAATTCTAGAATTCTGAGTTTCGACTTTTGAGTGAATATTTTGACTTCGAAAATTAGTGGCTGCAATATAAAGCTCAGTCCATATTTTTTGGAGAGTTAGAAGTATCAAATCTGATTTTTGCCTTAATCGCCCAAGGGTTTGGTGGAGGAAATTGCTAAATATTGCTTCATTTTTCGAAGTGTGTTATTAGATGAATTTGTATTTTTAGATTGTTTGAAGGAAAGGGGTTTTGGATTGGGTAGGGTTTGTTGGAAAACCCCAATTCTACCTAATTGTCCCATTTGGGGACATTACACAATGTTTTCTCTTTCATGATTGGTTCTCTCATTACCTTGGTTGCAAAGCTTGTGCTATCATTGAGGTAGAGGTAAGGGACACTCAAGGAGGAGAAGTCTTCCAAGTAAGTTCAAGGAAAGAATGACAATACCCTCCATGGATATGGGATCCAGGTGAGCTCTATCAACATAGTGTTGCTAGCATGTATAGGGCTAACATAAAGAAGGGATTAGGCATGGGTTATCATGGTCCCAAGATCACAGTGACTGCTGTCTTTTGCATTTTCAATTTGTTTCCCTTACGATTTGTTGTTCACATGGTGTGTATTGGTCCTAGGAAGGTGTGCCCCTCACACCCCAACACCATGAAGGTGCTTCAAGGATATATAAGTGAACTTCCAGCCACTATAAATGAAAGAATGAAGGAGAAAAGAAGTTGATACCTCCATGATAAGAGCAACATGAACCTTTCTTTTGAATTCCAAAGGAGGGGGAGTTGTAAGGAAGTTGTGCTACATGGACTAAGCGACCAAGGACCACCTCTCACTTCATCAAATAGCATGATGAGTAGTCTTCATATGTGTTTGCATGAAAAGGAATAAAGGGATGAGCAAGGAGTTGCACTTCTGGATCATGGGCAGCCCATGGCATCATGGGAAGTTCAAATTGTCTCATCCTTAGTAAGCAAGCTCAATTTTGAATTTTGTGTTTCATGGGATAGAATTGAGAGTGGATTAAGTGAGTGGCGAGGGCAGCCCTTCTTTTGTTTTTGGCAGCCACTTAGGATAAGTTCAATGCATAATTTTGGAAGCTTCAATGGAGGATTGGCCCACCTAGAAAGTTGGGCAAGGGCTCTAGTTGAGGGCAGCAAGGAAAGAAAGGTAAAAATGAAAGGAAAGTGGCCACAAAGGCACTTAGAAATTTCCGAGTATCTTCTACAATATACATGTCCTTTTACCCCTTACGAAATCAAAAATTTGGTCATGTTCCAGCCAAGAACGAAGGAGGTAAGTACACACGAAAATGCTGATTTTTATCTTTCCAGAAAATCAGATTTACACATGCTTATGCAGCAGCCTTTGAAGGGGAGAAATATAAATTTTTATGGCACTTTCCAGCACGTGGTAGGAGAGATGAAGGTATGTATGAGTTCTGAAATTTATTTCTCAGAAAAATCAGATTTTGGAGGGCAAACACAATCATGTTTAGAAGGAAAGTATGCATATATCACTTCCAGATTTTATTAACATCTAAAATGAAAGATATGTATACATGTACGACTATGTTACGAAGGAGTAAAGGCTGATTTTGTTGATACAATCCAGCTCTTGCAAGATCTTGAAAACATGCATATGTTGGAACCCTTGGTGGATGATAGAGGATGCATATACATGAAGAAGGTATAGCTATATTTGGTAAGTGTTTGGGAGCTATTGATGAGCTTTTAGGGTGTCTTGTGCATGCATGTGATGATTGACAAGGGGCAGCCTTTTGGAGGGCACATGGTTTGCACAAGGAGGACCATAAATGTTGTGTTGCATTACTTGGAGGCCTTACATCATGGTATGTTTGCAAGGCGGTACCTAGCTGATTACTCTTTGCACCGTTGGATGGTTGTGGTTTGGCATAAAGAAGACCCTAATAAGCTTTGGAATGCATACCATGGGAGCACACCTCTTCTAATGCACTTCAAAAGGGAAATTTCTATTAAGGGCAGCCTTGTCATATATATCAATTTGATTCAATTTTGCAGCCCTAGCCCTTTTTGCACAATGCATGAACCTTTAAGGGCTTATGGGATAAGCATAGAGTTGAAGAGCTCTTTGAAGATCAACTTGAGAGTAAATAAGTTGATATTTTGGAATAATAGCATGGTTGTATTTTACCATCACACCCTACATATTAGCATATTCAACCAGATTGGTGAGGTGATTTCTTCTTGGGGGAAGAAACAAGTGTCCATGGTTGGACTATGGAAGATTTCAGCTCATGAAGGGACTATATTGAAGAGTTTGAAGCATGAAAGGAGGCTTGATAACTGCTGTTTTGAGTTGTGTGACACCTTTAGCTCTTGGGGGCAGCCTCCAAAACACAGGTACAACAAGGTACAAGTTTAGTTTGGAGTTTATTTGTCATGGGAAGAAGTTACAATTAGACATTGCATAATAAGGTATGTTGGGACACTTCTGTGGATATTGCAATTGCTTGAGGACAAACAATTTTGGACGGGGAGGACTGTAATGTCCTCATTTTGAAATTAAAATAATATTATTATTAAAATAAAAAGTATTCATAAATATTTAAAATAAAGTAATAATAGTATAATTTTCTTTGCACTTAAGTTGGGACCTTTTGAGGGTCATGGGCTTATTTAGCCTTTTAGTGATTTTAAAAGCAAATTATCTTTATAATCCACTAATTCTTCCTTCATAACTAAAAGGTGGATATATAAAAGGGATTTGTATTTCATTTGAATATTATGTAATATGTGATATTGATTTTGACGGTCAAGTATGTCAAGCTTGATTTTTGGGCGTCGTATCTTGAAGAATGTTACCCTTCAAGTGCAATGACATACTTTCTAAACGGTGTTTTGCAACACCACCTACTTTGTATTGGAGCGAACCCTTTGAGGAGCTGATCTAACAAAATTGCAGGTCTTATAGGTTGAAGAACTGCATTGAATGGTCTATTTGCTGGTTTTCCCTTGGGCAACTTGCTTGGAGGGCTTAAGGATATCTCTTGGAGGATTATGTGTTGAGGAAACCCTCTTCTAGGGGTTGTGGTATTTTATGTGGGCTTCCTAGAGCTAGGAGAATTATTTTGAAGGGTTGTGAGGCCATAAAGTAGCTAAAATTGTACCCTAGGTTATAATAATAGTTCTAAAAATTATTATTATAATATTTTGAAATTTTCTTGCAATTGTGGGGGCTATTTGAAGCCTAATCAATCTGAATATTATTTGTAATATTTTTCAAGTGGAGCAACCCACCTTGGGGAATTTTTGTGGACATTGAAGGTTGCTATTTGACCCTAAAACATGGTAAATTGATCTCTATGATTTCTGCCTATTTTAATAAGTAGTTCTAGCTTGTTTGGCAAATTATATGAGGGTTTGGGAATTACATAATCATTAGTAATAACTGCTGCCAACATTCTGAGGGTAACGATTTGATTAGAGGGGTTTGGAAGTGAATGTGAGCATCTAACAAGGGGCGTTCAAGGCCATGTCTTTTGATAACATTTTTAGTGTATTTCTTGAAGTGTTTTGCAATGGTTTCAAGGTGTTTTGGAGCAGAGATATCAGGTGGCTATGAGTTCATATAAAATCAGACTTGAAGGGAACAAAAACAAGGGATAAACTCATTTCACAGCAACTAAAGAGGTATTTCATTACAGCATTTATTGGGAATAAATTGACATTAATTTGGCATGTTTATGAGAGGAAATCTGAATTGATTAATGGTTGGAATCTAGCATTTAGCCTTGGCTCTTTGGCGCCTAGGGTTTGTGTCTAAATTAAGCATTGAGAATGATACATATTGCATCTTGACTAGCACTAGGGTTTGTTGGTTTTTGGGTTCAAATTTCGATTGGTTTTCAATTTATATAAGGGTTTGTTGGAAAACCCCAACTTGACCTAATTGTCTCATTTGGGGAAATTACATAGTTACACTGTACGTGATTAGGTGGCAATGATCACGCATAGTGGCTGCAAATGTAGAGTTCAATGAGGTGGCCGACAACCACTAAAGACATGGTGAGGACCCAGTCCCATTATATTTTTTTGTGCTTTTGCTACGTTTGTTTGTGTTCAGTGATGTGTTCTCACTGAAAACAAATTGTAAAAAAAAGTGTCCCTATTTGAATGTGTGGTGTGGTCAGTGATGATGTGTTCTCACTAAGTATAAATTGTAAATATATGTGTTAGTCTTTGTTTACGTACGTAGGTTATCACGAATGGTAGAGTGTGGCACTATTTGTGCATACCTGGTGTGTTTGTAAATAAATGTGTATATTTACACATATATGAAGTATGAACTAATGCGTGTGTTCTAGTTCATAATTGGATTGGTGATGTGTTCCCATCCATCAAAGTATGTGTCAAATTACATGTTTGTTCTAGTCTGTGTGTAGTGATAACTTTCCCAATGTTCATACTAAGGGGGGATTGTTGGAAATATTTAGATAGTACAACATAGTTAGTATTAGTGTTATTCAGAGTGAGTGTTTGGGTGCATGAGTTGTTGTAACAATCCACATAGAGATAAGGATAGTTGAGTGTTTATAGCAAAGAGTGAGATGAGGTTTGATTCCTCATATGTAGAAAGATAGAACTTGTATAAATATCTAACATTATAAAGAATAAAATGAGCTGTTTAGTTTACTTCAATTGTAGCTACAAATAGGCATGATATAAAGAGCAGCAAAACTGCCGTACAAATGTGTCCATACTTAGACACATGGATTTTTAGAGAGAGGAAAGTATTGTTATTAATTAGAGAAAATGATAGTGGAATGCGGGAAATAAGGTATAAAATAATGGTGAGACTGCCCACATCATTTGCATAGTGTATTTAGATTAACCGCCACGATGGAATTTATTTTGTGTTTCTTTAATGGAAATCATGGTATATGATGTGTTTAAATTATTTCCTCCGAAAAATGGTCAATGGTGGAGCAAATAGAAATATATGAACCCGTGTCTATGGAAGGAGAGTGAGGGGAATTGTGTGGAAGGTGTGGTTTAAAAGAAAAATGATGTGGAATATGTGGTGGCCCAACTCCATATAATATGGAGTGTTTTAGTGTGCATGACTTAGGTAGTGATTTCTTGTGAAATGCATATGGTAAGCATTTAGAATGTCTTAGTATAATTGCACGATGATACACTTTTAAGGAATGCTTTCAAGCTTATGTATGGGTTTGTTATGTGTATAATTATGTATTGGTGAAGGTGATGGTGGTGGAGGACGAGATAAGAGAACAATGCAATGTTGTAGGTGTGTAAAATTTTACCATTATGCAAATGACTGCAAAATGAATATCTCTGCCCAATATTCTGGAGAAGAGGATACAATGTATGATGAATTTTTGATAGTGTTTGAAGATGGAGGTGATGCATGTGTTGGATGTTTGGACACACCAACAACATTGTTTTTTAGTTTAGAGTTTGTTTTGAAGGTGGTTTTTAGGGTATACTACAAGGATAGCCCTCATGTGATGTCTAGTTTAAGTGTAGGATTTGGCATGCTTGTGCAAATGAGCAAAACTTGTTGATTCAATGATGATCCTCACTATTGGAAGATGATCTGGAGTGTGTTTTGAATATCTAAGCGAGTTGATGGTCCGGTTTTAGTACTTGGTCTATCACATTGTTGAATATTAACTGGTGTTTGGCTAAGGTAAGCTTGTACAAAACCTTGTGGTCGAGTTATCACAGCTGCTCATGAGGATCAGACCATGAGCAACCATTTGTGGTTTTTGGCATTATGATATTTTTGGTGGAGTGGTTGGGTGTTCTAGAAACATATGCGTAGCATAGTTTGTTTGTTCTTTTGAGAGCATTGTTTGATGAAATGATGTAGGATTTGAATGATATCTTCCACATTTCTTGGGGACATCATTTGTATACTCTGACTGGATAATAGGAACATGATCCAAATTTAGACGATAGAAGATTTGGATGTGTGATGTTTTTCAGTTGTATTTTCTGCAACAACAAGAAAGTAGAAACCTCGACAATTCTATTTTCAGGATAGTAGAGACTTTGCAGATGTTTTTCCAATGCCGGGTTCTTGGATTCATCTAGTGTGTTATGTGGTTGCATCTATGAAGACTGCATGGTTGTTCTATTATTTGTTGAATCATTTTGGATGTATTAATTTTTGATTGTAGGGAGGAATGTTAGAATCATAATCCAAACTTTGTGGAGTTGATACTAAATAAATAAAATGGAGCATGCTGCCTAAGTTGAATTTAGGTCACCTCTAGAAGATCATGTAGAGATCAAAATAATTAATGGGTTGTGATAAGATTCTTGAGTCTAAATTAAATTAGTGGTTGTGATAAAGTTTAAATGTTATAAGGTTTTTGCATGAGTTTAGGATTGCAGTTTATCTTTGGACTTACTTTAGTTCATTCAAAATTGTATAAATAATGGTTTGTGAAACCAATGTATGCATTGCAGTAGAGCTAATGTTTTATATTTTAGTTGCAAATGATTTTATGAATTAGTTTGGACCAGAATCTATCATCTCTACCATTTAGATAATGGTTTTTGAATATCATGATTTTTGTTGGGACGGTGTTATACCCCCATTTCCCTAAAGGGGATAAAATGCCCATAGGTTCGGGTCTTATTTTTCAAACTCAGTAGCACTTGGAAGAGTCAGGGATGAAAGGTAGACTATCATGGTTGCAGTGCCCAAAAGTTCCTATTGTTGAGAATTGATTCATCATGTGGGTCATTGTCCTCAATACACGTGTACTAAGTGTATTGATGGGACATTGTTCTATGGTCATGTTGGCCATTTTTGACCCACATATCAAAATTTACCTAAGTATGAAAAAGGGAGATTTCAGGGAAAGAAGATGGCAAGTCTTTGGGAGGACTTCGGGTTTTCCAATAGTGACAACTTCGGGTTTCTGAGGGCACAGTGCAAATCGGGTTTCCAGCAGTGCTTAACTTCTAAATGTTTTACAAGTAGAAGTAATTCGAGTTTACGAACCCGAATTACTCGAGCAGTGTATTTCGGGTTCTTCAAGGAGCACTACTTGATTACTTCATAAGTTGTGAGCAGTCAGAAGCCCAAAATAAGTAAAAGGGCTTGACAAACCCAATTTGGTCTCGAAAAATAGTGCTTGTTGGGTTCTTCAAGGGACAAGTCACTTCAAAAAATCCGAAGGGCCTTTTAGGGGAAATGGGATCTTTTCAACATTTTCGAAAGACCGATCAACTTTTTCGAAGGTCACTTTCAAAAATCCGAAGGACTTTTTCTTCTCCGAGTGGATAGTTGCGAGTTTCTCGAATGGTATGTTACCCTTCGGAAGGACCATTTAAAATTTCCGAAGGGTATCTTTCCCTTCGGGAGGATCATTCGCGGAAGTCCAAAGGGACACACAGGAAGTTCGAAGGGTCTCTCACCCTTCGGGAAAGTCCATTGCGAAAAGACCGAAAGGCAATTTCCGAAGGAAGAGTGCAAGAAGGAAGCTTTGGACAAAAAGTCCGAAGGAATTCCTTTGGACAAATTGTCTGAAGAAATTCCTTCGGGAGTTTTGCCCAAAAGAAAACGCTGAAGAAATTCTTCCGAAGGAATTCCTTCGGAAGAAAAACTCGAGACTAGGTGTTCAAAGGAAATGACGGGCCAATGGATGTCAAAATCAAGATAAGCGACTAGCCGTTGGAAGTAATCGGGTTTGAAAAACCCGAAGTCTTAAGGCTTGGAAACAACAAAGTGAGAAGACTTCTAGATGGACAAGTCCGAAGTAAGCTTATAGAACCAGAATTACTTTGCATAGAGTAAATCGGGTTTCTCCAAGTACTTTACTTAAAAGGCTTTATAAGTAAAGGATCTGGGAAAGTCCAAAGTTAGAGAGATCAAAGAACCCGAATTACTCTGCATAGAGTAAATCGAGATTCTTCAAGTGCTTGATTTAAGCTTGGTCCAACAATGCAAAAATCATGATGCAATGAATGAAAGGCTGCCACATGGCTTAAGCTGGAGCAGAGAGGGTCAATTAGTAAAAGACAAGTGGCACAAGGATGACCGATAAGCATGGGGGAGTCCAAGTGGCTGGTAGCTGGAAATTATGAAGGCTCTCATCCGCCATAGTTCGCTCCCCGCAATCGCCGTTCGACACTTAAATGTGTCATGCTAAGAAGAGACATTCCAATTGCTCACAACATGGCTTCTCAGATATGCCAAAATAAAAACTTAAAGACAGGAGGGGCTCTAGAGGATTGTCGAGTGATCATGAACGGCGCATTTAGGGAAAACAAGAAAGTGCAATGTCAGAGTTCCAACCATCAACGACTTCTTTCTTCCTCTTCTCTCTCCCCCCTTTTCTATATAAATAGAGGCCTTGGAGTCAAGCAAATCATCCCTGGATTAGCTATAGAGTTACTCTGCAGAAATCGCTTTGTAAAAGACTCTTTTGAAGAAATACAAGGAAGACTTTTATGTTTTTGGTTAAAACAAGTGTGCACATTTGATTTCATTTGCAGAATGTATGATTGTCATTCATCACTTACAATTTTTTTCAGTACCTTGCTTTTGATTCTTTCGATTTTGTGCAGGATTGCGTGAAGTTTCTACATGTTGAGCTCTCCTTGAAGTGTTACTAGTTCATAGTGTCTCCCGTAGACCTATTTTTGTTATCCTTCAAAGTGCAAGGCTTCCCTTCAACCTCTACGCAAAAGCTCCATGCCTATGGCCTTGAGATAGAACCAGAATAGCTTGTGTCCTGTTTGGGTTTATCAGTAGTTGGCTTTTTTCCTAAATCAAGTGGATCACTTATTTTGTTGCATCACCTCCCTTAGCTTAGATTTCATTTTCAGTCATCCTCTTACCCCTTGTCATTAGTTGATAGTAGATTTTAGTGTGAGGTCAAGAGCTGAAGTGAAGCACCTGAGGAACTAGCCTCATAAAAAAGCCTAGAGGTTCAACCTCACCATATGATACCCACATCCTGAGGTTGTCCCCATGCTTATAGCTTGAAGTGAGGGAACCTGAAGAACTCTCTCACAAGGGTGCAATTCCAAATTATAATAGTTTTGGCACGCCCGGTGGGACAACTACCATTTCATTTTCATTTTTTATGAAAGATTGGTCAAATTTGATGCTGTTTTGATCATTTTGCAGCAGTGGTAGCATTCATCCTTCAGCGTCTGGCGACTCCAAAGAACACCCAGCTATCTGGTGGCAGAGCAGTAGCTGTCTTTCATGCCAAAGGTGATTACAAGATCAACTTCTACTGGTATTCCTTTTGAGTTTGTTGAATTACCTTTAAACTCAGCAAGAAGGTTAAGGTTCGTCCATACTCACCTTTACGTAGGGCACCCTCTTCCTAGACCAGTCATAAAGCATACTTAAAGAAGGAGACCTTTGGCAGCTCCTCTTGCTGCTATGATTCCCCAAAGAGTTTTTGTGGGCTTCAGCGGCCAAAGCCCTTTGAACTTACCATTGTATGATCCTATGCCAGTAGCAACCCTCAACCAAGCTGTAACTCCTATTGTGCACATAACAAACATAGCCAACTTATGCAACATTCACAATATCACAATGGAGAACGTGGATATTAGGATATTGGCTGTATCTTTCAAAGGAAAGGCATTAGACTAGTACAGGGGCCTAGCTCCTAATTCTATCCACTCATGGAATGAGCTGAGAACAGCCCTATGTAAAAGGTTTACAGATAAGATCGATCATCTGTCACTTGCAGAGCAGCAAACCACAATCAAGAGAGCTCCTCATGAAGTCATGCAAGACTTCAATACGAGATTTCAAAAGGCATGGGATAGAATTCCAGCAGTTGTTAGACCATCTCTGAACTTTGTTTTCTTGTATTACTTGAAGGCTCTCAACAACGACATAGCTATAATGATTTAATCTATGGGAGGAGACATACTGCTAGATGCATACGAAGTGGCCATCAAGGTAGAAAATTGCCTAGTTTAGGCTGACAAGCTTACTCCCAGACCCCCAATGCCTCTTTTTTCAGAGATCAGACCACCTCCTGCAGTCATTCCTCCACTTGATGTTATACTTCCAATGCCAACAATTGCTGCTGTGCCTTCACCTAAGCAAGAGAAGGCCTCTACTAGTGGATCCAACGACTCCCAAGAGCAGAAGAATTACTTGGAATTGAAAAGCATGCTCCAATCCTTGGGAATGATGTGGTCAATGTCAAGAGGCAGCAGGCTTACAACAAGCCTTATCAAGCTTAGTATTAGCGTCAACAACAGCCTTATCAAGCTAAAGGCCACCCTACAAAGGAGGTTTCCAAGGACAGGGGCAGCCTAACTATGCTAGACAACATAATTATAATCTGAATGCTGCAGGCCCTTCCAACTCCTTGGTCCCGGTTCAGAACAATGTGGCTTAGGAGGTTGAAGGGACAATGCCTTGGAATCATTCTTTTGGACAATCTATTGTCCCAACTAATGGCTCCAACCAAGCATTCAATGATCAATGGCAGCAGGTTGTTGCTTATGGAAATAATCAGGCTCTTATGGCCTAAAGCAGAGAGGTGCGCACGCTGACAAAGCAAGAGCAACCTCCACAACAACAAGGCTCGGATCAGGGGTCAAACCAGTCGGAAGCCTCAATGGTCATCAATGAGCAACATGAGTGCTATGCATCCAATTCGCAGGCTACTCCCATTTTGGCGCACACCTCAGTCTCAGCGAACACAAGGTTCAAGAGAAGGAATATGGGTGACAATCAAGAAGCTTTCAAAGAACCTCTTGTCATTGCTCCATTGACAAAGCCAACAACAGTTACGCCTAAAACTTATGCAAAGGCATGGGGTACACCAATCAACATTGTGGAGCAAATGAAGACATCCAACGTGAGTGTACCAATGTGGGACATGCTTTCCATGTCCGACCAAGTAGACATTATTTAGGAAGGTTTGTCTAAGAAGAGTGTTTCTACAACTACAAGTAAGCAACCAAGCAAGGAAGCTGAAGTCTTCACTAATGTAGCCAAGAGTCCTTTGGGAGAAAGGTCAAGTAGTGTGACCAAGCCCCCACCATTCTACATCTCATTAATCATCGGTGACTTCTTGGTGCACAACTGCGTGGTGGATAGTGGGGCCAGCACCTCAGTCATGCCAAAGTCTATTGCTGACCAGTTGAACATCAAGTATGAGCCGCACACCAAGGGAATCTTGCAACTTGATGGTTCTTCCACAAGGCCATCAGGTATCTTCAAGAATTTGAGCCTGACCTTGCATGTTTGACCTAACGTGTCCATGATGCAAGATGTGTTGATCCTAGATGTCACTCCTCGCTTTGCATTGTGTCTTTCTAGAGAGTTCACAGCCAAGATTGGGGGTTATTGCAGCAGATTGGTCTTACATGACGTTCAGGACAAGGTATGGGACTAAGGTCTCAATCAAGGCTGAACCCATGGCACAATTCCACATTTAACCCCATCAGCCAGATAACATAAACCTCAATTGTACTATCCTTGATGATGATGAGTTTACAATTGGCCAAAAGCTGAACACTCATCCCGAAGAGGTTCTAGACTTGTTTTTGGATGAGCTATGGGGAGATAACCAATTTTTCAACCCTTTGGAAGGTGTTGAGGAAAGAGACATGGGTGTCTATCTGCTACATGAAGAGAATCAACCCATACCTTCCCTCATTGGACCTAAAAAAAACCCCAATGGTTTATGGAAGTTGTTCTTTGATGGCTCAAGGAGCAAAAATGGTGTAGTTGCTAGGGCAATGTTGGTTTCCCCTTCGGGTAACAAGCTTTTCTCTTCCTACAGGTTCCATTTCAGCTATTCTTCACATGCAACAAAATACGAAGGCTTGATTTGTGTCCTTCAATGGGCCACCAAAAGAGGAATCAAACTGTTACAAGTTTATGGGGACAACGATCTTATAGTAAACCAAGTCAGAGGCTTGAACATCACAAAAAAATCCTTGATGAGGTTCTACAAAAATCGAGTGTGGGACCTAATTAAAGATTTTGAGGCCTTTGACATTCAAGCTGTTCCAAGAAATCAGAATTAGCATGCTGACAGGCTGGCAGCCGTGGGAGCTCAGTTTGACCTTCCAAGTGAGCTGAAAGAAGCTAAGGTTTAGCCACATGTCAAGTTGGTGGTGAGGCCATCATTGTAGGATAATGAAGTTCACTGGCAGTTTTTTGAAAGTGACAAGCGAATTGCTTGCTTCTTACAACAGGCAACTGAGTTCTCCTCCTCCAACCAAGCTAAATTGCAGCATCAATATGAGGATCAAATTGTTCAGCTGAAGTCGAACAAACTTTCTAAGGGGTTGGTTACACTTGAGGGCCTTTTTCATGGAGACCATATAAGAAAAGAAAAGGCAGTAATGTCTACTAACGAAGAGAACTATGAGAGAGTCCTCATCTTTAAAGACAAATTTCTCAAGCTTGGGAAGCTAAGTAGCAACGTTGAGAGGCATGCTGTCATAGCACTTTGCCAGGAGTATGCAGACATTTTTGCTTGGGAGTACAGCGACCTAAAGGGTTTTGATCCTAAGTTAGCTTAGCATACCATAGAGTTGGAGGCCAATGCCAAGCATGTGAGGCAAAAGCAAAGGCCCATTAACCCCAAGATTGAAGAGCTGAGGAGAAAGGAGCTAACCAAGTTGATCAAGTCCAGGATCATCTTTCCCATCAAACTTTCATCATGGGTAGCCAACTTGGTGCCTGTAAGAAAAAAGAGTGAAGAGATTAGGCTTTGTGTGGACTTCAGAGATTTGAACAAAGTCTCCTTGAAGGATCACTACCCTTTGTCATCTATGGTGCAACTTCTCCAAGTAGTTGCAGGATCAGAATACTTCTCTCTGTTGGATGGATTTTCTGGCTACAACCAAGTTTGGGTGAAAGATAAAGACTGGTACAAGACTGCCTTCACCACCAAATGGGGCACGTATGCATACCAAAAAATGCCCTTTGGTCTATCAAATGCTGGCGCAACTTTCCAAAAAGCCATGGACATGGCTTTCCAGGGGCTGCTAAACCAAATGGTGCTAGTTTACTTGGATGACATCATAGTTTTCTCCAAGAATGCCAGTGAGTATATGGACCACCTGAGGCTGATTTTTGAAAGGTGCAGAGAGTACGGAATTTATTTGAATCCCAAGAAGTGGGTGTTTGTTGTGCATGAAGGGGTTGTCCATTGATCTTGAGAGGACAAGTGCCATCTTGGCCTTATCCTTCCACAAAATTGGTTACAACACTCGTGGCTGATCCATCAAGTGTATATCTAATATCATTATTGTTTTGAGCCTTCAAGGGGCTCTCTAAAAGAGGAAAGTCATAAACTTCATGAAGCAAACTAGATACCCAAAACAAATTTTCTGAATCATACGTTTTCTCTTGTTCACATACATCAACATATTCTTCTTGTGTGCTTACCTCTAGAAACTTTTCCTTTGCATGTTCAACTTGTATACATTCTTCCCTTGGAAGAAATAATGATCTAATGTATGATTTTCTTTGTTGCCTTGCATTATCTAGTTGATTGCATCGTTCTTTGACTTGTTGAAGGTGTTGTTTTGCATGTGCAGCCACTAACTTAGCCTTCTTGGCTCTTTGTAGCCAACTGTCATACAAGACTTGAGTCTTGTTCACATCTTCCAAGGTCTGATATACAAAATCAGAATGTTTGTGGCATAAATCCACAATACTTAATTTATCTTTAACACCCCAACCTTGAATACCAATAATAGAAGACTCTACAATACCATCATCCACATGTGAAATGGATGTTACTTCATGATTAGGATTGCTGTTACAAAAATTAGTGTCATACCTTGGTGTCATATTTTCAACATCTCTAATGGGCTGATCAATGATTGTAATCTTTTCCACTTCGTGATCAACATGATAACTCAATGGTGTGCCATGTGTCTCCTCTTGATCCAACGTTATTTCTTCTTTAGGACTCACACATAATCACTGATTTCTGCATTGATTGTGATCACTTGTAGGCTGCAAATTGCAAACAAGTGATTCCTCTTCCTTTCCTGGTTTTTGGATATTTAACACTTCACTTTTCCCAATGCTTTCTTTCTTTTCTTGCTGCTGATATGGACTTGAAAACATCAAGTCATCTTCATCCTCATCCGGTATACCCAAAAATCGTGTGTATGAAAGCATGTCTTGTATCTCATGAGGAAGAGAGCGAAACTTATCATAGCTGACCATAATTGTTCTATTGAATGGAGACAAATCACTAGTGTGCCTAATTTTCCTTGAAAGTGAATCTTCAACATGCTGCAATTTTTTAAGCACCCTTTGTTGTGAATGGTGAAAGTCCCTCAACATTTGTTCCATGCTAGGCAACTTCCTCATAGTTCCCATCTTGCTGTCCACAACAACAACTCAAACCAAACTGAAGTACAAACAATCAATCTTTATCCAATAGGTTGGCAAGATCATGGCTCTGATACCGCTGTAATAACCTCTCCCAAAATTGACCTGAATTTTTCAATTTGCTTGGTTTCATATTTTGTCAAACAGTTGGCATGCAAGGTCTGAATTTGTTTTCTGAGTTTGTTTATGTGTTTTTGCTGATTGGTTTTCAACGCTCAATTGTAGAAGAATTGCATACAAATGGAGAGTACAAATGCATATAAAGAAACAACTTGCCAATATAGAATAAAGCCTTGATTTTCAGTCACTAATCACCATGAACAACAGGTCTGATCTGTTATTTTCAGACTGAAATTACATAAACAATATGTCATATACATTCACAAATCTATGATAAACATTCCAGGGCATATAGTAGAGATGTAGCAGCTGTATGCTTGCATAATACACAATTTTATAAGGTTGATATGAGCTATGAACACCTTCAAAATGGACTGATATAAATCAGGTCTGAAACTCTTAATGGAAATGGCTTCAACACATGTGTTTGGCTGATGATGTTGATGTAGTATTGTTGAAGCTAATAATAACCCTTAAATGCAGCGCTACAAACCCCACAAATTGGTACCTCTTCTTAGGAATGATGATAAATGACCTACTACTGAAATGTGCCAATATGAGATGCCAAACCTCCTCAAACCCTAGCCAAACAATATGATATAAGCTGATATAGTCCTGCAACCTCAAATCTAAGAATGTGTCAACTAAAAATGAATTAAACTCTGCAAACCCTAGGCATCCCAACCTTCAAAAATTCATATAAAATCAAGCACATGTCCAAAATTCATGAAATCACTTCAAAATACTCCAAATGGTGTCCCCTATCCAATCACCTAGCTTGGATAATTTAACAAAATTTCTTGAAGACAAATTTGCAATGAAGTCAATAGAAACCCTAGCTGGAATGAAGCCAAAACTCTTTCAAAATTCATCAAAATAGCTCTATGATGAACTCCACACGAATTCACCTCACAATGGTAAGTTGGAACTGCAGAGGATATCCATGGAGAAGAGGACCTGGATTGGGGCCCATAGCAGAAGGAAAGGATGTCATCATCCTTATTGAGACCCATGAACACGATGGGTGTAGGATTCCATATTTTGAAGGGTATAAAAAGACGTCAGTGTGGAATGAAAGAATTGATAGTGGCAAGGGACATGGTGTAGTGGCAGTCTTAATTAAAGAGGAATGGGACAATTTCGTAAAAGTGGAGAAAGAAGATCCAAACAAGCAGTTCATATGGCTTAAAATTACAGAAAACCAAGTGACAACAAGGATGGCAGCATGCTACTTTGCTCCAAAGGGATCAAAATTTTATAAGAAAAGGAACCTAGATCGTGAAGATCCATTTGTAGCTTTAACAAAAGACATTTGTGTTTTTAGTAACATGGGAGAAATAGTAATAATTGGAGACTTTAATGCAAGAACTGCAAACAATCAAGCTCTCAATCTGAAAAACAACATAGAGAAAGATAACCCCGTATGGTTAGAGGAAGAAAACAACCAACTTTGGTACAGGGTCTCACAAGATAGCAAAAGTGCAGTGTCACACTTCAGGGCTGAACTCTTAGGGCTTTGTGGTTCCTACAACATGGTCATCTGCAACGGTATGAGAGCATGGCCTGAATTAGGAAAAATCACGTGCAAAACGTACAATGGCCAAAGTGTAGTAGATTATGTCATTTGTTCGCAGAGCTACACATCGAGACTGATGGAGGTTATGATTGGGGACAATATATTGAAGCTGAAATCAGACCATAATCCAATTCATATTAAAGTTCACATTCTCATAAGGAAACAATAGGAAGAACAAGCCCACTTTGACCAAAAGAAGGCCACTCCCCAAGGTAAAATCCTTCTAAATCATGGGAATCAAGAAATCTTTAGAGCCGCAATCAAACAATTACTCAGAGATCACAAAGAAAAAACAAGTAACATAAAGAACCAGTTTCTCACAGAGAACATGCTGATTCCCCTAATACACAAGGCCTTAAATGGTTGTAAGAGAGCTAGACCCTAGAGAGGAACAAGAAATACTTTTCCGGCAAACCCATGGTTCAACGAGGAATGCAAAATAGCAAAAAGAAATCTGCGAAAGAGAGGTATGGACAAAGAGCATAAGGAGTATGTAAAGATTCTACGGAATAAGAAAGAGAAGTATGTAAACAACAGAAGAATAGCGCTGATTGCCCTAGGAAAAAATAGCCCTAAAAGATTTTGGAAAGAGCTACGTCAAAAGAAGAAACAAACAGAAAACAATATCACTGGAAACCAATGGCTTGAGTATGCGAAGCTACTATATGAGAGGGACCAAGATAAATCTAGACCCCCAATAATCTATGCGAATACAAAACTTTTCAACACCGAAGACATCATTCAAGGCATAAAACGATTAGCAAGTGGGAAAGCTCAGGATATTGATGGGCTGCAAGCGGAGTACTTAAAGTGGGGTGTTGAAGTATTGGCACCTCATATCAAACACATCTTCAATAGGGCCATCCAAGAGGGCTTCTCGAAAGAGTGGACGACTAGTGTGGTGATCCCTATCTTTAAAAGCGGGGATACCAATAACCCGTCAAATTATCGTACTATCATGGTTAATCCCGTCCTTGGTAAACTCTTCGAAAGCATGATAGAGCGCAGAATCAGCATGTGGACAGAAAAAGAAGGAAAAAGAGCTAAGGGCCAAGCTGGATTTAGACCAAAGCACTCTACTATTTATCATGGAGCTACACTTAGGTTCTTGATTGAAAAAATATGGAACACTCAGGGAGACGAGGCCTTTTGCTGCTTTGTCGACTTCAAAAAAGCCTTTGACACGGTCCCTCGTGACAAACTTTGGAATAGGATGAAGGCGCTAGAGGTTCCGGATGAGCTCAAAGCTGCTGTCCATAGATTATATGAGCAAGGGCTAAAATCAGAACTAGTGATGGAATGTCAGAGTGTTTTGACAGCGATATAGGGGTCAAACAGGGTTGCCCACTTTCACCAACTTTATTTGGACTGTACATTGATAAATTAGAAGAATGGTTAAATAAGGATAGTGGGGAGGGGATTCAACTACCTAAGTATGCTATAAAATTGCTTCTTTATGCAGATGACTTCATTTTAATTGCCAGAACAACCAACAGCGTAAGGGCACATTTGAGAGCACTTGAAACTTTTTGCTAAGAGGTTGGAATATAGGTGAACACAAGCAAGACCAAAGTAATGATCTTCTCTTTGAAAAGAAAAAAGAAACAATATACCTTTACCTTTGAAGGCAACCCGTAAGAGATAGTCGAAGAGTACAAGTACCTCGGGCTTGATTTTCACCACAAGCTCAGCTGGGAAACGTGTAGAGCAAAAAGAATCCAAGGAGGATGAAAAGCGTTGTACTCTCTTCAATATAGGTGCAGGACTGCGTAGTTATGGGATTGGAAGACTAGGAGAACAATCTTCAGTTTGTTGGTCACCCCGGTGATTCTTTACGGGTGTGAAATTTGGGGCAGCAGTATGTCAAATCAGAAATGGAAACAGATAGAGAGAATCCAAAAACACTTCATCATAAGCAGTCTCAAAGTCAAGAATTCGGTGCCGTATGAGATTCTACTTGCTGAAACGGGGTCCTTCCCTCTAGAGGCATCGGTGATGATACGGTTACTAAGCTATCTCAAGAAGATTGAAAACATGAAGAAGCACAGGTGGCCTAGACTAATTATGGAGGAAGAGCTAACTATAAGAAAGAACACTTGGAGGAAGCAAAATGACAAATGGGTAAAGAGGTGGGATATTAGCATGCAGGAGTGCCCAAATACTAATGAAAAAAGGAAAAAAATATGTGAGAAGAAAATTCAAGTGTATCATGTGGACAAAACAAATGGGCCGTAAAAAGGAATACTACCTCAAAGAATTCAACCCCATAGGGGATTTTGAAGAAAAACCCTATGTAGGAGCAGATATTAAGTGGAAAGCGAAAATGTTGATTGCCCAACTTAGGATGAGCTCTCATCATCTTAGGTGTGAAACGGGTAGATGGCTAACTCCCAAAGAGGATTGGGAGGAGAGAATATGCCTCTTTTGCAACAAAGGTGTGGTGGAGACGGAACGACACTTCCTCTTGGAGTGCGAGGCATACAAAGACATCCGATACAGTTATGGTGAAACTTTGAAAATCGCCAACCTGGACACCATGTTTGAAGCAACAAGGCTGGGTAATACGGCGAACCTCATGATCAAACTTCACAGCAGAAGGGAAGATCTCAAGAAGAAAGTTCAAGCAAATTAGGGAACGTTTTGTGGCCGAGGTCCCGTTTTGAAGGGGATGTGCACGACTGATGGGTCCCATAGACTGCTGTGGTCTCGTGGACGTTATTAAAATCCTTCATTCATTCATTCAATGTGGAATGGGATCATCTCCAAACCACTTGAAATCAAGGGATCGTCTCCTTGATGCTACTGAAAATAGAAAATAATTTTCAGTCAAGAGAAAACTCTCCAATATCAATTTGCCAAAGAATTCAAGATGATACAAATGAACCCAAGAGCCTCTATTTATAATTTCTTTTTTTCCCACTTTTGGTGGCTACATTGGTGGAGACTTATTTTATTAATTTACTTTTCCCCGTTTCCCTTATAAAGTCACTTTATAATTTTCTTTTATTTTTAAAAGTGACTTTAATATTTTATTATTTTATTTAAGTCACTTTTAATTAAATTAATTAAAAATAAAGTAATCCTTTTGATTTAATTTTGGTGGACGACTTTATAAATAATTAATTTTATTTATTTATTCCTGGTCGAAAATTAGGGACATTACATGGTCGTAGTTGTATTGTTGCTTTTTTTTTGTCATAATCAACATTGGAGTGGTTGGGCACTCCTCCATGATAGCTGCAAACCAACCCTTGTTGATGTTAAGTGGAACATCCTTCCACCTTGAGACTAAAAACACTCATGTTTGTAAAAAAAATTGTTAAAGGGCTGGTTATGCTGCAAACAATGGCAAAAGGTATAGGATGGCAGTGAACATACTCGAATTACATCACCCCATTCAAAAGTGTTTGTGATTTATGGGTTGGAAACAACCCTATAGTGACTAAAATTGACTCAACAACCTCTACAAACAGAAAATTACTCAAGTATGTGATTAGGATTGCTTGAACAACTGCATATTGAATGATGGATTGGCTGGAAATGTGAATGACCGCAGCTCTATAGCTCGGAATCATGAATTTTTTTTTTGTGAAAATTCATCCTCTTTGAGTTCTCATTTACACCATGCAACGGAAAATACCTTTATGATTGTCATACAAATGTAGATGTGGCTGATACTGCTACTAGTAGCATTAAAATTTTTGGTACAATCACTGTCATACATGACGCTCTTCGCCACACTCAACCATGTGAGTGATCTAGGGGTGTGCCACGACCCTTCTTGGACCAAAATTTCAACAATTATCTATCTGTAGCTTGATTTCCACTCAACTTTAAAGAGATGGCAGTTAATGCTTGAAAATGGTCTTGAGTACTAATTATTTATCATTGTGGCAGGGCGCCCGTCATACTTCCTAGGGATCCTCATGGACCTCCCTTCAAGCCAACTGTATGTGTTGAAGAATTCATTTACAAAAGTAGCATTGAACACTTCTGAAAACTTACCCTTCTTGTATCTCCCTAGGGCACCCAAATCCAAAACTTTCATGTATAAGCAATTAGGAATTGTAATGAAAAAATCCATGCGACCCTTGCCACTCAAAGTGCTCTTAATTATATCATCGTTTTCATGTTGTTGCCCATGATAACCACAACCTTGCCATGATGTACAAAAGAACGTCAAACTTGACATATGGTCATTCTTTGTCAAATGTTGCCCATGATGACAACATAACCCCAATGACATAGTAAGAAGCGACAAATTCACAACACTTTCATACCTTTGGCTGTCCTCAATTTATTTACCTTCCCTTGCCAGATGAAGATTGGTTGGGATATCTTCAACACCTCTCACTTTGGGATTCAGAATTACCTCATCTCTAATTCCTTTCAAATAACAAGTCATGGTTTCTCCACAGTTGCAACCATCATTTCTATTTTCATCGCAATTCTTCAACTTAGGTGCCCTTGGCATGCTTCCATGCTCTTTCCCTTCATCCTTTTTTCTCATATCAGACTTGCCTCTAACTTCAAATAGCTTTGTCTTATTGGCTGCAAATTTCTTTGACAACTCAATTTTGTCCTTGACTTCAAGCCAATTGACTTCTATTGCCCTTGCATACTCGTCTTGAATCTTTTCCTTTGCCAACATGTTCTTTGTAATGTCCCCATCATAACTTAACTGAAATTACAACCTGTTGATTGCAGTATTACAGGGAGATGTGTATCCTTCATGCCTTGGCCACTATCAAAAATTGATATCTCGTGAGACCCCCTTTTCGTTGTTCCTGTAGTTATCTTGACACGGTACTTGTATGATTGCAAAGAGTTGTATGGTGCACAAACAATCATAGAAAATAGAAAAATGCCATTTGGTAGAGGATCTCCAATCAATATGTCTAGCTCAGTCAACCTTTATTTTTCATCTCCAGCTAACTTGTGAATATCATCCTCCTCCTTAAATGTGTGAAAGAGGTCACTATGCACTACTTTCATTACATTGGACTTCATTATCAAGTGTGTCCATAGATCACCTGGGTCCCATATATCAATGCAATTTGGAATTTGAATCGAAGCATCAGTATGCCCTTTGTTGCAAGTTGCATCCTTGACCTTATTATCTTTTTTAGCACATTGTTCGTGATAAGAAGAAATCTGAAATGGCATGGTGTAACACAACAAATCTGAAGTATGACTTTCTTTTTCATACCTTGTGTTGTAATCAAATAGCTTACCCATCTCCTTAAAATATTTTAAGTGATGTTTTGCTTGAATAACTATCAATTTTGCCTCCTCTCTCCTTAGCCAACCATCACACCTCTTTTGGGTCCTTATCACATCTTTGTGCTAGCTTGCAAAGTAGTTAGGTTCCTTCCAACCCTAGGATCCACTTTTGTTTTGGATGGCAGAACATTAAGTTTTGCCTCACATGTGTGATTTATGCCCTTCTTTTCCATTGAACTCTTAGGGTAAGTAGCCAATTGTGCTTCCTCTTAGGTTGAAACATTTCTCCCACTACCATTTTTAAAGGTGGATGCCTCCATGAGCTGTTCACTAACCTTTTTCAAGTCCGAATTCTCTAGTTTTCTGATTCCTTCCTTGGAATTCTTATGAGGGTTTGACTTTTCCTCTTTCCAATTTTCTTTTTCTTTTCTCATCACAATTTGGGAATTATTCTCTTCTTTTTGCAACCTTCTTATGTAAGCACACAACCCTCTTTTACTTTGGTACATCGTTTCGTGTAACTTTAAGAAAAATCAAAGGAGACTGGAGACTTAAGATGATCAACTATCCCTTGATACTCATCAAGGATTTTGGTGGCCTCAAAATTGTACCTTTGACCATTTTCATTTTTATCCCCACCTTTTGAATTTGATCTATGCATTCCTCCTTACGTAAAAACTTAGGTCGCCAATCTATTGTAGACAATTCAAACCCCACAATTGGCCAAGAAAAGGCTCTAATACCACTATAATGTCCCCTTTAAGGCTGAATTAGAAAGTTTTGGGTTTTCCAACAAACCCTAGAAATAACACTACAAACACTAACACAACTTATGCAAATTCTGAATTTTAAAATCTCAAACCCTAGCCATAAATTATTGAATTTTGGAAACGAACATCTAGGACACAAATATTAATATTGTCGATCAAATATTAATCAAAAATTCAGAATAAATACAGCCACCAAAACCTCTTCAAATCTGATTTTTAACATGCAAACATAGGCTGAAAAATTCACAAATAAATACCAAATATTTATTTGATGAACCAAAGTATCAATTATCTAAAGTCTGCCCCCAAAAACAAGTAGATTAACTTCCCAAGATAGGTCGCCACCCTTGTGGAAAAGCCCTCCAAGTGAGTCGCTGACCTACAAAGGTTGTCAAAATCATAGACGGAATAACCGGCGAGTAACCGCCGGTTGGTTGGTTACTCGTCGGAATAATCGCCACTCAAAACCACCGGCAATAGGGAAAAATTAAAAAAAAAAAACTAGTGAGTAACCGCCGATTACTCATCAGTTCTAAGTTCCGCAGAACCCACCTGAGTTTAACGCACAGAATCGCCAGGAAACGTAGGTTTTCCCTCCAAACACTCATAAAACGTGGAAAAATGTGGAATGGAGTCTTATAAAATGCAACACAACTCCTCACACTTTACTCACACAAGATTGGAGCATTCAAAGGCGGATTGTGGAGATTTGAGCAAAGAAATTTCCAGGTTAGTGCATTTTAAAAAAAAAAATTTCAAGCATGTAAATAAATTCTAATTTAATTGAAAACATGTTTGATACATATTTGTGATGTTTAGTATACAAATTTGATGCATTTCATGAATTTCTGAAAAATTTCATGCATTTTTTTATTTAATTTAAAAAAAAATTCCAAACAGTAAATGAATTCTAATTTAATTGAAAACATGTTTGATACATAATTGTGATGCTTAGTATACAAATTTGATGCATTCCATTTTAATTACTTGCAATTCGTGAATTTTCGTCAAATTTCACGCATATATTTATTTATTCATAAATGAATTCTAATTTAATTGAAAACATGTTTGATACATAATTGTAATTCTTAATATACAAATTTGATGCATTCCATTTTAATTACATGCAATCCGTGAATTTTCATAAAATTTCACGTATTTATTTATTCATTTTTAAAATTTCCAAGCATGTAAAGTTTTTTAATTTTTTTTTTTAAAAAGCCGGGTAAACTTTTTAACGTGACCGACGCCGCTCGCTAGACACGACTAATACCGGTACCACGGGGCTGAGGGGGGCTCGAACACTTGACTGGCAGAGCCGCAACGGAAATGTCTGACCAACCGACTATGCCCCCCGACCCATGTAAAGTTTTTTAGTTTAATTAAATACATGTTTGATAAATATTTTTTATGCTTAGTATACAAATTTGATGCATTCCGTCAAATTTCATGCATTCAGTGAAATTTTTCGTGTTTATTATTTATTTAAAATTTTTGTTTATTATTCCGTTAAATAACCGTTATAGATTATATTTATAATTTGTTCGTTAAAATTGTAAATCATAAATGTATTTTAGTTTTCATTTTATAGTTTATAATTACTATTTATTTATCTTATTTTAATTAATAATTTATATTTAATGTTTTTATTTTTTTATTTTTTATGTTGTTTTTAACATGTTTGCATTTTACAAGTTATCCATTAGCAAACAATGGCATCCACTAATGCATTACGTTCAGATTTGATCAATGGTAGCCAGTCGGCTCCCCCTCATGGTTGCATTGGTGCATGGAAGTATGCCACATAGGTTGGAACATCTTAGTTTCAATTTCTAACTTTTGCTTGAAGAGGATGTCAGGCGGCATCAATCACATGAAGTACCATTTTTCATGCAAAACGACAAAACGATAGATGATAGTGGAGCTTGCATCACTGGATTAAAAAAAATTAGAGAGGGCAAGGATGAAAGCAGCCCTAACAACAACCATTGGTGCCACATCAACAGAGAAAAAAATAGCAGCGATGACAAAAATTGTGGGCTCTAGTCGTGGTCCACGCAAGTGCCATGGCACATCTGCACCACTTTCGTCTCAGTTAAACTCTTTTTTGTGCCTAGAAACACCCCTGGGGCACAACCTTCACTTCAAGCTACAGAATGGAACAAGTAGCCGCATACAGAAGCAGATAAAGCATGTGCAACTTTTTGGTACTTCAAAAACCTTCTCTTCAACATGGCGAGCAACTTGTACTGAGAATATTTGGTTATAGCTTTGACAGTTGTAGAAAAAAGGTACAAGACAACCTCACCAAAAGCCTTGAGTGCGAACTTGTTCAAGAATGCAGTTGAAGATGCAAAGTTAATTGTTGAAGATCAGAAGAGGTTGTGATGTAAATTTGGATGCACCATTCTTTCTGATGGATGGACGGATGGAAAAAACTGCACCCTCATCAACTTTCTGGCGTCTTCAAATGGTAAGCTAGTATTTTGTAAGTCTATTGATGCATCAAGTAAAATTAAAAATGCAAAAACTTTGAGCTTGATGCTAGAGGAGGTTGTCTTAGAGGTGGACATCGAAAATGTTGTCCAAATTATTATAGACAATGCAACAGTATATGTGGCGGCTAGGAGACTTCTTAGACATCCATCTCTCTTTTGGACACCTTGTGCAGCACATTGCTTTGACCTTATTTTGGAGGACAAGGAAACTTGATTGGGTGAGACCAATTGTAGAAAAAACTAAAGAAATAACTAAATATATCTACAATCACTCTTGGGTTCTCAATTTGATGAGAGAACACATCATGGAAAAAGAGCTTGTTCGAGTAGGGGTAACTAGGTTTGCAATGAACTTTCTTAAATTGCAAAGTATTTGTAATTTGTTGACTCCTTTGAAGTAGATGTTGTGTCTTAAGCATGAACAGAGTCATCTTATTTCAAGAAAACTGATGGAGTGAAGGTTTCAAAGACAGTTTTCAATGAGGCATTTGAAACAAGGGCTGCAGAGATTGTGAAGATAACTTGAATTGTTTTCAGTTTTTTTAAAGTTTTTATTTTATAATTTATCTATAAATTTGTAACACTAAATTTAATTTGTTTGTAACTTTGTAACTGTCGAAGCCTTTGGTGAGGGTTTTGCGATTGGTGGATGGAGAGCAAAATCCAATAGGATATATTTATGAGGCCATAGATAGGGCCAAAGAGACAGTCCAAAATTATTATAGAGGAGATTGTGCCAGATTTGATCCCATTTGGGAGTTGATTGATCGGAGTTGGAACAATCAACTCCAACAATCCATCCATGCAGTGGGGTACTACCTTAACCCTAAGTTTTTCTATTCCGATGGCTTCACAAATGCTAGTGGAGAGGTTATGGAGGGGCTCTTTGCATTTAGAGTATGACACATGACGTTGAGGTGAGAGACCTCATTATTGCAGAGTTGCAGAACTACAAGCAGGCAAATGGAAGGCTCTTTTCTTCAGCAATAACTATCCGAGGGAGAGCCACACAATCAACAGGTAATACAAAATGAAGTTTTTACTTGTATTTTACCAATTACATATTTACAAATTTATAATTATGAATTTCTTACAAAGTTTTGAATATCTTGTTTGTAGGGTCATAGTGGAAAGATTGGGGTGGAAATACCCCAAATCTTCAAAGGCTAACCCTCTGGATTTTATCTCAGCCTTGTAGCGCTTTTGGATGTGAACGCAATTGAATTTTGTTTGACTCCATTCACACGAAAAATTGCAATAAGTTGAGCCAACAACGGCTCAATGTCTTGATTTTTGTGCAATATAACCTTCGACTTCGCACAAAGAAATTGGAGAATGTATCGGAGGAGCCTATCGATTTAGATGAGATCAAACCGTTCAACAATTGGATTGCATAAGAGGACCCCATGTTTACAGAGGAAGAGATTGTTGATTTTGAGAGGCAAGCTATAGAGGGTGCAACTGACATAGGAGAGATTGGATTGGAGGACATCCTTGGAGATGAGACAGAGGCAGAGGTGGAGCCACAGGTATAGGGGCAGCCTTCTAAACAGAGCGAGGCGGATCAATCGATTGGGAGGACTAGAGTTTCTCAGCGTCCCTTATTTTTTTAGAGGGCAGGAAATAGAAAATTATAGATTATAGTAATTTGTACTTCTAGTCTTGTAGATTCTTGTACTATAAGTATATAAGTATTATTGTAGTTTGTAACTTCGTATTTTGTGACTTTGTTGTATTCACATGATTATACGATTTTGTACATTCTATTTATTCAAATCTAATAGAAAGCACTTTCCCTATGTTTTACAGACTCATTCCATCTATTTCGTTTGTATAATTTCTAAAAAAAATGTTATTTTTAAAAATTCAAGTATTTTTTGTTTTTACCAGTTATTTTCGGTTATTCAACTGATTGGGTCGAATAACCGCCGGTTACCCATTTTGGGCCCTCGACAAGTACTCGCTCCAAATGGTTATGCGAACTATGGTAAAGATGACTCGTCACCATCAAAATGTCTTTAACAACTGCACTTCAACCACAAAATCCTTGCCAATTGTTGCATTCCACAAATGATGCCCTAGCAATCCACAAGCTACTAAAATCTGCCGACTATGACCTTTGAAATGGGGCCACTATTGGCCATTTTTGGCCCACATCAAAATTTACCTAAGTATGAAAAAGGGAGTTTTCAGGCAAAGAAATGGCAAGTCTTTGGGAGGACTTCAGGGTTTCTAGCAATAACAACTTCGGGTTTCTGAGGGCATAGTGCAAATCGGGTTTTCAGTAGTGCTTAACTTCTAAATATTTTATAAGTAGAAGTAATTAGGGTTTACAAACCCAAATTACTCATGGAGAGTGTATTTCAGGTTCTCCAAGGAGCATTACTTGATTACTTCATAAGTTGTGAGTAGTCAGAAGCCCGAAATAAGTAAAAGGGCTTGACAAACCCGATTTGGTCTTGAAAAATAGTGCTTCTCGGGTTCTTCAAGGGATGAGTCTTTTTCAAAAATCCGAAGGGCATTTTCAAAATGCCGAAAGGCTTTTTAGGGCAAAAGGGACCAGTCAACTTTTTCAAAGGTCCTTTTCAACTTTTTTGAAGGATCTTTCAAGAACCCGAAGGTACACTTCATTAATCCGAAGGGGTTTTCCTTCTCTAAGTGGATAGTTGCAAGTTTCTCGAAGGGTATGTTACCCTTTGGAAGGACCATTTCAAAATTCCCGAAGGGTATCTTTTCCTTCGGGAGGATCATTTGTGGAAGTCCGAAGGGACATGCAGGAAGCCCGAAGGGTCTCTCACCCTTTGGGAAAGTCCATTGCGAAAAGTCCAAAAAGCAATTTCTGAAGATAGACACGAACAAAAGGTCCAAATGAATTCCTTCAAACAAATTATTCGAAGAAATTCCTTCGGGAGTTTTGCCTGAAAGAAAAGGCCAAAGGAATTCCTCTAAAAGAAAACCCCGAGACCAAGTGTCCAAAGGAAATGATGGGCCAATTGACATCAAAATCAAGATAAGCGACTAGCTGTTGGAAGTAATTGGATTTGAAAAGCCCGAAGTCTTAAGGCTTGGAAACAACAAAATGAGAAGACTTCAAGATGGACAAGTCCGAAGTAAGCTTAGAGAACCCGAATTACTCTGCACAGAGTAAATCGGGTTTTTCCAAGTACTTTACTTAAAAGGCTTTATAAGTAAAAGATCTAGGAAAGTCTGAAGTTGGAGAGATCAAAGAACTTGAATTACTCTGCATAGAGTAAATCAGGATTCTTCAAGTGTTTGACTTAAGCTTGGTCCAACAATGTGAGAATCATGATGCAATGAATGGAAGGCTGCCAAGTGGCATAAACTGGAGCAGAAAGGGCCAATCAGTAAAGGACAAGTGGCACAAGGATAAACAATAAGCACAAGAGAGTCCAAGCGGCTAGTCGCTGGAAATTATGAAGGCTCTCATCCGCCATAGTTCGCTCCCTGCAATCGTCGTTTGACACTTAAATGCGTCATGCTAAGAAGAGACATTCTAGCTGCTCACAACATGGCTTTTCAAATGCGCAAAAAGAAAAACTTAAAAACGGGAGGGGCTCGAGAGGATTTTTGAGTGAACCTGAGTGGTGCATTTAGGGAAAACAAGAAAGTACAATGTTAGAATTCCAGCCATCAGCGACTTCTTTCTTCCTCTTCTCTCTCCCCCCTTTTTCTATATAAATACAGGCATTGAAGCCAAGCAAATGATCCCCGGATTGGAAATAGAGTTACTCTGCAAAAATCGCTTTGTAAAAGACTCTTTTGAAGCAACACAAAGAAGACTTATGTTTTTCGCTAAAACAAATGTGCACATTTGGTTTCATTTGAAGAATGTATGATTGTCATTCATCACCTACAATTGTTTTCAGCACCTTGCTTTTGATCCTTTCAGTTTTATGCAGGATTGCATTAAGTGTCTGTGTGTTGAGCTCTCCTTGAAGTGCTACTAGTTCATAGTGTCTCCCATAGACATATTTTTGTTATCCTTCAAAGTACAAGCTTCCCTTCAACCTCCATGCAAAAGTTCCATGCCTATGGCCTTGAGATAGAACCAGAATAGCATGTGTCTTGTTTGGGTTCATTAGTAGTTGGTTCTTTTTCCAGACCAAGTGGATCACTTCTTTTTGGTGCATCACCTCCCTTAGCATAGATTTCCTTTTCAGTCATCCTCCTACCCCTTTTCATTACCTGATAGTAGATTTTAGTGTGAGGTCAAGAGCTGAAGTGAAGCACCTGAGGAACTAGCCTCATAAAAAAGCATAGAGGTTCAACCTCACCATAGAATACCCACATCCTGAGGTTGTCTCCATGCTTATAGTTGGAAGTGAGGGAGCCTGAAAAACTCTCTCACAAGGGTGCAATTCCAAGCTATAACAGTTTTGGCACGTCTGGTGGGACAACTACCATTTTATTTTCATTTTTATGAAAGATTGGTCAAATTTGATGCTGTTTTGATTATTTTGCAGCAGTGGTAGCATTCATCTTTCAGCATCTGACGATTCCAAAGAACACCCAACTATCTGGTGGCAAAGCAGTAGCTATCTTTCATGCCAAAGGTGACTACAAGATCGATTTCTGCAAGTACTCCTTTTTAGTTTGTTGAATTGCCTTTGAACTTAGCAAGAAGGTTAAGGTTCGCCCATACTCACCCTTACATAGGACACCCTCCTCCTAGACCAGTCATAAAGCATACTTACACAAGGAGATCTTTGTCAGCCCCTCTTGTTGCTATGATTCCCCAAAGAGCTTTCATGGGCTTCAGCAGCCAAAGCCCTTTGAACTTACCAGAGTATGATCCTATGGCAGTAGCAACCCTCAAAAGTGTTCCTTATTATACAGGAGACCAATCTGTAACTCCTACTGAGCACATGACGGACATAGCCAACTTCTGCAACATTCACAATATCACAATGGAGAACTTAGTTGTTAGGATATTGGTTGTATCCTTCAAATGAAAAGGCATTAGACTGGTATAGGGGTCTAGCTCCTAATTCTATCCACTCATGGGACGAGCTGAGAACAACCCTGTGTAAAAGATTTGCAGATAAGAGTGATCATCTGTCACTTGCAGAGCAGCTGACCACAATCAAGAGAGCTCCTCATGAAGTCATGCAAGACTTCAATACGAGATTTCAGAAGGCATGGGATAAAATTCCAGCAGCTGTTAGACCATCTCCGAACTTTGCTTTCTTGTATTACTTGAAGGCTCTCAACAACGACATAGCTGTAATGATTCAATCTATGGGAGGAGACATACTGCCAGATGCATACGAAGTGGCCATCAAGGCAGAAAATTGCCTAGTTTAGGCTGGCAAGCTTACTCTCAGACATCCAATGCCTCTTTTTCCAGAGATCAGACCACCTCCTGCAGTCATTCCTCCACTTGATGTTATACTTCCAACGCCAACAATTGTTTTGTGCCTTCACCTAAGCAAGAGAAGGCCTCTACTAGTGGATCCAACGACTCCCAAAAGCAGAAGAATTACTTGGAATTGAAAAGCATGCTCCAATCCTTGGGGAATGATGTGGTCAATGTCAAGACGCAGCAGGCTTATAGTAAGCCTTATCAAGCTCACTATCAGCCTCAGCAGCAGCCTTATCAAGCTAATAGGCCACCCTACAAAGGAGGTTTCCAAGGATAGGGACAACCTAAATATGCTAGGCAACATAATTATAATCCGAATGCTGCAGGCCCTTCCAACTCCTCAGTCCTGATTCAAAACAATGTGGCTCAAGAGACTGAAGGGACAATGCCTTGGAATCATTCTTTTGGACAATCCATTGTCCCAACTAATGCTTCCAACCAAGCGTTCAATGATCAATAGCAGCAAGTTGTTGCTTATGGATATAACCAGGCTCTTATGGCCCAAAGCATAGAGGTGTCCACGCTGACAAAGCAAGAGCAACCTCTACAAGAACAAGGCTTGGATCAGGGGTCAAACCAGTCGGAAGCCTCAATGTTCATCAATGAGCAAGAGGAGTGCTATGTAGCGAATCTGCAGTCTACTCCCAGTTTGGCCCATACCCCAGTCTCAGTGAACACAAGGTTCAAGAGAAGGAATGAGTGACAATCAGGAAGCTTTCAAAGAACCTCTTGTCATCACTCCACTGATAAAGCCAACAGTAGTTACTCCCAAAACCCAGGCAAAGGCTAGGGGTACGCCAATCAACATTGTGGAGCAAATGAAGAAACCCAACGTGAGCGTACCAATGTGGAACATGCTTTCCATGCCTAGCCAAGTAGACATTCTTCAGGAAGGTTTGTCCAAATGAGTGTTTCTACAACTGCAAGTAAGCAACCAAGTAAGGATGCTGAAGTCTTTACTAATGCAGCCAAGAGTCCTTTGAGAGAAAGGTCAAGTAGTGTGACCAAGCCTCCTGATTCTACATCTCATTAATCATCGACGACTCTTTGGTGCACAATTGCTTGGTGGATATTGGGCCCAGCACCTCAGTCATGCCAAAGTCTATTGCGACAGTTGAACCTCAAGTATGAGCCGCACACCAAGGGAGTCCAGTAGCTTGATGGTTCTTCCACAAAGCCATCAGGAATCATCAGGAATTTGAGCCTAACCTTGCATCCTTGTCCTAGCATGTCCGTGGTGCAAGACGTGTTGATCCTGGATGTCACTCCTCGCTTTGCATTGTGTCTTTCTAGAGAGTTCACAGCGAAGATTGGGGGTTACCTTGCAGCAGATTGGTTTTACATGGCGTTTAGAACAAGGTATGGGACTAAGGTCTCGATCAAGGTTGAACCCAAGGCACAATTCCACATTGAACGCCATCATCCAGATAACATAAACCTCAATTGTATCATCCTTGATGAGGATGAGTTTACAATTGGCCAAGAGCAAAACACTCATCCTGAAGAGGTTCCAGACTTGTTTTTGGATGAGCTATGGGGAGATAACCAATTTTTCAAACCTTTGGAAGGTGTTGAGAAAAGAGACATGGGTGTCTATCTGCTACATGAAGAGAATCAGCCCATGCCTTCCCTCATTGGACCTAAAGAAGACCCCAATGGTTTATGAAAGTTGTTCTTTGATGGCTCAAGGAACAAAAATGGCGTAAGTGCTAGGGCAATGTTGATTTCACCCTCAGATAATAAGCTTTTCTCTTCCTACAGGTTCCATTTCAGCTGCTCTTCAAATGCAGCAGAATACGAAGGCTTGATCCGTGGCCTTCAATGGGCCACCAAAAGAGGAATCAAACTGGTGCAAGTTTATGGGGACAACGAGCTCATAGTAAACCAAGTTAGAGGCTTGAACATCACAAAAAACCCTTTGACGAGTTCTACAAAAATCGAGTGTGGGACTTAATTGAAGATTTTGAGGCCTTTGACATTCAAGCTGTCCCAAGAAATCAGAACCAACATGCTGACAGGCTGGCAGTCATGGGAGCTTAGTTTGACATTCCAAGTGCGCTGAAAGAAACCAAGGTTCAGCTACATATCAAGGTGGTGGTGAGGCCATCAGTGTCGGATAATGAAGCTCACTGGCAGGTTTTTGAGAGTGACAAGCAAATTGTTTGTTTCTTACAGCAGGAAGCTTAGTTCTCCTCCAACCAAGCTAAATTGCAGCATCAATATGAGGATCAGATTGTTTAATTGAAGTCGAACAAACTTCCTAAGGGGCTGGTTAACTTGAGGGCCTTTTTCATGAAGGAGACCATATGAGAAAAGACAAGGCAATAATATTAATTGATGAAAAAAACTATGAGAGAGTCCTCATCTTCAAGGACAAGCTTCTCAATCTTGGGAAGGTAAGCAGCAAGGCTGAGAGGCATGCTTTCATAGCATTTTGCCAAGAGTATGCAGACATTTTCGCTTGGGAGTATAACGATCTAAAGGGTTTTGATCCTAAGTTAGCTCAGCATACCATAGAGTTGGAGGCCAATGCCAAGCATGTGAGGCAAAAGCAAAGCCCTGTTAACCCCAAGACTGAAGAGCTGATGAGGAAGGAGCTAACCAAGTTGATCGAGTCCAGGATCATCTTTCCCATCAAACATTCATCATGGGTAGCTAACTTGGTGCCTGTAAGAAAAAAAAGTGGGGAGATTAGGCTTTGTGTGGACTTCAGAGATTTGAACAAAGTCTCCTTGAAGGATCACTACCCTCTGCCATCCATGAAGCAACTTCTCCAAGTAGTTGTAGGATCGGAACGTTTCTCTTTGTTGGATGGATTTTCTGGCTACAACCAAGTCTGGGTGAAAGATGAAGATCAGTACAAGCTGCTTTCACCACTAAATGGGGCACATATGCGTACTAGAAGATGCCCTTTGGTCTATCAAATGCTAGCACAACTTTCCAAAGAGCCATGGACATGGGTTTCCAAGGGTTGCTAAACCAAATGGTGCCGGTATACTTGGATGACATCATGGTTTTCTCCAAGAACGCCAGTGAACACATGAACCACTTGAGGCTGATTTTCGAAAGTGCAGAGTATGGGATTTCTTTGAATCCCAAGAAGTGTGTGTTTGTTGTGAAGCTATTGGACCACATCGCCTCAAAGGAGGGGCTGTCTATTGATCCTAAGAGAATAAGTGCCATCTTGGCCTTATCCCTGCCCGAACATAAAAAGGGACTCCAAAGTTTCCTTAGAAAGATAAACTTTGTGAGAAGATTTATCCCCGGTTTTGCGTGTTTGGTCAGACCCATCACTGCTATGCTAAAAAAGAACCAAGTGTTCACTTGGTCAAATGAAGGCAAGTCAGCATTTGCGGCTATCAAGCAAGCCATCGCTCAAGCACCCACACTTTGAATCCTGATTTTTCAAGGGATTTCATATTGTATGCTTTTGTCAACATTGATAATATATCAGCTATGCTGATGCAAAGGAATGGTGAAGGACTTGAGTAGCCATTAGCATTTTTTAGTCAGGGGTATGGAATAGTATGAGGTGACGTATACCTTTGTAGAAAAGCAAGTCCTTGCAGCAATAAGGAGCCTTAAGAAGTTCATGCCAATGTTATCCAACAGCAGAAGCCACCTTATGGTGTCTCATCTTGGAGTAAGAGACTTCCTTCTTAACAAGGATTTGAGCAAAAAAAACTGGTTGGATTACTAAAGTCATGGAGTATGACGTGGAGATCAAGGTCACTAAGCTAGTAAGAGGTAAAGGCTTATGTGAGCATATAGTTGATGACTTTCATGAAGACAAAGAGGTCATCTTGGTAACACAAGATAACCTACAAGCAAATGTACCTCCACCTCACACTAGTTGGCTCCATGATATGATGCACTTTCTGCTAACAAGTGAGTGCCTTAAAGGTATGGACAAAGCTAAAAGAAGGTATTCCAGATTTCAGTCCATACCTTATGCTTTAGTTGATGGGGTTTTGTTCAGAAGAGACCTCAATGGAGTGCTCTTGAGGTGCGTAGATGATGATCAAGTAGCCAAGCTTTTGGAACATTTCCATGATGGGCCTGCAGGTCATTTTGCTCCAAGGACTACTGCAGGAAAGATCATGAGGGCTGGTTACTATGGGCCTAGCCTCTTCAAAGACGCTTATGCATGGGTGAGGGGGTGTCAGGAATGTGCTCTTTTCACAGGTAAGCGAAGGTTAGCAGCTTTCCCTCTCAACCTGATTCAAGTGGAGCAACCATTCATGCAGTGGGGTTTGGATTTCATTGGTGTGATCAACCCCCCATCAAGTGCAGGGCATAAGTAGGTGCTTACTGCAACTGATTACTTCCCCAGATGGGTGGAAGCCATTGCATTGAAGGAAGCCAATGAAAACGCAGTCTTAGATTTCTATGACAACAGTGTGACCAGGTTTGGTGTTCCATCCACTATCATGTCTGATAATGCTTTGGCTTTCCTTGGTTTGAAAACAAGTGATTGGGCTCTCAAAATGGGCATCTACCTCAACACTTCCTCAAATTATTATCCTCAAGGAAACGGACTCGCTGAGTCCACAAATAAAAATTTGCTGAGGATTATCAAGAGGACCATGGAGGAGAATCAGAGGACGTGGCACACCAAGTTGAAGACAGCGTTGTGGGTTGATCGAGTAACTCCTAAAGCTGCTGTTGGCAATTCCCCATATGATCTAGTATATGGAAGGGAGGCCAAGTTACCCATTTCTCTTGAGTTGCCTACATTAGAACTAGCCCATCAGTTGGAGCTGCTGGAAGATGAACCCATGAATGTGAGATTGGCAGAACTCACAGAGGTTGAGGAGACAAGGGACCTTGCAATGAAGACGTTGGAGGCACATCAAGCCCAGGTCAAAAAGGCTTTTGACAAGAGAGCTACAACAAGGACTTTCAAGGAGGGAGAACTGGTTCTCAAATGGGACTCAAAGAGGTCAAACCAGGCAACCATTCCAAGTTTGACAGCTTATGTGATCCATGAATGCAAACAACATAACACTTTTCAGCCTGTCTAACTAGATGGGGAGGTATTATCCATCCCAGTCAATGGAATTCATCTAAAGACTTCTTATTAAAAGAGTTTGCAGTCATTGTATATATATTGTACCTTTTGTTTAGTTTTTCATGTTTTCTTCTAAGTGCCTTGTGCACATCCGTTTTAGTTGTGTGTTTTCCCTTGCCTAAGTGCCTTGGGTACAGTTTGTTTCATTTCGGTTGTTCTTGTTGCTTCAAGGGAAATTTCTAGATAGAGCCAGCTTCGTACAAAAGCAGCGACTCCATGCCCAATGGATTGAATGAAGCAAATGAACTGGGTTCTCAAGCATAGCAGGTATGCTTCCTTGCGAGTCACAATAAATGTTGGCCATTTTTGGTCCAGATATCAAAATTTACCTAAGTATGAAAAAGAGAGCTTTCAGGCAAAGAAGATGGCAAGTCTTCGGGAGGACTTCAGGTTTTTCAACAGTGACAACTTCAGGTTTCTGAGGGCACAGTGCAAATCGGGTTACCAGCAGTGCTTAACTTCTATATGTTTTATAAGTAGAAGTAATTTGGGTTTATGAACTTGAATTACTCATGGGCAATGTATTTCGGGTTCTCCAAGGAGCACTACTTGATTACTTCATAAGTTGTGAGCAGTCAGAAGCCTAAAGTAATTAAAAGGGCTTGACAAACTTGATTTAGTCTCGAAAAATAGTGCTTCTCGGGCTCTTCAAGGGACAAGTCACTTCAAAAAATCCGAAGGGCATTTTCAAAATGCTGAAGGGCCTTTTAGAGGAAAAGGGATCTTTTCAACATTTCTGAAAGACCGATCAACTTTTTCAAAGGTCACTTTCAAAAATCGAAAGGACTTTTTCTTCTCCAAGTGGACAGTTGCAAGTTTCTCGAAGGGTATGTTACCCTTCGGAAGGACCATTTCAAAATTCCCGAAGGGTATCTTTCCCTTCGGGAGGATCATTTGCGAAAGTTCGAAGGGACACACAGGAAGCTCGAAGGGTCTCTCACCCTTCGGGAAAGTCCATTGCGAAAAGACTGAAAGGCAATTTTCGAAGGAAGAGAGCAAGAAGGAAGCTTCGGACAAATTGTTCGAAGAAATTCGTTTGGGAGTTTTGCCCAAAAGAAAAGGCCGAAAGAATTCCTTCGTAAGAAAAACCTGAGACCAAGTGTCCAAAGGAAATGACAGGCCAATGGATGTAAAAATCAAGATAAGCGACTAGTCGTTGGAAGTAATCGGGTTTGAAAAGCCTGAAGTCTTAAGGCTTGAAACAACAAAGTGAGAAGACTTCAAGATAGACAAGTCCGAAGTAAGCAAGCTTAGAGAACCCAAATTACTTTGGACAGAGTAAATCGGGTTTCTCCAAGTACTTTACTTAAAAGGCTTTATAAGTAAAGGATCTGGGAAAGTTCGAAGTTGGAGAGATCAAAGAACCCGAATTACTCTGCATATAGTAAATCAGGATTTTTCAAGTGCTTGACTTAAAGTTTGGTCCAACAACGCGAGAATCATGATGCAACAAATGAAAGGTTGCCACGTGGCTTAAGCTGGAGCAAAAAGGGCCAATCAGTAAAATAAAGTGGCACAAGGATGACCAATAAGCACGGGGGAGTCCAAGCAGCTAGTAGCTGGAAATTACGAAGGCTCTCATTTGCCATAGTTCGCTCCCCGCAATCACTGTTCGATGCTTAAATGTGTCATGCCAAGAAGAGACATCCCAGTTGCTCACAACATGGCTTCTTAGATACGCCAAAAGAAAAACTTAAAGATGGGAGGGGCTCGAGAGGATTGTCAAGTGATCCTGAGCGACGCATTTAGGGAAAACAAGAAAGTGCAACGTTAGAGTTCTAGCCATCAACGACTTCTTCTTTCTTTCTCTTTTCTCTGTCCCCTTTTCTATATAAATAGAGGCCTTGGAGCCAAGCAAATCATCCCTGGATTGGCGATAGAGTTACTCTGCAGAAATCGCTTTGTAAAAGACTCTCTTGAAGCAATACAAGGAAGACTTTTCTGTTTTTGGTTAAAACAAGTGTGCACATTTGATTTCATTTGCAGAATGTATGATTGTCATTCATCACCTACGATTGTTTTAGCACCTTGCTTTTGATCCTTTTGGTTTTGTGCATGATTGCGATAAGTGTCTGTGAGTTGAGCTCTCCTTGAAGTGTTACCAGTTCATAGTGTCTCCCGTAGACCTATTTTTGTTATCCTTCAAAGCGCAAGGCTTCCCTTCAACCTCTACGTAAAAGTTCCATGCCTATGACCTTGAGATAGAACAGAAATACCCTGTGTCCTGTTTGGGTTCATCAGTAGTTGGCTCTTTTCCTAGACCAAGTGGATCACTTCTTTTGGTGCATCACCTCCCTTAGCTTAGATTTCCTTTTCAGTCATCCTCCTACCCCTTGTCATTAGCTGATAGTAGATTTTAGTGTGAGGTCAAGAGCTGAAGTGAAGCACCTGAGGAACTAGCCTCATAAAAAAGCCTAGAGGTTCAACCTCACCATAGGATACCCACATCCTGAGGTTGTCCCCATGCTTATAGCTGGAAGTGAGGGAACCTGAAGAACTCTCTCACAAGGGTGCAATTCCAAACTATAATAGGTCAACTGTCTGATTATTGTATCATGTAATGTGTCTTAAGAAGATGTTGTGATGTTGTAATACCATGAAAGACTCTATGATCCAATGGATAAAGCTTATGTTCTAGTCTTGCGTCAAAGTATATTAATGTTTGCACACAATCTTTCTTGTATGGAATAAATTATTTCAAAGTGCAAATGTTAATTAACTATATGTGGAAATGTCAAGTGAGGTGGGTCACATGTCCATGTAATAGTTGCATGTCTTTATAGTTTGTTCAATAGCGAGTCAAGTAATTTAAAAGTGCTAGTATTATTTTTTTATGTAATAAAAGTTGTCCGGCACTTGAATGACTTAAGTTGTAAGTTGAGTCAAGGTATGTTTGGAACATGAGTTAATGTTGGAGGTAGTTATACAACTACCCGTACAATGTATAGGAATATAAAAAGACTTGAGAATTAATAGAAGGGGGTTCCTCTCTCTTCAAATTTTGGGAAATGCAACTTTTGTGCCCATTCTCTTTAGTAGATTTGTTTGTTCTGAATCGTGGGAGTGAAATATATATTAAATATGAAAAAAACAATTTTTTTACAATGGATTTGGTCTGTTTTCTTCCTCATACTTGTTATACAATTGCTGGATTAGGTAGAACACATTTTTGTAGTCTTTTCTAGTTGTATGTACTTCCTTCAAGTTTTAGTTGGCTTTGTATTGCTGGGATTTGAATGCTGGCGACCACATGCATGTAGATAACATTGATAATAAGACTGATATTTTGGGATTGAACTTGTTTCCTGCACATAACCATCAAACACCTGTTCCATTTACAGAAGGGGGAAGAATCTTTATTTTATTTCTTTATTGTCTTGGGTTCCCTGAGTGGTCCTCTGCATTTATTCTCCTAGAGGTTTCCCACATTATCCGCTTTCATTTTCTGTTCTGATCTTTTTGTACTTTCAGGTTAAAAGTATAGAAAATCTGAAGAAACGCCCCATCATATGAGGAAACTTCCCCACTCAAATGCAGAGGGAAATCACTCATTCCAGGTTATCTACCCACATCTGTTGTACCTTTTGTCACTGTCGATTGGGCAGGTAAGTAAAAGTGACAAAAGGGGTCTAGTGACAAAAATTCATGCTAACAGAGGCAATTGAAAGTTCATAGGGGATTAGAAGCTATGTAAATAGCTGCAATATCTCTGAATTTGTGATGAGTGATGTTACTATTTTAGGCTTGAAATCCTTTCTTGTGTAACGAATTTCAGTTTTGCTTTGTTGGTTGTGAATGAAAATATGGCATCCCCAAATGATAGTCACATTCAATAACAACAGGTTCTGATTTTTTTTTTTTTCCACAACTACAAATGGAATGATTTTTCTTGCATGCCTAATTTTGTTATACAAAATATGGGTGGCTATTTCAAAATTTTATGCAAACATGATAGCAAAGTGAACTTGATCTTGCAATTATAACTGATGAAAATTATTTGGTTCCAGGGTTCCACATGTGCATTCACTGAAAGCATCTTGCGGGCATGTGGCTATCGAACGGGACTTTTCACATCCCCTCATCTTATTGATATTTGTGAAAGATATCGGCTGAATGGGTTAGTCTTGAAATAAAGATATAACTATTTTAAAATGGTTAGCTTGTTTGTTTTTGTGAAAACAGTTTATTTAACACAGATAGTTTGATTTATCTTTGCTTATCCTCTATGTATGCTTTGATTCTGTTGTCATGCCAGTTGAGCACGTTTTCTGATAAATAATCTTTCCCTTTCATAAATATCCTCTATATAATCAATATTGCAGGTTTAACGACCTTGCTAGCTGTTAAAATAAGTAAACGATTTATGGCTAGTTAGTTAGCAATAATCTTATGAAGTCACAGGTCCTTTTTGATTAAGGGCGATGGCCATTCTGTGTATTCATGATAGGTTAGCAAGTAAAGTAAACTGGCATCAAGAAACGTATGTCTACAAGGGCACATGAGAATCAATTGTTCCATTGGAGCACTAGTCAAACAGATCTGCATGTTCTTTGAAGGGACAAGGATACAACCCTCTTTGATTAGATTCAAGAATATATAGTTATGCTCCTTAGTTTTTAATCAAATGAAGGAGAAATTATTTATATTAATAAAGGGAAAAATTTATACAAAAAACTACTCCACAGCATAGAATTTCAACCAAGGAAAGCTGGCTTTACCACTTCTGTAGATGCTGCTCCTATAACCCTAATTCTATGTCAATTAAAAAAATTACCAAACAGCCTGTGAGAGCACCATTATAAACCCTATCCATATACACACAATAATAAACTAGTACCAAAAAAAAGACTATTAGGTCTATTTAATCCAGTTTTTTGTGTTTGTCTGCGTGTTGCTCATTTCTAAGTCATCTATGAAAGAATGGAATTGGATTTTCTGTATGAGTTGCAAGGTGTTATCTTCCAAGCAGATTTTTTTGTCATATCAAGATGACTACAAACAGAAATAGGTGAATACTTTTCTATTGTAAAGTTTGAATCAAGTGCCAAGATTATCAATCCGGTGTTTGTTACATTTGAGATGTGTCCAGATAGAGGATTATCTTAAATCTGCATCCTTAAAAATGAATGTATTGACTACATTAGTTGTTTTTGGTGCACAAATACACCACAAGTTAAAGATCGCAGATTATTAATGATATTTATTTTATTTTCAAGTTGATATGAATGCATATTTTTAGATGATGACGCCAGTCTTTTGTGATCATCATGTAGATCGGAAATAGAACAAGAAACGTTTCTGAAGCACTTTTGGTGGTGTTGGCATCGGTTAAAGGTTGTTCTATCTGTCTTCCTAAATGTTTGGTATTTCAAAATTCTTTTGTGCTGCTTATTTGAGCTATAGCATATGCTTTTAGGAGTCAAAAGCTTCTGTTTCTCTATACTCAAGTATGTTATTGCCATAGTATTGTTCTACACAATAATATAAAACAAAGCTGTTTCATGTTCTTTTTGTATAATAGTATTTTTATCCTTGTTCATGTTTATTGAAGACTGATAAATAAATATTTACCAATTGATTATAATATCCATGCAACGACTTGGGTAGTTGTTTAAAATTGTTGTTATAGTCCCAAGTAGGTTTTCAATTCAAAAGGAGACAATTAGCTTGACATTTAAAGTATTAGAGGACTCAACATGAGAAGTGATGAGAGACACAAATTAGGCTCAAAATAGGTTATTCACATCATCATTACCATGTACAAAATGATTCTGACATCATCATCCTATTTTTATTGAATATTCTGAATTTATAACATTAAACTCACTTATTGTTGCTCTGAACTGAATTGGCATTTTTGCCAACACTAATCAGGGTGAATTGCTGATTAGATTGACTAGTGCCATGCCAGCTTTATAAATTGTTAACTTATATCTACTAATAGTAGATACTGAACAATGGCCTTCATGAATGCATTGTTCAATGAAAATGTTCTTTCCTTTGACCAATGAATATTCGTGGAGAAGAAAAGAGGGGGGATTTGAGGCAGACTGTATTATTGATGTTAGCACAACTGATTGTGACATCAAGAAGCTTGACAAGTCTAGACCATGGACTTTGACTGCTGCTGACTTCTTTAAGGACTGCGTTACCATAATCGTGCAGTGGATTGATGGAAGACTATTGCATTGATCAAGACTGTTGTATTGACGTACTGCTCTTTGACCAGGTGGGTTGTTTTTGAGCAGTTCGACTCTGCATTTTAAAATGAAATACAAATGCTGTACTTAAATGATTATGATGAAATGAACTGCCATAATTGATGTCTTTTACCATAAATGCCGTTGCACGTTGAATTATGAGATCTAGGGATTCACTTGAGGTCACTCATGTCCTCTAAGTTTGATTACAGGGTTTAGGCGAGAAAATTCAATGTCCCAGATGATTTAGTAGGATTCATTTGAGGTAGGTCATGCCCCCAATGATTGATAAGGAGTTCAATTGAGGAAAATCATGGACTATAGATGACTGTAGGGTTTAGATAAGGTAACTTATGTCCATGATGATTTAATTGACATGGTCATGTCCAGACTACTGAGTGTGGGTTTTGTTGAGCTAACTCATATTTCCTATGACGGATTGTGAGGTTTATCTGAGGTAACTTTTGTCCCCAATGGTTGATGCAAGGCTTAGTTGAGGTAGCTTATGGGGGCCGTGAGTTGGAATCCTATGTCAGGGTGATTCATGGGGTTGAATTGAGATTAGATTGTTTATTCTTGTTATGTTTGGACTACAAGCGAGAGATGGAATTGGTTGGAGTCCCAATTTGTGATGCCTCATGATGATGAACCTCAAGGGATTCCCGTCTTTAGACATGGTTTGATGATGGTTGTTCATCATCCTAGACCTATCTGGTTTGATTATTGACTTGGGCAGTATATGTGCATGTGTAGTCAAAAGTTGTTGTCTCATGGTTTGTTATTGTATGCATGTATCATGGTGTGAAAGTCCATAACCTTGGTATAATATTTGTTTAAATTTTTGTCATTCAACTACACCATGGCATACAACAATAAACTAAGTTGGGAATACATGACCACACATAATGCGAACTATGACTAACGTGCTAGACGTTGTATGAAAACAAAGTGAAGCCATACAAAATTTATCCAACATTAATCACAATAAAGGGTTTCTTATGCTAGTTCCCTCTATGATGCTCTTGTCCATACTGCAACCACTGCTTCCATTCCTCCACCATCCTCCTCTGCTTTCTTCATTTCTTTCGTCAAGAGAGCTATTTTCATATTGTGCACCAACAAAGCAGCTGATTGCGAAGGTCTAAAAGCTGAGTTCATCAACGATGCTCTTTAATAAGGTGATGTATTCAGGTTCCCCTCAGTTGTGGTCCTAGCACATTATTCACCCTATTCACAAGTTCGAAATCTCTCTATCCTTGGCAATTACAAGACCATTACGATAAGGCATACATTTTCCAAACTTTATGCCACAGTGTTAGACATGTAGTTGTTAGAGTACCTGGAAAGGAACAGTATTAGAGCTATGTGGCAAGTTGGCTTCAGAAAGGACTATTAGACTATTGACCACATCTTCACACCTCAAGCTATTATTGAAGAAGGTCATCACCTTCCATAGTCTTTTACTATTTTGTTGACTTTAAGAGAGCCTTTGACCTAGTTTTGAGACACCTACTTTTCAAGAAGTTGAGAGATATCGACATTCTAGATTCTTTGATTACCACCGCTTGAAAGCTTTATGAGACAATTTTTGGGCAGTTTCATACTTCTCATTGTTTTTTTGACTTTGTGAAGACTACCATTGGGGTCAGGCAAGGATTTCCTCTCTCACTGACCCTATTCAACATCTACATTGATGAGTTAGAGGTGATTCTTGGGCATCATACCCATATGGATGACGATTGTTTTTTGCATGAGGTGCTTATAGCTATCCTTCTTTTTGTTGATGATGTTGTCCTCTCACACTCTGTTGAGGGCTCACAATGACAACTTGATGCCCTTGCTCATTTTTTCAAACTCCGACAACTGTGGTCAACCTTAGTAAAACTAAGGTCATGATATTCAATATCTCCAAGCACTCTCTCTCCAGATTCCAGTTTTTCTGCAAAGTGAAACTTCTAGAGATCACATTGGCCTACACTTATTTGGGGGTCTAATTTTTTAGTCCATGCTTGCTTTGGTATGAAGTTTGCCTCTCATTTGTGTCTTTGCAAGGAGTATGCCTCTCTTTTTGTCTTGGAACGCTAGTGTTTCCAAATCCACTTCTAGGACATTCCTTCCAAGTTACGCCTTTTTGATGCAATCATCAAAACTACAATTTTATATGGTTTAGAGGTGTGGGGACCTAGCTTGGGGATCATTGACTGGGTCTGTACTGAGAGGGTCCATACTCATGTTATAATGCATGATCCATTGCAAGCAGACAATTCCTCAGGGGATCGTCCAAGCTGAATTTACCACTTAGCCACTATGCCTTGAGGCTATCTTCAGGCTTACTTTCTACATCCATAGACTCAGGTCCTTGGGGGACTCAGCGTCTGATCGTGAGAGATATCTGTACTTAGCACTTTGTTCTTCAGAGGATTATTTCACTGGTCCCCACCAGGCGTTGACACTGTTGGTACTTTGAGACTAGGTTGCTCCTTTTTATTGGCATCTCTATGGATCAGCTACCCCCTTTCATGTATTCCCTAAATGCCCCTTCAGGCTCCTTCCCACAATGAACATCATCACTAGAGTTGCCAGAGAGGTCATCTACATATAGTATATATAGGTCACTTGGGTCTCTCCCCTAAAGCCACTCAACCCCAAGCTTGCTTTTTACGCCGAGCATTTCTTACATGCAGTGGATGGTCTTATTTGTTGCCCTCACTATCTCCAGTGCCATTGGTCCCAGGGCTTGAGGTTTCCCCCTTGGCTAGATGAGAGTGTGTTCTCACCAATTACAGTTGAAACAAATCATCACATTCTCCATTTGGATCGGATCCACCGTCTCTGCTCCCTCTAGGAGGTGGAGATCGAGGAACACTTCATTTAACTATGAGATCCCGGGAAGATATCACTGCTTCTACTGGGACTCAGCCAACACTCTATCTACTTTCTTTAAATATCTAGACCAGTGGTACCTGGCTCATTATCTTCGTGAGGCCGTTACCCTCTGGCGAGGACCCCTATAGGAGGAGCCTGGAAGCTTGAGAGCCCCCATGTTGATCAAGATGATTTCTTCTAACCCATTTAGGTGATTAGCAACACTAAGCGCCCTTGGGACACCAATGCATCACACAAAAGAGCTGATAAGTAAATTAGGTGGCACTTCTTTCAACATATCATTGCTACTCAGATTACTCAAATCCCCCAGCCTGCTCTCTCTCGGCCCCATGGCTCTGCATCTTCCCGCTGGCATGGCTCTGCCCCTTTCCGGTGACATGGATCTAGTACTTACTGGTCGCCTCCAGATCATAGGGTCAAACTCACATTATGAGTTTATTTTTTACTATGGAGAGTACATCGGCCTTGGATGTTAGGGGAGATTCTAGAGGAAGTGCTTTGCTTCCCCCTAGGATCTCCCAACCCGGCCCCTTCGACATTAGGTACTCCCTGATGAACACTATTAGATATTTTTATGGTGATTGATGATGGGTTAGACGGCTCCTCCACTTTAAGCACAAACAAATATTTTTGATGAGATCTTCCAGTCTTCATCGACACATGCTTTTGGGGGCCCTTGTCCCCCAATGCTATTTGTATTGGTTCCATTACCACCTTTGTTAGTTGGACACTGCTTTACTTTGTCTTATGTGCTTTGGCTTCTCGGATTCTCTTTCTTGTAACTTTCTATTGTTAACACTTGTATTCTCAACTCCCATTGACTTACTTTTGGTCATCCGTGGACATTAATATAATTTCTTTCTTGCTTTTCTTTGAGAGAGATGGGAGAAGAAGAGGACATAGGATTAAAAACCACCACCTAGGTCCCTATTCCTCCTAGCAATAATTGCATTGGATATTCCAATGGGCAATTCACCAATACAAATTCTAATTAACTAATGACTGGCATTGTGTATAAATCTGCTCTACGTAAATGAACTTTTGAAATATCCTGAATCCACCTGGAAACCCCAAAGTTACATGAATTTCTATTTTCTGTTGGGCTAGGGAATTTGGTCAAACACTTTACTTGCAATGTTTCATTATCTATTGTGGACCCAATTAATTTTTTAAACCTGCTGGTGCTTAATCATTCCGTCAAACAGTTTGCATGCACTCAGCTATTAAATGCAAACGAATATAGAAATGCAATACAACTATTAATATAAAAGTTTAGAGATACATATAACCTCTAAAATACTTCCTAACCTAGATTATGTATGCTTGAAAAGACTAGAGATGCCAAGGTGTTTGCACAACAGCGATTCAGACTCCTAGAAATCTCTTACAGGGAGATGTGAATATATTTGTGAAGAATTTTTCCTAGAAAATTCTTTCAGTATTTAACATAAACCTTTGGCTGTAGTTTTCCCTGCAATCTGCTGTAGTAAAGGAGACATTGGTGCCAAATACAGACTGCTGTATCTGTTTGGATGAAGCGATTCATTAACTGGGACGCAACAACTCCTCCTAGAACCCCCACGACTTGCTGCTCTCAATCCATAGCCTCTGCTGAAACCTGTGCTAATCCATCCCGTAGTTGCATTGTATAAAGAGGGTTCATTCAAGGCCTGCACACTTCCACGATTTACTTCCCAAGTCCGTAGACTTCCCCATGCCAAGCTGACCCTTCCAACCAATACGTAGCAGCTAGCTTATAATTTTGTCTCCTCACAAACCTTTTTTCCGTCTGATGCAATCTTCCAATCAGTCCTTTCACTTCAATACTGCACTATTTCAATTAGGGATTTGAGGATGGATTCCTCTCACTGAAACAGATCATCTAGTTAGGGAGCAAGTGGCCATTGCACCGAAACCAGGGATCCCAAAGAATTTTCTCTTCGAGCAAACGCATGAACATGCAGGTCCGTTACTTTCAGAGCAAAAGTGAATGTATCATAATAATCCATTTTGCCTTTTTTTTTCATTCATATAAATTAAATCACCTTAAAAACACATTCACCCTTTTAAAAAAAATAAAAATGACTAATAAGTAATAAATACTCATTAAAAAGGGGTCTAGTGTCCATAGGGGAAAACAACACCCTTAATAAACACCTCAACATTAAAAGATAACATTAAGTGTTTATAAGAGCCTCGATATTCCCTTTATTGCTCTCGTGCCCCATTTTCCAAGGGAATAATAAAGGAAGGGGCGAACTAGGCCAATTAGGCCTTTGAGTCATGGGGAGGGGACATTACAGTCCTCCCTTCCCAAGATTGCTTGTCCTCAAGCAACTGTAAAGTAGGATGCTGCAAAATCTGTTTAGCTTCCCATGTGGCATCCTCTACTGGCAAATCCTTCCACCGCACTAGATATTCTTTGATGGCCTGGTTCCTGAGTTTCTTTTCCCACACCTCAATAATCGATTCCGGAATTAGAATCAACATAACTTCTGCTTCCAATGGTGGCAACTTAGTAGATGGCTCAATATGCTGTCCAAGTGCCTTTTTAAGGCAAGACACGTGGAAAACATTGTGGATCTTGCTATGCTCTGGTAATTCCAACTCATATGCAACTTCCCCAATCCGACTCAGAATCCTATAAGGCCCATAGAACTTTGGCTTCAATTTTTTTGCCCCACTCTTCTTCAAAGAAGATTGCCTATAAGGCTGCAAGCGAAGGAATACTAAATTTCCAATATTGAAAGACCTCTCCATCCTGCATCTATCTGCATACATCTTCTGCTGTTTTTGAGCCTGTTGAATATTCCCCTTAAGAGTTTTCATGAGGTCCTGGTTTTCCTGAATCCAGTCACGAGCTTTGAGAGCTCAACTATTTGATATCACCAAGTCAACGAATGAGGGAGCATCATACCCATATAGTGCTTGGAATGGTGTCATGCCAATGCTCATATGATAGGTTGCATTGTAGCAGTGCTCGCCCAAGTACAACCACTTCACCCATGCCTTTTGGTGCCCTGTCACATAACTTTGCAAGTAACCTTCTACTTATTTATTCACGATCTCGGTCTGACCATCGGTCTGTGGGTGATAACTGGTACTAGGTGTCAACTCTGTGCCGACTAACTTGAATAACTCCCAGAAAACACTTATGAATCTGCTATCCCAATCACTGACTATGTTTTTAGGCAACCCATGCAACCTAAAAACCTCTTCAAAGAATAGGGATGCTACCTGTGGAGCACTATACTCAAATGGTATCGCAAAGAAGTGAGCATACTTGGTCAACCTGTTGATCACCACATAGATGCAATTCTTACCTTGAACCTTGGGTAAGCCCGTATTGAAGTCCATTGATATACTTTCCCATTTTTGGTTCGGAATGGGTAATGGTTGAAGTAGTCCTGCAGGGAATGAATGCTCGGATTTGCTCTGCTGACAAACCATACACTCCTTAATATGGTTAAGGACATCATCCTTCAACCCCTTACACACAAATCTGTCCCGTAAATACCTGTAGGTCTTAAAGTATCCTGGATGTCCTACCAATGGTGTGTCATGTATGACACTCAAGATTTTCTTTTTCATTTTTGATTCAGGCACAAGGTACACCCTGTCCTTGTAGTATATTACATTGTCAACAACCTTATACCTGTCGTTGTGTATCAATCCATCCATGACCTCACAAGCAAACTGGTTCTTGGAATACTCAACTAAGATGTGAGCCTTCCAATCGGCTGAAATTTCTGATAGGGAGCAAAGGGAAGGCTGCCTAGATAAAACATCAACTACCACATTGTTCCTTCCCTTCACATACTCTATATCAAAATCGTAAGCTTGTATCTTGCTTACCCATTTTTGTTGGCGATCATTGAGGTCTTTCTGCTCCATGAAATACCTCAAGCTATTGTGATTTGTTCGAACCACGAACTTGTTGCCCACTAAATATTGTTGGAATTTTGCCAAGGCATGCAAAATAGCCAGCATCTCCTTATCATAAGTAGAGTACCCCACTCCACTATGCTCAGCTTTTGACTCTTATAAGCAATGGGATGCCTATTCTGCTTAAGTACTGCACCAACACCCGTTCCCGAAGCATCACATTCAAGGATGAATGGCTGTGAAAAGTTTGGTAATGCTAACTCAAGACATGGACTCATCACCTTCTTAAGGTGATCAAATACCTGCTGTGAAGAATTTGACCAAGCAAATGCTCCTTTCTTGGTCAAGTATGTTAATGGCGCTGTCAATTGAGAGTACCCTTTCACGAACCTTCTGTAATAGCAACATAGTCCTAGGAAACCTCTCAGATGAGTCAGAGTCCTCGGTGGTTTTCAATCAATAATTGCTTGTATTTTTGTTTGATCAATTTTGATTCCTCCCACTCTGATTACATATCCCAAGTAGAGGACTTCTCTCATCCCAAACTCACATTTGGAAGCCTTCGTATAAAGTGACTGTGCTCCCATGATAGACGAAACTTCATCCAAATGTCTAAGATAATCCTCCCATATTCTGCTGTATACCAGTATATCATCAAAGAAGACTAGGACAAATTTCCGCAAGTGGCGGTTGAACACATAGTTCATACAGGACTGGAATGTAGCTGGTGCGTTAGTCAACCCGAACGGCATCACCAAGAATTCGTAGTGTCCATAATGACACCTAAAAGCTGTTTTGTGTACGTCCTGCTCCTATACACTAATCTGATGGTACTCTGAATGAAGATCGATTTTAGAGTACTCTGCCCCATGCATCTCATCAAGTAGCTCATTGATCCTGGGGATGGGGTATCGGTTCTTGATGGTTTTCTTATTAAGTGCCTTGTAGTCAATGTACATCCTAAAAATCCCATCTTTCTTTTTAACCAAAACCACTAGGAAGCAAATGGGCTAGAGCTAGGTTTGATGTGTCCCATTTCAAGCAATTCTTTTACATTTTTTCGATCTCTTCCTTAAAATGTCTGGGGTGACGATAAGGAGTAGTAATAACTGGTTTGGCTCCCTCCTCGAGCTCTATGACATGCTCGAACCCCCTATTAGGTGGTCTCCCTGGAGGCATCTCACCAAAAACCTCACCATGTTTATCCAACAAAGATTGTATGTCAATGTGATAATCCTGTTTAACACCTCCTACATCCTTTGCTGAACAGTGGGTTGCCCCACTATCAATCAATACTGACACTTGCTGCCCCTGTAGCACACCCTGAACCTTGAATGCATTGTACCTGGTAGTGCCAGATAAAAGTAGCAATGGTGCCTCCTAATGTAGGTTCTTGTGCCTGAGTGGGTTCCAACTCCTCATGCTCACTTTGCTCGCTATGGTCATCCGATACATCACTATCGGCAGCTTCACTGTCCTCTTACGGAAATACTGCAATATAGTGCTTTTTTCCTCTCCCTTTACACCTGTGTCCTGGTTCCCATGGGTCCTTGCATGTGAAACACAACTTTTTCCTCCTCAACTCATCCCTAACCTCATTCGTTATGAAAGGCTTCTTTGGCAATTCGGTTCCCTTGTCTTGCTTCTGAGGAAAAGGCCTAATAAGGAACTTTGATGGAAACTTTGGCTTGGGAGCAAAAAACTCGAAGTCTCATGCCCTTTGAATAGCATCTTGTAACGAAGGTGGACCAAATGCATTTACCCAACCCCGTAAAGGCTCTATCAGTCTCTAGATAAATAAGGATGTCATACGTCCTTCGAAAACATCAGAAACCATGACTGACAACCTCTGAAAATCCACAATGTAAGTGTCAAGTGGTCCAATTTGTCTCAAGTGCATCAGTTCTTTAAAAAATGCCTCAGGATCCTTATTGAACCTGTCTATCAATCCCTGTTTGAACTCTCCATATGTGTCAATGTACCTGTGCCCTTGGGTTACCAACCCATGGTGCCACCAATCATGTGCCTCCCCGTCCAGATGGAGGGTAGCGAATTTAATCACTTTTATCTCCTGCATGGGATTCAACTCCAAGTATGTGTTGAGCTTCTGGACCCATGCCCTTGCTGTGCACTTTTGCCCACCATCAAAGTTTGGAAGAGTAAGTTTTCCCAAACGTCTGTGCATATCCTGGTTAGGCTCACCTCTACCCTGTCGAGGTCTAGTGTTAGATTTCGACCTACAGTACTCTAGGAAAGGCATGGCTGCCTGAAAGTCAGCTTCCATCTGCTGGTATGGTCTCCAAAACACCACCTCTTCTAGCTCATGTGGCTGTTCTGGTCTCTCCGGTATTGCCTCTAGTAAGAACGTAGACATTAATGGTCTCCACGGAACGCGGGGTGAGTTATTCGTGCGGGGGGCATTATGACTCATCTCCCCATTTACGGTTCCACCACCTTCATTACCTCATACCCTTGAATGATGTGTCAGTGGAATCAAATACAAATTTGTCTGTTCTTGCTATTTGACCATATTAATGAGTACCTTTTTCATTAATTCACCATCCGGATCTTCTACCGTTGCCTCTTTACTTCTGCCCTTAGCCATTTTGTCAATGTTGATCCTCAAGGTTTGGAATAGATTTGTTTCTTCTCAAATAATATTGATGGTTTCTCGTATTTGGATGCATGAGAATGCTCGGTCTTGCATAAGGTTATCCAACTCACAGGCTGGCACGAAAACCAACTTTGATACCACTGAAATATCTTGAATCCACTTGGAAACCCCAAACTTGCACGAATTTCTATTTTCTGTTGGCTAGGGAATTTCGTCAAACACTTTACTTGCAATGTTTCATTATCAATTTTGGACCAAACTAATTTTTAAAGCCTACTGGTGCTTAATCATTCCGTCAAACAATTTGCATGCACTCAGCTATTAAATGCAAACAAATATAGAAATGCAATACAACTATTAATATAAAAGTTCAGAGATACATATAACCTCTTAAATGCTTCCTAACCTCGATTATGTATGCTTGAAAAGACTAGAGATGCCAAGGTGTTTGCACAACAGCGATTCAGACTCCTGGAAATCTCTTACAGGCAGATGTGAACATATTTGTGCAGAATTTTTCCTAGAAAACTCTTTCAGTATTTAACATAAACCTTTGGCTGTAGTTTTCCCTGCAATCTGCTGTAATAAAGGAGACGTTGGCGCCAAATACAGACTGCTGTAGCTGTTTGGATGAAGCAATTCACTAACTGGGATGCAACACCTACTCCTACAACCCCCACGACTAGCTGCTCTCAATCCATAGCCTCTGCTGAAGCCTGTGCTAATCCATCCTGCTGTTGCATTGTATAAAGAGGGCTCATTCAAGGCCTGCACACTTCCACAACTTACTTCCCAAGTCCATAGACTTCCCCACGCCAAACTGACCCTTCCAACCAATATGTAGCAGCTAGCTTATAATTTTGTCTTCTCACAAACCTTTTTTCCGTCTGATGCAATCTTCCAATCAGTCCTTTCACTTCAATACTGCATTGTTTCTATTAGGGATTTGAGGATGGATTCCTCTCACTGAAACAGATCATCTAGTTAGGGAGCAAGTGGCCATTGCATTGAAACCAGGGATCCTAAAGAATTTACTCTTTGAGCAAAAGCATGAACACGCAGGTCCATTTCTTCAAGAGCAAATGCGAATGTATCATAATAATTTATTTTGCCTTCTTTTTTCATTCATATAAACCAAATCACTCTAAAAACGCATTCACTTTTAAAAAAAAATAAAAATATGAATAATAAGTAATAAATACTTATTAAAAAGGGGACTAGTGTCCATAGGGGAAAATAACACCCTTAGTAAACACCTCAACATTAAAACATAACATTAAGTGTTAATAAGAGCCTCGATATTCCCTTTATTGCTCTCACGCCCCATTTCCCAAGGGAATAATAAAGGAATGGGCGAACTAGGCCAATTAGGCCTCTGAGTCATGGGGAGGGGACATTACAACTTTGCTCAAAGTTGCATACACGGAGCTGCTAGCTAACACAACTGCTAAGTAAAAACACAACAACAGTGTAAAGGACTGCAAATTCATGGGAAAGAATGAAGATACAACATCACATTGACACCTTGTCTATTATGAAGAAACCTGGTGTAGGAAAACCTTGACATGAAAATGGTTGTGCCTCCACTCTTCCATTAATATCTGCAAATCAGCAATGCAAAATGCAAAGAGTGGTTTTCAATGGAGACTACTATGGAGACAAAACAAATCTCCTACAATATCACTCAACTCTTTTCTTTGCAACAATATAATTTGTCAGACCCTAAAATGTCGTACATTCCTACAACTGCTGCAAACTCTCTATATGCTCAACATGGAGCTGAATACATGTTCATAAAGGTATGGTCGTCTTAGATGCTAATTCCCCTTGACATATTATGTAAGATGAAAGTGGAATGCTTTGGGGTGATGTGGCATCTTGTTGCTAAGTTTCTGGAAGCCCAAAAGGCATGGGTGATGGGTTTTGCACCAGTTCATGTGAACTCCATGTGGACTTAGTGGGTTTTGAGTTTCTGTCTGCTGCCTACTGCCCCTTTTTCATCAATTGGTGACGTGTATGGCATTAATTGAACTTGTGTATTTGCTGTTATGCCATATTTGAATGGGTTTTGATTTGAGCATAGCTACTCCAGTCCATGCTCTTACTTTGTTGCCGACCCGTGTAGACATCAGGGCCAAGTTTTGTGTGCTGGACTTCCATGCCAACACTTGGCATAGTTCTCCTCATGATGCCCAACATGATCAGACCACCTTGAGTTGCTGTGCAACCACATATCATGCCACACAAGACATGTTGAGTGCCAAAGTTTCTTGCTACATGGAACCTTCATGCCATGTCAGATCATGCTCCTAGCATTATGTCAACAAACTCGCCAACACCGCGCACACCTGGACCTCGAATTGTCACACACACAAGAAGTCAAATGGTCAACTATTGCTGAAGTTGGAACACTTTGTAACCTTCTCATTATAACTTCTTTCTAGTAATTGTACAAATATAATTATTTGAGTTCTAAAGTTGACATGATGATTAGATAGATAATAATTGTAGTCTATGCATTCTGGATTCCAGTCTAGGCAAGTTAGTTAGGAAGTGTTTCCCCCTTTCTAATCACAAGAATTGTCATTCTCAGTGTTCTATGCCTTTGTATGCATATGTACCATACCTGTTGATTTCTCATTGAATATAAGAGCACCATTATTCTATTGCTATGTTTATGAATATGTTATGGTTTATTGTGCACAATTTCTATTGTATATTCATATTAGAACTCGATAGATTACCAAATCGTTAGTTGGGTTATCCTTTGTGCCACCATCCTGGGCCACACAATATGGGTCATTGATATTAGAGCAAGCTCTTGCAAAATTTTGTCAAAAGAATTACCAATCATATGCCTTCAAACAATTGTACACAACAACAAAAGGAAGCAATGCAACTTGGTTTTGTATGAAAATATCCAAAGAACGTCAACACAAGATCGCTTAATCCTAGAAAAAATCTTTTGACGACTCCCCAAATGTCCAACATCTTATTCGGGATGCCTGAGGGGCAACACATTGCTCTCTTTTGCAAACTCTGTGAACTCATAATGCAACTTGGTCTTTCCACACTATCTCATTCTTTTACTTTCCCTGTTCAAATGGCGTTTCAGCGTCGTGGCCCTTTCAAGGTCCAAGTCAATCTGGACATTCCTGTGTTCGAAGGCAAGATTGATGCCACACCATTGGATGATTGGGTTCGACAATTACGAGGCCTAATTTTTTGTCATTTGTTTCACTGATGCTGAGAAGATTACCTTCACAGTGTTGAATATGTCCACACTAGTCCTACGCTAGTGGGAGTCTTATAGTGTTCAATACGAGCAAGAATATGACCTCATTGAAACTTGGGATAATTTTGTCAGCGTGGTTCGCTGAGAATGCTACCCCCCAAGCACTACGAGGATGAGTACATGAAGTTTAAGCAGTTGCGCCAATATAAGGAGCAATTAGTTCAAGACTACAGGATTGAGTTTCATGACTACCAAGGTGTTGAATTACATGATTGGACTCTCTCCTTATATCCGTGCTAATGGGGCAAGCATATCGCAATGTTTCCAAGATCGACGCCAAAGGCAAGATGAAGTAGAAGTTTTTATCTTCAGCTAGCGCTGCATGCAAGAGCAGCGCATGCCCAACGCACTAAACACTCCAATGTCGAAGCAAAAATATCAACACCAAGGAAAATAATTGAAATAGCGTCTGACACGACAAAAGGCCCCAATACCATCAATGTCATACAAAGGCAAGAAGAAGCAAGGAAAAGTGGTGCCACCAACATGGCACAAGCACTCACAGTGATTTTGAATGCCATGCCTAGCAATCCTTGATTGTGCAGTCTACATCAAGTGTTGCGCAAGAAGAAGACATTGATCCAGATGCTACTTGTTTGAGCGCCAACACCTCTACCATCGACACTTCCGAGGAATGAGAATGCCTCTTCCACACCAAGTGTTGGGTCAAGGGTCTGCCCCTTCATGTCATCATTAATAGAGGAGTCGAATGAATATCATTGCTTAAGATGCAATCTAGAGCCTAGGTCTTACCAATTGGAGCACACCCTCAACTATACTCATTGGGATGGCTACAACACGATAAAGATATTCAAGTATTTCCCCAATGCACATTTGAGTATGGAACAAAGCCTACATGCAATACAATCATCTATGATGTAGTGTAGTTGGAGGTATGCGACATTTTACTTAGAAACACATAACCATGATGGTACCTATAGAGCTAAACCACAATGTTGTTCTGTCAGAGTTAGTGACTGCATCTTCAACATTCGGGAATCTCTTTTGAAAACCAAAGTCACTTTGGTATATGCTAAGCAATGCTACAAGCTCGTTTCTCATGCACATAATTTTATGTTACTTATGGTTCGCCTAGAGACATAAGAGCAATAGAGCAAGCATGCATTGGTTGCATGCCCGTTTTCACACATATTGCATCAACTCGACAGTCTATTGCAATGTTATGGATGTCTTTGAAGAACCCAAAGGAGTCCCCACACATTGCGTGTTAAAGCATAAAATTAATTTGGTTCCAGGATATTCACTTCCTAACAACCCACTATACTACAGAACCATTTGGGAGAATGACGAGATTCAAGACAAGTTAGAACTTATTCATCAAGGCAAGTTCATGCCAAGCTCTTCTCCTTGTGGTAGTTTGATATTCCTAGCACCAAAGAAAGATGGCTCATGGCGCTTGTGCATTGACTATCATGCACTCAATAAAATATTGTTGCAAATTGATGACCTTCTAGACCAACTCAAGTGCACAGTACTTCACAAAGATTGACTTGAAATTAGGTTACTATTAGGTTCTAGTCAATTTTGATGATGTTTGGAAGGCAACATTCAAAACAAAGAAGGGATTGTACCAATGGTTGGTTGTCTTTTGGTTTGACCAATGCATCAACAATGTTCATAGGCTTAATGAATAGCATACTTAGGCCCTTCACCAAATCCTCCATCATATTGTACTTGGATGATACTCTTATCTTCAACAAGACTTGGGAGAAGCATGTTGAGCGCATAACACACGTCCTAGACACCTTGTATCAACACAAATCACAAGCCAACTTAAGCAAGTGTACACTTGGCATTGTGTAAATCTAGTGCTTGGGCTACATAATTGATTGCATAGGCATCCATGAAGATCTAGAAAAGATCAAGGTAATCCAAGATTTTCCAACTCCACATAACCTCACAATACTTAGGGGTTTTCTGGGACTTCCTAATTTCTATAGTAGGTTCATCCTTGGATTCTCGCACATATCTTGGCCACTCAATCTGATCACATTTGCCAAAGTTGCATGTTATTGGACAATTGTGCAACAACATGCATTCGAGGGGCTCAAGCAATGCCTTTGTGGCAAGCTAGCCCTTGCCATGCCAGGTATTGTCCAATCCTTTGCGATCGAGACTGATGCATTTGACACAGTATTTGCTCAACATGGCATTTGATTGCATATCACTCAAAAACATTCAATGACACGTTATGGTGCTATTCCACCTATAAGAAATAGTTGTATACCATTTTACAAGTAGTAGAACAATGTGGCATTACATTTTGGGTAAGGAAACAATCATTTTAGATCATAAGTTGCTTTAGTTTTTTCATACACACAGCAAGTTGGAGAATCTACACCATATGAAGTGGATGACATACTTGCAGTAGTTCCATCTAGTGATCAAATACAAGAAGTGAAAGGATAACAAGGCAAAGATTGCTTTAGCCACCTTCTTGTCCAGGGGCTCATAATAGTTTTTGACACTCATTGACACAACTTATTTGATTGGGTTTCCCTTTGTGCAACAAATATAGATTTTACACATGCGTATACCACTCTTGTGCAAGCTAAACAAGTTGTCGATTTATACCTGTTCGACCAACTTCTCTACAAGCTTGGGCATGTTTGTGTTCCTATCCGCTCGTTTGGGACACACTACCCCAAGATTGCAAGACACTTTGAGTTTACCTAAACACTGGCAACGCTTCAACAACACTTTTTTAGGCCTCATATGCACAAAGACACAAAGTGCCATATGAAATTGCATTCCTTGTTGCATCGCCAAACCAATGAACATGAAGCTTGGACTATACACACCTTTGCTAGTTCCATCCATGCCATGGGAATCTATCCACTTATGATGAAGCACAATAATGATTTTGTATACGATAGGTTTTCCAAGATGGATATCATTTTTGCATGCAAGAAAAGCATCACAACACCATCCGTTTGGGTTCATTTCGAAGATGAAACACAATAATGGTTATGTATCGAAAATGGATACATAATGTGTTGTTTCTTCAATCATGTTTGTGTTCACTTTGTACTACCTTAATCCATGGTGTTTGACCACAATCTAAGGTTTTTCAATCATTTTTGGCATGCCTTGTGGGAAATGTTGGTTACACAATGAGATTGGTCTACAACATTCCATCTTTAACAAATGGACAAATGGAAGTTGTAAACCACACCCTTGTCCATTTGTTGCTTTTTTACAACAATGCACATATGCACACTTGGGATGATAATTCACCTTCCATTCATCATGCCTACAATAAATATTTTCATAGCTATATGCAGATAGTCCATTTTAGACATGTCTTGGGTTCTAGCTAGTTACACCCCTAGACTTATCATACCATGTGCCACTAGGCACCAAGTCACATTCATAAGAGAAGGAAGTGGACAACACATAAATTTCTGCCAGACATCCAACAAGTTCACTTGCAGTTTCAATAGATACTATCACTCCAACAACAAAAGTACAAAGAGCACCATGATGCACATCGCACACTGTAGGACTTCAAGGTGGGCGATAAAATCTAGTTGCATCTTCAAAAAGAACACTTCATCGGTCCACATAAGAAGAGCAAGCCTTTGTGCTATGGTTCTTACACCATATTGTGTGCAGCTGGAGAGAACATGTTCGCCCTTGGTCTGCCATAATACTTAAAGTTTTCATCCCATATTCTTTGTGGAACTCCTTAAGCCATATTTCCTACCTTTGCTTAAGACAACAATTAAACATCCTTTAGACTTCATCCCATATTATTTGTGGAACTCCTTTAGTCATATTTCCTACCTTTGCTTAAGGCAACAATTAAACATCCTTTAGATTTGGATCTTAAACCTTTGTAAGCAATGCCAAAGGATCAAATTATTGAAATCACAACTACGTGCACCTGCCAAGGTACACATCAGTTGTCTAGAGTGGTCAAGGTAGGACAATATACTAATCAAGCTAACTAGTACATCTTTAGCAACTTCAGGGTAACTTTCCATTGCTGACAAAATATGGGATGGGGGCCATTGCTTCTAAATAAAGGTTCTATGATTTGTACCATGGGGTTAAGAATGGAGGCATAAATGACAACTCAGCAAACGAGCTAATAACCTATTGAGTTATAACATGAACATGCAATAGGAACCAACCATAGTGTTCCATTACACATTCAGAAACAAAAAGATAGTAGAATGGTGCACTTTTATTCGATAAGAAATGGACAGGTATGGTACATATGCATACAAAGGCTCAAAAGGCTGAAAATGAAGATTCTTGTGATAAAAGGGCGAACACTTCCTAATTGATTTGCCTAGAGTGGAATGTAGATTGCATGGAGTACAATTATTACCTATCTAATCATCTTGTTGAATTCAAAATTCAAATGGTTATATTTATACAATTATAAGAAAGCAATTACAAAGAGAACGACTACAAAATATTTCTACTTCTGCAACAGTTGATGGTTAGCCTTCTTATAGGTGTGATGGATTGACTTCCAGGTGTGTGTGGTGTGAGCGAGTCTGGTGACATAGTGTGAGTCCTTGGAGCGTGATCTGACATGGCTGAACATGATGTGAAGGTTCCACTTAGCACACAAATTCTGCTTTGAGCTTGTCCTATGCGGTATGATCTGTGGTTGCGCAACAACTTGGGGTGGTCCAATCAAGTTGGCCACTATAAGGAGAAGTGTGCCAAAGTGTCGGGTGTTGGCATGGAAGTCTGGTATCATGAAACTTGGTGCTGATGTTTATGTGGTTCAGCACCACATGGCTTGGTGCGTGGTATAGTGTGGAGCTGTGCGGAGTGTCGAAAGCCACTGAAGTGAAAGTGAGGACTGGAGAAGCTATGCTCGGATCAGGTTTGGAATGGGCCAAACCTCTTATATATCACTGGAATTCATTAGTGATGGGTTCATAATAGGATAGATTCGTCACATATGAACTATTCTCTAGTCTCTTGCTGCCCATGCACCTTATTGAGGCTTCCGGAGGGTCCGATCATCCTTTGATCATCAATTCCCCTTGGTATAAGTGTAGTTTGTTGTGATGTTCATCCATACGTTCATCGTCCTTGTCTCATTTTTGTGTTTGTTTTCTGTTTTCGTGCAATATTTTAGTGTGTTGAGTGTCTTATGGATCGTATCAAGATGTCCCTGCATCTCCATCATATAGATTGATCCTTTTTTAGTCACCCTCCTGCAGCGAAGGACTTAAAAAGGGAAACTTGCAAGACTTCAACCCCAAAGGCAATGTAACCTATCAAGAATGGCTCAAGCCGATAGAAAATTTCTTTCAATGTGAATTCCAGAAGAAGACAAAGTTTCTACTACAGTAATTCACCTTAAGGGATTTGCACTTGGATTGCTCGATTAATAAATGATATTCAAATAAAAGCTAAAACCAATAATTTGCTGCAAGGAACGGCCCTTCCCTTAGCTATGAATTTGTCCATTATATCTTTAAAGTGATGGAAGAAATCTTAGAGCAGAGACTAGGGAGAACATTCAGCTGATAAGATAGAAGAAGAGAATGAACTCACCTCGACATCTCTATGACATCATCCAATTCTTTATAGCATATAATTATTTATGACATTGCCATTATACTTATTTTTAGCATATTTAATAGGATAACATGTCAGAGTCATAGTCAAGTCCAGCTGGGTCAAAGTCCCAATATTCTCTCTTCCTAGAACTTTCTATTGCTAATGGTTGTACCCTTCAGTCCCATTGACCTTCTTTTGGTCATCTATGGACATTAATATAATTTCGTTCTTTCTTTCTTATTTCTCCTGGCCAACCTATATGGATTTTTTTTGGGTTTTCTGCTTTTTTGGGCCTACCAATGAGGCCTCATAATTGTTTGATTTGCATATATATATGGATCTATTAATGACCTTTTTGAGCAATACACTAATATTCCAACCCCCCAGCACTAAAACCGAGGCAGAGGACAAAAGTGCAGTTGACTTGTGAAGTGACTGTATCTGCTGTGTTGATAAGATTCGAACTATGATTCAAGCATTAACTTTTCAACAACAGTGGCCTGCTATGACTTTAAGCCAAATAATTTCTTTCACTTCTACCTTTGACTGTGTTGACCCATTTAAGGGAAGAAGAGTTTGACCACAAATTACAGCTTTGATTTGCATTGAATTTCTCCTGAAGCTTGTTTTACTAATGTATAGTCCTATCTAAATTTTCAGTTTGATAGAGCAATATGACTTATCAATTGATTTTCTTGAAAGGTATGAAGATCTTGTGCACTTACTTTGATTAGATATTTACTTTTCATGCAAAACTTCCGAGTCTTGTATATGCAGGGTTTCTTTTGTCTGGAGCGCTTATCCCTGGAAGGGGGTGATATCTGACCCATAAGATGTCGAAATGTATGCAATTTGGGTACTGATGAAAATCCCATTAAGGCCCATGATGTTGGGTGATAGGGCATTGATGAAAATCCTAAGAAGGCTCGTGATAGTTGGGTGATTGTGTGTAATGTCCCCTTTTAGGGAAAATTATGCAAATCTGGAATAAACAGTAAACCCTAACCAACAGTCAATATTTTCTGACTTTTCCTCTTCAAACCCTAGTGCAAAAACTGTGACTTTTTGATTTAAATATTTCAAATCCTAGCAATAAATTAAGAATGCTGTAGATGAACTACTAAGGCACCAAAACCAATTATTTACTGTCAAATACTTGCCGAAATATTCAGAAATTTATAGTAAGATAAATACTTTATTTTTTATAATTTTTTGGAACAATTATGGCTGGAAAATTCAATAAAAAATAATAGAATATTATCCAATGTTCAGATTTGCGTTTTGGGCTTAAACAACCCTTACAACCCTCAAATCAGACCCCAAAGGGGGCTCACCTAGCTCCTCAAAGGGGTATGCTGCCCAAAAACTCCATGCAGTGTTAAAAAAGGGGTCTTCAACCCTTCAAACCTGTTCGCTGCCTTCAGAAGCAGTCCAAACCTTAGGCGTCAACCCCCAAATGAAGTTGCCACTCCCAAGGATGAAGTCACCACTCTCCAATTGAAGAAAATCCTGCAAAAACAAGTCAATGAAGTACTTTGCAGCTCCTGGATGAAGCTGCGCAATTTGAATGTTTAAGGGTTCCATCCTCAACCACACTCCTGATGAAGTTTTTTTTCTCCAAAGGGTGCTAGCCAAGCATTTTCGTGCTTAAACTTATGAATTCAATTTCATAAAACGTGATAACCTCTCAAATGATCCTCATTCCCCTTTTTATACCCTTCTTTTTTAACAGACCCTTCCCAAAAAGGGGCGCTCCACTTGGGGGGAGAGTTAGAGTAGTTTTAAAAAGATCATTTTTTTCATTGAGGGTTAAATTAACCCATGCTCCAAAAGTCCCTTTTTAAGTGATAGTTAGAAAAGATATATCAAAAAGTATCTTTTTATAACTTTAAAAAAAAAAAAAAACCAAAGTTTCCCCTTTGATTTTACCTTACCTTAGCCGACGGGTGACAACCAAGAATTCGGCTAAGGGTCTTCAACCATTCATACTTGAGAAGGGGACATGATAGTCCTCCCTCCTTGAAATTGTTTGTCCTCAAGCAATTGCAAGGTGGCTGCCATGACACTTTGTTTCAGCTGGTCTTTTTCTCTAGCGGCCTCCTTTGAAGAACAAATGTTATTCTGAAACCATTTACTGCTGTACTTGAAAGATAACTGCTGTCCAAGTGTCACAATAGTAGTACAATGTATTCACCTCTAGCCTCATCGATGGCATGCACCAAGTAGGCCCGAAAAAGGTGATTGGAAATGGATATTCCCTTGAAACTGCAACATCATGAGGCCTGAAGATGTTTGCTACAGCAAGGTGGTTGTTGGACATTTGGGGTATGGCTTTCCCCATTGCAAATCTTGCACAAAGAGCAAACATGTTAAATAAAACCAAGGCTATCCACCTCCCTTCTTCACCCCTTATTCCATGCTTTATAGGTATGTGGTTCGATTCTCCTTTCTTGCTTGCACCCTTATCAAAAACTTCCTTCCCTCTTGTGGCTGGAAACACACTTATGTTTGCCAAGAAGGGTATTAAGAGGCTGCCTATGCTGTATATCGGGGCAATAAGCATATGTTGGTAGACACCAAACTTGGTTCTTGTCACTAAATTCAAAATTGTTGGTGATTTATGGGAAGGAAACTGGCCGAACCTGACTGAAATTGACTCCATACCCCCAACAAATAGAAAATTATTCCAGTATGTGAATGAGTTTGCATGCACAGCTGCACACTGGCTGGAAATGTGCATAACAACAATTGTTGGACTAATCACTAGTGTTCCTCTTACGGATTCGTGACATGGACTAACAGCCTCCCATGGGTACTTATCTGGGGTTTGTATAGGGCGTTAATAGATCGATCTTTTGGCGCAACGGCAAGCGTTCCTTTCTAACAATTGGTATTAGAGCCGTGGTCACGTGTTCGAATCCCCTCGGGTAATGCTGAGGGGGGGATTGTTGGACTAATCGCCAGTGTTCTCCTCAGGGATTCGTGACATGGACTAACAGCCTCCCATGGGTACTTATCTGGCGTTAATAGATCGATCTTTTGGCACAGTGGCAAGCGTTCCTTTCTAACAGCAGTTCTACAACCCGGAATCGTGAAATATTCTTGCAAGAATTCATGCTCTTTGAGTCTCTCTTTAGGCCAAGCAAATGAAATTACCTTTTTAGCTGTCATACAGGTGTTAAAGTGACTGGTACCATTGCTGGCATTATTAGAAAAAAATGGTACAACTGCTGCCCTCCAAGGTATTCTTGGCCAAACTCAGCCACGAGTGTGAAATAGGGGTATGCCACAACCCTCCTTTGGCTAAATCTTCAACCATTTTCTGCCTAATACTTGATCTGCACTCAGCTTTTGGGGAATGGCAGCCAATGTCCCACAAAGACTTTGAATAGTGTTTCTCCACTATTGTTTTGGGACCTCCATCATGCTCCTTAGGGATCCTCACGGAACTCCCTTCGAGCCAATTGCATGTGTTACAATATTCCTTTATCCACACAATATTGAACATTCCTTTACCCTTCTTATACTCCCATAGAGAATTTACATTACAAAGCTTCATGTGCTCCCTCTTGAGACCTGGAATGGACCCCTACCCCTATTGTCACTCCAAGTTTCCCTCATTTTATCATTGATTTCTTGTTGCTGCTCAATATGACGACAACCTTGCCACGATGTACTCACAAGCATCATACTTGCCAAATGGTCATTTCTTTGCACATGTTGACCATTATGACAATTGATCTAGTTGACATATTAGGAGGCAATGATGTAATGTTTCCTTCTCTTTGAGGAAGCATTGAAGACCCCTAGCCAAAGTCCTGGATGTTTCCTGTCGGCTAAGGGAGGGTAAAAACAAAGGGGAAATTTTGGTTTTATTTTTTAAGTTATAAAAAGATACCTTTTGATATATCTTTTCTAATTATAACTTAAAAAGAGACTTTTGTAACATGGGTTAACTTAACCCGTAACGAAGAAAAGGCATGATCTCTTGTAAATTGCTCTAACTCTCCCTCCAAGTGGAGTGCCCCTTTTTAGGGAAGAGTTTGTGGGAAAGTACTGTATAAAAAGAGGTACGAGGATCATTTGAGAGGTGACCATGATTTTTGATAATTGGAATTTTATGAGTTTGAGCACGCAACCACTTGATGTATTGCTTTGAAGACGAAAACCTTCAAGGTGACTGGAATGAAGGACGAAAACCCTTAATAACCATCTTGGGCAACTACATAAGGGAGTTGTATTGGGTGTAGTTACCAACCAAAGGTGTTTTGAACACCATTTTTGCTTGCAGCAGGTGAGGCGAATTGATAGGAGGGCTTGGAGATTCACTTTGAAGGCTAGTGAACCACTTGGAGTGCTTTCCCAAGGGTGGTGACCTGTTTTTGAAGGTGGCGACTATGGGGGCAACAAACTGTTTTGAGGGCTGTGCTGGGCACCCTAGGGCAGCGATCTGCCAATTGCAGATGGGCGACCCCATTTTGGGGTTTGATTTGATGTTTTGTAGGGCTGTTTTAGCCAAAAATTGGAGTTTTGAACCTTGAATATTATTCTGCTATTTTTATTGTATTTTCCGGCCATTATGGATCCGAAAAATTCAGAAAAATAAGGTATTTATCTTGGCTGTAAATTCAGAATTTATTGGCGAATATTTGGGAATTTAATATTGCATTTGTACTTGAAAATTGCATCTACAGAGTTTCTAAAAAGTTTGCATTAGGGTTTGAAGTGGAAAAATCAAAAAATTATTGTTTTGGTTAGGGTTTACTGTTTATTCCAGATTTACATAATTTTCCCTAAAAGGGGACATTACAAATGAATTTGCAACATTTTCATACCTTTGGCTGTCCTCAAATTTGTTCACCTTTCTAAAAGACAATGTGTTCTCATATAGGCTGAAAGCAAAAAATGTGCATATCTAACCACACTACAAGTACAAGCTTCACAACTTGGAACCAAAAACATGAGCAAACCTTTCGAATGTTCCTTCTTCACTTAAGATCCAATGATGTCCTCTTCCCAGGGCTGAAAATATCCATGCAACCTTCAAGTTCTAATATCTTACCTAATAGATGAAGCAATTCGGCCAACAAGTGTAGCTCTCAACCTTATTAACAATGATGTCTTTTGGCAACTCAGAAAATAATTCGATCGTCACTTGTGCACCTACTTTTTTGAGATGATCTTTGTTGATCATATTGTAAGCTAGTCCTTCCAAGAAAGGACACCAATCAGTTTGTATGCAAGCTGGAAACAAATTCTGATAGTTATGAATTTCCTGATTTTCTGCCCATTTCTGAACTATGTTGGCTGAAGTATTCATTTTTTCCAGCTGAAACCATTCACCCGCATTCCCCAATGATTTAATGGCCTTAGAATGATCAAATTTGCAGTTGTTCAAGTCTGTAAACAACAATTTAAAATCTGATTTTACCAAGGTTAGCAACTTGTAAATGAGACAACACTCCAGTAAGGGTTGAGAATCCTTCCTCAACAGTCACCATCTGGAGATTGCTTCTTCCCATGACTGACAATGCTTGCCAACCTGCTTGTATGGGTGCAAATTAACTCAGAATTTGCATGATGACAGCAACACTAAGTCTGTAATTTTCACCTAGATCCCACATCAATATTGGGAATTTGCAACTTCCAATCCTTGAGTCTTTCGGTGATATTGATGGCTTTTGCTGCACTCTTCTACTATCATCACCCACTATAGAATCTGAACTACAAACTATCTCATCATCCCTATCACCAAATAGATTATCAAAAGTTGATTTTGTATCCATTTCAAAAAGTGGATTATCAAAATATTGGAAGTTATTTCTATCCCCTTGCTCAAACCAATCTTCTTGTTGCCCCAACTCTATACTTTTAACTTCTGATTTTTTTGGAAAATATTCTAAATTAATATCTCCTTGAAGTCTAACAAGCTCATCAATTACTTGCCTGACTTCCTTTGCCTTTGCTACATTTTCCTGCTCCCTGAATTGTTCTGCAGCTTCAATCTGATTTTTTGCTTCTATAAGTGCCCTTGTGGTATTTTCTAAAGAGTTTTTGGTTGATTCAAGCTCAAAGGTGATCTCATCAACCTTAATTCTTGTTGCCTTAGATACATCTAAGGCCTCATCTGCAAATTTGATGGCCACATCCTTGTCTTTAACCATATGCAAATGCTCTGATTTTATTGTCTCCATTGCATCCTTAATTGTATGTAAATCTGCCATAGTGACAGCTTTCTCAAAGTGTTCACTCGTCACCTTTGGCTTTAGTTTTTCAAGAAACTTTTTTGTGTTATCCAACTTTGTTAGGACTTGTACCTCCTCATTTGTTACTAACAATGGTTTCTTCCAATCTCCCTCGTGAAATCCAGAGTCATGCAATGAAAATGAACTATTATTAGAATCAATGCAAAAATCAACATTCTCTTATAAAACATACATTTTCAAAGAGTTATCTTGAAAGATTTATGTTTCGTAAGGAAGTTCTGAGTGTTCTTCCTCAATTTCATGTTCTTAAACAACTTCATAAATTTTTGATGTCGACCTCTCTTCTTCATGCTCTACTGTCAAATAAGGCCTCCATTTTTCTTCACATTTCTTAACAAGATTTTCAATCAGCACGTGTGTAGTTGGGGAAATATTCCATTCTTGTCTCAACCCCTCCATTAAGAAAGATAATAATTGTTGGGAAACATTATCACTTTCATTTAGAGTCAAAGCCATAATTGTCTGCATAGAAGTTACAGCATTTTCTGCATGATTTTCATTGGCAGCTGTAAGGAAATGTTGAAACATTTCAATAATAAGTTCATCACATTCCAAATCCAACATCAAAACACATGGCTTGATTTTTGCCATAGTTTATAGAATTCTAACCCTCATTTCAAAAGAAGGTCCTTTGTTGTCCTATAGACCTTGAAAACTCTCCATAATTAGCTGAAATATTTTCTTCATGGTTTCACTGTTGTAAGGAACCTTGGGAGCTGTTATCCTTGTAATCTCATTAATACAATTGGTAACCAAAAGCCTTAATTTTTTTGTTTGGTGTCTCAAGAGCTGGGGCTGGACCAAAGAAATCATTGAGGGTTTCACCGTCCACTCCATGGTCACATAATGTGACTGTTTTATCTTGGACAATCCATTTTCTACTTCTTCCAAGATGCTAGTTAGGTCACCTATTGGTTGACATGGATGCTTTAGTTTCCTTCCTGCTGTGTAGAGCTGCTCTTTCCCAATCTCTTCTATCATGCCACATTAAAATTTGATCTAACCCTACAAGTCGGTAAGATCTAACCTCTAATACCACTGTAATGTCCCCTTTTAGGGAAAATTAAGCAAATTTGGAATAAACAGTGAACCTTAACCAACAACCAATATTTTCTGATTTTTCCTCTTCAAACCCTAGTGCAAAAACTACAACTTTTTGATTTAAATATTTCAAACCCTAGCAATAAATTCAAAATGATGTAGATGAACTATTAAGGCACCAAAACCAATTACTCATTGTCAAATACTTGTTGAAATATTCATAAATTTATAGCAAGATAAATACCTTATTTTTTGGAACAATTATGGCTGAAAAATTCAATAAAAAATAATAGAATATTATTCAATGTTCAGATCTACATTTTGGGCTTAAACAACTCTTAAAACCCTCAAATCAGACCCCAAAGGGGGATCGTCCAGCTCCTCAACGGGGTACGCTGCCCAAAAACTCCACGCAACCCTCAAAAAGGGGTCTTCAACCTTTCAAACCTGTTTGCTGCTCTCAAAAGCAGCCCAAACCCTAGGTGTCAATCCCTAAATGAAGTCCCCACTCCCAAGGATGAAGTCGCCACTCTCCAAATGAAGAAAATCTTGCAAAAACAAGTCAATGAAGTACTTTGCAGCTCCCGGATGAAGCTGCCTAATTTGAATGTTGAAGGGTTCCATCCTCAACCTCAGTCCTGATGAAGGTTTATGTCTCCAAAGGGTGCAAGCCAAGCATTTTCGTGCTTAAACTCATAAATTCAATTTCATAAAATGTGGTAACCTCTCAAATGATTCTCATTCCTCTTTTTATACCCTTCTTTTTCAATAAATTGTTCCCAAAAAGGGGCGCTCCACTTGGGGGTAGAGTTAGAGTAGTTTAAAAAATATCATGCCTTTTCTTCATTAAGGGTTAAGTTAATCTATGCTCCAAAAGTCCCTTTTTAAGTCATAGTTAGAAAAGATATATCAAAAAGTATCTTTTTATAATTAAAAAAAAAGAACCAAAGTTTCCCTTTTGATTTTACCTTCCCTTAGCCGATGGGAAAGATCTAAGAATTCGGCTAAGAGTCTTCAACCATTCACCCTAGAGAAGGGGACATGACATTGTGTGATAGTACACCATGTGACAATGTAAACTGTTGATGGCCATCAAACCATATACCTTCAGATTCACCTAGAAGCATCACGTCATTTTAGAAGTGACTATGCGTCATCATCATATCATTTTAGAAGTGACTACACATCATCATCCTATCACATACATAAACATATCAGGTAGAATCCTTAAAAGGAAGGTGTAAATGCTGTATTTAAGTCCTATTTTCTATGATGTTTTCTATATTCCACTAATCTGGTCCAAATTGCATTCAACAGTAGAAATAGGCACACAAAACAGGCTGCATGTCCCACAGGGGAAGTTTTCCCATACTTTCAAGACTATTCAGTTCAAATGGCCATGATGCTAAATGCACGATACTCAAAATTGAGCATCATTTATGGTGTTGTGAATTACTCAGGTATTTTTATTGGTGGTTAGTAATCCCTAGTTAGGCAAATATCAAACTTGTTATGGGTTAAAGACTTAAAGTTTCTACAATCCATAATGTTATAAACAAGAGCTTCCGGAAAAACTGTGAGCAACCTTTTAGAAAGTCTGCCCTATTGTTATAAACAAGAGCTGTCAGAAAATGTTATGGGTTATCAAATTTGTATTATGTAACCTGCCCTAATTGCAGCATTATGCAGGTCTACTTCTTCATAACTTAAGAAACATATAACAATATATAGTATATACTATCCAAATTTAGAAGAAAATAACAGAAAGTAAGCCTTAGTATGATTATACCATCCTTCTTTGGGCAACCAAAATGTGTTGTAAGTAATCCTGTACAAGTAACTTATCAAAATCCAAAGTCACTGGATTTAGAGACATGAAAACCTATGTTATATCAGATCCGATTCTTGCTGTTATGATCCTAATGCACCATGAATAAGAGTTAATGATGTGAATGCGTTTTGGGTGTTTTCCATGCCTTTATATACAAGATATTATCCTTTAACCTTAACCAAGAGGTATTAATTTGACTTATATTACCAGTTATGCACGTCCCTTGGCAACAATATTAGAGACGGTTTCCAAGGTCCTTTCAGTGGTTTCTTGTCCTGTTTTTGAGATGACTTCATCAATATGTGGACCTTTTTTATCCAAACATGCTGTAATGAACCATTTCAAAGGCTGTTTGAGTAATAGGAATGGCAGTACTTAAATTGTCTCTTTTGAAGCTGTAGCGATGTTTCCTAAAACAACTCTATATACTTTGAGGGCCACGTTCAGAGGTATCCAAGTGCTAACTTGTAGCATCCAGAAAATTAAAATTGTTAAAATAAAACGGGCCCTCTGAACTTATAGAACGGAGCATTATGAAGAGTCTACAAGTCTTATGCATGTTCTTGGTATTGTGGTCAATGTAAATGGAACTGTATTAGAATTAGTGACAGTGGGTATATGATTATGTTTGACATATAAAATATAATAACTTGCTGCTGTCAATGCTACCGTTTTTATGAGAATTGCTGTGATCAAATATATGGAATAGTATGCAGTGGACCAGATAGTTGTAGCATAGCTTAGAGTCGTTGATTAATGTTTGTATTGTTATATGTTTACAGATGTAAATAAAAGGAATAGCTCTCTCATCCTTTTTTTTTTTTACAAATTCTGCTGTTACTTCATGCATTTCATTGATCTTCTTGCCCATGTCAAATTTCTTGTATACTATTCAAATTTTTGTAGTTTTGGCATATTGTATGTTTTTGTCTTTGCTTATTTCCTTCTAGGTCCTTTACTCTAAATATTTGTTCTTGATGCAGGATAATTGTACAAAGGATGTGCCTATGCCCAATTATTTCCGGCTTCTCACTCTACTGGCCTTTAAAATATTTTCAGCAGAGAAGGTGATAATTTGCATTTGTTTGCTTCTGATTCTATTGTTTTACCATAGGAATTTTCAGAGGTTCACTTTGTCTAAATTTAAAAGAAGATCTCAATTATCTAGCATTTTATTTTCAGGAATTTTATTTTGTAACGAACTGTTACACCAAAAGCTAGGGGCATCAGTGAATCCGCACATTAGGATCATAACATCCCACCATGCTTTCGAAGCCTAGACTTTGGGCTGGATTTTGTGCCCATACATTAGGATCCCCCGCATGTACGAGCCCCAGATGAACACTGGAATGCCGGCGTAGCCACCCGCTCCATGACTCAAAATTGGGTGGAGGCTCTTATATTAAATGTAACAAATCGTTATGCCAAAACTTTGAGGCGGCAACGAATCCGCACATCAGGATCATAACATCTTTCTGTCGTCTGAATGTGTTAAAGCACTTGGAACTAAGGAAGTGCATCAAACTGAAAGAGTGGGTCTGAACATTTCAGGTATAGAATGATGTATTTGGCATGACTTACAGACCAAAACTAATTGAACCACTCAACAACTGCACTGTTACCTGTTCAGTTTTTTGGGAAAGTCAAAAAGAAATGATGGAAGTAGGTGTTATGCTAAATAAAACTTGCTGGCACCAAAAATACATAAGCGACATAATAATTGCATGCAAAATGCTAGTATAGGTGGAAAGTTGTAGGCAGCAAGAGGGTTCATTCCTTGGTGATCTGACTTAAAGACTTAAGTATTATTTTATATTTGAAGCGAAGCCTGTTTAAGAAGTAATTATGAGCATTGTGATGAAAGGTTATATCAATTGGTTAGTACAAATAGAAAGACACTTTATATGTTCATATTATCAGTTTTATAAGCAATAAAATTCTGCTCTACTGCTGTTATTTATCTGCTGTTGTGCACTGTCTTATTCTCATAGCTGGAAAGAACACTTTGACTCAATGTCTGTTATAAAAATTATGAATTGTCTGAGGAAAGGATTGGTAGAAAGTTTGAATTCTTGAAGTTTCTTATTGCTAAGAAGCCTACTTGGACTATATGCTGCATATTGTGTTTGCTATGGGTTCTTTGAACAAGATTATAATAAAATAGATCTTAATTTAGTCATAGGTATTTTACTTTCCTGTATTTGAATGAGAGTAAGTGCTGCAAAACCAACATGTGTGATAGAGGCAGTTTTGGAATGCACCATTTTGTTGCCTGACTATGGTGTACTAAATTTAACAATTAGGAGAAATAAATTATGACTGCACATGATTCTCACAATATCGTATTCATTTGGTAGATTGAGGACCAATTGGTAGGTGAATATTTAATTTAAGAAATCACGTTAATAATTTTCAGGTTGACGTTGCAATTTTGGAAGTAGGACTGGGAGGAAAGTACGATGCGACGAATGTGGTAATATAAGCTTTCTATTTCTTTCACATTCACTGATTAGTAAAGAATTATATCTTTATAGTAACAATAGCCGCAAAAGATTGCTTGCTTCTATCGTGAAACAAAGCATCATAGAATAGTACAAAAAGTTTTAATTGGATATAAATTCTTTTTAGGTGAAGTCACCTATTGTCTGTGGGATAGCTTCACTAGGATTTGATCACATGGAGATTCTTGGTAAGTTTATACCTTTCTTTTAGTTATGAAACATTGATACAATTTGGGTTTTATTTTGCAGATGTTTCTGAAGCAAGTTTAGAATGAAACAAGCAGCATCTCATTTTATGCATTTCTTCTCACATATTATTAGATTAATAAGATGTAACTTTTTGATGTATGTTTTCCTGTACTGTTTCAATATTGAAGGACCTGATTAGCCGATTTTCCATTTCAAGAAAGATTTTTTCTCAGGATTCCTTTTATATCTGACCTAGAGCAACTTTTTAATTTTTAGCATGTATTACTAGGGATAATCCTTCCCAAGAACTAATAAATATGTGCAATCAGGTGCCAAACATTGGGCAGGACTTTAGGTAATGTCTTATTACCAGAAGAAATGGAACCTCGAAAACAATGCATTGGGACAGGCTTGAGCAGCAAAAAATAAGTCACAAGAGCTTAAAATCATTAAAAGAAGAATATGCTAGAACAAAAGCCAGTGAAAGAGAGTAATTGGGAAGTATAAAATTTCCTTTTGCATGCGAGGCATAATGTCAGCTATGCATATTATGACTCCAGATGTCTCATGGAATTTGCTACTGACTGGAAACATGCCTGAGGTTATGGATTTACCCCTTCACAATACCTGCACACAAAAACAAATGTAAAGCATCTTGAAAAAAAATAGTGATGAAATTGCAGAGGTTTATGGCATAGGACACACTTGATGTTCTTCTCCATTAAGGGTCACTAATTGGGCAGTCTTACAGACTTGTCTGTCGACTGCTCTCAACTAATCCCAATAACGTGCTATTCTTCAATCTGGTTAGGTAACATGGCTATAGTTCAATTTGTCTCAAAAACAGGGCTTGGCCTGATAACAAGGCCATTGCTCAAATTTACCATGAATAAGGATTGGTCCAATAACAGGGTTACAACTCAATCTGGCCTAATAACAGTGCTATAGCTCAATTTGGCCTAATAATATAGCTTGTACCAATAACAAATCTGCATCTAAACCTAACCCAGTAAAAAGACTTTGTCCCGAGCAAACAAGTACACATGTTCCATAGGCAAATATATTTAGCTCAGAAATCAAGAAATAGCATTGCAGTAGTAATTGACAACAATTTATAGTATTTATCATTTATGTGAGTTAAACTGCTAGAACAATGTAAGAGCATTCATTACATTCAAATAGCATATATTTGAGTCAAACAACATTGCTGCCAGACAATAGGGCATTCAAAGCGGTCAAAATAATTCAATTGCAGTGAACAGTGGTCAAATAGCATATATGGTAGTCAAGTTACCATTCATAACAGCCGACTGCATTTAATACAGCAAAACTACGTTTATTTCATTTAAATAGATTCAAAGATGTCAAGATCTGGAGAAAATGTTACATTGTTGGTGTCAGCAGTTTTATGGCACAAAGTACAGCAGTCAACTTTATTGACATCATATATACTTAACCCTCTAGTTTGGTAACGTTTGCAAACACTAATTTCTTGGCAGTGTTTTTTAATAAATTTCCCTTTCCTGTCTAGGAGAGAGAAATTGTAGTTGTTTCTTGGAAATTGATTCATTTGACTTGTATTTATATATTTTTCATTGATGCTTTAGGTGTACTGTCATCACCATGATGTTGGTTGTTGTCATCCAGGTGAAATATGGGATTAAAATTAAAAACAACCATGTAATATGTTTCCTGAAAGCTGTTGACATGGGCTTTAATATCAAAGAGTTTTAATTCTGACTTTCATTTTAGATTTCTAGATATTCGAATTATTTCTTTCAGATGTGAGGCTCGTCTTATATTGTCCTAATGTCAATAATTTAGGACAATACCACCTGATTAAGGAAATGGTTATTCATTGCTTTCAGATGTTGTGTTATCTTCTAATCTGTAAACCACAAAAAGGATAATGTTTTAGCAGACACTCTATTTTGAGTCTACTCAGTTGTGTTAAAGGAAAAATTGAAGAAAGAAATTGTAAAAGAACACACAAATGACCAGGAACAACAAAATTCATCAACCTTATTAGGAAAAATGACTTCGTACCATTTCATCATCAGAAGATATCAACAGCTATTAAAAATATGCTTAATGGTAGTGCCTAATAACAACCCTCATGAAGTCCACGACCACCCACTTGCAAGTCATATTGATGGGAATAAAATCTATAAAGACACTTATAAGTATGATTGTTGGAAGAATATGGAGCAAAAGATATAAACAATCATATGACACCATGTGATAAGTTTTTAGTAAACAAAATTGAAAGCGTACCTTCTGCAGGAAACCTAATGCTCTTGAAAGTATATAAAATTTGCCGCACATTTACTTAAATCCTAGATAAAATGTCCAAATCATGGTAGTAGTGTATGGACTAACCAAAATGGCTAGATTGATCCCTTGGAGGATTATGCATGAAAAACCAAATCCCGTACCAATGCCCCATGCTGAAATATCTTTTAAGTATGTCCTACCTAAGGATACAGTAAATGACGTGGATCTTAAATTATAAAATCTATATAGATGTACATTTTAATACTTAGAAACTTATCTGAATTTTAGCAGTGGGAATTCATTGCTTTAAGTCGCCTTCAAGCTCATTTGGCACCATATTGTGTTTTTGTGAGGGTGTTATCTTTTAATAAGTAAACCAAGAAAGGATAATGTTATAGAAGACCACCTATCTCGAATCTACTCAATCGTTGTAATAAAGAAAAAAATGAAGAAAGAAATTGTAAAAGACCATGCAAATGACCATTGCATCATCAGAGGATACCAATGGCTATTACAATTATGCTTAATAGTAGTAGCTAATAATAACCCTCACGAATTCATTCCATAACAACCCACTTGCAAGTCATATACATGGGAATAAAATCTATGAAGACACTTAGTATGATTGTTGGAAGAATATGAGACGAAAGATATAAACAATCATGTGATACCATGTGATAAGTGTCTAGTAAACAAAGTTGAAAGCCTATCTTCTACAGGAAACCTAATGCTCTTGAAAGTTTAAAATTTTTTGTCAAAAATCTACCTGAACCCCCAAGAAAAATTGCCAAATCATGGTAGGAGTGTATGGACTAATCAAAATGGCTGGATTGATCCCTTGTAGGATTACACATGAAAAACCAAACTCTGTTCCAATGCTCCACAGTGAAATATCTTAGAAGTATGCCCTACCTAAGGATATAGTAAATGATAGGGATCTTAAGTTTATAAAATCTATATAAAGATATACTATAATACTTAGAAACTTATGTGAAGTTTAGCAGTGGGTGTTATCATTTGTGTGTGTGTGTGTGTGTCTGAGAGGGAGAGGGAGAGGGAGGGAGCATTGTTTCATGTGTGGTATTTGTTTTATTAATGTCCTAGTAGTTAGGGAAGTTACAAGTGGTTACAACCAATTAGATGGTTACAACCATATTAACATACTATATATTCAATACCCCCTTTAATTACTAAACCAGAGGCAACCCTATGTTTGTTTTGAAATTTTACAAAGAGAGTAGGATCAAGAGGCTTAGTCACTGTCAGTAGTGTACTCTTGAGTGGCATAGTAATGAAGATAGATGTCTTCATTATCAACCAACTGTCAAATGTCAAGATAATGAACATCGATATGTTTTGTTTTGGCATGGTATATTGGATTCTTCACCAACTTCAACACACCCTAATTGTCAGAGTAAAGTGGAATAGGTACAATCTGGGTTATTTGTAAAGCAAGCAAAATATTGCACAACCACATTGCCTCACAACCTGCACTGGTAGCTGCCTTGTATTCTGCTTAAGTGGAAGACAAAGCAGCAATATGTTGAAGTTTGCTTTGCCATGGAACAATTCTTGAATTCAAGCCAAAAGTGTAAACTAGTAGTTCATCTCCGATTATCAACAGAACTAGCCCAATCAAAGTCTATTGATCTGGATAGCTTGAAAAATCTACTGACATCTGATATAATATGTCAAACTCAAGTTTTCCTTTGACTATTGTAAAACACATTTCTCTACTTGCCAATGAACTAGTTTTGGTTGTGACAAGAACTATGAAAGATAGCTAACAACAAAACATGGATCGGGTCGAGTGGATGTAAGATAGATCAAACTGCCCACCTATTGTCTATAGAGTAATTCATTTACTGGTTGTGAATCATCATAGGCTGACACCTTCAGCCCGACCTCCATAAGTGTAGTGGATGGATTGTTCTCTTTTTATTCTAAATTTCACCAAGAGTGGTTTGGCATATTTTATCTGTCATAAATCTCAAATGATCAAATTGCCAAAACTCTACATCTAAACAATAGTGTAGGAGGCCGAAATCAATCATGTTAAAAGCAAAACATAAAGAAAATTTCACTTGCTGAAGTGCAATGGCCTTGCTACAAGTGATGGAAGGATCATCAACATAGACAATGAGTATCACTATTTCTTCACCATCATTTTTGACATAAGGATTCATATCATAATGCTTTTTTTTAGTCTAAAATCTTGGAGATGTTGATAAATTTCGATGTCCAAGCTCATGGAACCTACTTAAGCCCGTAAAAGGACATTAATTAGCTTGCAAACCTAATGGTCATGCCTGATATCCGGTATATTTCCTGTTGTACCATGCAAACTTCCTCGTCCTGTTCAAGAAGACACTCTTCACATCCATCTAATGTATCTTTGTTAGCAAATGAGAAGAGATGATTGAAAGCACTTGATGTTTTGTGATCAGTGCAAGATCTTATTTATGCACTTCAAAAATGGTTACAAGAGCAGTTATGGAGGTTATTAGTTAGGCTTTAACTAATAAGCAGTTAAGGTTTTACAATATTTAACACCCCCTCTTAATGACTAAACCGGAAACAACACCAAGTTTGTCTTGAAATTTTACAAACAAAATAGGACCAAATAGTTTAGTCATTACATAGACAGACTGATCAAGAGATATCAATATGAAATCCACAGTCCTCTGACATTTTGCTGCTATCCAATGTGGGAACTTTGGTGTAGACAACAACCGAACATGATAGCCAATAGCAAAATGAAGATCCGACCATGTGGATAGAAGATGTAGCAAGTTGTCCACCAAGTCTCTGATGAGTGATTCATTGATTGGTAATGAATCATCGATGGCTGATGATTTCAGCCCAATCTCGAAAAGTTTGAATCCAGAACCTTGGAGATGCTGATCAAATAAAACATCCCAAGCTTGTAAAGCCTGCCTAAGTCCATACGAGGACTCAATCATCCTGCAAAACAAATGATCACTATGGGGAACCCGAAAACCATCATGCTGCACCATATAGACCTCCTCATCCAAATATTCGAAGAGAAGCAACTGATTTGTGACCATCTTCGCAGTATAAGCATCCTCATCAATTCCCCCTGTTGGGAAAAGCCTTTCGCAACAAGATGAGCCATGTACTTGTGCAAAGTACAAAACGTATCCACCCATTTGTATCCAATGGAGTGTAGAACTGGCCGTTCAGGTACCATACCAAGGTTAGAATCTAGAGCAAAATGACCATGCTGTATTGAACAAACAACCTTATTCTCGGTTCTCTGAGCCAGTGAATTTGACCAAGGCATTCCATCCTCCTGCACAATTACTAGTGCATCCGATTGAGATTGAGGAAGTGCATCCTCTGCATATCTTGTATAGTGGATATTTCCTCCACCACTAATGCATGTAAGTTGACTGGATCAGGGTCAACAAACCTATCCTTCTACACATCTTGTATGGTGGATTCATCCTCCACTCATGCATCTACGTTGATTGTGGTAGAGTCAATGAGTCTATATAGACCACCTTGCCCAATACCCCGGGCAATTACCTTATCTTGTCTCATATTAGACACAAGACACTGTTTTTCAGAGAAATTTACAGCAATACTAGAATTTTCAGTTAATTGAATAATAGATAGGAGATTTTTACTTAGGCTAGGAACATACAAAACATTATTGACTATGATTATTTTTGCATTATTCAATTTTATACGAACATCTCCTATCCCCTCTACTGCATATAACATGCCATCAGCTAAAGAAACTGAATCAAAATGGTTTATACTTGTAGTAAATTTGACATACCAATCTTTACGGCATGTAAAATGCTTGGATGTGCTGGAATCAATGAACCAACTACTGGTATGTGAGTGTGAGTATGATGCCACAAGGGCATACTCTTCTTCATATTCCCCTTCTTCAATTGTTGCCACATTTGTTGCTTGATTTGTTTGTTGAGAAATTGCAAACTGTCGCTTTCGGCAATCCTTTTTCATATGCCCAATCTTATGACAATAAAAACATGTTACCTGATACTTAGAAGATGGATCTGTAGAAATATGTTTCCACTTTTTTTTGCCCTTCGCCTGAGCAATAAGTGCACTCTCTTCTTGTCCAACACTGGACTCTTCTGCTTGTGTCTATCTTTGTTCCATTTGCAGCAGATAGGAACTCACTTGATCAAATGTCAGGTTTTGGCTTTTCGCCATCAAATGAAGAGCCTCCACGAAAGATTCATAGCATGGTGGCAAGTTGTTCAGAACAAGTGCCACCATGTCGTCGTCATCAACCTTCTTGTTAATCGCTGAAAGCTGGTCTCGGAGATCTTTCATCCGAAGTAGGTGATCTGATAGAGAATCACCCTCATTCATCTTGATAGAGAATAACATATTTTTTAGGTACAACACGTGACTTTTCTCCGAAGTCTGATACTTGTTCTGCAAACTGGTCCATAACACACTTGCTATAGTGGGATTCCGGACCTCAAGAATCATATCATTTGACACAGATAGCTTCAACAACAAGGCTGCCTTATGACGCTTGTAATAATCTGAAAAATATATAACAAGTGTTGACGCTGTGGATTGCACCCTTAGAAAGAAGGCTTAGCTTCTCTCTTTCACGCGGCACAATGGAGACATTCCTCCTGCTGTGGGCTCGGCAAATTTGAGGAATGAATCTCTAGATATGGACTAGCTCCCCATGATGCATCTTTGATGGTCTTAACTACTACTGTTAATAATGGGGGGGTGAAAAGAGAGAAGGATATAACAAAAGTAGAACCTATCTAAAACGGTGATGCACCAAATGATTTTGATCGACTTAGCTTATATCAACACTATTATACCAAAAGGGCGAACATACACTTCATCTGAACAAAATACCAGACTGTATGGTGCTTTAACAAGGGGCTTAATGGAGATACAAAGAAAAAGAACCTACCATAGGGGCTGCAGAAGCACACTGTTAGATAATTGCTCTTCTGTCTCTATGCTCCAACTTGGGCACTCCCTGTTAACCTGTAGAAATGGTCTTGGATACACTAGATATGCTGGTATTGATCTATGAAAGCATCAAGATGAAAATGACTAAACACAAAGTTGACACACAGGCATATTCAAAAGTATATCAAATTAGATGGAGGTAAAACACGCTCTTTTGATTCAAAAAGGTAAAATTTGGCAGGGCTTTGCCTTACACAAGTGAGAGATATCCTTTTCAAGCTGAGAGGTTACAATATATAGCATTGAGAGAAAGACTATTGATCCTTCAAAAAACAGGTGACCCATACTGTATTAAACACCTAGGAAAGAGGAATCTGCTCATGCTGCTGTCATCCTTCCATAAATGCCCTGAAAGAACCATGCTATAGATTGTTACGGGTATTGACTTTGCTGCTCAAACTATATTAAATGTTCCTGTTAAAGCATGGGTCGCTTTGTTTTCTGAATGATAAGGCCGACTCTCTATGAAACTTACGCAACTGTCTGCTCATTAATGGTAAACGAAAAAAAGTGGGCCATTCTATTGAATGCTTGCATTCCCTTTGATGACTGCTTGGTGGAGACTATTTCATCTGCAGAAATAACTTCTCTTGCCGACGCCTCCTGTGCCACCTGGACTACTCTATTCGTTCCTACGTTACTTGTCTTTTCCTGGCAACTTGGCTCTCGGGGCTATCTTTTGTTTCCTCCTGGCTCCTTTCCTAGCGGGTCGCTGAGTCTATCCTTTTGGACTTATGCCTTTTAATTCCTTCAGACCTGCGCTTATGAGTTCTTTCGGGCAAAATGTCCGAAAGAAATCTTTCGACCGCTTGTCCGAAAGCACTTGTTCTTTGGCTTCTCTTCAACGGCTAATGCATCCCATCAAAATTGACATCTGCGGGTCTATCACCATTTGAAAACCAACGGCTATTTCACTATCTTGAATTTGACATTCGTGGGCACGTCACCAAGCGTTTGAACCTCCAACGGCTAGTTCGCCATGTTGAAGTTGACGTTCTCGGGCCCGTCATCATCTTTAGTAATTCTTTCGGCTTTTTGCAAAATGAACCCTCCCGAAGAGAAGGTGACCTTTCGGAAAAGAGGAGAGGGTCCTTTTTTGGCAGCCGAGAGCCCTTCGCAAGGGCACCTGCCTTTCGGGTTCCTTCAGGTTCCCTTGTCTTTCAAATTCTTTCAGTCAATATGTCCGAAGGAATTCCCTCAGACATTTTGCCCGAAGGAAATGTGCATTCAATGTCTCGGTCTTCTCTTTGTAAATTTCTTTGGACAAAAGTCTGAAGGAATTCCTTTGGGCATTTTGTCCGAAGGAATTTACCTTTGTCTTCTACATGGATTTTCTCCAGACAAAAAGTCCGAAGAAATCCTTGGTTTTGCCTTGTCACTTTTCTGAAGGAACTTCCCTTTTGGCTTTCGGCCTTGATCTCTTTCAAATGTGTTTTTTGCCCTCTGCAAGGGCATTTGACCTTCGGAGTTTATTGTAGAAGACTTGCATTCCTTTGAAACTGGCCCATTCTTTTGCCAAAAAAGGCTTGTCCAAGGTAATTTGCTGAAGCAAAATAAGCCCCAGATCAACCCGAAAACCTACAAGACTCAAATCACTTGGCTCTTTCGTAGAACAGGCCTATCATAAAGGGAAAAAATGACAATTGCAGTAAGGTGAAGACATTAGAGACTGACTAATCAGGATAGCAAGGAAAGAAAAGAAAGATCGATTTTTGGCTTGCAAGACCAAAATTTGGTCAACATATTTGGCGATTCACAGAGAAAGCATGCCTGCTATGCTTAAGAGAACTGGTGGCTTACAAGTCCGTTGAGTACGGAGTCAGAATACAGTCTGAAAGGCTGACAATAACCTTGAGAAACTTAAGAATCAACACGAAACTTTCACCCCAAACGGTAAACAAAACACACACAAGGCTAAAAAACTACAAACATGCACAAAAGCACTTAGAGAAAATAGGGAAAAAACAGAGAAAATATGTACATAACAAGAGAAGGCTTAGTAACAACGCCTAAGATATATCCTATTAACTGGGATATGTAGTTCCCCGCCATCCAACTTGGAGAGTTGGAATGCGTTATGCTGCTTGCACTGAGTGATAATATATGAACCACTCCATAAGGCATCGAACTTCGTGTGTTTCCTAGGTTTAGCTCGGTCCTCATCCCATTTTAAGACGTCGCCCTTTGAGAAGGCTTTTGATGAGGATTTCTTATCAAAATGCTTCTTCGTTTGCTGCTGACGGCTGGTCATGAAAATGATGGCTTGGTCTCTTGTCTCCTGAAGCTCCATTAATTCACAAAGTCTGACCTCCATGCTGTCGCTTTCTTCCAATTGCAGCTGGTGGGCAAGATCCAAGGCTGGCAATTCAAGCGAAATAGAAAGTTTAGCTTCCCTTCCATACACAACTGTGTATGGTGAATTATCAACTGCTCTTTTTGGAGTGATCTTGTCTGCCCACAGGGTTGTTTTTAGCTTGGCATGCCAAGTCCTCTGATTTTCCTCCATTGTCTTTCTAATGATCCTGATCAGATTCTTATTGGTGGACTCAGCCAGCCCATTTCCTTGTGGATAGTAATTGGAAGAAGTACTAAGGTAGATGCCATATCCTAACACCCACTCGCTTGTTTTGGTTCCCATGAAAGCCAATGTGTTATCTGAGATGATGGTAGTTGGGACTCCAAATCTTGTCACCAGGGCTTCATAAAAGTCTAGGACCGCACTTTCGTTGGCTTCCTTCAAAGCAACAACTTCTACCCATCTCGTGAAATAATCTGTAGCAGTTAAGACCCATTTGTGGCCATCACTAGGAGGGTTGATCATTCCTATGAAGTCTAAGCCCCATTGCATGAACGACTGCTGTACTTGAATAGGTTGCAGAGGCATTGCAGTGAGGCATTGCTTTCTATCAAAGAGCACATTTTTGGCACTTTCGTACCCAGGGATAGGTATCTCTGAATAAAGTGGGCCAAAAGTAACCAACGCTCATAATCCTGGCAGCTGTAGGCTTAGGAGCAAAGTGACCACCAGCTGACCCGTCATGAAATTCGAATAGTACCCTGTTGACCTGATTTGAGTCTACACATCTCAAGAGTACCCCTAAAAAATCCTTTCTAAATAGCACCCCCTCAACCACGACACAAGGAAGCAACTGGAGCCTGAAATATCTCCTCTTAGTCCTATCAAAGCCCTGTGGGCACTCACCAGTGAGAAGGAAATGAATCATGTCTTGTGTCCAATCCTTTATGATTGTAGGTTCCTCTGCTACAGCTTCATCATGGAATAGCAAAATGCCTTTTTTTTGTTGTTTAAGGTCAGTAGCGAGGTGCTCTCACAGCCCTCTTCCCCTTACCAGCTTGGTGGTTTTGATATCCACATCATATTCCATTACCTTGGTGATCCATCCTGCGCTTTTTTCATTTAAGTCATGGCTATCAAGAAATCCTTGACACTAGGATGTAGTACCATGATATGAACTTTGCTGTTTGACAACATATGTCTGAATTTCTTCAAGCTTCGTATAACTACAAGCGCTTGCTTTTCAACATACGTGTACTTAATTTCAAAACTTTCTAGACCTTGGCTAAAGAATGCAAGAGGCTGTTCAAGGTTTTCATCATTTACTTGAGTGAGCATGGCGGAGATTACCTCTTCATTTCTGAAGGTGTAAAGGTTGAAATCTTTGGAGAAGTTAGGATTGATCAAGGTGGGAGCCTGGGCAATAGCTTGCTTAATCTCTTCAAAACTATCCTTCATTTGTGCTGTCCACGCAAACTTCTCATCCTTCTTCAGCATGTAAGTTAGTGGCTTGACTATCTCGGCAAAATTAGGGATAAATCTCCTAATAAAATTTATTCTGCCAAAGAAGCTTTGCAGACTTTTCTTGTGCTTAGGTAAGGATAGCGCTAGGATGGCGCGTACTCTTTTTGGATCAGTGGTCAAGCCCCCTTTTGAAACAACATGACCAAGGAGTTTGCCTTCATGGACAACGAGCACACATTTTTTTGGGTTGAGAGAGATACCAAACTCTACACCTCTCAAAGATTTACCTCAGGTGTTTCAGATGTTGTCCTGCATCTTTAGAGAAAATTGTCACGTCGTCAAGATAGACCAATACAATATTATTTATCAGACCCTGGAAAGCCATGTCCATGGCTCATTGGAAGGTGGCTCCAGCATTTGACAGTCCAAATGGCATCTTCATGTAGGCAAAAGTTCCCCACTTGGTAGTGAAGGCTGTCTTGTACTGATTGCAATCTTGCACTAGAATCTGATTGTGCCATGAATACCCATTCAGAAGGGAGAAACGTTCATTGCTTGTCACCATTTGGAAGATCTGCTCCATAATTGGGAGGGGATAGTGATATTTTAACAAGACCTTATTGAGGTTTTTAAAATCTACATATAGTCTGATCTCCGCATTCTTCTTCCTAACAGGGACTAGATTAGCCAGCGAATAAGAGTGTTTGATAGAAAAAAAATTCTGGATTCAATCAGCTTGGTGAGTTCCTTCCACATGAGAGGCTCAATCTTCAGATTGATAGGCCATTGTTTTTGTTTGATGGGTTTTGCGCCTTCCTCCAGTTCAATGGTGTGTTGGGCCAAGCTTGGGTCAAAACCTTTCAGGTCGCTATACTCCCAAGTAAAAACATCAGCAAACTCTTGGCATAACAAAATGAAAGAATGCCTTTCATCATTTGTGCATACCTTCTCAAGTGCAAGCAACCTGTTCTTGAATATTTTGACTCTTTCATAATTTTCTTTCTTGGTTGTGATGCTTGTTTTGTCATTTTTTAGTTGGTCATCCTCATTGAAGATGCTTTCGAGAGTGACCAACCCCTTGGGAAGTTTGTTATTCTTCAGCTGAACAATCTAGCTGTTGTACTGCTGTTGCAGCTTGGATTGATTCCTAGAAGCAAAATCAACTTCCTCTTGTAAGAAGAGTGCTATCTACTGATCACTGTCACACACCTGCCAATTGGTGACATTATCAAGTACAGAGTGTCTTATTATCACTTTTAAATGGCACAGACTGCTATCCCGACCTATTTCCTTGGGAATGTCAAACTGAGCACCAACTGCTGCTAGTCTGTCTGTTTGCTTATTCTGTTCTCTTGGAATGAAAATAATGTTGAAAGCCAGAAAACTTTCTATTAGGTCCCACACCCTGTGCTTGTAAGACTTAAGCAAGAAAATTTTGGTCAAATTTCACCCTCTCACCTGGTTTACAATTAACTCACTGTCTTCAAAAACTTGCAATTCTTTTATTTCCTTTTTCCTTGCCCACTCTAAACCATGAATGAGAGACTCATATTCTGCAACATTGCAAATGCAAGAAAATTGAAACCTGAAAGTTGAGAAGTATCTCTCATTTGATGGTGAAATTAACATTACTCCACCATCAGCTCTCAATTTGCTTCTCGAGCCATCGAAGAAGAGTTGCCATAAACCAGAACTCTCTTAGTTTGCCTTCATCAAAATTGGCACGAAAGTATCTTCTTCATGCATGCAATAAGCTCCAAGACCTGCCTCTTTAATGAACTTGTATAGATCATGCTCGAAATTGTCACTTCCCCATTCATCTAAGAGTAGGTTAGCAACCCCTTCAAGGGAAGAGGGTGGAGATTGGTCCATTTGAAATTCTTCTTCGTCAATGATGGCGTAACTGACGTTTGCCACCTTGAGTGAGTATGACTTTAGATGATCTTTGTGGATGGGCTCCGACTCAATCTTCACTTTAGTTCCATATTTGGTTTTAAAAACCATGTAAGACCAGTTGGTTTCTAAGTACCTGCCTATTTTGAACGTGAAATCCCTGGATAAGCAGAGAGCAAAGTAGGAACATCCTCCACTACCACGTCGTGGGGAACGGAGAAGATTGGACAGGCTTGCAGCGTTAGATTCAAGCTTCTTACCACTCCTAATGTTTTAGGTAGTGATCCATCTAACTACAAGACTCCCTTGGTCATTTCCTCATATTTGAGTCCCAGCTTATTTGCTATGCATTTGGGCATCACTGAGGTGCTTGCTCCACTGTCAATAATGCAATTGTGAACCAAAAAATCTCCGATGACTAAGGATAGATAGAAAGGAGGAACCTTTTCATCCTTCTTTGCTTGACCTACCATGGAAGGGTGCCCATTCATAATCAACACATTATCGGCCTTTGCTGGGACAACTTGTTCATTCAGCCCGTGCAATTCCTTCTGGAGTATATCCTTTTGTCCCGATATTGCTAAGAAATCCCATAGTGAGATATTCATGTGCATCTTTTTTATCTGTTTGATCACATTGATCTGAGGGTTGCTCCCTTTTGAATTTTTTTTGGGGGCATTTACACCCTGAGGTGCAAGCCGAGGATTTGAAAGTGCAACCGACGGCTTGTAATTTGGAAACTTCTGGTTCACTTGTAATGAAAAAGATGTTGCAGACGCTTGAGTAGCTGTCTGAGCTTTCTCCATAGCTCTCTTTTTGGAGCTAGTATTGGATACAACACAATCACCTTGGTTATTTAGACTCCCCACATAATAGAATTCTCTTTCCAGGTGGTTCATGAGAGTGGAATCGGACTGAGCCTGCCTGTTGTCCATCCCAGATTGTACTAATGCCTCAAAACTTGGGAATTGGGTTGTTTGATTGTCCTGTACATATATGGATTTGGCAACTCATTAGTATAAGCAACCTGTTCTTGACCATACCTCAGGGGTGGGCAATTAGGTTGTTTTTGTACCAGATTATTTTGAGTGGGAACAAGAGCTTTAGCCGATGAAGGGGCATCTGGATTATAACCTTAATATGGTTTGGCTTGAGTAATTTGACCCTGTCATTGGTTATAATTTTGGAAAGGAGGTCTATTTGTTTGTCTGAATTGCTGGTATCCCCGGTTCGGCCGATGGCTTTGAGCTTGTTGCCTCTTGAGAGCCACTAATTCATTGGTTACACTTTGTAACAAGCTCTTAACTTCATGGAGGTCATTTGGTGAGGTCGCAGTCGGCTTTTCTACACCAGGCAAAAGAGCTAAGGTGGGTACAACAGTCTGAACTGAGGGTGGTAATTCGAGAAAGAGTGCCATATGAGGTTTAGGAGCTATCTTTTCTGCTTGCACCAAACAATTTTCGGCGGCTATGGCTATTTCATAGCAAGCGGGTAACACTTGTCCTCCCATGGACTGTATCATGACAGCAATGTCGCTGTTCAAAGCTTTTAAGTAGTAAAAGAAAGCATAGCTTGGGGTCGGCCTCACTAAAATGGGGATTCTATTCCAAGTCTTTTGGAACTTGGTATTAAAATCTTGCATAAATTCATGTGGAGCTCTTTTCATGGTGGTCAATTGCTCAGCAAGAGAGAGATGATCACTCTTCTCCCTGAATCTATTTATCAAGAGGGTGCCTAATTCATTCCATGAGCCAACTGAATTCATAGGCAAGGTCCCATACCAGTCCAAAACTTTACCCTTAAAAGACAATGCCAGTAACCTAATGGCTATGTTCTCTTCGGTGACATTATGAATGTTACAGAGGTTGGCGATATTTCTGATATGCTCAATAGTGATAATAGGCCCCTCTCCATTAAAAGGAGGAACACTCTTAAGGGCTGTCCTTGGGATTGGATCGTACTGCAGGGGGTTTAAAGGGCTTTGACCATGGAAGGCTACAAAAGGTAAAGCCATGGCGATGACAGAGTTCAACCGGGGTCTTCTTGTGTAAGTATATTTTATGGCAGGTTTGGGAAAATGATTTGCTATATAGGGATGAGTCCTTGCAAACCTTAGCCGCTTTGCTGAGTTTAAGGGCAGCTCAATGAATTTGAAAGGGACACCTTGGCAGAAGATCTTGTGGTGACCTTAGGTATAGGATGCCAGGATCATCTTTGACCAGAGACTGAGTTCTTAAAAATGGAGTCACCAGATGTTGGGTTTGTTTGCTTACTCTTGCAGTAACAGGACCAGCACCAATCTTGAAACTTCTCTGAGCATTAAAAAAAATGGTCCCACCAGGTTTACCAAAAACTGTTGACATTGTGGATTGCACCCTTAGAAAGAAGGCTCAGCTTCTGTTTTCCATGCGGCACAATGGAGACATTCCTCCTGCTATGGGCTTGTCAAATTTGAGGAATGAATCTCTGGATATGGGCTAGCTCCCCATGATGCATCTTTGATGGTCCTTAACTACTATTGTTAATAATGGGGGGGGGGGGTGAAAAGAGAGAAGGATATAACAAAAGCAGAACTTATCTAAAACGGTGATGCATCAAATGATTTTGATCTACTCAGCGTATATCAACACTTTTACACCAAAAGGGTGAGCGGACACTTAATATGAACAAAATACCAGACTGCATGGCGCTTTAACAAGGGACTTAATTGAGATACAAAGAAAAAGAACCTACCATAGGTGCTGCAGAAGCACACTGTCAGATAATTGCTCTTCTGTCTCTATGCTCCAACTTGGACACTTTCTGTTAAACTGCATAAATGGTCTTGGATACATTAGATATGCTGGAATTGATCTATGAAAGCATCAAGATGAAAATGACTAAAAACAAAGTCGACATAGGCATATTTAGAAGTATATCAAATCAGATGGAGGTAAAACACATTTTTTTGATTCAAAAAGGTAAAATTTGGCAGGGCTTTGCCTTACACAAGTGAGAGATATCCTTTTCAAGCTGAGAGGTTACAATATATAGCATTGAGAGAAAGACTATTGGTCCCTCAAAGAACAGGCGACCCATACTGTATTAAACACCTAGGAAAGAGGAATCCACTCATGCTGCTGTCATCTTTCCATAAATGGCCTGAAAAAACCATGTTGTAGATTGTTACGGGTATTGACTTTGCTGTTCAAATTGTATTAAATGTTCCTGCTAAAGCATGGGTCGCTTTGTTTTCTGAATGGTAAGGCTGCCTCTCTATGAAACTTATGCAACTGTTTGCTCATTAATGCTAAACGAAGAAAAATGGGCCGTTCTATTGAATGCTTGCATTCCCTTTGATGACTGCTTGGTGGAGACTATTTCATTTGTAGCAATAACTTCTCTTGCCGACGCCTCATGTGCCACCTGGACTGCTCTATTTGTTCCTGCGCTACTTCTTGTCTTTTCCTAGCAACTTGGCTCTCGGGGCTATCTTTCGTCTTCTCTTGGCTCCTTTCCTAGTGGGTTGCTGAGTCTATCCTTTTGGGCTTATGCCTTTGAATTCCTTTGGACCTGCGCTTATGAGTTCTTTCGAGCAAAATGTCCAAAAGCACTTGTTCTTTGGCTTCTCTTCAATGGCTAACTCATCCCATTAAAATTGACGTCTGTGGGCCTGTCACCATTTGAAAACCAACGACTATTTCACTATATTGAATTTGACGTTCGTGGGCACGTCACTAGACGTTTGAACCTCCAATGGCTAGTTCGCCACGCTGAAGTTGACATTCTCGTGCTCGTCATCATTTTTAGTAATTCCTTCGGCTTTTTGCAAAATGAACCCTCCCAAAGGGAAGGTGACCTTTCGAAACAGAGGAGAGGGTCCTTTTTTGGCAGCGGAGAGCCCTCCGTAAGGGCACCTGCCTTTTGGGTTCCTTCCGGTTCTCTTGTCTTTTAAATTCCTTCGAACAAAATGTCCTAAGGAATTCCTTCGGACAATTTGCCCGAAGGAAATGTGCCTTCAATGTCTCAGCGTTCTCTTTGTAAATTTCTTCGGACAAAAGTCTGAAAGAATTCTTTCGAGCATTTTGTCCGAAGGAATTTACCTTTGGTTTTTTACCATTGTCTTCTACATGGATTTTCTTCGGACAAAAAGTCCGAAGAAATCCTTGGTTTTGCCTTGTCACTTTTCCGAAGGAACTTCCTTTTTGGCTTTTGGTCTTGATCTCTTTCAAATGTGTTCTCTGCCCTCCGCAAGGGCATCTTGGGTCCAAAGTTGCCCTTCGGAGCTTGCTTGAATGGTCCCATTTGTCACCTTCCTGCCCTCCGCAAGGGTACTTGACCTTCGGAGTTTTTTGTAGAAGACTTGCACTCCTTTGAAACTGGGCCATTCCTTTGCTAAAAAAGGCTTGTCCAAGGTAATTTGTTGAAGCGAAATAAGCCCCAGATCAACCCGAAAACCTACAGGACTCAAATCACTCGGCTCTTTCGTAGAACATGCCTATTATAAAGGGAAAAAATGACAATTGCAGTAAGGTGAAGACATTAGAAACTGACTAATCAGGGCAACAAGGAAAGAAAAGGAAGACCAATTTTTGGCCTGCAGGACCAAAATTAGGTCAACAATAGGGCTTGCCTCAGTACCAAGAATAATTTTGTCACAATTGCTATATTCTGCAATCGTTAAAATTTTATGACTCCACATGTTATAATTTTTTCCAGTCAATTTTTGGGCTTCTGGAAGGACTAGGTTTTGGATATTTGCTATTTTTCACTCCGAAAAATAATTTTAAACAAATAAAATAAAATTTCCCAAATTTCTGCAAGATTGAACTATATATATATATATATATATATATATATATATATATATATATATATATATATATATATTTTAAATTTCTTGATTCCGTTCAATCTTTCATTCGTTCGAAAAACATATTTTTAAAAAATCCAAAAAATTATTAAAAAACCCACGAAATTTTTTGGGGATTGTGCCCGTCCTCTTCCTTGTTGGTTTTCGTGCCATTTTCCATGACTGGTTTGCTTTTCGTGCCCTAGCATGATGCTTTTGCAGGTGTTGTTCTTCCTTGGGATTTTCACAAATGTGTCTGTTGTTGGCTCGAATGGGATTGCACTTTCCATGAACCCTCTACGACCTGGCTATGTCGTCTCTACTGGATCTCGCATCGTGCCTTCCGCTGATTGCTTGTCTCCTTCCCCAACCCTGTTCACGATCTCCTCGTTTGGATTGTGTTCTTCCTTGTCTATTTACTTCCGCATGTGCCTTCCACGATTCTTCACGAAAAACCCTTCGTGATTGCTGGAAATGGTGATTTTATCCTCGCGTTGTCCTTTGGCGTGTCTGCCATGACTGTTTGTGAGACCCACATGAAAATCCTATGCGATTTTCGTGCCCTACGTGCTTCTAAAAACGTGACTGTGTTTTTCTACAATCCTGATTGAGTTTTCTTCAATGCCCTTCATTTTTTGACTCTTCAACCTTCATGACTGCTGTGAAATTGGGATTGGATTTTCTTCACGTTTGCGTGTTTGCCTTCTTTGATGATTTGTGAGCCATCCTCTTCTTCGACTCTGCAACTGTACGACGTCCTTAATGTTCAACGTCTTGCGTGACTGGCGTCTAGTTCCCTTTACGGGATTGTAAACCCTTGATGTTCCTCAACGAGTCTGCAAACTTATCTTCTCGTCATCTCGTTTATACCCTAACACCAGGGTTTCCTCGAACGAATCATCGTACCTTTCCTGGCTTCCTTGAGTGGTGGCTCTGATACCACTATTAGCAAATGAAAAGAGATGATTGAAAGCACTTGATGTTTTGTGGTCAGTGCAAGATCTTATTTATGCACTTAAAAAATGGTTACAAGAGCAGTTATGGAGGTTACTAGTTAGGCTTTAACTAATAAGCAGTTAAGCCTTTACAATATTTAACAATCTTCCACCTAAAATGGGTAGCTATGGAGATAAGATAAGATAAATATATTAATGTCCAACTAATGACCATAAAAGTAGGTCAAAGGGACTGCAGATTACAAAAATGTGTCAGGGAAAAGCAAGAAACCAAAAAGGTATCCGAAAACAAGAAAAACAATGCTGAAAGAAATAGTATAAAACATGACAAAGAGTGACCCCGCTCAGAGCGAAACACCAAAGGACCCAACCACGCTCAGGTCCAAAGAAGAGAGCAAAAGAAATGAGCAATCTCCAAAAATCTGTAAACATCGGGAGCAAGAGGATGATCCCTAAGAAAGAAGAACCAAGAGGGAACCCATCAAGAGTTTGATCTAACTCTCCTAGCATCCAAGGCCGACGAGAAGAAGCTCCAAATAGAAGTTTGATCCGAAGAAGGGGAGGTATGATGTCTGGTTTGTCCTCCAATCCTCTGCTTAGAAGGAAAAGTCCTCTGTGAAGGTCTAGTGGATCTAGTCTACCTCTTGATGCTGGGTTTGAAGTGAATATGTTGATGAAAACTCGAGGAACTATGAATAATGTCTCTAGGCCTCACTGATATGGAATGTTGGATTGTATTGATGTCAATCTGTCGCTTAGAGCCTCTCCTCGAAGGTAGCACCGTGAAAAAGGAAGTAATCTACTGAGTGGGGACTTGTCTAGTGGGTCTCTGAATAAAATGATCACAAAGCTTAAGAGCTTCCTATATATATAAAGCCAAACATCTTTGGTCCTCATATCTGAAGAAGTCATAAAAACTCTGTCCTCCTAAATAGGCAGTAAAACCTGCCTCTGATTTCATAGCAAATGGGACAACAAAAGATGAAGTGATCCTTGGACTCTATCTCTTGGATGCTACATAACTGACAAATCCTGTCTGCTCGATCTATCTGGTGATTTGTCTCAATCCTAAGCTGATGAGACCCCACTTGAAACTATCCTAATGGGATGCGAAGAGAGTGTATCCAATGTCGGAATGTATATTGTGGACAAATGATAAGCCCATCACTCAGCTCCAAGAAGTGCTCTGCATAAAATGCCATCTTAGGGCGTAACCCCCCAGGTGGGTTTACCCATGTAGTATGGATAAACTGTCTATAAATATCATCGCTAATAATCCGGTTCAACCCCTGTTTAGTGGTTAGAAGATGAGTTGGTGCATCTAAGGAGTACATAAATGGAGGAAATCGGTCCATCCCGATTCCCACAGACTCCAATAGATCAAAAATTTCTGTATACCAACAACTTCCATGGGTCGAAGGAGCTGAGAGAGCAAGATTCTTTGAAGAACAATATGCTAATTATGGGTATCTGTCACGTCCACTCACAGAATCAACAAACCTCCGTATGTGATCTATGAAAGTGATCAGATCAAATATTGTCTCCAGTCGGAAGGGTCGGGCTCCAAACACTGCAAGAATAATGTGTTGGGGAACTGTCTGCTTACATCTGATTATGCAGTAAAGGAGAAGTGTTTGGACCCTCTCAACAGTAGCCCAATCACCCTCATGTAGAGAGGGCTCCCAAACTATAGATTCATAGAGAATTGTGGGTCTGATAAGTGTATCCATGAGTGACATCCTGGAAGAGATGCCCTGAAAGTGATGCCGAAAACATTGTCATTCAAGGAGAGCTAAAGAACCATAACCTTTGTTTATTCTACGCTGGAGTGCCTGCCTCAAGCTGAAACCTGGACCAGAAAATTGCACTCCCAGATAAGTATAGGAAGTGGTAATCTCAACCTCCTTTCCTCTAAAAAAGAAATGGAGCTGGGAGGTCTTCAAGCCATTAAATACCATGACCGTGGTTTCCCCCAAATTAACGGTCAGTTGTCGGAGATCGCAAAAGAGAGCCAAAGCATCCAACTGCCACTGTAAGCCCTCAGGAGAAGAGGTTAGGAGAACCACATCGTTCGGAAACAAGAGGATAGAAATCAGAACCTGGTGAAGAAGACACCCATTGCTAGCCTGAATATGTTCATGAAGAAAGGTCTCTAACTCATCAATGTATATCCCAAATAAGGTTGGGGACAAAGTGCATCCTTGCTTGACCCCAATGATACTCCTAATAAAGTTTGAAATCCCATGAACCGTGCGAAGATGACCAAGAACATTTTCGTATAATCTCATAATGGCTGCCAAGAGGGTCTCAGAAATGCCAATATTCCTAAGTTTTTGGAAAAGTGCCTCTTTTGGAATAGAATCAAACGCTTTCCTAAAGTCAACAAAACAACCATAGACTTTGGATGAGCGATGACGTGCTTCCTCAATAATGGCCTAGAGTGTGAAAATATGATCAATGGTCTGATGGGCTGGTCTAAACCCTGTCTGTCCCCTAGCTCTGAGGTGTCTTTGCTCTAACTCTCTCGAAAGCTGCATGTGTAATACAATAGCATACAATTTCGAGAATGTGTGTCCAACCATGATCGTCCTGTAATTATTAGGATCTAAACAGGAGCCTACTTTGTGAATCGGGTGAATAATGTGATGTGACCAAGAGGGTGGTGTTATGACATTAATTTGCACCATTGGAGAGAGTTATTCAGGTACCCTCCAACTAAGCCATAATATTGGGACAACCCCAGGCTGTGGGCAACCTATGATGGGGCTGAACCTCTAGAGAAGGTTGGCTTCCTCTTGATGGATCACCTAAACTAATGTTATCACGGGGAAAATGGTTAGAAAAGGGGGAAGGGATCTTAAGAAAGTTAACCAGGTGATGCACCAAATAAAAATGGGAAACTCCCATAAGCTTGAACCCACACTAGATCAACACAAGACAATGCTAGGTCACACAACCTCACAATCTAGCTTAGCGCATAAGTGTTTCATCGACTAGGTTCAGGCATAACACTAATCCAAACCTACATTAGCTTGAAAACACTCTAGAAGAGGCAATGAAGGACAATGGATATGGAAGAATCTTTAGAAGAATCTCCTTCACAAGGCCATCATGCACAACTCATTAAACATTGATTCAAGGCAAGAGATAGGTAAAGAAAGTCTTTTATTGCATCAAGAGGTAGTTCTTACAAATGCTTGAGAGGGTTTAGCCTAATCAAGATGAGCATATTTTGCAATATCTCAGAGAGTCCCCTGCTCTTCAAGATCAAAGAGTCTTTGTGAGAGTCTAGAAGTCGAGAGAGAGCTTTACAAATGAGAAAGAATTGGGTGATATAGGAGAAAAGGAGAGAGAAGAGGGAGCACGTTAACCAAGAACAATCAATGATCTGCCACCTTTCAATGAATGCTCCACCACACTTAATCCAATCTGGACTAGCCTTTCATCAACAAGTTAACCTGCATTTGCTCCAATTAGTCTTCAAGCTCTTCTCATTGGCTGAGAAATGCACTAGAAGACAAGAGTCTGTTTTGTAGATGACGAATCGTGATCCTTTCAAGGAAGAAAAATCCTTAAGATTTGAACAACATTGAATGCTCCAACCGCTTCTCTAACCACCAGATCTCTTTGCTTTGATCTTCCATGCCACCTTCCACTTGCTTTCACTGTTTATGAGAACAAAATCCTCATATCTATAATTCTGACAGAGCCATGCTTATGTCTGTTTTGAGCAGCTGCAAGTATCTACTTGTCAAGGATATGATTATGTCGATAGATGAGACATTTCTCCATAATCACATATTTGTCCCTACTTTAAAATCTGTACATAGGTCTTACTATAGATTGAAAATCAATCTCATTTATTGGTTTTCATATAGCTATAATATCGATGAAGACCTGCAAATTGCATAGCCTTGTTCCTAGAATATATTAGGTTTAAACAAACCTATCCTGCATCTAAACCTTGTGGAAGCCAAGGACTCGTTATCTGCATAGATCTTCTTTAAAGAGCAATGATCATAGTCACGAAACAATATTGCGACCCTAGAAAACGGGCCTCGTAAGTTCTAAATCTTCGAACCAGAGGTCGAGACTATGATTTAATGGCGATGGAACTTTAGCGTTGACAACCCCTGACTGTATCACTACATCTTATGCTTAAGGATGCTCGACTGAGCTCTAATGGTGACATGCCTTTTGAAACATTGCTCTGGTTCGACCTCTACTCGAAGTTTCATGTCTTTGACTTTTAACATTGATCGTCGATCTGTGATCCAGGCCTTCATGATTAAGACACTTGGCAATTGCGTGTTTATCCTTAGGATATGTTGTCAGTTTCATCTGCTCCTGTGCTTGCGCCACGTGTTGACCTCACGTTTAATCTGAGCTCATTGACCTTTTGACCCTACGCACACCGTTGATCTGCTTTTGCACGGCTTGAACGTGCTCCATAGATCTTTTGCTAGTTTAACGCGGTTAAGACACTTGCCACCCACGCATTTGCCTTTAGGATCGGCTAACCTTTTGACCCACCGCTCGTCATCGATCTGCTTTGGTACGATGGATTGCACACCGTTGGTCTATTTGGGCCCATTGGCCTTGTTAGTCGACGCGCGCCGTTTGAGCGTCTTCGAGTTTCTGCGATTTGGACACTTGTCAGCGGCGCGTTCATCCTAGGAACATTTGAATTCAAATGGCTATTTGCCAAGGCCCAAATTTGACGTCTGTGTGCACGTCCCATTCTGCAAGTCTAACTTTAAAAGCTTATATCTCGAGATAACAAGCTCATCAAGATACCAAATTTGCAGAGGATGATCTTGGCACTAAATGCATCATTTTCACGCAATCTTTTGGCCTTGATTGATTTCCCAAGTGCATATATCAAATGTGCAACCAAACTGATCTGTCCATTTCTGCATGATGTTTGATGACGGTCTGGTCCATCTTCTTCACTTGCTTAAGTCATTTGATCATTCGGTCAATCAAGAACTCTGCTCAGCTAATCTGTCCAGGGAAAAGATTTGTATGTGGGCCAAATTTGGCCAACATCTTTGGCGACTCACAGGGAAGCATGCCTGCTATGCTTGAGAACCCAGACTAGTTGCCTTGTCTGATCCATTGGGCATGGGGTCACAAGCTCTACTCTCAGCTGATCTGAATTGTTACAAGGCTGCCCCTTTCCAAAAAACCTCCTCTTGAAGCAAAAAAGAACCAAAATAAACAAAACAAAACAAAGGCAAGTGCATGCAGGCACTTGGAGGAAAGAAAAGCAACTAACCTACTAAACAAATGTGCACAAAGGCACTTAGAAGAAAGCATGAAATCTACTCTAATAAATACAATATTGTACAACAATTTACAAGCACCTATCTTCTGGGTCAAATGTGAAACTTTTAGTATCATTCACTTGTAACAAACCAAGATGAAAAATACCTTGCTTTAGAGGTACCAGAAATGGTGAACCAAGTAGCTTGATGGCCAATCCTTTTGATGTGCTCTCCAATGAATGAAATTGAACAAACATGTCTCCAATGTAGACATATTGGTCCAAGTCTTCCAAGCTTGGTTCATGTTGGACTATGGGAGCACTTGCTTGATGTTGTTGATCACTCTTGAGAAAGCTTTGCATGAAGATTTCATTTAGTCTCTTGGGAGCATCTGCACTTGGTTCACTTGGAGGGTCAAAAAGACCATGTTCTTCCACTTTGTCCTTGTGTAAATTAGGACTGATCATGCTTATAGCAGCATGCTCATTATGTTTTGGAGGAAGGACACATCTCTTAGACTCTTCAAACTCGTTGGTTATGGCATTGAACCACTGTCATAACTCGACAGGCTCTTCATTGGTATGCTCATCAAATTGCATCACCTGAGCACTTGAGATGTCTCCTTGATCAACGTCACTCAAGATTTCATCTTGATCTTTAACTGCAAATGAGGGTTGACTTAACCATCAAAGGTCTGAAATATCACACCTGTCTTGCTTAAGCTTTGATCTGCTTTCCTCTAGCTCCAACATATCAGGGCTATCCTCAACTAACACCTCATCTTGAAGTGGACCAACCTCAGGAACCTGGTTTTGATCCTCTTCTTCGTCTATGTAGGATGGACCTTCAATAGTCCATTCAAGGTCTACTCTATTTTCAACTTGAGGATTGTCCTCATCAGGATCCAATTCATTAGTGTCAAAGCCATACCAAGAAGGTTGGTTCAAACCTGATTCTTCCCCTTCTGAATGAAGTGGGCTGTCTATTATGATCTCATCATAGACACTTGAATTGTCCTCTTCAGGTTCACCAATGACTGCAAACTACTCTATCCTTTGTAAAACATGTTCTTTCTTCAGGAGGGAGATGGTGGGAGGGTGAAGAAGTTCACCTTGCTTGCAGCTTAAGAGAGTGTCCTTTTAGCTAGGGACTTTGAATGGCTTCTTTGGTGGCTCTTGAACTGGTGCTTGAACCTCCATAACCAACACCTCCTCCTTATTTATGCCCTTCTGAGCTGATTTCCATGATGGAAATGAGTATGGAACAAACACTTTTTTTTTCGTTTGAATGGTTATAGGAGGGGGTTGCCTCACAAGTGAGGGCATAACATAGCCAAGGTCAAATGTATTGGAGAAGATCCATGATGGAATGGCTTCATGCTCTTGAATGGGAATGGGCGTAGGGGTAGGAGAGGGCAAATTGATTGGCTCAGGTTTGACATACTCTTTCTCCCACTACTCAAACACTTTTTCAATGGATAATACGCACCTTTTCAATTCTTGCTTCTCACTCTGTGGATACTCAGCGTCCTCAATTAGTGCCCATACGTTCCAAAACTTTTGCAAGAAGATTCCTAGCCCCTCTATGGCATGAATGGGGAATTCTTGTCCAAGCTTAATCCCCTCATTGATTTTCATGATTGTTCTGCCTTGGTCCAGTATTGCCTCTCTGAGTTTTGACAAGGATGGACTTTGACAAGGTTGACTAGGGGGCTGATCAGGAACTCTTGAAGGTTGACCTTGAGGATCTTGGAGGGGAGAGGACACATAAGACTGATCCAAATGAGTTTGTTGCTCTTCATAAGGTATCAACACACTGTCTGCATTTTGGATCATGCTTCTCATCATTGCTATGTCCTCATTCCTACAAGATGACCATTGTTCACCCTCACAAACTGACCATCTGTTCTTGACAAACTGAAGATCACTCCTTGCCTCTTGTAGAACATGGATAAGGATGACTGGAGAAAACTCCAAAACCCTACCAATCTCCCTTATCAACTCAATATAAACTGATAATGCTTGCTTGACTCCTGACAAGGATGTAACAGGATAAGCCTGGTCTTGTCAAGGGGAATTAGAAGATTGATTTGAATGCAAAGGAGGCTGACCTTTGTCATATTATGGCTTAGTCGGAGGGAGTCTGAAAAACTCTCTCCAAGGGTGTGGATTAATGTCATAATAGGTGGGAAACCCGAGCAAACCACGTGGTTGAAAAGATCAACCAAATAGCTTCCAAAAGCTCTAAAACCATGTTTGAAGAATTCGGCTTGGAAACCTTCTTCATCGGCTGCCTTGATACTATTCATCACTTTCACCACCTCTCTAACATTCATGTATGTGAAAAAGTGAGAAGAAGATGGTGGAGAAGCAACATGGGTTTGCATTTGGCCAGTAATATCATAAAGGGTGGAGGTATGGGAAAGCATGGATGTGGGATTAAGCTCAGTGGGGAGGAGAGAATGTCGTGGGAGGATGGTATGCCAAAGACTTTGGGGGAGTGAATGTAGGAAGCCCATAAGATCCGTCTCCTTTGAGAAATAAAAAGGTGTTTCTTTCGTCAGAGAAGGCAACGATAGGATGATTTTAAGGCTGGGTATGAGGAGCGAGAATGGAGGAAGGCATATCGACGCTGACGGTGGAGAGTTCTACAGTCATCATCATACCACTTATTCATGGGGCAAGATCTATTAGATTGATGGGAAGTAGACGTAGATCTGTTGTAGTCGGGAAAAGATTTGAGGGCAGCTTCCCAAATAATGGAGGAAAGACGTGTACTTGGAATTAACACAACCAAGTGAGAAGAATTGGGGTTCTAGAGGTAGAAGCTAACGGATGTGAGAAAGGAAAATGTCCGATTCCCCATTCTAAAATTGGAAAATGGTACATGGTATACTGAAAGAGGGGTTTGTAAGAGGGGAGAAATAAGCTCGGATGGAGAAAGAGAGAAGAGTATGGTCCACAAGGGTAATGGGGAAAGTGGAAAAATGACGGATGAAGGGCAAAAGGTTCTGATTGGATAAGACGTAATCCACCACACTCTTACCTCCCTCATGAGGTGTACATGTGAAAATGTGAATTTGGAAAGCAAGGCAGCCCATTAAGAATCAACAAATCATGAGATTCCCCCAACTGTAAGAGGTGTCTTCTGTATGCTGTGTAAGGACTTGAAGCATCATCTGACCTCCTATGCAACCCCACTGACTCTGAATCAATCTCTTGTGTGTAGTGTATCAACGAAATGATCGTGGAGAGGTATTTGAAAGTCTTTGGTACGGGCATTGAAGTCACCAAGAAGGACAATTTCTCCAACAGTTGAAATTTGAGAAATCTTGGTATACAAATTTATAAAAGGTCCCCCCTCAGGACCACTATGAATGGCATATGATGAAGGTGTTGGAGGAAAGTATCAAACTGCAATGTAAATATCTTTGGAAAGTGGGGCAGTCCCATTAATCCGGACCCACACGAATCTAGCAAATTCATCAGAGACATCCACTTAAATTCGGCTCTAGAGTGAGTCTCTAAATAAACAAGCCACCCCACTAGAACCTCTAACCCCACCAGAAGTCCTAGTCTCCTGACGACAAGCTGAAAATCAATGGTATCCTGTAATGTCTGGGAGAGGCCATACCGGGCTCTCATGCGTCTCTGTAATAAAAAGAATGTCTGATGACCCAAGAGTGTCAAACATTAGGCCTGGAGAACACCATAAAGCGTTGTTGCAATTCCAAGAAGCAATGGAGATGTCATCACCGCCCATTGAGACCCGGGGTTGTCGTCATGTTGATGGTTTAGGGCATGACCACCCCGGTGGAGAACCAACTAAAAGGGGGCCATCTTAGCACCAGGAGCAAAAGTCTCCTTGTAGTCTATCCTTTCCTATTGTGAGTAGCCCTTAGCAACAAGATGAGCTTTGTACTTGTCCAAAGCACCTTTTGCATTACATTTCACCTTATACACCCATTTGCATCCAATGGGCTCTTTACCTTGAGGCAAATCCGCCAATTCGCCTAGGATGATTCTTAATTAGGATGTCATATTAACCTGCATGACTACTTCCCACTCAGGTTTTCCCTAGGCTTCTAAATATTATTATGATCCAGTTACCTTGATTAGATCTGATGAAAGAGAAAAATAAACATGCTCATCAAAACCAACAATCTGTTTCCCCACTCTTTGAAACCATACATTTGACTGAGGAAGATCATCCTCCCACACATCTTGCATTGTATTATAATATGGTTTAGGCCTCTGTTGCTAAGATAATACCACTTAGGCTTTTGTTGCTGGTATAATGCCACTTAAGCCTATGTTGTTGAGATACAATAAAAGAAACATTGTTTTTCTTTTACATCAACATCTCTGCTAATGATTACCTTATCAATAGAAATATCAAGAAGTATGTAAGCCTTAGACTATTCGCTATAGCCAACAAAGAAATATATTTTACTTTAGGAATCTAACTTACTTCTCTTGCCATCATGAACCAAAACATAAGCAACTGAACAAAAAATGCGTAGATGATTTACCTTTGGTTTTTGTCCTAACCATATTTAACAAGAGACGTGGGGCTACGGGTACTAGTATGTGGATGGAAATGCCATTCAAGTCAGGGTTCGTGAGTAAATGAATGAGGGTATGGCTATATTGTATATAAATATTGCCGTCAAAAAATGTGGGAACGGTTATGGATACATGGTCCTTGTTCCTATATTGGAGTTTCCTATTAACTACGGGCCTAACCATGATTCTTTAGGAGTAGCATCCTACAAGGCTTTGCACAGACTTCTGTTCAGAAGATATACCGTCGTGTGAATTGCTTCACCCAAGTATCTATATGACACACCTTGGTTGTGCATCATGCACTAAGCCATTTCCATAAGAGTCTTATTCCTCCTTTCAACAACCCCATTCTATTGAGGGGTGTACAAAGTTGACAATTGCCTTTTAATTCCCTCCTTCTGGTAATCCTTCACATGCATGGAAGTAATCTCTCCTCCATTATCTACCTTGACAGTTTTTATACATCTACTAGTCTATTTTTCTACCAATGCTTTGAATTTGACAAAGGTACTAAAGCTTTCATATTTCTTCTTTGGAAAGTAGACCCACATTTTCCATGAGAAATCATCAAATAAAAGGAGAAAATACCTTGCTCTTAGAACATTTGTTGATTTCCAAGATGGTTAGCATAGATCTGCAAGAATGAGATCAAGAGCCCCTTTGGCATGCCCTGTATACAATGGGTTAGGATCAACTTGCAACTATTCTATCTATTAAAGATCAAGACTCAGAGAAGGTTAATCAAAGGAACCCAATGATAATGATTCGAGATGTGACCAATGGATCCGCAAACCTAGTAAGAGGAACACCTACAACACAATGTTAAAGGAAGGGGGTCCAAATCCTTTAGGCCAATAACATAATGAAATAGCTCTAAATAGATCTCTATTTGTAAATAGTTTAATATTGCAACCAAGCAATGTAAGTAAGAGGAAGGGTTAGAAACATATCAAAATGGGTAAGGAGCCATTGTAGGCAAATGAGGGCCTAGGCTACCTAAGGTGGATAAATGACAAGTTTAAATAATCTTATAGCCACACTAAGTTCAAGTGTAAAGAGAATTCAAACAAGGAGATACAAATTCATTAACCAAACACTTATGCAACTTCTATGTATCAAAAAGAAAGAGCTAGGGTTATAACACACTTACCTTGAACAAAACCTGTCGAGCTTCAATCTCCCCCTTGGCCAATGGTGCTTTGCAAGAGATTATTGTGGTTGTAAGGATCTCAAAGGCTGAATCAAACTCTAGGCTAAAATGAGTCCTCCATTGCATCGAAGACTCCACAAGACAAGCTTTTCTTCCAAAACAATATCTAAGCAATAACTCCTCCAATGGAGACTCAGGGTAGAAGTGCGAGCAATAACAATTGAAAATGAATGTTCCTCTCAATTGGATTGAAATGGTAACTTGTATTTATAGTGGTGAATGATCCTAATCCCTCTCGGAGATTTAGCTGACACTATCGGCCAACTTGATTTATCCGAAGGGAGTTGACTAACCTCGAACTATGTTGGCTAGGGTGACCTAGTTGTGAAGTGTGCGCCAGAACGTTCTAAGTTGCATTAAATCTGATCGATGGAATTGGGACGGAACGGATAATGGTTAGAACTACATCAAATGGGCTAACATAGTAAGAAAACATAGGTCTTGATTAGTTAGAGGATGTAAGATGGAAGGAGATAGTCTAGAGGGTCAAATCTGAGAAAAGTAGAATGGATGTAGGAATGATAAATAAACAGCAGTGTCTCTTGCAAAGCACCGTCAATCTGCCTACCTCTTTCCCGGTGCACCCTTTAAAGTGTGCACTCCGAGATATTGAAACTTGATAGGTTGCTGCAAGAGAGAAAACATCAATAAATGATAAAGTTTAAAAATGTTGTGTATACATATGCTCCACCCGAAGCTCATCAGGTGTCACTAGATGTAACATGGGATGGAGCTTTGGGAAAGAACACAGCAACACAAAAACAGAGCTAACTAAATATAGTAGAAAATGAAAAATAAGTGAAAATAGATAAATTGTAATTATGTATTTTCACTTACCTTGTTGTTGTTGAAAAGAGGTTGCATGTGTAGCAGATGATGATAGGCGTCCCATGTCCGGAGCAAGAGGCAGACCTAAAAAATAAGGGAAAATTCGAAATCTTTGCAAAAATATTCTATTAGCAATGAAAAATTATCTATCTTACCATGATTCTAAGGCTTCTTTCAGTTCATGAAAAGGACCTACGAAACAAAGATATGAGCAAAATGCAGAATTTCTCGGTAAACAATTGAAAGTTGAAAATTTTGAAAATGTTGTTATGAAAGGGTAAATAACTATTCATTTGCGCATTTGCTATTTTTGGAAATCAGATCTCTGTGTATCCAAATCTAGCAAAGTGAGAAGATGGCCCATGCACGAAGAGGATGTGCTGGTGGATGTATTGTAGTTGTTGCCGGTATGGTACAGGAACGGGATGCATTAATTGTTAATTTTTAGCCTTTTGGATAAAAATGAACTAGATTAGAAAACGGTTGCCTCGAGGCAAATTTGTGTAGCAGAATTTGCCTGAACAAGCGTAAGTTTAGAGCTAAAAATAGGGTGGGAAATGAGAAGGGGTTGAAAAGTCAAAATGTAGGTCAAGGGCATTTATTACGACCTAATGAAAAATTGCCACGTAGTCTGAATGGTATCAGCTAGGTTGATATACGAGGACAATCTAAGCTGGCCGATACTATCTACGTTGGCCGATGTAGTATGCTTTATTCTTTTCTAGCAATTTTTGAGCAAATGCATAGTCAAAAAAAATGATGATAGTAATGTAAAAAGTTGTAAGTAGATAGAAAATTTGAAAAACAAAAGTTAAAGTAAATAGTAAAATGAATGTAAAACACACTGCAATGTATGAGATATGTAACACACTGTGAGTAGATAAAATCATTGAATGACAAATTGAGAACAAAAATAAAATATACAAACAAGGACATGTAAGAAAGTGATAAATGAGAAAAACCCAAAATGTGAGAAAGTAGGGAGCTCTAAAGAATGACAATGCTTGTGCTAGTATGTAATGTAGAAAGTATTACCACCTAATGACTGTCATGTCCCTCTTTTGTTAGGGACATCTTTGAAGACTGTAATGTCCTCTTTTTAGCTGATGTTGTTTGTGGATGGTTTAGCCTATTCCTGACCCTCGTAGGCTAATGTACATGGTTAGGGGGTCTTCTTGAGGCAATCACCTGGTCGATGGTTGAGTTCTTGGATTCAGTTGGATGGGAAAAATAAGGGAGATGATAATTAAATTAATTATTTGTAAGGTTATTAAACAAATAAATATTATAAAGTGACCTTATATTTAATTAATTTAATAAAGTGACTTAAATATTATTACATAGAGTCACTAAAATAAAATAATATTATTTTTCTAGAAGCTTCTTGAAGTGGGATTGAAAAAGTATAAAGGAAGGGGCAAGGCAAGCTTCCAGGCATCCGATTATTTATCATTTGCATTTGATGAGTTCTGTGGAGCCAAGGGTTTCTGCATACTATCCACTTGGTCTTTGGGAACGAAAACTCCCATAGATTAGCATAACTGAGGTGGTGAAATATCCTCCGAAGGGTTGCAAATTGGAAGGGATACTTCAGTCCTTTCATTGGTGCTTAAATCTGAAGTATTAACCAAGGGTTTTGAGATATTAATTTGCAGATCATAAGTTTTATTGTTGGCTGCTACAGTGCTATGAATAGTGCTGCGCTACAATGTTGTGAATAGTGTCACGCTACAGTGCTGTGAATAGTATCACTACAGTGCCGTGCTACAGTGATTGTTACAGTATGCTACAGTACCGCATGAATAGGGCAGCTGGGAGAAGGTTACAATTTGGGTTTGGAAGGGACTCCTTTCTTTGGATATTGCTTGATTCTTCATCAGCGCTTTTGGCACCATTATTACCAGGTTCTTTTGTAATTATTAGTGGTTTGCATTGTTATCCCAAGCATATTGTTGTAGGTGATCATTGATATCAGACTTTGGCACTGGATTGCATAACCCTTGTAAACCAATAGATTTGGTATTTCTTAATATCATTGTGTTCGGGGATTGCATCTAATAAAAGAGTTATCAATTGTATGCCATTGTTCAATGTAATGTCCTTCATTAAAGCATCCCTTATTAGCATGTTAGATTGCGTGCCAATTGTTTGACAAAATGCCAATTGGCTGTAGGTATGCATTTCATGTCTAATTTTCATGTATATACATCGAAAATACCAAAAAAAAAGTCATATATGCATTTAGATTAATGCTTAGACATTGTAGTTTGGATTTATGAGCATTTAGAGTACTCAGCTATCATTATCAAGCAAAAATATCAAACTGAAAACACAGACCAGCAAGCATTGGGTTTACATCAGAAGTGTTTGACAATATTCCTTGAGGTTCAAATCAGCAATATAAGGTCCGAAATAGCAAGGGATATTATAGTGGTATTAGAGCTTTTGTCCTGCCATCCTGTTGGGTAGATTGGACATTAAATCAGCTAGTTAATCATGGTTATTTCAAGTACTCAGAAGCAGTGGGACAGGAATATGGAGAAGCTTAAACAAAGTTTGAATAAGTTGGATGAAAACTAGAAGAGAATGAATGAATTGTTTTCACACCCTGCAAACATAGATAAAGATGCTCGGTTTATGGCATCCATTTTTAAGGGGTCTATATCACAAAACAAAAGGTCTCTACAGGTGAAGTATCTAGAAACCTCTACAATGAATTTTCAGTAGTTAGTGACCAGCATTCAGCTGATCCTATGGAGAACAAAATTGACAAAGGTGATGAGCAGGGGATGCCTTCTTTTGGGTTACAGGTTCCATCTTCTCTTCAGGAGGATAGCAATGGTATGGATTCTTTTAATGATTCCTTTGGGGCTGATGTTAAAAACACTCACGAAAATCCAGAGGGAAAACTAACAGGTGAAGTATGGATCAGTAGTATTGAGATCAGGTCTATTTCAGTTGATCTTCACCCAGTTGATGTTACAGAAGGTAGAAAGGACGAAACATTGGATCCTACATGACAAGGTTGCACGGGTCTCCTAGTTGGTGACATGGAGGTTATGATTGGGGACTCTTTTGATTGTCCTAAGAGTGATCTTACCTCTCTGCATAAGGTTAGCAATTCATCATCCATTGAGTATATTTTTTGGAGGGATGATGAGGAGTTAGGGTTGGGACTACTGCTGCTCTAGTTCCAAACCAGCATGAGGACACTTTAGAAGAATATTTTGATGAGAGGCAAGCTCTCCATTGGCAGCCCACAACTTCAACTGATGAATTTTCCTTGGTCCCTAAGTCTGGTTTGGAGAACCAACTAAAGGTTGGTGAAGATAAGATTATTACAGCGCTGTCCCATTTTGATCATTCCCACAAGATGGTAGAAATTCATCTATGGAAGGTCCAGCGTGAGGGGAGACACAGAAGTATTGAAGAGGCTTCATCAATTTCTGATTTGCAAGCAATTAAGACAGCCATGGAAATTATGAAAAATAACTATTTAACTCTTTTTTCCGATAGAGATCACGTACTTGAATTGGGTGTCATATACTCAGATGCATTGAAGAGGAAAGAGGAAGAGGTTGATCAACTCACCACGGAGCTAGTGAAGACTAAAAAATCTTTGGAAGACTCTCAAATGGCTCTCCTTATGGCGGGAAGTCAGATTGAGGAGTTGAGTTTGGCTCATGCTTCACCAAAGAAATCAGAAAATCAGTCTTCTATTGCAGCCTCTTTGGATGGGCAAGAATCATGTGTTGTGCATATGATTGAGGGACAAGGAAATGAGGGAAAAGAAGAGCAAGTGATGGGTGAAGACAAACCAGTTACATTAGAGCAGCTACATGAAGATATGGTTTCTTGTGATGCTCCATTAGGTGAGTCTAGCATTGCTTCATCCTATCGTGGTAAAGAATTAGATGGTGCTTCCATGAATGCTATTCGTTTATATGAAAGTCCATTGAAGGTCCAAGATATTAAGGTGGATGTGAAAGTTGATCTTTTGCTTAGTGGAGCAGCCACTAGTGTTTTGAATACACATGATGAAGAAGACATTTTACAATGGCATGATGTCATCACTGATTGGTTTGAGGACAGCAGCATTATGTCCCATCATTCTTGTGAGATAGGAGCTTGTGATCATGAGAAAGCCAATGATATGATATCACCCATTGATGGCAGCCCTACACCATTTGGTAGACATGAAGATATCCAGGATAAGAGGACTGATTTTGTATATTTTGGCATCGAAGAGGTAAAGAAGTCCAAAAAAATTAATGAAGAATGGTTGCAAAAAGCCAAAGAGGCTAGATTAGTGGCTGCCAATGCAAGACAGCATCTTCAAAAAGTGAAAGAAAAGATCAATCTCATCAACATAGCAAGACAAAAAAGGATAGATAACATTATTCAAATGAGAGATGAATCTGAAAATACACTTGATCCCCAAGGTTAGTTCCATGTCAGGGGATAGAAAGCAGGACTATGATGGTCAACTATTGACGGAGGTTGGTGCTTTTTACCATGACTACATAGTGAGGAGAGTTCATCACCTTTCTTTTAGTTCACATGCAGATGATTGGTCTAAGCATCGATGTGGATTGATGGGGGGCTTATACCATTCATTGTGGGATGAAGAGTTGCCATCTACAGAAGATGGAACTAGAGTCTGCAACTACCCGACTCAGTTGTGTATGAGGAATTACTTGTAGGGACAGCAGTCAGTTATCCATCATGCTATTATGTATCCGACAAGGTTTGCTACTTCTATGTCACAGAGATTTCGCACGGATACATGGTTACAGGATGATTATGGGGGCAGTAGGTATGATGGCTTGGTTAGTCAGCACGTCCATAGGAATTGGGCAGAGGATAGAGGTTGTGCTTTCATGCTTGCTAGGCAGTTGTATGGTGCACTCGTGAGGGAAGAGGCACAGATATCCACTTCCATTGATGCTGAAAGGGATCAACCCTCCACAGTTGCATTGATTAATGCAACTGGCTTTATGAGTTGGTGTCAGGAGCACTCTTATAGCTTTGGCAGTCGGAGTATTGTGGGGACACCAACATTTGCAGATGATTTAGGAGATACTAATCTTTTCTGGCAGTTGTTTGGGTCCATAACCCACAGGTCTCAGTATTAGGGAGTAGCCTCTTGGCATATTAGTGATCCAGTTGCAGACAGTATGGTGCAGCAGGTGCCACCAGTTGTCATTGGTAGTGGATTGCTGATTCTATTTTGGGATCCTGGTGGTGACATGTTTGATTCGTCACTCTATTTTGGTCCTGATGAGGTGTTCCACCACTCTTGGTGCGATGTCAGTTGTTTATGTAGAATGGTACAATGGAAGTCAACAGGTGCGCTTTGTGACGGACTTCCAATTTGGCATTGGGACCCAAGGATTGACATCAGAAGTGATATGTTTATTCAAGCTAAAACATTGCACAGTTTGCTGAGTTTTGGCAGGGTCTATAGCTGTAGCTGTTTTCAGCAAGATTCTGATGCAGTTCCTTACAGATTCATCTCTCATTTGAATAATGTTATCTATCCTTTTTTGTCTTGCTATGTTGATGAGATTGATCTTTTCTTTCACTTTTTGAAGATGCTGTCTTGCATTGGCAGCCACTAATCTAGCCTCTTTGGCTTTTTGCAACCATTCTTCATTAATTTTTTCGGACTTCTTTACCTCTTCGATGCCAAAATATACAAAATCAGTCCCTCTTAACCTGGATATCTTCATGTCTACCAAATGGTGTAGGGCTGCCATCAATGGGTGATATCATATCATTGGCTTTCTCATGATCACAAGCTCCTATCTCACAAGAATGATGGGACATAATGCTGCTGTCTTCAAACCAATCAGTGATGACATCATGCCATTGTAAAATGTCTTCTTCATCATGTGTATTCAAAACATTAGTGGCTGCTCCACTAAGCAAAAGATCAACTTTCACATCCACCTTAATATCTTGGACCTTCAATGGACTTTCATATATACGAATAGCATTCATGGAAGCGCCATCTAATTCTTTACCACGATAGGATGAAGCAATGCTAGACTCACCTAATGGAGCATCACAAGAAACCATATCTTCATGTAGCTGCTCTAATGTGACTGGTTTGTCCTCACCCATCACTTGCTTTTCTCTTCCCTCATTTCCTTGTCCCTCAATCATATGCACAACACATGATTCTTGCCCATCCAAAGAGGCTGCAATAGAAGACTGATTTTCTGATTTCTTTGGTGAAGCATCAGCGAAACTCAACTCCACATTCAACTCCTCAATCTGACTTTCCACCTTAAGGAGAGACATTTGAGAGTCTTCCAAAGATTTTCTAGTCTTCACTAGCTCCGTGGTGAGTTGATCAACCTCTTCCTTTTTCCTCTTCAATTCATTTGAGTATATGACACCCAATTCAAGTACGTGATCTCTATCGGAAAAAAGAGTTAAATAGTTATTTTTCATAATTTTCATGGCTGTCTTAAACGCTTGCAAATCAGAAATTGATGAAGCCTCTTCAATACTTCTGTGTCTCCCCTCAAGCTGGACCTTCCATAGATGAATTTCTACCATCTTGTGGGAATGATCAAAATGGGACAGCGCTGTAATAATCCTATCTTCACCAACCTTTAGTTGGTTCTCCAAATCAGACTTAGGGACCAAGGAAAATTCATTAGTTGAAGTTGTGGGCTGCCAATGGAGAGCTTGCCTCTCATCAAAATATTCTTCTAAAGTGTCCTCATGCTGGTTTGGAACTAGAGCAGCAGTAGTTCCCAACCCTAACTCCTCATCATCCCTCCAAAAAATAGACTCAATGGATGATGAATTGCTAACCTTATGCAGAGAGGTAAGATCACTCTTAAGACAATCAAAAGAGTCCCCAATCATAACCTCCATGTCACCAACTAGGAGACCCGTGCAACCTTGTCCTGTAGGATCCAATGTTTCGTCCTCTCTACCTTCTGTAACATCAACTGGGTGAAGTTCAACTGAAATAGACCCGATCTCAATACTACTGGTCCATACTTCACCTGTTAGTTTTCCCTTTGGATTTTCGTGAGTGCATTTAACATCAGCCCCAAAGGAATCATTAAAAGAATCCATACCATTGCTATCCTCCTGAAGAGAAGATGGAACCTGTAACCCAAAAGAAGGCATCTCCAGCTCATCACCTTTGTCCATTTTGTTCTCCATAGGATCAGCTGAATGCTGGTCACTAACTGCTGAAAATTCATTGTAGAGGTTTCTAGATACTTCAGCTGTAGAGACCTTTTGTTCTTCCTTTTTGTTTTGTGATGTAGACCCCTTAAAAATGGATGCCATAAACCGAGCTGCTTTGTCTATGTTTGCAGGGTGTGAAAACAATTCATTCATCCTCTTCTGGTTTTCATCCAACTTATTCAAACTTTGTTTAAGTTTCTTCATATTCCTGTCCCACTGCTTCTGAGTACTTGAAGTAACCATGATTAACTTGCTGATTCAATGTCCAATCTACCCAACAGGATGGCAGGACAAAAGCTCTGATACCACTATAATATCCCTTGCTATTTCGGACCTTATATTGTTGATTTGAACCTCAAGGAATATTGTCAAACACTTCTGATGTAAACCCAATGCTTGCTGGTCTGTGTTTTCAGTCTGATATTTTTGCTTGATAATGATAGCTGAGTACTCTAAATGCTCATACATCCAAACTACAATGTCTAAGCATTAATTTAAATGCATATATGACTATTTTTTTTGGTATTTTCAATGTATATACATGAAAATTAGACATGAAATGTATACCTACAGCCAATTGGCATTTTGTCAAACAATTGGCACGCAATCTAACATGCTGATAAGGGATGCTTTAATGAAGGACATTACATTGAACAATGGCATACAATTGATAACTCTTTTATTAGATGCAATTCCCGAACACAATGATATTAAGAAATACCAAATCTATTGGCTTACAAGGGTTATGCAATCCAGTGCCAAAGTCTGATATCAATGATCACCTACAACAATATGCTTGGGATAACAATGCAAACCACTAATAATTACAAAAGAACTTGGTAATAATGGTGCCAAAAGTGCTGATGAAGAATCAAGCAATATCCAAAGAAAGGAGTCCCTTCCAAACCCAAATTGTAACCTTCTCCCAGCTGCCCTATTCACGTGTTACTGTAGCATATTGTACCAATCACTGTAGCGCGGCACTGTAGCGTGACACTATTCATGGCACTATTCACAGCATTGTAGCGTGGCACTACTCACAGCACTATAGCAGCCAACAATAAAATTTATGATCTGCAAATTAATACCTCAAAACCCTTGGTTAATACTTCAGATTTAAGCACCAATGAAAGGACTGAAGTATCCCTTCCAATTTGCAACCCTTCGAAGGATATTTCACCACCTCAGTTATGCTAATCTATGGGAGTTTTTGTTCCCAAAGACCAAGTGGACAGTATGCAGAAACCCTTGGCTCCACAGAACTCATCAAATGCAAATGATAATAATCGGATGCCTGGAAGCTTGCCTTGCCCCTTCCTTTATACTTTTTCAATCCCACTTCAAGAAGCTTCTAGAAAAATAATATTATTTTATTTTAGTGACTATGTAATAATATTTAAGTCACTTTATTAAATTAATTAAATATAAGGTCACTTTATAATATTTATTTGTTTAATAACCTTACAAATAATTAATTTAATTATTATCTCCCTTATTTTTCCCATCCAACTGAATCCAAGAACCCAACCATCGACTAAGTGACTGCCTCAAGAAGACCCCTAACCATGTACATTAGCCTACGAGGGTCAGGAATAGGCTAAACCATCCACAAACAACATCAGCTAAAAAGGGGACATTACAAAGACCCTTAGCCTTAACCATTTCTCGGGGGCTAAAGGAAAAGAGAGAAGGGAAAGAGAAATATGTGATTTTGAAGGAATATATGTAAAAAATACTTTATGTTACAAGAATCACTTAAGTTGGGGCCCTTTAAGGATCATGAGCATTTTAAAAGCAATCTTCCTTATGATTATAATATGTGCTTCCCTCCCATTTGGGCATGCTCCTTAGGGGAAGTTGTATAAAAAGAAAGGAATGTTTCATTTGAAGGTATGTTATGTTTGATATTCAAAATCTTGGTCATTAAGCATGAAAACACTTGAGCCATTGCTTTGAAGATGAAAACATTTAAGCAAAGGAGTAGGGACGCAAACCCACATTTCTCATCTGGGGTAGCTTCATCTTAAAGTTGTATTGAGCACAATATTTAGAAAAGACAAAAATATTGCATTTGGAGATGGACGACTAGGGTTGGGAGCCTTGTGAGCTGCTTGGATAGGTTGAAGACCCCTCATTGGAGGGTTGTGTCGAATTTGTTACTGGAATTGACTGTTTTCAGCTAGGGCGACTTGGTTGAGGAGCTAGTTTGCAGGTGTTTGGGGTTTATTTCAAGCCAAAACCATTTTATGATTTTATTCTAATATTTATGCAGTGTGGCAACTTGATTTGGGAAGTTTATGAACTTATTTTGAGGGTCATTATTGCCTTGAATATTCAAAAAATAATTTCTATAGTTTGTCCAACTTTGACAATTTGGATTGAAGGGCTTTGTGGCTTCAAATACACTCAAATTTTTATAATAAATTCTGATTATTAATTCAATAATATTTATGCAAATGTATGAGGGTTTCACTTGATAGATTAGCTACAAATTTCAATTAAATATTTCAGCTTCGAGATGTCTAGGGTTTGAGGGTTTATTTCCCTTTTTGGAGGGATAAATTGCTTGTTTGGACTAGCTACTTATTTTGAGCTTAGCATAATTTTAAGCTAATTTTGGGAATATTTGGTAGCCAAAATTTGCTGGAAATAAATATCAGAATTGACTATTTACCTAGGGTTATGCAAAAAAATTAGAATTCAGAAAAATTCTTAATTTGAGACATTTCAGTTGTATTAGAGCCAATTTCTTGGCCAGTTGTGGGATTTGAGGGTTTCATGTCAAACAATGACATAGGAGATATGGAAAATACAAGGTTCGAGAGATCTTCTCAAACTCATGAAAGGAAGGAGCAACCTTTCATTCCGACGGATTTGATGGGGATTTATGAGGAGTACATGACATACCTACCCCTGTTAGGAAGATGGACCTCAAAGATTTTGTATCATGGAAAAGAGGTAAGGGCAGTACTCGGGTTAGACGGGAGTTACTTGATGCTTTGAGAAAGATTGTTCTTCCCACATTCGATGGTTCTACAAACATTTCAGCTAGAGCATGGACTGATAAATTGGGTACATACATTGCACTTGGTCCTATGGAGGTAGAAGAGGCCCTAAGATTCATCACAACACATTTAGAAGGGGCTGTCAATGATTGGTGGCACCAAGGGTTGATAACTCAAGGGCATCACCTCATAGACAACTATGACAAATTCAGCAGGAGGCTCATTGGGAAGTTTGATGGGGTTGGTCCAGAACTTTAATTTGAAGAAAAATCAAACACCTTGGGGCAGCCGAGTGTTGAATCTTCTGAAATGCATAAATCAAAAAAATTAAGACAACCAAGTAATGAAATTTTTGAGTTTCACAATTCAAAAATAGTGGGGCAGCAAAAAATTGTCCAACTACTTTATGAGCAGCAAGAAGAGTTGTTTCAGCTAAGTAAAGGGCAGCCAATGATTGAATTTTCTGAGTCACAAGAACCAAAAATTCAAGGGCAGCTTAGTGAAGATTTCCAACAAGCTATGAAGCAACCAATGGGGTTGCAAATGATAGACACTAATGGGGGAGTAATAGAAAAATGTCAAAGGAAAGGGGTCTAAATCCTTTAGGGCAATAACACAATGAAATAGCTCTAACTAGATCTCTATTTGTAAATAGTTTAATATTGCAACCAAGCAATGTAAGTAAGGGGAAGGGCTAGAAACATGTCCAAATGAGCAAGGCGCCATGGTAGGAAAAAAAGGGGCCTAGGCAACCTAAGGTGGATAGATGACAAGTTTGAATAATCCTATATCCACATTAAGTTTAAGTGTAGAGAGAATTCAAACAAGGAGATACACATTCATTAACCAAGCAATTATGTAACTTCTATCTATCAAAAGGAAAGAGCTAGGGTTAGAACATACTTACCTTGAACAAGACGTGTTGAGCCTCAATCTCCTCTTTGGCCAATGGTGCTTTGCAAGAGATTGTTGTGGTTGTAAGGATCTCAAAGGATGAATCAAGCTCTAGGCTAAAAGGACTCCTCTTTCATCTATGACTCCACAAGACAAGCTTTTCTTCCAATTCAATATCTAAGCAATAACTCCTCTAATGTAGACTTAGGGTAGAAGTGCGAGCAATAACAATTGAAAATGAATGTTTCTCTCTATTGGATTGAAATGGTATCTTGTATTTATAGTAGTGAATGATCCTAATCCCTCCTAGATATTTAGTTGGTGTTATCGACCAAATCAATTTAGTTCCAAGCGGGTTGACTAACCTTGAAGTATGTCGGCCAGGGCGATCTAGTTGTGAAGCGTGCGTTAGAACGTTCGGAACTGCATCGATCTGATCAATGTCATTGGGACAAGATGGATAACGGTTAGAACTACATCGAATGGGCTGACATAGTAGGAAAATATAGGCCTTGATTATTTAGAGGATGTAAGATGGAAGGAGACAACTTAGAGGGTCAAATTTGAGGAAGATAGAGTGGATATAGGAATGATAAATAAGCAACAATGTCTCTCGCGAAGCACCATCGGTTTGCTCACACCTTTCGTAGTGCACCCTTTAAAACATGCACTCAGAGAGATTGAAACTTGATAGGTTGTTGCAAGAGAGAAAATGTTAGTAAATGATAAAGTTTAAAAATATTGTGTATACATGACCCACACCTTGAGTTGGAAATGACTTTCTTTTCTGTTTTCCAACTAAACATCCTGCATATTTGTCCTGCTTCTCCTGAATAGAAGGTAATCCTTGAACCATATTAGTTCGGCCAAGTGTGCTTAAGTATTGGAAATTCAAATGGCCATACCTTTTGTGCCAAAGAATGTTGCTATTGTCCTTCAGAGCCAATGCATGCAAATTAACTACAACATGATCAACTAGCCTATACAACACTCCTTGCCCAAATTCCAAGGGAAATTATTCTTCCTTGCATGACATTGGAGACGATACATTTCTTACTATGGAAATTCACATAGATTATCTATAAGTTGGCTAATTGATAAAAAACTCTTGTTGATTTTTGTAGAATACCTAAAATCCTAAACGATGAATTTTGTGGCATCATTCAAAACAATGTGGGCATCACCTATACCTTCCATTGCTTGTGACCTACAGTCTCCTAGTGAAACAAAATTTGTATAAATGGAATTGGTAGTGAATTTTACGTCCTAGTCCTTGTGGTAGGTGAAATGATGTGATGCACAAGAATCAAAGAGCCAACTTGTAACATCGCAATTGTGGTCATGGAAAGCCTTGAAGGCATATTCCTCCTTGAAATCATACTCCACACCAACTTATGCCACATTTGCTTGAGTTCGTGACTTTTTAGAGTGAGAGAGATTATACTGTTTTTTTCAGCAATCCTTCTTGATATGCTTGATCTTATGACAATAGTAGCATTGTAAATTATGTTTTTGTGAGAATTTTGACTTTATTTTTCCTTTGCCTTTGTATTGAACAATAAATGCACTTTCAGTGTCCAACATTGGAGTCATACAACCATGCCCGCACCCATTCCTTCTGAAGAAGATGATTTGACCTTGTGAAATGTGAGTGTTCGAGTTTTTGCAAGCAAAATTTAGAGATTCTACAAAGGACTCAAAAGGTGGTAGACTGCTCATTACCAGGTCAACCATGTCGTCATCATTCACCTTTTTATTGATAGTTTCCAATTGGTCTCTTAGGTCTTTCAACCTAAACAAATGCTCCGATAGTGACACCCTCTGACATATTTTGGAAATCAATGGGCTTTTGAGGTTTTTGAGATACAAAACTTTTTTCATACATTTGATACTTATTTTTCAAGCTTTCCTAAAGATCCCTTGTAGAGGTTGCATTTCTGACCTCTGGGATCAAATCATCAGACACAAACAATTTTTTAAGCAAAAGAGCTTACTTATGATACTTATCATAATATTCAAAATTGGTAGTAGGCCTTGTCTTTGTTTTAGGATGATTCTGCCACAAACATGATATTAAAAAATTGTATCTTGCAAAAAATAAGAAAACTATACAAAATTATAAAAACTATATACAAAATAAACAAAAGTAACCATAATATTAATGTTATATGCATAAATAAACAAAACATTACCGATAATTGATAATTCAAAATATTAAAGGCATTGTGATGTATGATATATCACCTAAGTTTATATTATTTGTTCAAAATAGGAAAATAGTCAATGGTCATAGTCAAACTCAAAGAATGTGAGAAAAACATGATATTGCTATTCAATATTAGAGAGGCAGTGAAGGTGATGAATAGTAGTAAGGCAGCCGATGAAGAAGGTTTCCAAGCCAAGTTATTCAAACATGGTCTTAGAGCTTTTGGAAACTATTTGGTTGATCTTTTCAACCACGTGGTTTGTTCGGGTTTCCCGCCCTCTTGGTCACATCACATTTTTCACCCGATACACAAATCGGGTTCTTGTTCAGATCCTAACAATTACAAGACGGTCATGGTTGGACACACATTCTCGAAATTGTATGCTATTGTGTTACACATGCAACTTTCGAGGGAGTTAGAGCAGAGGCATCTTAGAGCTAGAGGACATGCAGGGTTTAGACCAGCCCACTAGACCATTGATCATATTTTCACTCTTCGGGTCATTATTGAGGAGGCACGTCATCGCTCATCCAAAGTCTACTGTTGTTTTGTAGATTTTAAGAAAGAATTTGATTATGTTTCGTGAGAGGCCCTTTTCCAAAGACTTAGGAATATTGATGTTTCTGTGACCCTTTTGGCAGCCATTATGAGACTATACGAGAATGTCCTTGGTCATCTGTGCACGGTTCATGGGATCTCAGACTTTATTAGAACCATTGGGGTCAAGCAGGGCTGCCCCTTGTCCCCAACCTTATTTGGCATTTACATTGATGAGTTAGAGACCTTTCTTCATGAGCATATTTAGGCTAGTGATGGGTGCCTTCTTCACTAGGTTTTGATTTCTATCCTCTTGTTTGCAGACGATGTGGTTCTCCAAGCTTCATCTCTTGAGGGTTTACAGCTGCAGTTGGATGCCTTGGCTCTCTTTTGTGCTCTCTGGCAGTTGACGGTTAATTTAGGGAAAAACAAGGTCATGGTGTTTAATGGTTTGAAGACCTCCCACCTCCATTTCTTCTTCAGGGAAAAGGAGGTTAAGTTTACCAATTCCTATACTTATTTGGGAGTGCAATTTTCTAGTAAACGTTTCAGCTTGAGGCAGACCCTTCAGCCTAGAATAAACAAAGGATATGGCTCTTTAGCCCTTCTTGAATGATAGTGTTTTTGACATCTCTGTTAGGATATCTCATCCAAGATATCCCTCATGGATACACTTATCAGACCCACAGTTCTTTATGGATCTATAGTTTGGGGGCCGCCTTTGCTTGAGGTTGATTGGGCTGTTGTTGAGAGGGTCCAGACACTTCTCCACCGTCGCATTATCAGATGTAATCAAACAATTCCCAAGCACATTATCCTTGCAGAGTTTGTAGCCCAGCCCTTCCAATTGGAGACTATATTTGATCTGATTTCTTTCTTACATTGCATCCAGAGTTTTGCTGATTCAACAAGCGGGTGTGACAAATATCCATACGTAGCCTACTATTCTTCAGAGACTCTTGCCCTCTAGGCTCCCTCGACCCATGTCCGTTGTTGGTAAACAAGGGTTTCTGATCTATTAGAGTTTGTGGGTATTAGGATGGACCGCCTTCCTCCATTCAAATACTCCTTAGACGCACCGACTCATCTTCTACCCACTAGACATGAGCTGGACTGGATTATTTGTAATGCCCCCTTCTAGCTAGACATTGTACTTTCAGCATGATTAGCCTATCAGTGGCCCTCGTAGGCTAATACGGCATGGTTAGAGGGTCTTCTCCGCAGTTACCCAAATGGTAGTTGGTTTCTTTGGGGAAGTTTCGACATATTCTGGAGGTTTTCTAATGATTTATTAAAATGTTTCTATTTTTAGAAACCTCATGTTACAAGATGATGTTATATTTGTACTTTATGTTATAATTCATTATTTTATATTAAGGTGCAAATATAATATATTAAAAGGGAAAAATAATAATAAAATGTTATGATGTTTCTAGAAGCTTCCCAAATGAAGGAAAGAAAAAAAAAAGTATAAAGGGAGGTGTGGGCTGCCATTATGAATCATCCAAATTTGATGTTGTCTTTGTTGTGGTATACTGGTGGAGCCTAGAGTTTTCTGCAGTGAATCAATTTGTCTTTGGGAACAATAACTCCCATTGATAGCATAACTGAGGGAGTGAAATATCTTTTGAAGGGTTGCATTTCGGAGGTGATATTTCAGTCATCTCAATTGGAGCAAAATTTGTGGCCATTGGCCAATTTTGGAGAAATCGATTAGGTGAATTTGTGGAGGTTGCATTGCTATCTTTTGGTGTTGGTTTTTATATATCTTGGCATTGATTTTCCTTGGTTAAGAGAGCAGATTGCATTGTAGAGAAATCTGATATAAAAATCAGATATTTACGGTCAAGGAAGGACACCATTAGGAGGGACGTTTTTGCTTGTGGGGGTTCTAATTTGCATCGATTCTTTGCTTGGCTTGGTGCGCCACTTCCTTGGAGCATGGAGATGATATTGGATGCTTGAGACAATGCATATTCATTGCATATTATTTTAAATTTGATATCAGACCAGAATAGGGGCGACTAGCTTGGAAAATTCGATTTGGCTTGGGAGATCATCCTTTCACTTGGAAATTGCTTGCTCCTCCATCTATTCTCAAGGGCGCCTCAATCCCACCACGGTTCATTGCATACAATTCATACTTTAGTATAGTTTATATTTGCAGTTGTAGGTATGCATCCTTCATACCAACATACCATATAATTGTAATTCTTGTTTATGCCAAGAGTCTTGGCTAGTCTAGTGGAGCATTGTATCAAATCATCAATACAAATAAGAATTACAAGTTGCTGGTCATTTATAATTATCTTTTGAGCATTTGAATTGAGATAGTAGGTTGCATGCCAACTATTTGACTAAATGTCCATTGGCTGTAGGTGATTAGTTTGCTTTGTGAATTCATCTAATTGCATAGAAAAGAATAAAAAAGAAGTCATTCTTGCATTTAGAACTTAGCATTGTCATTCTTGCATTGTTCTATAAACACTTGAAGCTTTAATCCATTGTCATTCAAACAAATCATCAAAACTGTGACAAAAACCAGCAAGAAACACTTCGCTTACAAAATGCTTGAAAAAATTATAGGGCAACAAGTTGAGACAATTAAGGGCAGATTGGGCAAGGATTGTTATAGTGGTATCAGAGCCCTGATCCTACCATCCTAGAGGGTTAAGATATCACATGAGAGGTCATCACCGGTACTATACCCATAGAAGAGCAGAACATGGAGGGAATTGGCAAGAAGAAAATCCATTTACAGAGGTACCTTTGGCTGAAATGGGTGACAAAGCAGACGTGGGTCCACACAGAGATGATAGAAGAGACAATGATAGAAATGGTGACAGAGAAGTGAGAGACACTCTGAGAGATTTACGAGTTGGTCAACAACAAGGAGGTGATTAGTTTGCTTTGTGAATTCATCTAATTGCATAGAAAAGAACAAAAAAAAAGTCATTCTTGCATCTAGAACTTAGCATTGTCATTCTTGCACTGTTCTATAAACACTTGAAGCTTTAATCGATCGTCATTCAAACAAATCATCAAAACTGTGACAAAAACTAGCAAGAAGCACTTTGCTTACAAAGTGTTTGAAAAAATTACAAGGCAGCAAATTGAGACAATTAAGGGCAGATTGGGCAAGGATTGTTACATTATTAGAGATAATATTTACAAGCAGTTTATTCACACTACTTGGGTAAACTCTCCTGGGGGGCTACGTCCAACGATGACATTTTATCTAGAACACTTTTTGGAGCTGAGGGACAGGTTTATCATCCGTCCACAATATACATTACACCATTGGTTGCACTCTCTTCGCATCCCATTAGGACAATTTCAAATGGGTTCTCATAGGCTTAGGATTGAGACAAACCGCCAAATAGATTAGGCAGATAGGATTTGTCAGTTATGCAACATCAAGGAGATTGAGTCCGAGGAACACTTCATCTTCTGTTGTCCCACATACTATGAGATCAAGGGGAGATTTCATTGCCTATTTAGGAGGACACAGACCCTTTCTGACTTCTTCAGATATGAAGACCAAAGATGTTTAGCTTCATATATACAGGAAGCTCTTAAGCTTCGTGATCATTCTATTAAGAGACCGACTAGATGTGTTTCCACCTAGCGGATCACTTCCTTTTTCACGATGTTACCTTCAAGGAGAGGCACAAAGCAACATATTGACATTAGTACAGCCTCACATTCTAGATTAGTGCAACCCAGAGAGACCATCCACAGTTCCCTGAGATTTCACCAACATATCCATTTCAGGTCTGGCATCAGGAGTTAGACTAGATTCACTAGATCTTTGCAGAGGACTTCTTCCTCTAGGTAGCGGAATGGAGGACAGACCAGACATCCTACCTCCTCTTCTTCAGGTCATACTTCTATTCGGAGCTTCTTCTTATCAGCGTTGGATGTTAGGAGAGTTGGATCGAACTCTTGATGGAACCCCTCCTAGTTCTTCCTTCCCAGGTTTCATTCCTGCTTCCCTGATGTTTAGGTATTTTCGTGGGTTACTCATTTCTTCTGCTTCTTTCTTTGGCTCTGAGCGTTATTGTTCCTTGCCCTTTTTTGTATTATTTCTTTCAGCATTGTTCTTTGCGTGTTTGGAGATCTTTTTTGGTTTCCTGCTTGTTCCTGACACACTTTTGTAATCTGTAGTTCCTTTGACCTACCTTTGTGGTCATTCGTTGGACATTAATATATTTATCTTTATCTTTATCTTATCTTCATTAAGAGCATCCAAATCAACAATTGTTCATTGGAACCAAATGCAATAGGACTAGTAGTGCTTTAAGTAGTGCATGTTTTTTTATTATGAATTGGTAATTTTTTTCCTTTGCTATTTTTGTTTTTATTATGACTATCATACCTGTAAAACACCTTTTTTTAGTCCTATTTTTATTGTGTTGGTATGTGAAGTCATTTTTATTCTTCCAGTATTGATAACGTAGTTGACGACTAGTTCCACGCTCGATTCACATGTGTCGGGCACGGCCGAAGGCCTAAATGCCAGGGGTTTGTAGGGGGTTGGCTGTAGCCCCCTTGCAACAATCATGCCTCATCGGAGCAAATTTGGCGTCTGTACATGTTTTCGGGGGCATCTATACAGTACAACACATGATGTACTACACGTGTTTGCACAACATGTGGTTGTGCTACACAACTGTGGTTTCTAATTTGAGTTCTATAAAAGGAACTTATGAGTCAGGAGAAAGTACAATAGTACGATTGTTAGTTATTGGAACTAGAAAATGGTTATGCCATTGATGAACGGATTATTTCTTGATATTAATCAAAATACTAGGAGATTCTTACCTTGTGGTTTTTCTTGGAACCCTTTCAGGTTTTCCACGTAAATTTGTGTGTACTTCTGATTTGTCCCTTTTTATTGCTTTTCACTATGATCATATTTCTTTCTATACTATTTACTTGCTTACCATTATGACAGTTACGTACCTTGGAATCTGGATAATAAAAACCTGGGAGGTACTTGGGAAAGTACTACTACCAGAATTGTATTGGTACAAGCATAGTTCGCATACTCATACTCGGAGAGTATTCACCCAGATCCCAAAATGTTTACTCGGCAATTATTCGACAACCATTCGTCATTATTTGACAAATTAAAAAAATACTTAAATTTATTAAAAAAATATAATTTTTGTAGAAATTATAGTTGTAAAATGTATCAAATGAGTCTATAAAACGTTGGAGAAGTGTTTTCTATTAGATTTGAATACAAATAAATTACAAAATTGCATGATCGAGATTCATGCGAATACAATTATACAACTATGAACCATTATAGTGTCAAGTGTCAACAACAAACTGATACATATACATGAATCTACATTTTTCTCGTCCCTGCTCTAGTGAAAACTAAGGGAGACAGAGAGTCTAGTCCTCCCACTCAGCTGCCCTTCCTCCCTCTGCCTAGAATGTTGCCCCTGTGGCTCCACCTCTGCCTCTACCTTTTCCTTATCTTCGACATCTACAAGGATGTCATTCAATTCAATATCTCCTATTGTAGCTACACCCTCCATAGCTTGCCTCTCGAAATCAACAATCTTGTCTTCTGTGAACATGGGGGCCTCCTTGTCCTATGTAGTCCAATCACCGTAGGGATCGATTTCATCTAGGTCAATAGAATCCTGTGATGTGTTCTTCACCTTTATTGTGCGAAGCCGAAGGTTGTATTGCACAAGAACCAGGTCATTGAGGCATTGTTGACTCAACTTATTGCGTTTCATGTGAATGGTGTCAAACAAACTCTAGTTGCTCTCACATCTAGAAGCACTACAAGGTTGAGATAAAATGTGGAGGGCTAGCCTTTGAATATTTGGGGTATTCCACCTCAAACTTCCCACCATGACCCTGCAAACAAGATATTCAAATGTTTGTCAGTAATTAATAATTGTAAATTTGTAACTTGGTAGGTAAAAGTAAATACTTCATTTTTTTTACTTGGTGGAAGATTAGAGCCTTCCCCTAGCCTGCGTGTAGTTTTGCAACTCTGAAATAATGAGGTCTCTGACCTCAACGTCAGGTGTCATACTTTCAATGCATGTTGAGAGACTCTCCATAACTTCCCCATTAGCATCTGTGAAGCCATCAGAGTAGAAAAACTTGGGGTTAAGATAGTACCCTATTGCATGGATGGGTTGGAGTTGATTGTTCCATCTTTAATCAATCAACTCCCAAATGGGATCAAATCTGACACTAGCCCCCTTATAATAGTTTTGGATGGCCTTTTTGGCCCTATCCATGGCCTCATAAATATAACCCATTAGGCTTTTCTCTCCATCTACCAAGCACAAAACCCTCACCAAAGGCTCTGACACCTATAAAGTTACAAAAAAATTAAAGTTAAAAACTTACAATTAAATTAAATACTTTAAAAAATTGAAAATAAAAGCATCGATTTGAAATTTAAATTGAAAGTAAGAGAATCGATTTGAAATTTAAATTGAAAATTGAAGTTACCTTGACGATCTCTATAGCTCTCTTAACAAAGGCCTCATTAAAAACTGCTTTTGAGACTTTAATTCCTTCAAGTTTCTTTGAATATGTTGAGTCCACCCATGCTTGGCACACAAACATCTGCTTCAGAGCTGTCAACAAATTGCAAATACTTTGCAACATAAGGAAGTTAGTTTCAAACCTTGTGACCCCTGCTCATACAAGCTCTTTCCCCTGGGTGTGTGTTGGAAATTCGAGCAAGGAAACAGTTGACAGTTTTGATATCATGATACAGAAAGCAGTCTGAGGACTGAAGAGTTATCATTCCCATCTAAGGCAGCATGGAATTGTCATTGATGTCAAAGGTTGATGCTCTTGATGTCATTGAGATTGAATCTGATCATGCATTAATGCCAAAGGTTGAGTTGAGCAGACTTGTGGAGTAAATCGCAATTGTGAAATGCTCTTACTTAGAAGAGGCAAATGGGATAAGTCACGAAGAATTGAAAACCGGAATAGTCTTGAAGAATTCCTTCGGAAAGAATGGCAAGGACAATTCTTTCAAAAAAATTGTCAAGTCCTTCTCGGCAAGTGGACCTTTTTAAAAAGTCCGAAGAGTATCTTTTGAACGTTTCGAAGGGCAAATGGACATTTTCAAAAAGTCCGAAGGGTATCTTTTGAACGTTCCGAAAGGCAAGTGGACCTTTTCAAAAAGTCCGAAGGGTATTTTTGAACATTCCGAAGGGCAAGTGGACTTTTTCAAAAAGTCCGAAGGGTATCTTTTGAATGTTGTAAAGGGTATGTGGACACTTGCAGAAAATCCGAAGGGTAGATTGTAGAAAGTCCAAAGTGTATCTTTTGAACATTGCAAAGGGTATGTGGACACTTGCAAAAAAACCGAAGAAATGATGCGGATAAAAAGTCCAAAGAAATGTTTCATGGACAAAAAGTCTGAAGAAATGTCTCGGACAAAAAGTCCGAAGAAATGTCTTGGACAAAAAGTCTGAAGAAATGACGTGGACAAAAAGTTTGAAGAAATAACGCAGACAAAAAGTCCTTAGAAATGTCTCGGACAAAAAGTCCGAAGAAATGTCTTGGACAAAAGCATGAGCATGCACAATGGTGGGGGAGTTGGGTTGGTTTAAACTTGGTTACCCAGTTCTTGCCATCCATCTTGTTTCTCTTTTGTAGGATAGAATTATCATAGATCATGGCTCGAAAGTGATGGGGTCCTCATGTGTTTCTGCTTCCCTGCTCCTGGTCTCTTCCCGCATCATTGACTCCTATAATCCTTTATCCAGCTTCATCATTCTTCTATTTTCATAATGCACATTGGATGACTACCATTTTAAACCCACAATCTTCTACCAACTTTTATTCTCCCCTTTCAAATGTGTGGCTCATGCATAAGAGGATTTAGCTCGCCATTGGTATAATTTTCAGTCCAAGATCAACAAATAACTTCTTAATTTCAAAAGCAAAAAGCTTAAGATAATGACCACATGGTTCTTGAAGGAACTAGAACTTGGCTTCTTTAAGGCATGAATAAGAGGTTATAGCATACTCTAGAATGTAGCTATTTAGAACTCTTTTCCACCAAAAGTTGACTGTTCACATCGACGGGGCACCAAGTCATGCTAAAGCCCTTTGCCGTTATAGTGTCCAAGATTGCCTCCTTCCAAGATTCCTTGATCATCCTTGAGCATATGCTATCAACCAAGCATGTAAATGAACTAAGACCTCTAAAAATAGGGTTTCATACAAAAAGTCCAAAGAAATGACGCAGACAAAAAGTCCGAAGAAATGTCTCGAACAAAAAGTTTGAAGAAATGATGCGGACAAAAAGTCCGAAGAAATGTCTCGGGGACAAAAATTCCGAAGAAATGACGCGGACAAAAAGTCTGAAGAAATAACACGGACAAAAAGTCCAAAAAAAAGATTTTCAAAGGACATCTATTAGAAGCCAATGATGAATTCTTTCGGAGAAATTGGAGGACACTTTAGGGTGAAATGAACCCGGACAAAAAGTCCGCGGAAATTGTCCCGAAGACACACAGGCCCGCAACAATTTGTGTAAAGGAACCTTCCGAAGGAATTAAAGCAAGGTTAAAAGACGATCAAGTCTTGAAGGATCGACGTTGCAAGGAACGTTCCAAGAATGCCGAAGAAAATAAGATCACACCAACATGCCGAAGTTTAATGCTCAATACAAAGGGTAAAGATCGAGCATATCGAGGATAATCGAAAGGAGCGAAAGCGAACACATGATATATAAAGCAACGAGATGCAAAAAGGGAAGAAAAGAAGCTCGATGGTTAATGGCAAAGCAAGAATTAAAACTCATGTTACTTTAAAAGATCAACATCTCATGTCTGATCAATGTATTAGATCCAATGGTGCAAAGCAGACTCAGATGATCCTCCGAGTGCACGTGCATTTGACAAGTGTCAAAAGGTCATTAGGAAAGATCCAACAAGAAAAGAACGTGAACTTGGCACAACAAAAGAAATAAAAAGCCCACATTCATTGTCTTCTAACTGTCTGTAAAGGAACAACTAAATCTGGTGATGAACTTGATATATCTTCACGGAGCTCGAGATTATTCAATCGAAGTGATCAAGGAAGTGGCGTAGTTAAGAACAATATAAGTGTAGATGCCAAAGATAATAAAGACATTTGATTGTTGCCGTTTGAAGTACGAATCGAGACACGAAGTCAAAGTCACATTGAATGCAGATCAGAAGTGATTGAGGAAGCGATGTAGTTAAGTGCACTAGAAGTGCAGATGCCAAAGATAGTAAAAGACATTTGAACATTGTCGTTTGAAGCATGAATCGAGACACAAAGTCAAGGTCACATTGAATGCAGATCAGAAGCTTGAACTAGTTAAGAGTAGTTGACATGTGAACTCTTTACAGACAGAAAACCCTAAGATGTATTTGTCTATATATGCCATGAACAAAACATTTGTAAGGGTCTTTTGTGCTGCTACTGTTGCGATAATAATTAGAGTGTTAACTCAAAATTGTCGAGTGAGGACCTATGCAAACAACGTAAAAAGGCAAAGAAAATAAGGTGTGTCAATATAGAAGATATCCAGCCACAAAGAGATAGAGGCAGATAAGCCGAGGAGGCACACAGCATGTAGGTGCAGTTACAAACAAGACTTGTAACAGAAAAGTGAACAAGATTCATTCTGAATTTGTTTTGTACTTTGAAGTTGCAGCTTCATTTCTTTGATAGGTTGGTGCCATCAGAAAAATTGAGTTGGTGCTCAGTTAGGAAGTTGATGCTTCTTTAGAGTGGGTGTTCTTGAACGTAACCAGTGAGGTTTGTTTGTGAGACTTCTTTTCTGTGAGGCTGGATTAGAACAGTAGCTTCTAGCAGCTTTTTTCACCGTGGTTTTTTCTTTTAAGTTTTCACGTAAAAATCTGGTGTTGAGCATTCTTATGTATGTGTATAATCTCTGTTTTTGTTCTTTACTTTGCATGTGCTTTAAGTATCTTTGTTTAAAAGTTTTAAGAACCAGGTTTTAACTCATCTACTAATTCACCCCCCTCTCAGTAGATAGTGTGTTCAATAGTGTGTTCTCTCATCACGCTGAGAACCCAAGGGTGATTATAAATATAAGTTGTGATGTCTCTGGCCTCTTCTTTAACTGGTCTCACCCAATCAATTTTGCCTATTCCTCCAAGAGAAGGTCAAGGCAATGGGCCACGTAAGGGTCCAAAAAAGTGATGGATGATTGTCCTTGAGAAGTCTTCTAGTTGCCACATATGTTGTTGCATTGTCAATGATAACTTGGACAAAATTCTCGATGCTCACCTCTAAAACAACCTCCTTGAGCATCAAATTCAAAGTTTTAGCATTTTTTACGTTACTAGATGCATCAATGGATTAAAAAAAAAACTAGCTCACCATTTGAAGCCACCAAAAACTTGATGAGGGTGTAGTTCTTTCCATTGGTACATCCATCGGAAAGAATGATGCATCCAAACTTTCATCACAACCTCTTTTGATTTTCCACAATTACTTTCGCATCTTCAACTGCATTCATGAGCAATCTCCTGGTTAAGTCTCTTGGAGAGGGTGCCTTGTACCCTTTCCCTACAACTGTCATTGTTGTCACCAAATATTCTCAGTACGGGCTCTTTGCCATGCCAAATGGAAGGTTGTTGAAGTACCAAAAATTTGCACATGCCTTATCTACTTTCGCATGCACCTCCTTGTTCCAACCCGTACCTTGCAGTGAAGGTTGTGCCCCAGGTATGTTTCTAGGCACAAAAAAATGTGTAGCCGGCTTGAACTTAATGAGGCGGATGTGCCTCGTTTGTGTGGACCATGACTAGAGCCCACAATTTATGTCGTCGCTGCCTCAGTTGCTACTACCGATGCGGGACCAATAGCCGTTGTTAAGGTTGCTTGCATCTTTGCCCTCTTTAATTTCTTTTCGTCCAGCAATGTAAGCTTTGCAACCATCTCTCTTTTGGCCTCTTCTGTTACACTTGGACAAGGCAAAACATCACGAGAAGGAATGCATGCAATATGGTACTTGAGGGATTAATGCCTCCAATTTTCTTTAAGCAAAACGTACAAATTGTAGTCATTTGAGACCTTTCAACCCGTATGGCATACTTCCAAGCAGTGGTGTGAGAATTAGGGGGAGTCGGTTGGCTTCCATTGACTGCTTTTGTCCCTGATGCAGAGCCATATGCCATTGTATGCTAACTGTAAACTAACGACATGTTCAAGAATCAAAACAATTTTTAAAAAATTACATAATCACGATAACATGTTTACAAGTAAATTACATAAAATTTGTTAGGATATGAAGTTAATATTTAGATTTGGATGGGTGTAAAACTAATAAATGAGTTTTTTGGCATTCCAATGTAAAGATCCCCTATGATAATCAAAGATCGGGAAAAACTCAGGGAGAAACATATATGAAGATAGTTAAAACTTAAAAGACCATGACATGGATGTAGACAACATTACAAATAAAGTATTGAAGTTTGTGGTGGAGTTTGCATTGGCTAGGTTATTTGTAATGGAAAGAAAACTAGAAATGTCTTTCTAGTGCCTACAATACATTGCTGATTGCAGTGCCACAAGGATTCACATAGGACTAGTGAGGTGCAAACATAATAAATCTATTGAATTTCATTGATCTTTCTTCTTTGTTCACAGTTCACACAAATCATTATAGCTGCAAGACAATGCCATGGCTTCCAAACAGAAAAGGAGGGTAATAACTAATAGTTGCTGCCAAGATAATGCCTCCACCTACTACAAAATCAGTCCTTGATATTCTTGAAGCATGGCATCAGCACTATCTAAAGGCAAGGGTAAGACTTTCAGCTTCATGCAACATGATATGTTCAAATAAATTAAACCAAATCCACTTCCAAAATTAGTCAATATCATTGTATCAAATTTGAATGAAGTCATTTAGTTGCAATGGGTTGAGAAAAAGAAGGAAAATTAAGAGACATTCACTAAAAATAATTAAGACTGAATTTGAGAACTCAGAAAAGAATTGTGCAGCAGCATGTATTAAAATTAAATTGTTAATATTAATATTATAATCTTTTTTAAATATGAACTACTTCAAAAAGCTTAACAGTCTTATAGCACCAATTGTCAATGTTGATTCAATAGAAGAAATGAAAGAATCCTTGGCAGCAAGTGAGAAAATAAAATGAAAACTTGAAAACCATGCATATTTTTTTTGATTCATAGCATTTTTCAAATAAAAACTTGAAAAAAAATAAAGAAAATAAAAAATGAACTAACCTGGAAAGTTTGCTCAAAAAATCTCCCTCCAATTCGATCCAAATGCTCCAAAGAGTTCAAACGTTGTGTGATTCCAATGTGTGGAGGTGTATGCTTTTACAAGACAAAATTGTGTTTTCTATGCATTTTTCCAGCGTCCTGGCTGCATTTGGAGGTGTCTGATGCCTTTTGACATGTTCTGGACATGTTTTGCACACGGTTCCTAGAGTACTCGAGCCTCGGCAAGTACTGTTCCAGTACTCAATGAGGCTCGAGTACTTGGGGGATGGCGATTTCAAGTGGCGAATAAGGGTTTCAGGCAGGCCCAGCTCGGTGATTACTTGTCCACTTGGCGAGTAATTGCCGAGTATGTATACTATGGGTACGAGTATGGGGGCCTCTAGGGAAGTATCCGGTAATGTAGGTGTAAAACAATAGTGTACAATCAGTAAATTAAATGAGCCCTTCCAAAGCTATGTATGGGTTCAAATCCTTGTATTGAGAACACTAGACTTCACAACTTTAAAGGAAAGAGCTGAGGTATCATATTAAATATTACAAGAGATGCATGAACAACTCAATGAGTGTAAAAGAGACAGGGAGAGGACCAGTTCCCTGTAAAAACGAAAATAAATTCAAGTACAATAAGATCATTCTGTCTGTGATTCTGAAGATTTTTTTAGTTAGCGTGTATGAGGTGGAGCTTCTTGAAGGGTTAAGTAATTTTTCTATTTTTAATGTGACAAATATGAGTATGCAATAGGCGAGAAACTAGAAATGGAAGTATAGCAGCCAGCTAATTGAAGACAATAGATACCAAAGGAGCATGAGGCTATTGATGGCATTCTACATCCAAGAAGCATCACAAGAATGTGGTAGAGGACAAGCATTCCCTGGTGAAATGGAAGGGTAAAGTTCCAAAAGATGCAACTTCGATCTCAGAGGCAGACTATACCCAGTTTTGTTGGCTTTGTTATTATAGTTATTTCCAAACAAGATGAAGAGTTAGCAACGATGCTTGCAATCTTCCTATCAATTTGAGTACAATGTAGAGGATCCTTCGCAGACCAAAATAACCTACAAATTTATGTACAAATATTTGTGCAATCACACATTTTTAGTCAGGTTTATGCGACGTGCTACGAAAACACACAAACATGATAGGATGTGATGAAGATCAAGAGATCAATTGGGAGTGTTGTGCCATTGTTATCCCAATGCTCCATGTTGCATCAAAATGTGACTAAGTCCACAACATGAGGGAAAGCCACCACGGAAACACACAAATGATAATTGTTTCCCATTGTAATTTTTGTTGCATCAAAATGATTCTAAGTCCACGACATGGGAGCAAGCCACCACAAAAACACAAAAGAGATGGAGTTGGTTGAGTTGTGAAGAGGTCTTATGCTTCCTGACGTGTGCTAAAGAGGTTGAAAACTGTCTAAGTCTAGAAGATAAATGAATATCATCAAAGGATGAGCATGACATTAAAACTAGAGGATGAAGCTATGGTCGTTGGAAGTTTTATGCTTCATGCTCGACGCAGGTGAAAATGCTAATGTCTTAAACCTAGAAAGAAGACTAATATGGAAACACAAGAAAGCATTGAGAAGGTGTTTTCAAGTATAAAAAGTTTTGTGCAACAGAGACACATCAACACGTCAGCAACATATAACTTTGTGAAAGGAAGGCCTTTTCTGAAAAGGAATGCTGACTAAGCCAAGACAAGGGGGGTGCTGAATAACAAGGCTTTAGTCTACATCAGAGTAAGGAGCACAGGAAGGGCCAACATCCTTGTCCATCACCACCTAGAGTGCCAATATAGTGTCTGATCACGTGCTCAAGAGAAGGGCCTGTGCTAAGAGGGCCCGGACTAAGAGGGCCTGAGCAACCAGGGTACTCTTGTCAATGGTTCTTCTAACATCCATGTCCTAAACTTAAGAATTTGACCTACACAAATTCATGAAACTATATTGCAAATCTTCATAAGTCTGACAGGGACATTCTTGAAATTGACCAGCATAAATGCATTAATCAGCGTACACAGACTCATGAAACTGGGTCGTAAAAGGTTTATATAAAATCTGCTTGCACAGAGTCATCAAAGCATACTGTAGCACATTTTATAATAACAACCAATGTCCATCAAACATGTCTGTCATAATGTATTCTAAATTGGTCCTCAATCTAGGAGTGGTGACCATCCTCATACTCTGTCACCTTCTTCCAAGGATCCATAAGTAATGAACCGTGTGAACTCCTTAGTCCTAGGCTCCTACTTTTATAATTACGCTGCATATAGTTTCACAAGATATGGGCACCTTCTCCTTAGCCAATAATAATTCTCCAGATAACCGCATTTTGTATGATTTGTAATGTAATTTGGCTTCAAACACATAGCATATAATTATTTTTTTGCACACACCAACTTTAATTCCATATAACGATCTTCTTCAATAAGGATTTTTATGCCATTAATATGACCCACTGCCATTTTGAGAATGGGAGTGCCCTTTTTCTCGGCCTTACACGTGCCTGTTTATTTATGGAAATTGGGTCTCAATTAGTGATTGCATGATATTATGAGCCATGCTATCCTTGGGGAATAACTTGATACCAAAAATACCTCATTGCTTATGGAGTTTTATTCTTGTCATTTTTGGTTCTCATGTCGATCCAACAATGGTAATAATGTGTACATCATTAAGTAATAGTTTTATTTGAATTATTCAGTGTGCATCCCTTTGTCGGAACTTTCTCTTGAATTACTAACTTGCATCACATGGGATAATACATTATTTATAGATGAATGTAATATAAATGATGTACAAATTAAAATTTGCAAAATAATAATAGAAATGGAACTGCACAATTGTTCAAAAGTTTTGATGATAAGCAATGCCTAATATAAGCACTTACGTCTTACTTATTATGCCATATTTTCCAAGCAACATATTTTGCCATCCTTTTAAGCTGAACGTTTTGCTATAGATTAAAGAAATGGAATCAACTCATTCTTGTATTTATAAACAGGGAATACCCTCTCACAAATTGCAGGAGAGAAAGCAGGAATTTTAAAGGTATGATCTGTCATCGGGAAGTTACAATGTTTAATTTTATTAAACCAAATTTTGTCTCAAGATCTCATAAGGGGTTTTTTCTGTCTCACAGTTTATTCCTTGATTAAATATGTACTATAAAATTAAACTATAACATCAGCATTTGTCAAATTCTTACTCTAAAGTTCAACGCTGTCTTGCACACTACTTAGGATCTGTTATGGCATGCAGCCTGGAGTCCCAGCCATCACTGTACCTCAACCTGAAGAGGCAATGGATGTTCTCAAGGATAAAGCTTCTGAATTATCGGTAAATTGCTCAAGATCTTTGTGATTTTTAGTTTCCTCTCTTTTTAATGATTGAACTTTAGAGTTTAAAACCACAATGCAACTGTGCCTTTTCTGATAGTATTTTGATGTTTTTAACATTTGCAATTATAATAAACGTCAGAATGCTCAGGTCACATACTAATTCTTGATTAAATCTAGTGTTCCATGGGACTAGGGTCCAAACATAGAACTTTAACTTGCAAGCAAAGCCATAAAGCTTCTCCACCAATCTACATTTTACAACCGACCAAAGGTGGATATTAAAATAGTTAGTAACAATCATTTAAGCTGAAGAGTCCTGTTGGATATGAAATGAATAGCCACATATTTGGCTATAAATATTGTAATCTTTGTAATGTCCTCTTTTCGAGATTAGAATAATATTATTATTTACAATAAAAAGTATTTCTAAATACTTAAAATAATAATATCTAAGGAACTTTATGTCGGCCCTCTTTTCTATTTTTGATTATGACTTAAAAAGGGGCTTTTGGAGGATGGGTTAACTTAACACTTAATGAAGATAAGGCATGATCTTTTTAAAACTACTCAAACTCTCCCTCCAAGTGGAGTGCCCCTTTTTGGGAAGGGTTTGATGAAAAATAAGAGTATAAGAAGGGGAATGATGATCATTTGAGAGGTTACCATGTTTTTGAATAAAATTTATGAGTTTGAGCATTTTTGCTTAACTTTCTACTTTGGGAGACAAAACCCTTGTTTGGTAATCAAAATTTGAGGATGAAAACCCTTATCTTCATCTGAGTGGCTGTTATAGCTTGGAATTGCACCTTTGTGAGAGAGTTCTTCAAGGTCCCTCACTTCCATTTATAAGCATGGGGACAACCTCAAGATGTGGGTATCCTATGGTGAGGTTGAACCTCTAGGTTTTTTTATGAGGCTAGTTCCTCAGGTGCTTCACTTCAGCACTTGACTTCACACGAAAATATACTATCAGTGAATGAAAAGGGGTAGGAGGATGATTGAAAAGGAAATCTGTGCTAAGAGAAGTGATGCACCAAAAAGAAGTGATCCACTTGGTCTGGGAAAAGAGCCAACTATTGATGAACCCAAACAGGACACAGGGTATTCCGGTTATATCTCAAGGCCATAGGCATGGAACTTTTGCATGGAGGTTGAAGGGAAACTTGCACTTTGAAGGATAACAAAAATAGGTCTACGGGAGACACTATGAACTGGTAGCACTTCAAGGAGAGCTCAACACACAGACACTTCACGCAATCTTGCACAAAACCGAAAGGATCAAAAGCAAAGTGCTGAATACAATTGCAGGGGATGAATGGCAATCATACATTCTGCAAATGAAACCAAATGTGCACACTTGTTTTAGCCAAAAACAGAAAGTCTTCCTTGTATTGCTTCAAAAGAGTCTTTTACAAAGCGATTTATGTAGAGTAACTCTATCGCCAATCTGGGGATCATTTGCTTGGCTCCAATGCCTCTATTTATATAGAAAAAGGGGGGAGAGACAAGAGGAAGAAAGAAGAAGCCGCTGATGGCTGGAATTTTGATGTTGTACTTCCTTGTTTACCCTAAATGCGCCATTCAAGATCACTCGACAATCCTCTCGATCCCCTCCCATCTTTAAGTTTTTTTCTTGGCGCATCTGAGAAGCCATGTTGTGAGCAGCTGGAATGATGTCTCTTCTTGGCATGACGCATTTCAGTGTCGAACGATGATTGCGGGGAGAGAACTATGGTGGATGAGAGCTTTCATAATATCCAGCTACCAACCGCTTGGACTCTCCCATGCTCATTAGTCATCCTTGTGCCACTTGTCCTTTATTGATTGGCCCTTTCTGCTTCAATTTATGCCATGTGGCAGCCTTCCATTCATTGCATCATGATTCTCGCATTGCTGGACCAAGCTTAAGTCAAGCACTTGAAGAATCTCGATTTACTTTATGCAAAGTAATTCGGGTTCTTTGATCTCTCCAACTTCAAACTTTCTCAAATCCTTTACTTATAAAGCCTTTTAAGTAAAGTATTTGGAGAAACCCGATTTAATCTGTGCAGAATAATTCGGGTTCTTTAAGCTTACTTCGGATTTGTCCATCTTGAAGTCTTCTCAGTTTGTTGTTTCCAAGCCTTAAGACTTCGGGCTTTTCAAACCCGATTACTTCTAACGGCTAGTCCCTTATCCTGATTTTGACGTCCATTGGCCCGTCATTTCCTTTGGACACTCGGTCTCAGGATTTTCTTCTGAAGGAATTCCTTCGGCCTTTTCTTTCGGGCAAAACTCCTGAAGGAATTTCTTCAGACAATTTGTTTGAAGGAATTCCTTTGGACTTTTTGTCTGTCTATCTTCGGAAATTACCTTTCGGACTTTTCGCAATGGACTTTCCTGAAGGGTGAGAGACCCTTCAGGGCTCTGCATGTCCCTTCGGACTTCTGTGAATGATCCTCTCGAAGGGAAAGATACCCTTCAAATTTTTTGAAATGGTCCTTCCGAAGGGTAATGTACCCTTTGGGAAACTTGCAACTGTCCACTTAGAGAAGGAAAAGCGCTTCGGATTTATGAAGTGTACCTTCGAGTTCTTGAAAGACCCTTCAGATTTATGAAGTGTACCTTCGAGTTCTTGAAAGACCCTTCAGAAAAGTTGAAGAGGACCTTTGAAAAGTTGACTAGTCCCATTTGCCCTAAAAGGCCCTTCGGCATTTTGAAAATGCCCTTTGGATTTTTGAAAAAGACTCGTCCCTTGAAGAACTCGAGAAGCACTATTTTTCAAGACCAAATCAGGTTTGTCAAGCCCTTTTACTTATTTCAGGCTTCTGACTACTCACAACTTATGAATTAATCAAGTAGTGCTTCTTGGAGAACCCAAAATACACCCTCCATGAGTAATTCAAGTTTGTAATTCCGAATTACTTCTACTTATAAAACATTCAAAAGTTAAGCACTGTTGGAAACCTGATTTGCATTGTGCCCTCAGAAACCCGAAGTTGTCATTGCTGAAAAACCCGAAGTCCTCCCAAAGACTTGCCATTTCTTGCCTGAAAGCTCATTTTTTCATATGTAGATAAATTTTGATATGTGGGCCAAAAATGGCCAACATTTCTGGCGACTCGCAGGGAAGCATCCCTGCTATGCTTGAGAATCCAGCTCATTTGCTTCATTCGATCCATTGGGCATGGAGTCACTCCTTTTGTACAAAGCTAGTTTTATCTGAAAATTTCCCTTGAAGCAACAAGAACAACCGAAACGAAACAAACTGTGCCCAAGGCAATTAGGGAAGGGAAAACACACAATTGAATGGATGTGCACAAGGCACTTAGAGAAAAACATGAAAAGCTGTACAAAAGGTACAATATATATAATGACTGCAAACTCTTTTAATAACAAGTCTTTAGATGGATTCCATTGACTGGGATGGGTAATACCTCCTCATTTAGTGGGTGCACTGAAAGGCGTTATGTTGTTTGCGTTCATGGATCACATAAGGGTCACTTCACAAGCTATCAAACTTGGTATGGTTGCTTGGTTTGGCCTTTTTTGAGTCCCATTTGAGAACCAGGTCTCTTTCCTTAAAAGTCTTTGCTGTAGCTCTCTTGTCAAAACCCTTTTTACCTGAGCTTGATGTGCCTCCAGCGTCTTCATTGCATGGTCCCTTGTCTCTTCAAGCTCTGTGAGTTCTGCGAATCTCACATTCATGGGTTCATCCTCCAGCAACTCTAGCTGATGGGCTAGTTCTAATGCAGGCAACTCAAAGGAAATGGGTAACTTGGCCTCCTTTCATATACTAGAACATATGGAGAATTGCCAACAACAGCTGTAGGTGTTATCCATGTTGAACACACAATCCACTGAGAGTGGGGGTGAATCAGTAGATGAGCTAAAACCTGGCTCTTAGAACTTTTAAACAAGATACTCAAAGTATATGCAAAGTAAAGAACATAACAAAGATCACTCACACACACAAGAATGCTCAACACCAGATTTTAACGTGGAAACCCAGAGGGAAAAACCACGATGAGAAAAGTTGTTAGAAGCTACTGTTCTAATCTAGCCTCACAGAAAAATGTCTCACAGACAAACCTCACTGGTTACATTCAAGAGCACCCACTTTAAGGAAGCATCAACTTCTTAACTGAGCACCAACTCAGTTTTTCTGATGGCACCAACCTAACAGAGAAATGAAGCTACAACTTCAAAAATACAGAGGAATCTTGTACACTTTTTTGTTACAAGTCTAGTCTTTAACTGCACCTTAGCTGTGTGTCTTCTCGGCTTCTCTGCCTTTATCTCTTTTTGTCTGGATATCTTCTACTTTGACACACCTTATTTTCTTTGCCCCTTTCACGTTGTCTGCATATGTCCTCTCTTGACAATTTTGAGTCAACACTTTAATTGTTTTTGCAGCAGCAGTAGAAAGACAACACCATTCAAATGACTTGTTCGTAGCATATATAGACAGATGCATCTTAGGGTTCTCTCTGTGAGATTTTCACATTTCAACTGAACTTAACCGGTTCAAGCTTTTGATCTGTATTCAATGCGACTTTGACTTTGTGTCTTGATTCATGCTTCACTTGGCAATGTTCAAAATTTTATTTACTGTCTTTGGCATCTACACTTCTACTGCACTTAATTGCGCCGCTTCCTCGATCACTTCTGGTCTGCATTTAATGTGACTTTGATTTCATGTCTCGATTCATGCTTCACTCAGCAACGTTCAAATGCCTTTACTATCGTAGGCATCTGCACTTCTACTTAACTGCACCGCTTCCTCGATCACCTCGATTGAAATATCTCAAGCTCCATGAAGACAGTTGGAAGACATTGATTGTGGGCTTTTTCAAATTCTTTTGTTGCACCAAGTTCACATTCTTTGCTTTGTCGGATTTTTCCTTATGACCTTTTGACACCTGTCAAATGCACGTGCTCTCGGAGGATCATCTGAATTTACTTTGCCATTAACCATCGAGCTCCTTTTCTTCCCTTTTTACATCTCGTTGCTTTCTATACCATGGGTTCGCTTCTGCTCCTTTAGGTTATCCTCGATATGCTCAGTCTTTATCCTTTGTTTTTAGCATTAAACTTCGGCATGTTGACATGATCTCATTTTCTTTGGCATTCTTGTAATGCTTTTGCACCGTTGATCCATGTAGACTTGCTCGATCTTTAACATGCCTTGTCCCTTTGAAAATGCCCTATAAGACTTCCACACTTTATCTTTGACAAAGTTGCAAGTGACCTTTCTTCGGACAATTTGTTGCGGGCTTTTTGTCAAGGGCCTTACAAGACAATTTGCGCGGACTTTTTGTCTGGGAGGCATTTCTTCGGACTTTTTGTCTATGAGGCATTCCTTTGGACTTTTTGTTCGCAAGGCATTTCTTCGGACTTTTTGTCCGCAAGCCATTACTTCGGATTTTTTGTCCACGTCATTTCTTCGGACTTTTTGTCCGCAAGGCTTCTCTTTGGGCTTTTTGTCCGCAGGCATTTCTTCGGACTTTTTATTCGCAAGCTGCCCTTCGGCTTTTCTGCAAGTGTCCACATGCCCTTTGCAACGTTCAAAAGATACCCTTCAGACTTTTTGCAATCTATCCTTTGGCTTTTTTGCAAGTGTCCACATGTCCTTTGCAACATTCAAAAGATACCCTTCGGACTTTTTGCAATGGTCCACTTTCCCTTCGGATTTTTTGCAATGGTCCACTTGCCCTTCAGACTTTTTGAAAAGGTTCACTTGTCCTTCGAAACTTTTGCAATGAAACGATCCCTTCGGAAGCTTTGAACGGTCCACTTACCCTTCGGAATTTTGAAAAGATCCATTCGGAAGCTTTGAACGGTCCACATACCCTTCAGAATTTTGCAACGGTCCATATACCCTTCGGACTTTCTGAAAAGATCCCTTCGGAACTTTTGTTCGGGACAATTTCTCCGAATGAATTCTCCAAGACACTTTCTCCGAAAGAATTCCAAGTGGCGCTCAGTTCCTTCGAAAACTTTGTTGCGAACAATTTGTCCGAACGAATTCTCCAAGACACTTTCTCTGAAAGAATTCCAAGTGGCGCTCATTTCCTTCGGAAACTTTGTTGTAGACAATTTGTCCGACAATGACTTAGTCAATTTTCCTGAAAGAATTGCCTTTAACATTTTCCCGAAAGAATTCCTTGATTAGCTGCGGGCAGTTTGTCCGAGAAAAAAGTCTTTACTAATATTTTCAAAAGAATTCCTTCAATCAAATCTGCTCAACTCAAGTCTTCTTGACTTATCCCGATTGCCTCTTTTGAGTGAGAGCACTTCACAAACACGATTTACTCCACAGTTCTGCTCAACTCAACCTTTGGCATTAATGCATGATCGGTTTCAATCTCAATGACATCAAGGACATTAACCTTTGACATCAATGACAATTCCATGCTGCCCTAAATGGAAATGATAACTATTCAATCCTCAGACTGCTTTCTGTATCTTGATATTAAAGCTATCAACTGTCTCCTTGCTCAAATTTCCAACAATCCGATCAACCCACAAGGTTGTCTTCAACTTGGTGTGCCACGTCCTCTGATTCTCCTCCATGGTCCTCTTGATAATCCTCAACAAATTTTTATTTGTGGACTTAGCGAATCTGTTTGCTTGAGGATAATAATTTGAGAAAGTGTTGAGGTAGATGCCCATTTTGAGAGCCCATTCACTTATTTTCAAACCAAGGAAAGCCAATGCATTATTAGATATGATAGTGGACGGAACACCAAACCTGGTCACAATGCTGTCATAGAAATCTAACACTACACTTTCGTTGGCTTCTTTCAATGCAATGGCTTCCACCCACTTGGTAAAGTAATTAGTCGCAGTAAGCACCCACTAATGCCTTGCACTTGATGGGGGGTTGATCACAACAATGAAATCCAGACCCCACTTCATGAATGGTTGCTCTACTTGAATCGGGTTGAGAGGGAAAACTGCTAACCTTTGTTTATCTATGAAGAGAGCACATTCCTGACACCTCACCTATGCATAAGCATCCTTGAAGAGGTTGGGCCAGTAGTAACTAGCCCTCATGATCTTTGCTGTAGTAGTTCTTGGAGCAAAATGATCTACTACAGGGCCATCATGGAAATGCTCCAAAAGCTTGGCTACTTGATCATCATCTACGCACCTTAGGAGCACTCCATTGAGGTCTCTTCTGAACAAAATCCCGTCAACTAAAGCATAAGGTATGGACTGAAGTCTGAAATACCCTTTTTTTGCTTTGTCCATACTTTGAGGGCACTCACCTATTAGCATAAAGTGCGTCATATCATGGAGCCAACTAGTGTGAGGTGGAGGTGCATCTACTTATAGGTTATCTTGTGTTACCAAGATGACCTCTTTGTCTTCATGAAAGTCATCAACCATATTCTCACATAAGCCTTTATCTCTTACTAGCTTAGTGACCTTGATCTCCACGTCATACTACATGACTTTAGTAATCCAACCAGCTCTTTTTTTGCTCAAATCTTTGTTAAGAAGGAAGTCTCTTACTCTAGGATGAGACACCATAAGGTGGATTTTGTTGTTGGATAGCATTGCCCTGAACTTCTTGAGGCTCCTTACTGCTGCAAGAACTTACTTTTCTACAAAGGTATACCTCACCTCATACTCTTCAAATCCTTGACTGAAAAATATTAATCGCTGCTCAAGTCCATCACCATTTCTTTGCATCAACATAGCTAATATATTATCAATGTTGGCAAAAGCATACAATATGAAATTCCTTGAAAAATTAAGATTCATAAATGTGGGTGCTTGAACGATGGCTTGCTTGAGCAATGGCTTGCTTGATAGTTTCAAATGCTGACTTGCCTTCATTTGACCAAGTGAACACTTGGTTCTTTTTTAGTATAGCAGTGATGGGTCTGACCAAACATGCAAAACCGGTGATAAATCTTCTCACAAAGTTTATCTTTCCAAGGAAACTTTGGAGTCCCTTTTTATGCTTGGGCAGGTATAAGGCCAAGATGGCACTTATTCTCTTAGGATCAATGGACAACCCCTCCTTTGAGACGATGTGGTCCAACAGCTTGCCTTCATGCACAACAAACACACACTTCTTGGGATTCAAAAAAATCCCATACTCTGCACCTTTCGAAAATCAGCCTCAGGTGGTTCATGTGTTCGCTGGCGTTCTTGGAGAAAACCATCATGTCATCCAAGTATACCGGCACCATTTGGTTTAGCAGCCCTTGGAAACCCATGTCCATGGCTCTTTGGAAAGTTGTGCTAGCATTTGATAGACCAAAGGGCATCTTTTGCTACGCATATGTGCCCCATTTAGTGGTGAAAGCCGCTTGTACTGATCTTCATCTTTCACCCAGACTTGGTTGTAGCCAAAAAATCCATCCAACAGAGAGAAATGTTCCGATCCTACAACTACTTGGAGAAGTTGCTTCATGGATGGCAGAGGGTAGTGATCCTTCAAGGAGACTTTGTTCAAATCTCTGAAGTCCACACAAAGCCTAATCTCCCCACTTTTTTTTCTTACAGGCACCAAGTTAGCTACCCATGATGAATGTTTGATGGGAAAGATGATCCTGGACTCGATCAACTTGGTTAGCTCCTTTCTCATCAGCTCTTCAATCTTGGGGTTAACAGGGCTTTGCTTTTGCCTCACATGCTTGGCATTGGCCTCCAACTCTATGGTATGCTAAGCTAACTTAGGATCAAAACCCTTTAGATCGCTATACTCCCAAGCGAAAATGTCTGCATACTCTTGGCAAAATGCTATGAAAGCCTTGCTGCTTACCTTCCCAAGCTTGAGAAGCTTGTCCTTGAAGATGAGGACTCTCTCATAGTTTTTATCATCAATTGATATTATCGCCTTGTCTTTTCTCATATGGTCTCCTTCATGAAAAAGGCCCTCAAGTTAACCAGCCCCTTAGGAAGTTTGTTCGACTTCAATTAAACAATCTGATCCTCATATTGATGCTGCAATTTAGCTTGGTTGGAGGAGAACTTAGCTTCCTGCTGTAAGAAACAAACAATTTGCTTGTCATTCTCAAAAACCTGCCAGTGAGCTTCATTATCCGACACTGATGGCCTCACCACCACCTTGATATGTAGCTGAACCTTGGTTTCTTTCAGCGCACTTGGAATGTCAAACTAAGCTCCCATGACTGCCAACCTGTCAGCACGTTGGTTCTGATTTCTTGGGACAGCTTGAATGTCAAAGGCCTCAAAATCTTCAATTAAGTCCCACACTCGATTTTTGTAGAACTCGTCAAAGGGTTTTTTGTGATGTTCAAGCCTCTAACTTGGTTTACTATGAGCTCGTTGTCCCCATAAACTTGCACCAGTTTGATTCCTCTTTTGGTGGCCCATTGAAGGCCACGGATCAAGCCTTCGTATTCTGCTGCATTTGAAGAGCAGCGGAAATGGAACCTGTAGGAAGAGAAAAGCTTATTATCTGAGGGTGAAATCAACATTGCCCTAGCACTTAACGCCATTTTTGTTCCTTGAGCCATCAAAGAACAACTTTCATAAACCATTGGGGTCTTCTTTAGGTCCAATGAGGGAAGGCCTGGGCTGATTCTCTTCATGTAGCAGATAGACACCCATGTCTCTTTTCTCAACACCTTACAAAGGGTTGAAAAATTGGTTATCTCCCCATAGCTCATCCAAAAACAAGTCTGGAACCTCTTCAGGATGAGTGTTTCGCTCTTGGCCCATTGTAAACTCATCCTCATCAAGGATGATACAATTGAGGTTTATGTTATCTGGATGATGGGGTTCAATGTGGAATTGTGCCTTGGGTTCAACCTTGATCGAGACCTTAGTCCCATACCTTGTTCTGAACGCCATGTAAAACCAATCTACTGCAAGGCAACCCCCAATCTTCGCTGTGAACTCTCTGGAAAGACACAATGCAAAGCGAGGAGTGACATCCAGGATCAACACATCTTGCACCACAGACATGCTAGGACAAGGATGCAAGGTTAGGCTTAAATTCTTGATGATTCCTGATGGCTTTGTGGAAGAACCATCAAGCTGCAGGACTCCCTTGGTGTGCGCCTCATACTTGAGGTTCAGCTGGTCGGCAATAGACTTTGGCATAACTGAGGTGCTGGGCCCACTATCCACCAAGCAATTGTGCATCAAGGAGTCGTCGATGATTAATGAGATGTAGAATCAAGGGGCTTGGTCACACTACTTGACCTTTCTCCCAAAGGACTCTTGGCTGCATTAGTAAAGACTTCAACATCCTTACTTGGTTGCTTACTTGCAGTTGTAGAAACACTCATTTGGACAAACCTTCCTGAAGAATGTCTACTTGGCTAGGCATGGAAAGCATGTCCCACATTGGTATGCTCACGCTGGGTTTCTTCATTTGCTCCACAATGTTGATTGGCGTACCCCTAGCCTTTGCCTGGGTTTTGGGAGTAACTACTATTGGCTTTATCAGTGAAGGAGTGGTGACAAGAGGTTCTTTGAAAGCTTCCTGATTGTCACTCATTCCTTCTCTTGAACCTTGTGTTCACTGAGACTGGGGTATGGGCCAAACTGGGAGTAGCCTGCAGATTCGCTACATAGCACTCCTCTTGCTCATTGATGACCAATGAGGCTTCTGACTGGTTTGACCCCTGATCCGAGCCTTGTTCTTGTAGAGGTTGCTCTTGCTTTGTCAACGTGGACACCTCTATGCTTTGGGCCATAAGAGCCTGGTTATATCCATAAGCAACAACTTGCTGCTATTGATCATTGAACGCTTGGTTGGAAGCATTAGCTGGGACAATGGATTGTCCAAAAGAATGATTCCAAGGCATTGTCCCTTCAGCCTCCTGAGCCACATTGTTTTGAATCGGGACCGAGGAGTTGGAAGGGCCTGCAGCATTCGGATTATAATTATGTTGCCTAGCATATTTAGGTTGTCCCTATCCTTGGAAACCTCCTTTGTAGGGTGGCCTATTAGCTTGATAAGGCTGTTGCTGAGGCTGATATTGAGCTTGATAAGGCTTTCTATAAGCCTGCTGCGTCTTGACATTGACCACATCATTCCCCAAGGATTGGAGCATGCTTTTCAATTCCAAGTAATTCTTCTGCTTTTGGGAGTCATTGGATCCACTAGTAGAGGCCTTCTCTTGCTTAGGTGAAGGCACAACAACAATTGTTGGCGTTGGAAGTATAACATCAAGTGGAGGAATGACTGCAGGAGGTGGTTTGATCTCTGGAAAAAGAGGCATTGGGTGTCTGAGAGTAAGCTTGCCAGCCTGAACTAGGCAATTTTCTGCCTTGATGGCCACTTTGTATGCATTTGACAGTATGTCTCCTCCCATAGATTGAATCATTACAGCTATATCGTTGTTGAGATCCTTCAAGTAATACAAAAAAGCAAAGTTCGGAGATGGTCTAACAGCTGCTGGAATTCTATCCCATGCCTTTTGAAATCTCGTATTGAAGTTTTGCATGACTTCATGAGGAGCTCTCTTGATTGTGGTCAACTGCTCTGCAAGTGACAGAGGATCACTCTTATCTGCAAACCTTTTACACAGGGTTGTTCTCAGCTCGTCCCATGAGTGGATAGAATTAGGAGCTAGGCCCCTATACCAGTCTAATGCCTTTTCATTTGAAGGATACAACCAATATCTTAACAACTAAGTTCTCCATTGTGATATTGTGAATGTTGCAAAAGTTGGCTATGTCCGTCATGTGCTCAGTAGGAGTTACAGATTGGTCTCCTGTATAATAAGGAACACTTTTGAGGGTTGCTACTGGCATAGGATCATACTATGGTAATTTCAAAGGGCTTTGGCTGCTGAAGCCCACGAAAGCTCTTTGGGGAATCATAGCAGCAAGAGGGGCTGACACAGATCTCCTTGTGTAAGTATGCTTTATGACTGGTCTAGGAGGAGGGTGTCCTATGTAAGGGTGAGTATGGGTGAACCTTAACCTTCTTGCTAAGTTCAAAGGCAATTCAACAAACTCAAAAGGATTACTTGCAGAAGTCGATCTTGTAGTCACCTTGGGCATGAAAGATAGCTACTGCTTTGCCACCAGATAGTTGGGTGTTCTTTGGAGTCGTCAGATGCTGAAAGATGAATGCTACCACTGCAGCAAAATAATCAAAACAGCATCAAATTTGACCAATCTTTCATAAAAATGAAAATAAAATGGTAGTTGTCCCACCGGACGTGACAAAACTATTATAGTTTGGAATTGCACCCTTGTGAGAGAGTTTTTCAGGCTCCCTCACTTCCAGCTATAAGCATGGAGACAACCTCAGGATGTGGGTATTCTATGGTGAGGTTGAACCTCTATGCTTTTTTATGAGGCTAGTTCCTCAGGTGCTTCACTTCAGCTCTTGACCTCACACTAAAATCTACTATCAGGTAATGAAAAGGGGTAGGAGGATGATTGAAAAGGAAATCTATGCTAAGGGACGTGATGCACCAAAAAGAAGTGATCCACTTGGTCTGGAAAAAGAGCCAACTACTAATGAACCCAAACAAGACACATGCTATTCCGGTTCTATCTCAAGGCCATAGGCATGGAACTTTTGCATGGAGGTTGAAGGGAAGCTTGCACTTTGAAGGATAACAAAAATATGTCTATGGGAGACACTATGAACTAGTAGCACTTCAAGGAGAGCTCAACACACTGACACTTAATGCAATCCTGCATAAAACCGAAAGGATCAAAAGCAAGATGCTGAAAACAATTGTAGGTGATGAATGACAATCATACATTTTGCAAATGAAACCAAATGTGCACATTTGTTTTAGCCAAAAACATAAGTCTTCTTTGTGTTGCTTCAAAAGAGTCTTTTACAAAGCAATTTTTGCAGAGTAACTCTATTTCCAATCCGGGGATCATTTGCTTCGCTTCAATGCCTGTATTTATATAGAAAAAGGGGGGAGAGAGAAGAGGAAGAAAGAAGTCGCTGATGGCTGGAATTCTAATGTTGTACTTCCTTGTTTTCCCTAAATGCACCACTCAGGTTCACTCGAAAATCCTCTCGAGCCCCTCCCGTTTTTAAGTTTTTCTTTTTGCGCATTTGAGAAGCCATGTTGTGAGCAGCTAGAAAATCTCTTCTTAGCATGACGCATTTAAGTGTCGAACGACGATTGCAGGGAGCGAACTATGGCAGATGAGAGCCTTCATAATTTCCAGCTACTAGCCACTTGGACTCTCTTGTGCTTATTGTTTATCCTTGTGCCACTTGTCCTTTACTGATTGGCCCTTTTTGCTCCAGTTTACGCCACTTGGCAGTCTTCCATTCATTGCATCATGATTCTCACGTTGTTGGACCAAGCTTAAGTCAAACACTTGAAGAATCCTGATTTACTCTATGTAGAGTAATTCAGGTTCTTTGATCTCTCCAACTTCAGACTTTCCTAGATCTTTTACTTATAAAGCCTTTTAAGTAAAGTACTTGGAAAAACCCGATTTACTCTGTGCAGAGTAATTCGGGTTCTCTAAGCTTATTTCAGACTTGTCCATCTTGAAGTCTTCTCACTTTGTTGTTTCCAAGCCTTAAGACTTCGGGCTTTTCAAATTTGATTACTTCCAACAGCTAGTTGCTTATCTTGATTTTGATGTCAATTGGCCCGTCATTTCCTTTGGACACTTGGTCTCGGGGTTTTCTTTCGGAGGTATTCCTTTGGCCTTTTCTTTCGGGCAAAACTCCCGAAGGAATTTCTTCGGATAATTTGTTTGAAGGAATTCCTTCGGACTTTTTGTTCGTGTCTATCTTCAGAAATTGCCTTTTGGACTTTTCGCAATGGACTTTCCCAAAGGGTGAGAGACCCTTCGGGCTTCCTGCATGTCCCTTCGGACTTCCGCGAATGATCCTTCCGAAGGGAAAGATATCCTTCGGGAATTTTGAAATGGTCCTTCCAAAGGGTAACATACCCTTCGGGAAACTTGCAACTATCCACTTAGAGAAGGAAAACCCCTTCGGATTTATGAAGTGTACCTTCGGGTTCTTGAAAGATCCTTCAAAAAAGTTGAAAAGGACCTTTGAAAAAGTTGACTGGTCCCTTTTGCCCTAAAAGGCCTTTCGACATTTTGAAAATGCCCTTCGGATTTTTGAAAAAGACTTGTCCCTTGAAGAACCCGAGAAGCACTATTTTTAAGACCAAATTGGGTTTGTCAAGCCCTTTTACTTATTTCGGGCTTCTGACTACTCACAACTTATAAAGTAATCAAGTAATGCTCCTTGGAGAACCTGAAATACACTCCATGAGTAATTTGGGTTTGTAAACCCTAATTACTTCTACTTATAAAATATTTAGAAGTTAAGCACTACTGAAAACCTGATTTGCACTGTGCCCTCAGAAACCCGAAGTTGTCATTGCTGGAAACCCTGAAGTCCTCCCAAAGACTTGCCATTTCCTTGCCTGAAAGCTCCCTTTTTCATACTTAGGTAAATTTTGATGTGGGCCAAAAATGGCCAACAGTGGCCCCATTTCAGAGGTCATAGTCGGCAGATTTTAGCAGTTTGTGGATTGCTAGGGCATCATTTGTGGAATGCAGCAGTTGGCAGGGATTTTGTGGGTGAAGTGCAGTTGTTAAAGACATTTTGATGGTGACAAGTCATCTTTACCATAGTTTGCATAACCGTTTGGAGCGAGTACTCGTCGAGGGCCCAAAATGGGTAACCGGCGGTTATTCGACCCACTCAGTTGAATAACCGACAATAACTGGTAAAACAAAAAATACTTGAATTTTTAAAAATAACATTTTTTTTAGAAATTATACAAACAAAATAGATTGGAATGAGTCTGTAAAATATAGGGAAAGTGCTTTCTATTAGATTTGAATAAATAGAATGTACAAAATCATATAATCATGCGAATACAACGAAGTCACAAAATACGAAGTTACAAACTACAATAATACTTATATATTTATAGTACAAGAATCTACAAGACTACAAGTACAAATTACAATAATCTATAATTTTCAATTTTCTGCCCTCTAAAAAAATAAGGGACGCTGAGAAACTCTAGTTCTCCCACTCGATTGACCCGCCTCGCTCTGTTTAGAAGGCTGCCCCTGTACCTGTGGCTCCATCTCTGCCTCTGCCTCTACCTCTGCCTCTGTCTCATCTCCAAGGATGTCCTCCAATCCAATCTCTCATTCTATGTCAGCTGCACCCTCTATAGCTTGCCTCTCGAAATCAACAATCTCTTCCTCTGTGAACATGGGGTCCTCCTATGCAATCCAATTGTTGAATGGTTTGATCTCATCTAAATCGATAGGCTCCTCCAATACATTCTCCAACTTCTTTGTGCGAAGTCGAAGGTTGTATTGCACAAAAATCAAGACATTGAGTCGTTGTTGGCTCAACTTATTGCACTTTTTCGTGTGAATGGAGTCAAACAAAATCCAATTGCGTTCACATCCAAAAGCGCTACGAGGCTGAGATAAAATCCGGAGGGTTAGCCTTTGAAGATTTGGGGTATTTCCACCCCAATCTTTCCACTATGACCCTACAAACAAGATATTCAAAACTTTGTAAGAAATTAATAATTATAAATTTGTAAATATGTAATTGGTAAGATACAAGTAAAAACTTCATTTTGTATTACCTGCTGATTGTGTGGCTCTCCCTCGGATAGTTATTGCTGAAGAAAAGAGCCTTCCCTTTGCCTGCTTGTAGTTCTGCAACTCTGCAATAATGAGGTCTCTCACCTCAACGTCATGTGTCATACTCTAAATGCAGAGAGCCCCTCCATAACCTCTCCACTAGCATTTGTGAAGCCATCGGAGTAGAAAAACTTAGGGTTAAGGTAGTACCCCACTGCATGGATGGGTTGTTGGAGTTGATTGTTCCACCTCCGATCAATCAACTCCCAAATGAGATCAAATCTGCCACGATCCCCTCTATAATAATTTTGGACTGCCTCTTTGGCTCTATCCATGGCCTCATAAATATATCCTATTGGATTTTGCTCTCCATCCATCAATCGTAAAACCCTCACCAAAGGCTTCGACAACAAAGTTACAAACAAATTAAATTTAGTGTTACAAATTTATAGATAAATTATAAAATAAAAACTTTAAAAAAATTGAAAACAATTCAAGTTACCTTCACAATCTCTACAGCCCTTGTTTCAAATACCTCATTGAAAACTGTCTTTGAAACCTTCACTCCATCAGTTTTCTTGAAATAAGATGACTCTGTTCATGCTTGAGACACAAACATCTACTTCAAAGGAGTCAACAAATTACAAATACTTTGCAATTTAAGAAAGTTCATTGCAAACCTAGTTACCCCTACTCGAACAAGCTCTTTTTTCATGATGTGTTCTCTCATCAAATTGAGAACCCAAGGGTGATTGTAGATATATTTAGTTATTTCTTTAGCTTTTTCTACAATTGGTCTCACCCAATCAAGTTTGTTTGTCCTCCAAAATAAGGTCAAAGCAATGTGCCGCACAAGATGTCCAAAAGAGAGATGGATGTCTCTCTCTAAGAAGTCTCCTAGCTGCCACATATACTGTTGCATTGTCTGTAATAATTTGGACAACATTTTCGATGTCCACCTCTAAGGCAACCTCCTTTAGAATCAAGCTCAAAGTTTTTGCATTTTTAATTTTACTTGATGCATCAATAGACTTAAAAAAATACTAGCTTACCATTTGAAGATGCCAGAAAGTTGATGAGGATGCGGTTTTTTCCATCCGTCCATCCATCAAAAAGAATGGTGCATCCAAATTTACGTCACAACCTCTTTTGATCTTCGACAATTAACTTTGCATCTTCAACTGCATTCTTGAACAACTTCGCACTCAAGGCTTTTGGTGAGGTGGTCTTGTACCTTTTTTATACAACTGTCAAAGCTATAACCAAATATTCCTAGTACAAGTTGCTCGCCATGTTGAAGGGAAGGTTTTTGAAGTACCAAAAAGTTGCACATGCTTTATCTGCTTCTGTATGCGGCTACTTGTTCCATCCTGTAGCTTGAAGTGAAGGTTGTGCCCCAGGTGTGTTTCTAGGCACAAAAAAGAGTTTAACTAAGATGAAGGTGTTGCAGATGTGCCATGGCACTTGCGTGGACCACGACTAGAGCCCACAATTTTTGTCATCGCTGCTGCTTTTGTCTCTGTTGATGTGGCACCAATGGTCGTTGTTAGGGCTGCTGTCATCCTTGCCCTCTCTAATTTCTTTTAATCCAGTGATGCAAGCTCCACTATTATCTCTCGTTTTGCCGTTTTGCATGAAAAATGGTACTTCATGTGATTGATGCCTCCTGACATCCTCTTCAAGCAAAAGTTAAAAATTGAAACTATCTAAGACGCTCCAACCTATGTGGCATACTTCCATGCACCAATGCAACCATGAGGGGGAGCCGACTGGCTACCATTGATCAAATCTGAACGTAATGCATTACTGGATGCCATTGTTTGCTAATGGATAACTTGCAAAATGCAAACATGTTAAAAACAACATAAAAAAATTAAAAAATAAAAACATTAAATATAAATTATTAATTAAAATACGATAAATAAATGGTAATTATAAACTATAAGATGGAAACTAAAATACATTTATGATTTACAATTTTAACGAACAAATTATAAATATAATCTATAACAGTTATTTAACGGAATAATAAACAAAAATTTTAAATAAATAATAAACACGAAAAATTTCACTGAATGCATGAAATTTGACGGAATGCATCAAATTTGTATACTAAGCATAAAAAATATTTATCAAACATGTATTTAATTAAATTAAAAAACTTTACATGGGTCGGGGGCGTAGTCGGTTGGTTAGGCATTTCCGTTGCGGCTCTGCCGGTCAAGTGTTCGAGTCCCCTCTCGGCCCCGTGGTACCGGTATTAGTCGTGTCTAGCCAGCAGCGCCGGTCACGTTAAAAAGTTTACCTAGCTTTAAAAAGAAAAAATAAATAAAAAACTTTACATGCTTGGAAATTTTAAAAATGAATAAATAAATAAATGCGTGAAATTTTATGAAAATTCATGGATTGCATGTAATTCAAATGGAATGCATCAAATTTGTATACTAAGCATTACAATTATGTATCAAACATGTTTTCAATTAAATTAGAATTCATTTATGAATAAATAAATATATGCGTGAAATTTGACGAAAATTCACGGATTGTATGTAATTAAAATGGAATGCATCAAATTTGTATACTAAGCATCACAATTATGTATCAAACATGTTTTCAATTAAATTAGAATTCATTTATTTATTTGGAATTTTTTTTAAAAATTAAATTAAAAAATGCATGAAATTTTTCAAAAATTCATGAAATGCATGAAATTAAAATGGAATGCATCAAATTTATATACTAAACATCACAAATATGTATCAAACACGTTTTCAATTAAATTAGAATTTATTTACATGCTTGAAATTTTTTTTAAAAAAAATGCACTAACCTGGAAATTTCTTTGCTCAAATCTCCACAATCCGCCTTTGAATGCTCCAATCTTGTGTGAGTAAAGTGTCAGGAGTTGTGTTGCATTTTATAAGACTCCATTCCACATTTTTCCACGTTTTATGAGTGTTTGGAGGGAAAACCTACGTTTCCCGGCGATTCTGTGCGTTAAACTCAGGTGGGTTCTTCGGAACTTAGAACTAATGAGTAATTGGCGGTTACCAGTTTTTTTTTTTAGTTTTTCCCTGTTGCCGGTGGTTTTGAGTGGCAATTATTCCGACGAGTAACCAACCAACCGGCGGTTACTCACCGGTTATTCCATCTATGATTTTGACAACCTTTGTAGGTCTGCGACTCACTTGGAGGGCTTTTCCACAAGGGTGGCGACCTACCTTGGGAGGTTAATCTGCTTGTTTTTGGGGGCAGACTTTAGATATTTGATACTTTGGTTCATCAAATAAATATTTGGTATTTATTTGTGAATTTTTCAGTCTATGTTTGCATGTTAAAAATCAGATTTGAAGAGGTTTTGGTGGCTGTATTTATTCTGAATTTTTGTTTAATATTTGATAAACAATATTAATATTTGTGTCTTAGATGTTCGTTTCCAAAATTCAATAATTTATGGCTAGGGTTTGAGATTTTAAAATTCAGAATTTGGATAAGTGGTGTTAGTGTTTGCAATGTTATTTCTAGGGTTTGTTGGAAAACCCAAATCTTTCTAATTCAGCCCTAAAGGGGACATTATAGTGGTATTAGAGCCTTTTCTTGGCCAATTGTGGGGTTTGAATTGTCTACAATAGATTGGCGACCTAAGTTTTTACGTAAGGAGGAATACATAGATCAAATTCAAAAGGTGGGCATAAAAATAAAAATGGTCAAAGGTACAATTTTGAGGCCACCAAAATCCTTGATGAGTATCAAGGGATAGTTGATCATCTTAAGTCTCCAGTCTCCTTTGATTTTTCTTAAAGTTACACGAAACGATGTACCAAAGTAAAAGAGGGTTGTGTGCTTACATAAGATGGTTGCAAAAAGAAGAGGAGAATAATTCCCAAATTGTGATGAGAAAAGAAAAAGAAAATTAGAAAGAGGAAAAGTCAAACCCTCATAAGAATTCCAAGGAAGGAATCAGAAAACTAGAGAATTCGGACTTGAAAAAGGTTAGTGAACAGCTCATGGAGGCATCCACCATAAAAAATGGTAGTGGGAGAAATGTTTCGACCTAAGAGGAAGCACCATTGGCTACTTACCCTAAGAGTTCAATGGAAAAGAAGGGCATAAATCACACATGTGAGGCAAAACTTAATGTTCTACCATCCACAACAAAAGTGGATCCTAGGGTTGGAAGGAACCTAACTACTTTGCAAGCTATCACAAAGATGTGATAAGGACCCAAAAGAGGTGTGATGGTTGGCTAAGGAGAGAGGAGGCAAAATTGATAGCTATTCAAGCAAAACATCACTTAAAATATTTTAAGGAGACGGGTAAGCTATTTGATTACAACACAAGGTATGAAAAAGAAAGTCATACTTCAGATTTGTTGTGTTACACCATGCCATTTCAGATTTCTTCTTGTCACGAACAACGTGCTAAAAAGGATAATAAGGTCAAGGATGCAACTTGCAACAAAGGGCATACTGATGCTTCAATTCAAATTCCAAATTGCATTGATATATGGGACCCAGGTGATCTATGGACACACTTGATAATGAAGTCCAATGTAATGAAAGTAGTGCATAGTGACCTCTTTCACACATTTAAGGAGGAGGATGATATTCACAAGTTAGTTGGAGATGAAAAATAAAGGTTGACTGAGCTGGACATATTGATTGGAAATCCTTTACCAAATGGCATTTTTCTATTTGCTATGATTGTTTGTGCACCATACAACTCTTTGCAATCATACAAGTACCGTGTCAAGATAACTACAGGAACAACGAAAAGGGGGTCTCACGAGATATCAATTTTTGATAGTGGCCAAGGCATGAAGGATACACATGTCCCTGTAATACTGCAATCAATAGGTTGTAATCTCAGTTAAGTTATGATGGGGACATTACAAAGAACATGTTGGCAAAGGAAAAGATTCAAGAAAAGTATGCAAGGGCAATAGAAGTCAATTGGCTTGAAGTCAAGGACAAAATTGAGTTGTCAAAGAAATTTGCAGTCAATAAGACAAAGCTATTTGAAGTTAGAGGCAAGTCTGATATGAGAAAAAAGGATGAAGGGCAAGAGCATGGCAGCATGCCAAGGGCACCTAAGTTGAAGAATTGCGATGAAAATAGAAATGAAGATGGTTGCAACTGTGGAGAAACCATGACTTGTTATTTGAAAGGAATTAGAGATGAGGTAATTCTGAATCCCAAAGTGAGAGGTGTTGAAGATATCCCAACCAATCTTCATCTGGCAAGGGAAGGTAAATAAATTGAGGACAGCCAAAGGTATGAAAGTGTTGTGAATTTGTCGCTTCTTACTATGTCATTGGGGTTGTGTTGTCATCATGGGCAACATTTGACAAAGAATGACCATATGTCAAGTTTGACATTCTTTTGTACATCATGGCAAGGTTGTGGTTATCATGGGCAACATGAAAACGATGATATAATTAAGACCACTTTGAGTGGCAAGGGTCGCATGGATTTTTTCATTACAATTCCTAATTGCTTATACATGAAAGTTTTGGATTTGGGTGCCCTAGGGAGATACAAGAAGGGTAAGTTTTCAGAAGTGTTCAATGCTACTTTTGTAAATGAATTCTTCAAAACATGCAGTTGGCTTGAAGGGAGGTCCATGAGGATCCCTAGGAAGTATGACAGGCACCCTGCCACAATGATAAATAATTAGTACTCAAGACCATTTTCAAACATTAACTGCCATCTCTTTAAGGTTGAGTGGAAATCAAGCTATAGGTAGATAATTGTTGAAATTTCGGTCCAAGAAGGGTCGTGGCACACCCCTAGATCACTCACATGGTTGAGTGTGGCGAAGAGCGTCATGTATGACAGTGATTGTACCAAAATTTTTAATGCTGCTAGTAGCAGTATCAGCCACATCTACATTTGTATGACAACCATAAAGGTATTTTCCGTTGCATGGTGTAAATGAGAACTCAAAGAGGATGAATTTTTGCAAAAAAAAAATCATGATTCCGAGCTATAGAGCTGCGGTCATTCACATTTCCAGCCAATCCAACATTCAATATGCAGTTGTTCAAGCAATCCTAATCACATACTTGAGTAATTTTCTGTTTGTAGAGGTTGTTGAGTCAATTTTTGTCACTATAGGGTTGTTTCCAACCCATAAATCACTAACACTTTTGAATGGGGTGATGTAATTCGAGTATGTTCACTGCCATCCTATGCCTTTTGCCATTGTCTGCAGCATAACCAGCCCCTTAACAATTTTTTTTACAAACACGAGTGTTTTCAGTCTCAAGGTGGAAGGATGTTCCACTTAACATCAACAAGGGTTGGTTTGCAGCTATCATGGAGGAGTGCCCAACCATTGCAATGTTGATTATGACCAAAAAAATGCAACAATACAACTACGACCATGTAATGTCCCTAATTTTCGACCAGGAATAAATAAATTAAATTAATTATTTATAAAGTCGTCCACCAAAACTAAATCAAAATGATTACTTTATTTTTAATTAATTTAATTAAAAGTGACTTAAATAAAATAATAAAATATTAAAGTCACTTTTAAAAATAAAATAAAATTATAAAGTGACTTTATAAGGGAAAAGGGGAAAAGGGGAAAAGTAAATTAATAAAATAAGTCTCCACCAATGTAGCCACCAAAAGTGGGAAAAAAAGAAATTATAAATAGAGGCTCTTGGGTTCATTTGTATCATCTTGAATTCTTTGGCAAATTGATATTGGAGAGTTTTCTCTTGACTGAAAATTATTTTCTATTTTCAGTAGCATCAAGGAGACGATTCCTTGATTTCAAGTGGTTTGGAGATGATCCCATTCTACATTGAATGAATGAATGAAGGATTTTAATAACGTCCATGAGACCACAACAGTCTATGGGACCCATCAGTCGTGCACATCCCCTTCAAAATGGGACCTCAGCCACAAAACGTTCCCTAATTTGCTTGAACTTTCTTCTTGAGATCTTCCCTTCTGCTGTGAAGTTTGATCACGAGGTTCGCCGTATTACCCAGCCTTGTTGATTCAAACAGGGTGTCCAAGTTGGCGATTTTCAAAGTTTCACCATAACTGTATCGGATGTCTTTGTATGCCTCGCACTCCAAGAGGAAGTGTCGTTCCGTCTCCACCACACCTTTGTTGCAAAAGAGGCATATTCTCTCCTCCCAATTCTCTTTGGGAGTTAGCCATCTACCCATTTCACACCTAAGATGATGAAAGCTCATCCTAAGTTGGGCAATCAACATTTTCGCTTTCCACTTAATGTCTGCTCCTACATAGGGTTTTTCTTCAAAATCCCCTATGGGGTTGAATTCTTTGAGGTAGTATTCCTTTTTACGGCCCATATGTTTTGTCCACATGATGCACTTGAATTTTCTTCTCACATATTTTTTTATTTTTTCATTAGTATTTGGGCACTCCTGCATGCTAATATCCCACCTCTTTACCCATTTGTCATTTTGCTTCCTCCAAGTGTTCTTTCTTATAGTTAGCTCTTCCTCCATAATTAGTCTAGGCCACCTGTGCTTCTTCATGTTTTGAATCTTCTTGAGGTAGCTTAGTAACCATATCATCACCGATGCCTCTAGGGGGAAGGACCCCGTTTCAGCAAGTAGAATCTCATACGGCACCGAATTCTTGACTTTGAAACTGCTTATGATGAAGTGTTTTTGGATTCTATCTGTTTCCATTTCTGATCTGACATACTGCTGCCCCAAATTTCACACCCGTAAAGAATCACCGGGGTGACCAACAAACCGAAGAGTGTTCTCCTAGTCTTTCAATCCCATAACTCCGCAGTCCTGCACCTATTTTGAAGAGAGTACAACGCTTTCCATCATCCTTGGATTCTTTTTGCTCTACACGTTTCCCAGCTGAGCTTGTGGTGAAAATCAAGCCCGAGGTACTTGTCCTCTTCGACTATCTCTAACGGGTTGCCTTCAAAGGTAAAGGTATATTGTTTCTTTTTTCTTTTCAAAGAGAAGATCATTACTTTGGTCTTGCTTGTGTTCACCTACATTCCAACCTCTTGGCAAAAAGTTTCAAGTGCTCTCAAATGTTCCCTTAAGCTGCTGGTTGTTCTGGCAATTAAAATGAGGTCATCCGCATAAAGAAGCAATTTTATAGCATACTTAGCTAGTTGAATCCCCTCCCCACTATCCTTATTTAACCATTCTTCTAATTTATCAATGTACAGTCCAAATAAAGTTGGTGAAAGTGGGCAACTCTGTTTGACTCCTATATCGTTGTCAAAACACTCTGACATTCCATCACTAGTTCTGATTTTAACCCTTGCTCATATAATCTATGGACAGCAGCTCTGAGCTCATCCGGAACCCCCAGCGCCTTCATCTTATCCAAAGTTTGTCACGAGGGACCGTGTCAAAAGCTTTTTTGAAGTCGACAAAGCAGCAAAAGGCCTCGTCTCCCTGAGTGTTCCATATTTTTTCAATCAAGAACCTAAGTGTAGCTCCATGATAAATAGTAGAGTGCTTCGGTCTAAATCCAGCTTGGCCCTTAGCTCTTTTTCCTTCTTTTTCTGCCCACATGCTGATTCTGCGCTCTATCATGCTTTCGAAGAGTTTACCAAGGAGGGGATTAACCATGATAGTACGATAATTTGACGGGTTATTGGTATCCCCGCTTTTAAAGATAGGGATAACCACACTAGTCGTCCACTCTTTCGAGAAGCCCTCTTGGATGGCCCTATTGAAGATGTGTTTGATATGAGGTGCCAATACTTCAGCGCCCCACTTTAAGTACTCCGCTTGCAGCCCATCAATATCCTGAGCTTTCCCACTTGCTAATTGTTTTATGCCTTGAATGATGTCTTCGGTGTTGAAAAGTTTTGTATTCGCATAGATTATTGGGGGTCTAGATTTATCTTGGTCCCTCTCATATAGTAGCTTCGCATACTCAAACCATTGGTTTCCAGTGATATTGTTTTCTGTTTGTTTCTTCTTTTGACGTAGCTCTTTCCAAAATCTTTTAGGGCTATTTTTTCCTAGGGCAATCAGCTCTATTCTTCTGCTGTTTACATACTTCTCTTTCTTATTCCGTAGCATCTTTACGTACTCCTTATGCTCTTTGTCCATACCTCTCTTTCGCAGATTTCTTTTTGCTATTTTGCATTCCTCGTTGAACCATGGGTTTGCCGGAAAAGTATTTCTTGTTCCTCTCTTGGGTCTAGCTCTTTTACAACCATTTAAGGCCTTGTGTATTAGGGGAATCAGCATGTTCTCTATGAGAAACTGGTTCTTTATGTTAGTTGTTTTTTCTTTGTGATCTCTGAGCAATTGTTTGATTGCGGCTCTAAAGATTTCTTGATTCCCATGATTTAGAAGGATTTTACCTTGGGGAGTGGCCTTCTTTTGGTCAAAGTGGGCTTGTTCTTCCTGTTGTTTCCTTATGAGAATGTGAACTTTAATATGAATTGGATTATGGTCTGATTTCAGCTTCAATATATTGTCCCCAATCATAACCTCCATCAGTCTCGATGTGTAGCTCTGCGAACAAATAACATAATCTACTACACTTTGGCCATTGTACGTTTTGCACGTGATTTTTCCTAATTCGGGCCATGCTCTCATACCGTTGCAGATGACCATGTTGTAGGAACTGCAAAGCCCTAAGAGTTCAGCCTCGAAGTGTGACACTGCACTTTTGCTATCTTGTGAGACCCTGTCCCAAAGTTGGTTGTTTTCTTCCTCTAACCATAGGGGGTTATTTTTCTCTATGTTGTTTTTCAGATTGAGAGCTTGATTGTTTGCAGTTCTTGCATTAAAGTCTCCAATTATTACTATTTCTCCCATGTTACTGAAAACAAAAATGCCTTTTTTTAGAGCTGCAAATGGATCTTCACGATCTAGGTTCCTTTTCTTATAAAATTTTGATCCCTTTGGAGCAAAGTAGCATGCTGCCATCCTTGTTGTCACTTGGTTTTCTGTAATTTTAAGCCATATGAACTGCTTGTTTGGATCTTTTTTCTCCACTTTTACGAAATTGTCCCATTCCTCTTTAATTAAGACTACCACTCCACCATGTCCCTTGCCACTATCAGTTCTTTCATTCCACACTGACGTCTTTTTATACCCTTCAAAATCTGGAATCCTACAACCATCGTGTTCATGGGTCTCAATAAGGATGATGACATCCTTTCCTTCTGCTATGGGCCCCAATCCAGGGCCTCTTCTCCATGGATATGCTCTACAGTTCCAACTTACCATTGTGAGGTGAATTCGTGTGGAGTTCATCATAGAGCTATTTTGATGAATTTTGAAAGAGTTTTGGCTTCATTCCAGCTAGGGTTTCTATTGACTTCATTGCAGATTTGTCTTCAAGAAATTTTGTTAATTATTCAAGCTGGGTGACTGGATAGGGGACACCATTTGGAGTATTTTGAAGTGATTTCATGAATTTTGGACATGTGCTTGATTTTATATGGATTTTTGAAGGTTGGGATGCCTAGGGTTTGCAGAGTTTAATTCATTTTTAGTTGACACATTCTTAGATTTGAGGTTGCAGGACTATATCAGCTTATATCATATTGTTTGGCTAGGGTTTGAGGAGGTTTGGCATCTCATATTGGCACATTTCAGTAGTAGGTCATTTATCATCATTCATAAGAAGAGGTCGTACCAATTTGTGGGGTTTGTAGAGCTGCATTTAAGGGTTATTATTAGCTTCAACAATACTACATCAATATCATCAGCCAAACACGTGTTGGCTTAAGCCATTTCCATTAAGAGTTTCAGACCTGATTTATATCAGTCCATTTTGAAGGTGTTCATAGCTCATATCAACCTTATAAAATTGTGTATTATGCAAGCATACAGCTGCTACATCTCTGCTATATGCCCTGGAATGTTTATCATAGATTTGTGAATGTATATGACATATTGTTTATGTAATTTCAGTCTGAAAATAATAGATCAGACCTGTTGTTCATGGTGATTAGTGACTGAAAATCAAGGCTTTATTCTATATTGGCAAGTTGTTTCTTTATATGCATTTGTACTCTCCATTTGTATGCAATTATTCTACAATTGGGCATTGAAAACCAATCAAAACCAATCAACAAAAACACATAAACAAACTCAGAAAACAAATTCAGACCTTGCATGCCAACTGTTTGACAAAATATGAAACCAAGCAAATTGAAAAATTCAGGTCAATTTTGGGAGAGGTTATTACATGAAATATTCCGAGTCAAATTTTTTCAACTTTTTAGAATTTGGATTACAACATCACAAGCAAGTTCCGTCCAGATTAAAAGTTAATCTCAAATAAACTAAAATACTTTGCCACTAGGATGCAAGAAATGAACTCAACGTCCAGTATGTGCTACCCAATCCAAGGCGGAGTAGGGGCGACCATAAGACGGAGTAATTACAAGAAATGGAACTCAACGTCCAGTATGTGCTTCCCAGTCCAAGAGGAGTAGGGGCGACCATAAGACGGAGTAATTACAAATAAAGAACTCTACGTCAAGTATGTGCTACCCGTAAGGGGCTACCATATGACGGAGTGAGCTTAATAACAATGCTTTAATGGAAATACTGAAATGAACTACTCCACACCCAGCATGTGCTTGCTTACCCAAAAGGGTAAGTAGCTACCATAGGGCGGATGCTCTACACCTAGAATGTGCTTGCTAACCCAATAGGGAAAGTAGCTACCATAAGGCGGAGCTGAAATCTATTACAATATTTTAAAAGAAAATTGAACTAATAGAGAAGGCTGCCAGTACTACTGTCAGCTTACAAAAATTAAGTGAAATTTGCCCTTAGAAAGAAGAGAAAACCAGCCCTTATCAATTTCTTCAGATATTCATAACTCTGGCAAAACTTAATCAATCTTCTTGATTCCTGTTGCAAAATCTCTTCAGGAGTATGGCGCCCAAGTTAGCATCATCAAACTGATCAAATCTGCATCCAGAATGTTACACAAAAACCAATGCCAAACCCCAAAGGGGCGTCCAAGTGGAAGAAGGGCGATTTGCTCTAGGAAATAAATGCAAGCTTTATTAATTCTGAAAATTTGAGAGAGGGGCGCCTAAGCCAAACTAAAACAATGGGTTGATACCCAGAACTAATTTTTTTGTATTTTTTTCCTTTATGAATGAAAACCCTAGGTTTATCTCATACAGAAATACAATGTCTGAAACTCTAATATTATCAAAAGAACTGACAATGAAATAACTGAAGTACTACTTAAGCAAATACGAATACCAGAGATTAATTCACCCCTAGATGCTGTCTTGCAAGCATGAAGAGATGCCCTTGCTAGGAGGCCTTCATTCCCCGAAGCAGTTCCAAAGCCAAAGCTGCAGCATAACAATGCATTAAAACCAAGATGCCCAAATGATAGCCCAATGCCTTCTTTTATAGGCTTCAATTGGCTTCTTCTAGAAGCTTATCCTCAAAAGTGGCGCCCCCTTTCCATGCAATGTGGCGCCCCCTCCTTCAAGTCCCCTCTTTTTAAAATAACATTAAGTTAACAAGTCTAGGCCAAGGTCAACGTTAAAATATAACGTTATTATTAATTTTTTTAAAGTGACATTCACTTATTCCGCCAAGACCGAATTCTGAGGCCCACAACTGAATGAGACAACTAAAAGGGGAAAATAAACTCCTTGCGATAATCCTGCTAGCTGCCAAAAATAGAATTTACTAAAAATAGTAAATTCTTGGAAATGCTCAGAAAACTGAAACGAACATACCTCTGCGAAGCTCTCGAAAAACCCAGAAGGAAACTGCCGTCAAAACTTCGAACAAAGACATCCTAAAAAATAGGAAACCCTCTTTTGCACCTTTCGAATAGCCTACGGATTTCCAGGAATAGGCCAACGGTCATTATGAGCTCAGATTCGAGAAGGGGTCATTACAGTCCGCCCTTCCCAAAATTGCTTGTCCTCAAGCAATTGTAAACTAGGATGATGCAAGATCTCATCGTTTTCCCAAGTTGCATCCTCCATAGGTAGATCCTTCCACTTGACCAGGTACTCTTTGATGGTCCTTTTCCTCAAAAAACGTTCTCGAACATCAATTATCTCTTCTGGAATTAATGCCAACTGTCCCTCTTCATCCAAAGGGGGTAGCTGTGATGAAACAATCACATTATGTCCAAGTGCCTTCTTGAGGCGAGACACATGGAAGACGTTGTGCACTCTGCTATCAGAAGGTAGCTCTAATTCATAAGCTACAGCTCCAACCTTTTTGATGACCCTAAAGGGCCCATAGAAGCGAGGTTTGAGCTTCTCAGCTCCACTCTTCTTGAGAGTAGATTGTCTGTATGGTTGTAATCTCAGATATACCATATCACCAACCTCGAAGGAACGCTCAACACGTTTCTGATCCGCATACAACTTTTGCTGATTTTGTGCCATCTGTAAGTTATTCTTCAAGGATTTCATTATATCCTGACTATTCTGCAACAAATCCTTGGTTAGAGGTGCTTTGCTGTCACGCAACACTAAATCTGCAAAACTAGGTGCCTCATACCCATAAAGTGCCAAGAAAGGAGACATCTTAATAGACATATGGAAAGTAGAATTGTAACAATACTCACCAATATGCAGCCACTTGACCCAGGTTCTCTGCTGTTCTGACACATAATTTCGCAAGTAGCCCTCCAACCACTTGTTCACCACCTCGGTTTGTCCATCAGTTTGCGGATGGTAGCTAGTGCTTGGGGTAAGCACCGTGCCACTCATTCTGAAGACTTCTTGCCAAAACTTACTTAGGAACCTGCTGTCCCTATCACTCACGATGTTCTTTGGCAATCCATGCAGCTTGAACACTTCTCGAAAAAAGAGATCTGCAACTTGAGCTGCAGAAAAGGTGCTGGTGATGGCGAAAAAGTGAGCAAATTTAGTTAGCCGATCAACCACTACATAGATGCAATCTTTCCCTTGGGCTTTGGGTAACCCTGTGATGAAGTCCATCGAAATACTTTCCCATTTTTGATTGGGAATAGGGAGTGGTTGTAGCAAACCAGCTGGTAAAGTATGCTGATTTTTATTTGCTTGACAAACAGGACACTCCTGAATGTAGCGTTGAATCTCTCTTTTCAATCCCTTCCAAGAAAACCTTTCTCGGATCTGTCGATAGGTTTTGAAAAAACCTTGGTGGCCCGCAACTGGAATATCATGAAAATTCAAAAGAATTTTCTTCTTCAACTTAGAATCATTCACCAGAAAGATTCTTCCCTTATAGTGTATCAATCCTTCAACCACCTTGTACCTTTCATCATGAAAAGTACCCTCAAGAATGCTAGTTGTAAACTGATTTTTAGCATAATCAGCAAGCAACATGTCTCTCCAATCTGAAGTAAGCTCACTTAATGAGCTAAGGTGAGGTCTCCTGGAGAGAGCATCGGCCACTATATTATTTTTTCCTTTGACATATTCAATATCAAAGTCGTAAGCTTGAAGCTTACTCACCCATTTCTGTTGCCTCTCATTTAGATCCTTCTGGTGCATGAAATGCTTAAGGCTATTGTGGTCAGTCTTAACCACGAACTTATTCCCCACCAAGTATTGTCTGAACTTGGCTAATGCATGCATAATAGCAAGCATTTCTTTGTCATAGATTGAATATGTTCTTTCAACTCCTCGTAATTTTCTGCTCTCAAACACGATAGGGTGTTTGTCTTGCATCAGGACAGCCCCCACACCTTCACCTGATGCATCACATTGCAACTCGAAGGGCTTGGAAAAATCCGGTATTGCCAAAACCGGGCATGAACTCATGATCTTCTTGAATTTGTCAAAAACACTTTGAGCCTTTTCTGACCAAACAAAGGCTCCCTTTTTGGTAAGATCGGTAAGGGGAGCAGCATTCTGTGAATACCCCTTTACGAATCTCCGATAGAACCCACATAGACCCAAAAAACCTTTCAACTGAGTTAAGCTCTCAGGAGGTGGCCAATCAACTACCGCCTTGATCTTTTCGGGGTCCACCTTCACTCCCTCAGCACTGATTATGTGGCCAAGGTATAGTAACTCAGTCATCCCAAATTCACATTTGGAAGCTTTTGCAAACAAACTCTCAGATTCCATAATACTAAGCACTTCCTCCAAATGCTTAAGATGTTCTCCCCAAGTCTTACTGTAAATCAGAATGTCATAAAAAAATACTAACACAAACCTCCTTAAATGATTCTGAAAGATACGGTTCATGCAAGACTGAAAGGTAGCCGGGGCGTTAGTCAATCCAAATGGCATGACTAAGAACTCAAAATGGCCATAGTGGCATCTGAAAGCTGTCTTCTCAACATCCGATCCCCTCATTCGAATCTGATGGTAACCCGATCTTAGATCAATTTTTGAGAAAAACTTGGCACCGTGTAGCTCATCAATGAGCTCATCTATCCTGGGTATGGGATATCTGTTTTTGATGGTGCTTTGATTCAAAGCACGATAATCCACGCACATGCGCATAGTACCATCCTTCTTTTTCACAAGAACCACTGCAGAAGCAAAGGGGCTCTTGCTTGGACGGATGAAACCCATCTTCAAGAGTTCTTGAATATTCTTCTCGATTTCGTCCTTTTGCCGCTTCGGATACCGGTATGGAGTTATGATTACCGGTTTTGCTCCCTCTTTGAGCTCAATGATGTGTTCTGATCCTCTATCAGGAGGTGGTCCAGGAGGCAAATCAGCAAACACTTTACTCTTCTTGGTGAGTAAAGATTGAATATCTGGAGGATGTTCCATTTTTGTTTCAATAGAACTAGTCGGAAGAACCATGAATTCAGCGGCCCAATCCACTTGATCATGTCGTATCAATCTCGCCATCCTTTTGAATGATACAATTCGAGGGCCACCATTTGACATCCCTCTCAACACCACCTTCTTTCCATCGGATTGAAACCTGAGTTCCATGGTTTGCAGATTTAGAGAGATGTCTCCAAGAGAACGCAGCCATTGAATGCCAAGGACAGCATCCGTATCTCCAATATTCACCACATAGAAGTCATCTTTGACTTCATAGTTGCCCAATTGCATGGATAAGTTGGGAACCCTTTTGGTACAAGAAATGTGAAATCCATCCGCCACCATGACTTTGAACCCTTCAAAATCTTCTGTTCGCAACTCCTTTGCCACCACAGCTTCATCAATGAAGTTATGGGTTGCTCCAGTATCAATTAGAGCAACGATACGCTGCCCTTTGATCGTCCCACGTATTTTGAAAGATTCATTCTTTTGGAAGCTTGAAAGTTGAGCCAACGTACCACCACTTTCTTTTTCGCTTTCGGCCTCTTCAGGTACTCTTTCAACTTCACTATCTTCGGAATCGGATTGCTGGTCCGAAAAATCAGAATTACTCTCACCAGCGGAGTAATACTCAATCTGGTGGAATTTGACTCCTTTTGGGCAAACATGATCGGGAGACCATTTATCTTTGCATCTGAAACAAAGCCCCTTTCTTCGGAGTTCATTGATAGTTTCCGGATCCAATCTTTTGCCAAGAGGTTTCTGCTGGTTATACTCCTTTTGGAAAGGTTTTTGTTGAAACCTTCTCCCTCTATCCTTCTTATGGAAGGATGGTTTAGGATGGAACTTAGTTTTGGGAGCCGCCCACTCCATGTTTCTAGCTTTCTTCATTGCTTCTTGCAAAGATGCTGGATCAAAAGCTTTGATCCATCCCTTGAGTGGCTCCATCAACCCTTCGCTGAATAAGATCACTAATCTTCTTTCCGTGATTCCAGTGACCATGACTGAAAGTCTTTGAAACTCAGCTATGTAGGCATCAACAGTGCCATACTGCTTCAACTGTGCCAACTCCCTAAAATGCACTTCTGGGTCCTTCTTCTCGAACCTCTCAATGAGTCTAGTGGTGAACTCATCGTAGCTAGTGATTGATCCATGACCCAAAGTGACCAGGCCATGGTACTACCACTCATGCGCCACCCCATCTAGGTGTAGTGTGGCGAATTTAATCGCATCTTCTTCAGCCATTGGCCTAAGGGCCAAATAGTTGTCTAATTTTTGTATCCAGGCTCGAGCAGAACTATTATCACTTCCATCAAAGTGGGAAAGCATTAGCTTGTTGATAGCTTGATACAAGTCTCCTTGTGCTGGAGTTCTTCTGTGATCATAATTTCTCCCTTGTCCCTTACTCTTCCTCTTATGATTAATGAATTCATTATAGGACATGTCCATTTTGATTTCTTCAGGAAGAGAGTCATACTCCGCATGACCACGCCTCAATTGTTCCACAAATGAAGAATTCTCTTCAGGATCAGGTTGGGTATTGACTGGTGTTAAAAAGGTGGGTTTGAAAGGCCTTGACGAAATGTAAGTGTTGTTTGAAGCAGGTTGAGCAACACTTCCATTAAATTGATTCGAGGCACTAGGCTCTCCTCTATAGCCGGAATTGGACTGGAGATTTGGGTTTTGACCCACTTTTCCCAACATGAGGGATACCATATCCATTAAGGCATCCATTTTCCTTTCAAATCTCTTTTCCGGACTTAGGGATCTTTCTCTACCCTTCCCACTATCATTTCTAGGATTGGTAAACCTCTCGTTACCCCCTACTGATCTCTCACCTTCTGCCATATTTGTCTCTTGAGAAGACTCCCAATGAGCCCTTAAGATCTCTGAAGCTGTCTGACCTTCGGGAACCTGATACCACTGGAACTGTTTTGCGATTTTCTTATCTTCTCTCGCAATATATCTCTTTTCGCGGTCACTCATAGATGGTTTGTCCACAGGGTGGCAGGATACGTGGCTCTGATACCACTGAAATATGCCGAGTCAAATTTTTTCAACTTTTTAGAATTTGGATTACAACATCACAAGCAAGTTCCGTCCAGATTAAAAGTTAATCTCAAATAAACTAAAATACTTTGCCACTAGGATGCAAGAAATGAACTCAACGTCCAGTATGTGCTACCCAATCCAAGGCGGAGTAGGGGCGACCATAAGACGGAGTAATTACAAGAAATGGAACTCAACGTCCAGTATGTGCTTCCCAGTCCAAGAGGAGTAGGGGCGACCATAAGACGGAGTAATTACAAATAAAGAACTCTACGTCAAGTATGTGCTACCCGTAAGGGGCTACCATATGACGGAGTGAGCTTAATAACAATGCTTTAATGGAAATACTGAAATGAACTACTCCACACCCAGCATGTGCTTGCTTACCCAAAAGGGTAAGTAGCTACCATAGGGCGGATGCTCTACACCTAGAATGTGCTTGCTAACCCAATAGGGAAAGTAGCTACCATAAGGCGGAGCTGAAATCTATTACAATATTTTAAAAGAAAATTGAACTAATAGAGAAGGCTGCCAGTACTACTGTCAGCTTACAAAAATTAAGTGAAATTTGCCCTTAGAAAGAAGAGAAAACCAGCCCTTATCAATTTCTTCAGATATTCATAACTCTGGCAAAACTTAATCAATCTTCTTGATTCCTGTTGCAAAATCTCTTCAGGAGTATGGCGCCCAAGTTAGCATCATCAAACTGATCAAATCTGCATCCAGAATGTTACACAAAAACCAATGCCAAACCCCAAAGGGGCGTCCAAGTGGAAGAAGGGCGATTTGCTCTAGGAAATAAATGCAAGCTTTATTAATTCTGAAAATTTGAGAGAGGGGCGCCTAAGCCAAACTAAAACAATGGGTTGATACCCAGAACTAATTTTTTTGTATTTTTTTCCTTTATGAATGAAAACCCTAGGTTTATCTCATACAGAAATACAATGTCTGAAACTCTAATATTATCAAAAGAACTGACAATGAAATAACTGAAGTACTACTTAAGCAAATACGAATACCAGAGATTAATTCACCCCTAGATGCTGTCTTGCAAGCATGAAGAGATGCCCTTGCTAGGAGGCCTTCATTCCCCGAAGCAGTTCCAAAGCCAAAGCTGCAGCATAACAATGCATTAAAACCAAGATGCCCAAATGATAGCCCAATGCCTTCTTTTATAGGCTTCAATTGGCTTCTTCTAGAAGCTTATCCTCAAAAGTGGCGCCCCCTTTCCATGCAATGTGGCGCCCCCTCCTTCAAGTCCCCTCTTTTTAAAATAACATTAAGTTAACAAGTCTAGGCCAAGGTCAACATTAAAATATAACGTTATTATTAATTTTTTTAAAGTGACATTCACTTATTCCGCCAAGACCGAATTCTGAGGCCCACAACTGAATGAGACAACTAAAAGGGGAAAATAAACTCCTTGCGATAATCCTGCTAGCTGCCAAAAATAGAATTTACTAAAAATAGTAAATTCTTGGAAATGCTCAGAAAACTGAAACGAACATACCTCCGCGAAGCTCTCGAAAAACCCAGAAGGAAACTGCCGTCAAAACTTCGAACAAAGACATCCTAAAAAATAGGAAACCCTCTTTTGCACCTTTCGAATAGCCTACGGATTTCCAGGAATAGGCCAACGGTCATTATGAGCTCAGATTCGAGAAGGGGTCATTACAGTCCGCCCTTCCCAAAATTGCTTGTCCTCAAGCAATTGTAAACTAGGATGATGCAAGATCTCATCGTTTTCCCAAGTTGCATCCTCCATAGGTAGATCCTTCCACTTGACCAGGTACTCTTTGATGGTCCTTTTCCTCAAAAAACGTTCTCGAACATCAATTATCTCTTCTGGAATTAATGCCAACTGTCCCTCTTCATCCAAAGGGGGTAGCTGTGATGAAACAATCACATTATGTCCAAGTGCCTTCTTGAGGCGAGACACATGGAAGACGTTGTGCACTCTGCTATCAGAAGGTAGCTCTAATTCATAAGCTACAGCTCCAACCTTTTTGATGACCCTAAAGGGCCCATAGAAGCGAGGTTTGAGCTTCTCAGCTCCACTCTTCTTGAGAGTAGATTGTCTGTATGGTTGTAATCTCAGATATACCATATCACCAACCTCGAAGGAACGCTCAACACGTTTCTGATCCGCATACAACTTTTGCTGATTTTGTGCCATCTGTAAGTTATTCTTCAAGGATTTCATTATATCCTGACTATTCTGCAACAAATCCTTGGCTAGAGGTGCTTTGCTGTCACGCAACACTAAATCTGCAAAACTAGGTGCCTCATACCCATAAAGTGCCAAGAAAGGAGACATCTTAATAGACATATGGAAAGTAGAATTGTAACAATACTCACCAATATGCAGCCACTTGACCCAGGTTCTCTGCTGTTCTGACACATAATTTCGCAAGTAGCCCTCCAACCACTTGTTCACCACCTCGGTTTGTCCATCAGTTTGCGGATGGTAGCTAGTGCTTGGGGTAAGCACCGTGCCACTCATTCTGAAGACTTCTTGCCAAAACTTACTTAGGAACCTGCTGTCCCTATCACTCACGATGTTCTTTGGCAATCCATGCAGCTTGAACACTTCTCGAAAAAAGAGATCTGCAACTTGAGCTGCAGAAAAGGTGCTGGTGATGGCGAAAAAGTGAGCAAATTTAGTTAGCCGATCAACCACTACATAGATGCAATCTTTCCCTTGGGCTTTGGGTAACCCTGTGATGAAGTCCATCGAAATACTTTCCCATTTTTGATTGGGAATAGGGAGTGGTTGTAGCAAACCAGCTGGTAAAGTATGCTGATTTTTATTTGCTTGACAAACAGGACACTCCTGAATGTAGCGTTGAATCTCTCTTTTCAATCCCTTCCAAGAAAACCTTTCTCGGATCTGTCGATAGGTTTTGAAAAAACCTTGGTGGCCCGCAACTGGAATATCATGAAAATTCAAAAGAATTTTCTTCTTCAACTTAGAATCATTCACCAGAAAGATTCTTCCCTTATAGTGTATCAATCCTTCAACCACCTTGTACCTTTCATCATGAAAAGTACCCTCAAGAATGCTAGTTGTAAACTGATTTTTAGCATAATCAGCAAGCAACATGTCTCTCCAATCTGAAGTAAGCTCACTTAATGAGCTAAGGTGAGGTCTCCTGGAGAGAGCATCGGCCACTATATTATTTTTTCCTTTGACATATTCAATATCAAAGTCGTAAGCTTGAAGCTTACTCACCCATTTCTGTTGCCTCTCATTTAGATCCTTCTGGTGCATGAAATGCTTAAGGCTATTGTGGTCAGTCTTAACCACGAACTTATTCCCCACCAAGTATTGTCTGAACTTGGCTAATGCATGCATAATAGCAAGCATTTCTTTGTCATAGATTGAATATGTTCTTTCAACTCCTCGTAATTTTCTGCTCTCAAACACGATAGGGTGTTTGTCTTGCATCAGGACAGCCCCCACACCTTCACCTGATGCATCACATTGCAACTCGAAGGGCTTGGAAAAATCCGGTATTGCCAAAACCGGGCATGAACTCATGATCTTCTTGAATTTGTCAAAAACACTTTGAGCCTTTTCTGACCAAACAAAGGCTCCCTTTTTGGTAAGATCGGTAAGGGGAGCAGCATTCTGTGAATACCCCTTTACGAATCTCCGATAGAACCCACATAGACCCAAAAAACCTTTCAACTGAGTTAAGCTCTCAGGAGGTGGCCAATCAACTACCGCCTTGATCTTTTCGGGGTCCACCTTCACTCCCTCAGCACTGATTATGTGGCCAAGGTATAGTAACTCAGTCATCCCAAATTCACATTTGGAAGCTTTTGCAAACAAACTCTCAGATTCCATAATACTAAGCACTTCCTCCAAATGCTTAAGATGTTCTCCCCAAGTCTTACTGTAAATCAGAATGTCATAAAAAAATACTAACACAAACCTCCTTAAATGATTCTGAAAGATACGGTTCATGCAAGACTGAAAGGTAGCCGGGGCGTTAGTCAATCCAAATGGCATGACTAAGAACTCAAAATGGCCATAGTGGCATCTGAAAGCTGTCTTCTCAACATCCGATCCCCTCATTCGAATCTGATGGTAACCCGATCTTAGATCAATTTTTGAGAAAAACTTGGCACCGTGTAGCTCATCAATGAGCTCATCTATCCTGGGTATGGGATATCTGTTTTTGATGGTGCTTTGATTCAAAGCACGATAATCCACGCACATGCGCATAGTACCATCCTTCTTTTTCACAAGAACCACTGCAGAAGCAAAGGGGCTCTTGCTTGGACGGATGAAACCCATCTTCAAGAGTTCTTGAATATTCTTCTCGATTTCGTCCTTTTGCCGCTTCGGATACCGGTATGGAGTTATGATTACCGGTTTTGCTCCCTCTTTGAGCTCAATGATGTGTTCTGATCCTCTATCAGGAGGTGGTCCAGGAGGCAAATCAGCAAACACTTTACTCTTCTTGGTGAGTAAAGATTGAATATCTGGAGGATGTTCCATTTTTGTTTCAATAGAACTAGTCGGAAGAACCATGAATTCAGCGGCCCAATCCACTTGATCATGTCGTATCAATCTCGCCATCCTTTTGAATGATACAATTCGAGGGCCACCATTTGACATCCCTCTCAACACCACCTTCTTTCCATCGGATTGAAACCTGAGTTCCATGGTTTGCAGATTTAGAGAGATGTCTCCAAGAGAACGCAGCCATTGAATGCCAAGGACAGCATCCGTATCTCCAATATTCACCACATAGAAGTCATCTTTGACTTCATAGTTGCCCAATTGCATGGATAAGTTGGGAACCCTTTTGGTACAAGAAATGTGAAATCCATCCGCCACCATGACTTTGAACCCTTCAAAATCTTCTGTTCGCAACTCCTTTGCCACCACAGCTTCATCAATGAAGTTATGGGTTGCTCCAGTATCAATTAGAGCAACGATACGCTGCCCTTTGATCGTCCCACGTATTTTGAAAGATTCATTCTTTTGGAAGCTTGAAAGTTGAGCCAACGTACCACCACTTTCTTTTTCGCTTTCGGCCTCTTCAGGTACTCTTTCAACTTCACTATCTTCGGAATCGGATTGCTGGTCCGAAAAATCAGAATTACTCTCACCAGCGGAGTAATACTCAATCTGGTGGAATTTGACTCCTTTTGGGCAAACATGATCGGGAGACCATTTATCTTTGCATCTGAAACAAAGCCCCTTTCTTCGGAGTTCATTGATAGTTTCCGGATCCAATCTTTTGCCAAGAGGTTTCTGCTGGTTATACTCCTTTTGGAAAGGTTTTTGTTGAAACCTTCTCCCTCTATCCTTCTTATGGAAGGATGGTTTAGGATGGAACTTAGTTTTGGGAGCCGCCCACTCCATGTTTCTAGCTTTCTTCATTGCTTCTTGCAAAGATGCTGGATCAAAAGCTTTGATCCATCCCTTGAGTGGCTCCATCAACCCTTCGCTGAATAAGATCACTAATCTTCTTTCCGTGATTCCAGTGACCATGACTGAAAGTCTTTGAAACTCAGCTATGTAGGCATCAACAGTGCCATACTGCTTCAACTGTGCCAACTCCCTAAAATGCACTTCTGGGTCCTTCTTCTCGAACCTCTCAATGAGTCTAGTGGTGAACTCATCGTAGCTAGTGATTGATCCATGACCCAAAGTGACCAGGCCATGGTACTACCACTCATGCGCCACCCCATCTAGGTGTAGTGTGGCGAATTTAATCGCATCTTCTTCAGCCATTGGCCTAAGGGCCAAATAGTTGTCTAATTTTTGTATCCAGGCTCGAGCAGAACTATTATCACTTCCATCAAAGTGGGAAAGCATTAGCTTGTTGATAGCTTGATACAAGTCTCCTTGTGCTGGAGTTCTTCTGTGATCATAATTTCTCCCTTGTCCCTTACTCTTCCTCTTATGATTAATGAATTCATTATAGGACATGTCCATTTTGATTTCTTCAGGAAGAGAGTCATACTCCGCATGACCACGCCTCAATTGTTCCACAAATGAAGAATTCTCTTCAGGATCAGGTTGGGTATTGACTGGTGTTAAAAAGGTGGGTTTGAAAGGCCTTGACGAAATGTAAGTGTTGTTTGAAGCAGGTTGAGCAACACTTCCATTAAATTGATTCGAGGCACTAGGCTCTCCTCTATAGCCGGAATTGGACTGGAGATTTGGGTTTTGACCCACTTTTCCCAACATGAGGGATACCATATCCATTAAGGCATCCATTTTCCTTTCAAATCTCTTTTCCGGACTTAGGGATCTTTCTCTACCCTTCCCACTATCATTTCTAGGATTGGTAAACCTCTCGTTACCCCCTACTGATCTCTCACCTTCTGCCATATTTGTCTCTTGAGAAGACTCCCAATGAGCCCTTAAGATCTCTGAAGCTGTCTGACCTTCGGGAACCTGATACCACTGGAACTGTTTTGCGATTTTCTTATCTTCTCTCGCAATATATCTCTTTTCGCGGTCACTCATAGATGGTTTGTCCACAGGGTGGCAGGATACGTGGCTCTGATACCACTGAAATATGCCGAGTCAAATTTTTTCAACTTTTTAGAATTTGGATTACAACATCACAAGCAAGTTCCGTCCAGATTAAAAGTTAATCTCAAATAAACTAAAATACTTTGCCACTAGGATGCAAGAAATGAACTCAACGTCCAGTATGTGCTACCCAATCCAAGGCGGAGTAGGGGCGACCATAAGACGGAGTAATTACAAGAAATGGAACTCAACGTCCAGTATGTGCTTCCCAGTCCAAGAGGAGTAGGGGCGACCATAAGACGGAGTAATTACAAATAAAGAACTCTACGTCAAGTATGTGCTACCCGTAAGGGGCTACCATATGACGGAGTGAGCTTAATAACAATGCTTTAATGGAAATACTGAAATGAACTACTCCACACCCAGCATGTGCTTGCTTACCCAAAAGGGTAAGTAGCTACCATAGGGCGGATGCTCTACACCTAGAATGTGCTTGCTAACCCAATAGGGAAAGTAGCTACCATAAGGCGGAGCTGAAATCTATTACAATATTTTAAAAGAAAATTGAACTAATAGAGAAGGCTGCCAGTACTACTGTCAGCTTACAAAAATTAAGTGAAATTTGCCCTTAGAAAGAAGAGAAAACCAGCCCTTATCAATTTCTTCAGATATTCATAACTCTGGCAAAACTTAATCAATCTTCTTGATTCCTGTTGCAAAATCTCTTCAGGAGTATGGCGCCCAAGTTAGCATCATCAAACTGATCAAATCTGCATCCAGAATGTTACACAAAAACCAATGCCAAACCCCAAAGGGGCGTCCAAGTGGAAGAAGGGCGATTTGCTCTAGGAAATAAATGCAAGCTTTATTAATTCTGAAAATTTGAGAGAGGGGCGCCTAAGCCAAACTAAAACAATGGGTTGATACCCAGAACTAATTTTTTTGTATTTTTTTCCTTTATGAATGAAAACCCTAGGTTTATCTCATACAGAAATACAATGTCTGAAACTCTAATATTATCAAAAGAACTGACAATGAAATAACTGAAGTACTACTTAAGCAAATACGAATACCAGAGATTAATTCACCCCTAGATGCTGTCTTGCAAGCATGAAGAGATGCCCTTGCTAGGAGGCCTTCATTCCCCGAAGCAGTTCCAAAGCCAAAGCTGCAGCATAACAATGCATTAAAACCAAGATGCCCAAATGATAGCCCAATGCCTTCTTTTATAGGCTTCAATTGGCTTCTTCTAGAAGCTTATCCTCAAAAGTGGCGCCCCCTTTCCATGCAATGTGGCGCCCCCTCCTTCAAGTCCCCTCTTTTTAAAATAACATTAAGTTAACAAGTCTAGGCCAAGGTCAACATTAAAATATAACGTTATTATTAATTTTTTTAAAGTGACATTCACTTATTCCGCCAAGACCGAATTCTGAGGCCCACAACTGAATGAGACAACTAAAAGGGGAAAATAAACTCCTTGCGATAATCCTGCTAGCTGCCAAAAATAGAATTTACTAAAAATAGTAAATTCTTGGAAATGCTCAGAAAACTGAAACGAACATACCTCCGCGAAGCTCTCGAAAAACCCAGAAGGAAACTGCCGTCAAAACTTCGAACAAAGACATCCTAAAAAATAGGAAACCCTCTTTTGCACCTTTCGAATAGCCTACGGATTTCCAGGAATAGGCCAACGGTCATTATGAGCTCAGATTCGAGAAGGGGTCATTACAGTCCGCCCTTCCCAAAATTGCTTGTCCTCAAGCAATTGTAAACTAGGATGATGCAAGATCTCATCGTTTTCCCAAGTTGCATCCTCCATAGGTAGATCCTTCCACTTGACCAGGTACTCTTTGATGGTCCTTTTCCTCAAAAAACGTTCTCGAACATCAATTATCTCTTCTGGAATTAATGCCAACTGTCCCTCTTCATCCAAAGGGGGTAGCTGTGATGAAACAATCACATTATGTCCAAGTGCCTTCTTGAGGCGAGACACATGGAAGACGTTGTGCACTCTGCTATCAGAAGGTAGCTCTAATTCATAAGCTACAGCTCCAACCTTTTTGATGACCCTAAAGGGCCCATAGAAGCGAGGTTTGAGCTTCTCAGCTCCACTCTTCTTGAGAGTAGATTGTCTGTATGGTTGTAATCTCAGATATACCATATCACCAACCTCGAAGGAACGCTCAACACGTTTCTGATCCGCATACAACTTTTGCTGATTTTGTGCCATCTGTAAGTTATTCTTCAAGGATTTCATTATATCCTGACTATTCTGCAACAAATCCTTGGCTAGAGGTGCTTTGCTGTCACGCAACACTAAATCTGCAAAACTAGGTGCCTCATACCCATAAAGTGCCAAGAAAGGAGACATCTTAATAGACATATGGAAAGTAGAATTGTAACAATACTCACCAATATGCAGCCACTTGACCCAGGTTCTCTGCTGTTCTGACACATAATTTCGCAAGTAGCCCTCCAACCACTTGTTCACCACCTCGGTTTGTCCATCAGTTTGCGGATGGTAGCTAGTGCTTGGGGTAAGCACCGTGCCACTCATTCTGAAGACTTCTTGCCAAAACTTACTTAGGAACCTGCTGTCCCTATCACTCACGATGTTCTTTGGCAATCCATGCAGCTTGAACACTTCTCGAAAAAAGAGATCTGCAACTTGAGCTGCAGAAAAGGTGCTGGTGATGGCGAAAAAGTGAGCAAATTTAGTTAGCCGATCAACCACTACATAGATGCAATCTTTCCCTTGGGCTTTGGGTAACCCTGTGATGAAGTCCATCGAAATACTTTCCCATTTTTGATTGGGAATAGGGAGTGGTTGTAGCAAACCAGCTGGTAAAGTATGCTGATTTTTATTTGCTTGACAAACAGGACACTCCTGAATGTAGCGTTGAATCTCTCTTTTCAATCCCTTCCAAGAAAACCTTTCTCGGATCTGTCGATAGGTTTTGAAAAAACCTTGGTGGCCCGCAACTGGAATATCATGAAAATTCAAAAGAATTTTCTTCTTCAACTTAGAATCATTCACCAGAAAGATTCTTCCCTTATAGTGTATCAATCCTTCAACCACCTTGTACCTTTCATCATGAAAAGTACCCTCAAGAATGCTAGTTGTAAACTGATTTTTAGCATAATCAGCAAGCAACATGTCTCTCCAATCTGAAGTAAGCTCACTTAATGAGCTAAGGTGAGGTCTCCTGGAGAGAGCATCGGCCACTATATTATTTTTTCCTTTGACATATTCAATATCAAAGTCGTAAGCTTGAAGCTTACTCACCCATTTCTGTTGCCTCTCATTTAGATCCTTCTGGTGCATGAAATGCTTAAGGCTATTGTGGTCAGTCTTAACCACGAACTTATTCCCCACCAAGTATTGTCTGAACTTGGCTAATGCATGCATAATAGCAAGCATTTCTTTGTCATAGATTGAATATGTTCTTTCAACTCCTCGTAATTTTCTGCTCTCAAACACGATAGGGTGTTTGTCTTGCATCAGGACAGCCCCCACACCTTCACCTGATGCATCACATTGCAACTCGAAGGGCTTGGAAAAATCCGGTATTGCCAAAACCGGGCATGAACTCATGATCTTCTTGAATTTGTCAAAAACACTTTGAGCCTTTTCTGACCAAACAAAGGCTCCCTTTTTGGTAAGATCGGTAAGGGGAGCAGCATTCTGTGAATACCCCTTTACGAATCTCCGATAGAACCCACATAGACCCAAAAAACCTTTCAACTGAGTTAAGCTCTCAGGAGGTGGCCAATCAACTACCGCCTTGATCTTTTCGGGGTCCACCTTCACTCCCTCAGCACTGATTATGTGGCCAAGGTATAGTAACTCAGTCATCCCAAATTCACATTTGGAAGCTTTTGCAAACAAACTCTCAGATTCCATAATACTAAGCACTTCCTCCAAATGCTTAAGATGTTCTCCCCAAGTCTTACTGTAAATCAGAATGTCATAAAAAAATACTAACACAAACCTCCTTAAATGATTCTGAAAGATACGGTTCATGCAAGACTGAAAGGTAGCCGGGGCGTTAGTCAATCCAAATGGCATGACTAAGAACTCAAAATGGCCATAGTGGCATCTGAAAGCTGTCTTCTCAACATCCGATCCCCTCATTCGAATCTGATGGTAACCCGATCTTAGATCAATTTTTGAGAAAAACTTGGCACCGTGTAGCTCATCAATGAGCTCATCTATCCTGGGTATGGGATATCTGTTTTTGATGGTGCTTTGATTCAAAGCACGATAATCCACGCACATGCGCATAGTACCATCCTTCTTTTTCACAAGAACCACTGCAGAAGCAAAGGGGCTCTTGCTTGGACGGATGAAACCCATCTTCAAGAGTTCTTGAATATTCTTCTCGATTTCGTCCTTTTGCCGCTTCGGATACCGGTATGGAGTTATGATTACCGGTTTTGCTCCCTCTTTGAGCTCAATGATGTGTTCTGATCCTCTATCAGGAGGTGGTCCAGGAGGCAAATCAGCAAACACTTTACTCTTCTTGGTGAGTAAAGATTGAATATCTGGAGGATGTTCCATTTTTGTTTCAATAGAACTAGTCGGAAGAACCATGAATTCAGCGGCCCAATCCACTTGATCATGTCGTATCAATCTCGCCATCCTTTTGAATGATACAATTCGAGGGCCACCATTTGACATCCCTCTCAACACCACCTTCTTTCCATCGGATTGAAACCTGAGTTCCATGGTTTGCAGATTTAGAGAGATGTCTCCAAGAGAACGCAGCCATTGAATGCCAAGGACAGCATCCGTATCTCCAATATTCACCACATAGAAGTCATCTTTGACTTCATAGTTGCCCAATTGCATGGATAAGTTGGGAACCCTTTTGGTACAAGAAATGTGAAATCCATCCGCCACCATGACTTTGAACCCTTCAAAATCTTCTGTTCGCAACTCCTTTGCCACCACAGCTTCATCAATGAAGTTATGGGTTGCTCCAGTATCAATTAGAGCAACGATACGCTGCCCTTTGATCGTCCCACGTATTTTGAAAGATTCATTCTTTTGGAAGCTTGAAAGTTGAGCCAACGTACCACCACTTTCTTTTTCGCTTTCGGCCTCTTCAGGTACTCTTTCAACTTCACTATCTTCGGAATCGGATTGCTGGTCCGAAAAATCAGAATTACTCTCACCAGCGGAGTAATACTCAATCTGGTGGAATTTGACTCCTTTTGGGCAAACATGATCGGGAGACCATTTATCTTTGCATCTGAAACAAAGCCCCTTTCTTCGGAGTTCATTGATAGTTTCCGGATCCAATCTTTTGCCAAGAGGTTTCTGCTGGTTATACTCCTTTTGGAAAGGTTTTTGTTGAAACCTTCTCCCTCTATCCTTCTTATGGAAGGATGGTTTAGGATGGAACTTAGTTTTGGGAGCCGCCCACTCCATGTTTCTAGCTTTCTTCATTGCTTCTTGCAAAGATGCTGGATCAAAAGCTTTGATCCATCCCTTGAGTGGCTCCATCAACCCTTCGCTGAATAAGATCACTAATCTTCTTTCCGTGATTCCAGTGACCATGACTGAAAGTCTTTGAAACTCAGCTATGTAGGCATCAACAGTGCCATACTGCTTCAACTGTGCCAACTCCCTAAAATGCACTTCTGGGTCCTTCTTCTCGAACCTCTCAATGAGTCTAGTGGTGAACTCATCGTAGCTAGTGATTGATCCATGACCCAAAGTGACCAGGCCATGGTACTACCACTCATGCGCCACCCCATCTAGGTGTAGTGTGGCGAATTTAATCGCATCTTCTTCAGCCATTGGCCTAAGGGCCAAATAGTTGTCTAATTTTTGTATCCAGGCTCGAGCAGAACTATTATCACTTCCATCAAAGTGGGAAAGCATTAGCTTGTTGATAGCTTGATACAAGTCTCCTTGTGCTGGAGTTCTTCTGTGATCATAATTTCTCCCTTGTCCCTTACTCTTCCTCTTATGATTAATGAATTCATTATAGGACATTTCCATTTTGATTTCTTCAGGAAGAGAGTCATACTCCGCATGACCACGCCTCAATTGTTCCACAAATGAAGAATTCTCTTCAGGATCAGGTTGGGTATTGACTGGTGTTAAAAAGGTGGGTTTGAAAGGCCTTGACGAAATGTAAGTGTTGTTTGAAGCAGGTTGAGCAACACTTCCATTAAATTGATTCGAGGCACTAGGCTCTCCTCTATAGCCGGAATTGGACTGGAGATTTGGGTTTTGACCCACTTTTCCCAACATGAGGGATACCATATCCATTAAGGCATCCATTTTCCTTTCAAATCTCTTTTCCGGACTTAGGGATCTTTCTCTACCCTTCCCACTATCATTTCTAGGATTGGTAAACCTCTCGTTACCCCCTACTGATCTCTCACCTTCTGCCATATTTGTCTCTTGAGAAGACTCCCAATGAGCCCTTAAGATCTCTGAAGCTGTCTGACCTTCGGGAACCTGATACCACTGGAACTGTTTTGCGATTTTCTTATCTTCTCTCGCAATATATCTCTTTTCGCGGTCACTCATAGATGGTTTGTCCACAGGGTGGCAGGATACGTGGCTCTGATACCACTGAAATATGCCGAGTCAAATTTTTTCAACTTTTTAGAATTTGGATTACAACATCACAAGCAAGTTCCGTCCAGATTAAAAGTTAATCTCAAATAAACTAAAATACTTTGCCACTAGGATGCAAGAAATGAACTCAACGTCCAGTATGTGCTACCCAATCCAAGGCGGAGTAGGGGCGACCATAAGACGGAGTAATTACAAGAAATGGAACTCAACGTCCAGTATGTGCTTCCCAGTCCAAGAGGAGTAGGGGCGACCATAAGACGGAGTAATTACAAATAAAGAACTCTACGTCAAGTATGTGCTACCCGTAAGGGGCTACCATATGACGGAGTGAGCTTAATAACAATGCTTTAATGGAAATACTGAAATGAACTACTCCACACCCAGCATGTGCTTGCTTACCCAAAAGGGTAAGTAGCTACCATAGGGCGGATGCTCTACACCTAGAATGTGCTTGCTAACCCAATAGGGAAAGTAGCTACCATAAGGCGGAGCTGAAATCTATTACAATATTTTAAAAGAAAATTGAACTAATAGAGAAGGCTGCCAGTACTACTGTCAGCTTACAAAAATTAAGTGAAATTTGCCCTTAGAAAGAAGAGAAAACCAGCCCTTATCAATTTCTTCAGATATTCATAACTCTGGCAAAACTTAATCAATCTTCTTGATTCCTGTTGCAAAATCTCTTCAGGGGTATGGCGCCCAAGTTAGCATCATCAAACTGATCAAATCTGCATCCAGAATGTTACACAAAAACCAATGCCAAACCCCAAAGGGGCGTCCAAGTGGAAGAAGGGCGATTTGCTCTAGGAAATAAATGCAAGCTTTATTAATTCTGAAAATTTGAGAGAGGGGCGCCTAAGCCAAACTAAAACAATGGGTTGATACCCAGAACTAATTTTTTTGTATTTTTTTCCTTTATGAATGAAAACCCTAGGTTTATCTCATACAGAAATACAATGTCTGAAACTCTAATATTATCAAAAGAACTGACAATGAAATAACTGAAGTACTACTTAAGCAAATACGAATACCAGAGATTAATTCACCCCTAGATGCTGTCTTGCAAGCATGAAGAGATGCCCTTGCTAGGAGGCCTTCATTCCCCGAAGCAGTTCCAAAGCCAAAGCTGCAGCATAACAATGCATTAAAACCAAGATGCCCAAATGATAGCCCAATGCCTTCTTTTATAGGCTTCAATTGGCTTCTTCTAGAAGCTTATCCTCAAAAGTGGCGCCCCCTTTCCATGCAATGTGGCGCCCCCTCCTTCAAGTCCCCTCTTTTTAAAATAACATTAAGTTAACAAGTCTAGGCCAAGGTCAACGTTAAAATATAACGTTATTATTAATTTTTTTTAAGTGACATTCACTTATTCCGCCAAGACCGAATTCTGAGGCCCACAACTGAATGAGACAACTAAAAGGGGAAAATAAACTCCTTGCGATAATCCTGCTAGCTGCCAAAAATAGAATTTACTAAAAATAGTAAATTCCTGGAAATGCTCAGAAAACTGAAACGAACATACCTCCGCGAAGCTCTCGAAAAACCCAGAAGGAAACTGCCGTCAAAACTTCGAACAAAGACATCCTAAAAAATAGGAAACCCTCTTTTGCACCTTCCGAATAGCCTACGGATTTCCAGGAATAGGCCAACGGTCATTATGAGCTCGGATTCGAGAAGGGGTCATTACATTACAGCAGTATCAGAGCCATGATCTTGCCAGCCTATTGGATAAAGATTGATTGTTTGTACTTCAGTTTGGTTTGAGTTGTTGTTGTGGACAGCAAGATGGGAACTATGAGGAAGTTGCCTAGCATGGAACAAATGTTGAGAGACTTTCACCATTCACAACAAAGGGTGCTTAAAAAATTGCAGCATGTTGAAGATTCACTTTCAAGGAAAATTAGGCACACTAGTGATTTGTCTCCATTTAATAGAACAGTTATGGTCAGCTATGATAAGTTTCGCTCTCTTCCTCATGAGATACAAGACATGCTTTCATACACACAATTTTTGGGTATACCGGATGAGGATGAAGATGACTTGATGTTTTCAAGTCCATATCAACAGCAAGAAAAGAAAGAAAGCATTGGGAAAAGTGAAGTGTTAAATATCCAAGAACCAGGAAAGGAAGAGGAATCACTTGTTTGCAATTTGCAGCCTACAAGTGATCACAATCAATGCAGAAATCAGTGATTATGTGTGAGTCCTAAAGAAGAAATAACGTTGGATCAAGAGGAGACACATGGCACACCATTGAGTCATCATGTTGATCACGAAGTGGAATAGATTACAATCATTGATCAGCGCATTAGAGATGTTGAAAATATGACACCAAGGTATGACACTGATTTTTGTAATAGCAGTCATAATCATGAAGTAATATCCATTTCACATGTGGATGATGGTATTGTAGAGTCTTCTAATATTGGTATTCAAGGTTTGGGTGTTAAAGATGAATTATGTATTGTGGATTTATGCCACAAACATTCTGATTTTGTATATTAGACCTTGGAAGATGTGAACAAGACTCAAGTCTTGTATGATAGTTGGCTACAAAGAGCCAAGAAGGCTAAGTTAGTGGCTGCACATGCAAAACAACACCTTCAACAAGTCAAAGAATGATGCAATCAACTAGATAATGCAAGGCAACAAAGAAAATCATACATTAGATCATTATTTCTTCCAAGGGAAGAATGTATACAAGTTGAACATGCAAAGGAAATGTTTCTAGAGGTAAGCACACAAGAAGAATATGTTGATGTATGTGAACAAGAGAAAAGGTATGATTCAGAAAATTTGTTTTGGGTATCTAGTTTGCTTCATGAAGTTTATGACTTTCCTCTTTTAGAGAGCCCCTTGAAGGCTCAAAACAATAATGATATTAGATATACACTTGATGGATCAGCCATGAGTTGTAACCAATTTTGTGGAAGGACAATTGTTAAGAGCATATGAAACATTTTGTCTTAGAGAACTGATTATGGAGACTAAGAGATTGCTCACTAAGAAGATCTTGCATTTTGATAATGTTTGGTTTGTTTTGCATACTACACCTTAGAGTTTGCTAGTAATGGAAAATGTATCAGTTATGGAGGTGATGGTATGGATTAGAAGATGGAACAACAATCTTTTGACATCACATGAGCATGAATCCAAGCTAGATGGTGGTGACAAGAAGTGTAGCATGGTAGACATTCATGAGAGGATAGTCAAGCATGAGGTAATGGTGGGAACTTCCATTCGCCAACCATCTGATTTTATAACAAAAATTGAAAAAGAACATGAAACAAATTGTATGTTGATGCCACACCCTTATGATGTTGATACTTTGATTGAGTATAAGGACATCATAGTTTCAAGACTCAATAAGTTACAAGTTTGGGCTGCTAGGTGTATGCAAGTTTGCTCTTGCATTGAAGATTTCCAAGCTAATGAACGAAACAATCAGTCCTAAATCTCTGGTTAGGGACAACAATGTTATACTCTTTCATTTACATGAACTTGCAATCCCTATTCATGGAGCAATTGGTAACAATGAGTTTTCAAATGATAGCTTACATGATGCATTGGTTAAGCATGGCTATTTTGATGATGATTCTTCTAAGAGGACTGAATTTGTTTACTTTAGAACAACAGCAATAAATCAATCCAAAGAAATCTGCAACGTACACCACTCCATATATGATGAAAAGCAAGACTTCTCTAATTCCGAGTTTGTAGTTGATGTTGACAACATTATGGATGAGCATAGTGACTTTATGTGTGTTACTCTTAGTGGACCAGCCACTCATGAATTACTTTTGGGTGTTGGTGATGACATCTACAATTCAAATTTGATGTTGGCACCTAATTCTTATGACCGTACAACTGCTTATTGGTTGGCATTTGAGCCAAATGACGTGGGATATTTAGTGACAAGTAGCTGTCCTACATCGCTGTTCATTACATTTTCAGAATTGCTTGGGTCTACATTAGTTTTTGGTATGCACTGGAGTGTGTGGGAACATGATTACTTGTTGGGTAATCCTTACAAGATGAGTCTTCCACTTTTGCTTTGGTATGATGACATCATTACCATCCTATTTGTTACTGGTCTGAGATATAACAGCAGTATGTGGTGGCCTAGCATGTTCATTTTTGAACATGTGAGAGTTGTTTATCACATCCTTTGGTTGGTCTATATGAATGGTTGGATGGTTGACGATGATTCTTTGATATTAGATTACTCCATCTCATACAATAGGTTTTATATTTTGGTTTGGGATCTAGGTATTGGTTTGTTGGGTGCATTGTTTCACATGGATTCTATTGTGTTGCTTCACGATTTGTGGTGTATTGGCATTTTTATCAAGTAGCGCAGCGGATGGGTGAATCAGTATTTCAGAGATTGATATGAGATCTTGGTATTCAACTTTGGCATGTAGGTGTGGATTGCTTGAGGGCAAGCAATCTCCGGGAAGGGAGGACTGTAATGTCCTTGATTTTCGACCATGAATAAATAAATTAAATTAATTATTCATAAAGTTGTCCACAAAAATTAAATCAAAAGGATTACTTTTTTTTTAATTAATTTAATTAAAAGTGACTTATATAAAATAATAAAATATTAAAGTCACTTTTAAAAATAAAAGAAAATTATAAAGTGACTTTATAAGGGAAAAGGGGAAAAGTAAATTAATAAAATAAGTCTCCACCAATGTAGCCACAAAAAGTGGGAAAAAAAGGAATTATAAATAGAGGCTTTTGGGTTCATTTGTATCATCTTGAATTCTTTGACAAATTGATATTGGAGAGTTTTCTCTTGACTAAAAATTATTTTCTATTTTCAGTAGCATTAAGGAGACGATCCCTTGATTTCGAGTGGTTTGGAGATGATCCCATTCCACATTGTGAGGTGAATTCGTGTGGAGTTCATCATAGAGCTATTTTGGTGAATTTTGAAAGGGTTTTGGCTTCATTCCAACTAGGGTTTCTATTGACTTCATTGCAGATTTGTCTTCAAAATTTTTTGTTAAATTATCCAAGTTGGGCGACTGGATAGAGGACACCATTTGGAGTATTTTGAAGTGATTCATGAATTTTGGACATGTGCTTGATTTTATATGAATTTTTGAAGGTTGGGACGCCTAGGGTTTGTAGAGTTTGATTCATTTTTAGTTGGCACATTCTCAAATTTGAGGTTGCAAGTCTATATCAGCTTATACCATATTGTTTGGCTAGGGTTTGAGGAGGTTGGGCATCTCATATTGGCACATTTCAGTATTAGGTCATTTATCATCATTCCTAAGAAGAGGCCGTACCAATTTGTGGGGTTTTTAGAGTTGCATTTAAGGGTTATTATTAGCTTACTACATCAACATCATCAGCCAAACACGTGTTGCAGCCATTTCCATTAAGAGTTTCAGCCCTGATTTATATCGGTGCATTTTGAAGGTGTTCATAGCTCATATCAACCTTATAAAATTGTGTATTATGCAAGCATACAGCTGCTACATCTTCACTAAATGCCCTGGTATGTTTGTTACAGATTTGTGAATGTATATAACATATTGTTTATGTAATTTCAGTCTGAAAATAATAGATCAGACCTGTTGTTCATGGTGATTAGTGACTGAAAATCAAGGCTTTATTCTATATTGGCAAGTTGTTTCTTTATATGCATTTGTACTCTCCATTTGTATGCAATTCTTCTACAATTGGGCATTGAAAACCAATCAAAATCAATCAGCAAAAACACATAAACAAACTTAGAAAACAAATTCAGACCTTGCATGCCAATTGTTTGACAAAAAAAAATTCATGATTCTGGGCTATAGAGCTGCTGTCATTCACATTTTCAGCCAATCCAACATTCAATAAGCAGTTGTTCAAGCAACCCTAATCACATATTTGAGTAATTTTCTGTTTGTAGAGGTTGTTGAGTCAATTTTAGGCACTATAGGGTTGTTTCCAGCCCATAAATCACTAACACTTTTGAATGGGGTGATGTAATTCGAGTATGTTCACTGCCATCCTATGCCTCTTGCCATTTTTTGCAGCATAACCAGCCCCTTAACAATTTTTTTTACAAACACAAGAGTGTTTTCAGTCTCAAGGTGGAAGGATGTTCTGCTTAATATCAACAAGGGTTGGTTTGCAGCTATCATGGAGGAGTGCCCAACCACTACAATGCTGATTATGAGAGAGAAAATGCAACAATACAACTACAACCATGTTTGGGGCAGCAAGAATGGACCTTTGGAAGTCCATCACATGAATGAAAAGTATGAAGAAGATGCAAGCATGGGAGGAGAGTTGAACAACATGCCTACAAGGCATGGTGAAGCGGATGGAGTAGTGTGTAGATCTTTTGTTTTCATTGACATGTTTGTTTTATGTGTAGGTTTAGGAACAACCTATATGAGTGTTGATAAAGAGACTTATGAATCAAAGAGTGCATAGTTTGCATATGTGCAAGGAGAGTACAATGATCATGACACGTGACAAGCATGAGTGGGGGCAGTTGAGTTTGTTTTCTGCCCACAATAACAATATGGGACCCAATTGGAGCTCAAGGCTATGTTTATAAAGCAAGTATTTGGGGTTGTAGGTCCACGAGGATGAATTGGGATCCAAGTATTACAGAGATAGCTATTTGGGTGAGCTTGTGTTTGCTTGAGGGCAAACAAATTTGTGAAGGGCTGACTGTAATATCCTCTTTTTGAGATTAGAATAATATTATTATTTACAATAAAAAGTATTCCTAAATACTTAAAATAATGTCTAAGGGACTTTATGTTGGCCACCCCTTTTCTATTTTTATGAGTGTTGATAAAGAGACTCTTATGAATCAAAGAGTGCATAGTTTGCATATGTCCAGGGAGAGTACAATGATCATGACATGTGACAAACATGAGTGGGGGCAGTTGAGTTTGTTTTTCGCCCACAATAACAATATGGGACCCATTGGAGCTCAAGGCTATGTTCATAAAACAAGTATTTGGGGTTGCAAGTCCACGAGGATGAATTGGGATCCAAGTATTACAGAGATGGCTATTTGGGTGAGCTTGTGTTTGCTTGAAGGCAAGCAAATTTGAGAAGGGCGGATTGTAATATCATTTTTTCGAGATTAGAATAATATTATTACTTACAATAAAAAGTATTCCTAAATACTTGAAATAATAATGTCTAAGGGACTTTATGTCGGCCACCCCTTTTCTATTTTTGATTATGACTCAAAAAGGGGCTTTTGGAGCATGGATTAACTTAACCTTTAATGAGGATAAAGCATGATCTTTTTAAAACTACTCTAATTCTCCCTCCAAGTGGAGTGCCCCTTTTTGGGAAGATTTGATGAAAAAGAAGAGTATAAGAGGAATGATGATCATTTGAGAGGTTACCATGTTTTTGAATAAAATTTATAAGTTTGAGTATGATTGCTTAACTTTCTAATTTGGAAGATGAAACCCTTCTTGGGTAATCAAAATTTGAGGCCGAAAACCCTCATCTTCAACTGGGTGGCCTCATTTCAGAGGTCATAGTGAACAGATTTGAGCAGTTTGTGGATTCCTAGGGCATCATTTGTGGAATGCAGCAGTTGGCAATTATTTTGTGGGTGAAGCGCAACTGTTTGAAGACATTTGAGACTGGCAAATCATCTTGATAGCCCTTGTAGGTCAGCGACCCACTTGGAGGGCTTTTCCAAGGGTGTAGAAACCTCTGTTTCCCTGATTTCTGAAACTGAATGGTTTTTGGACTGTTTTTGTGTATTTTTATTTTTTTGTGTTTTTGCATGAAGAAAAGGAGAATGTGAATATGCAAGATAAATTTGTATAAATTCAAATAAATAAATATTGAAGCAGTAAACCCTTTTTCTGGGTAAACTATATTCTTATTATTCTTCCTAGATGATTACAGTATAGTTTCTCTATCATGCACATAAAAATAATATAAAAATATTGTTCAAAAACCTGATTTTTTTGCAATCTGAAAGAAAACCCTAGATCTGGTACGGCTGTAGTAAATAAGCGTTTCTCTGGTTGCTGTTTCAAAAAACACAGTTGCCGACGTCGGTTGGTTATACTGTCGCGGTCGGTCGGATAATACTACTGATGTCGGTTTATCTGCCGATGTCGGTATTGGAATCGGCCGATGTCGGTATGATTCGGTCGATGTCGGTCTCTGCGCTCCCTGTTGGATCTGTACGGCCTGTTGCAGAACCGTACGGATTCCGTACAGCAGCAGAAAAACAGTACGGCCTGGTACGGCTGCACTTCAGAACTCAAAGAAAGTGTGCCACTACTGATAATCTCGTGTTGGATGATTTCTGGATCAAATTCTAATGAAATAAATACCTGTGAATCTCTGTGATAACTTCAATGTGAAGTTATCTCTCCCTGGCAATAGATTAGCTGATATCTCACAACCTCTGAATTGCACACACTGAAGATTGCACGTTCTCCAATGCAAATCGAATACTGGAAACCCTTGGCTCAGTCTTCTCAAAAAATACTTAGCAAAAATTGTCTTCAACATGAATAATTGGCACACCCTCCAATGAGACCCTTATATCCTCTAAAAGGTGCGCTTGCCCTAATTAGGGTTTCATGAGTAAAAATTAGGGTTTCCTTCTCTTTTAATTTTTCCATAGTCTAAAGACACAACTTTAATTATAAAATATAATTAAAACGGCCCCCTTCATAATGAGCGCCCCCTTCATAATGAGCGCCCCCTTGGGTCAAAACGCCTAAGTCATAAAATTACGCCAAATAATTAATATTTAATTAAATCAATTAAATATTAATATCTCCCTCAAAAAGTTTTCGATTCTCGATCCGTCTAAAGCTGGTGAACAAGGGAGTGATTCCGCACATGACCATACCATAACAGGGGTGCTCCGCTGAGTGCCAAAAATCCCTAAAAAATAGGAGCTCAGGCAACCGTGTCCGAAAGAGCCCGAACGAAAGCCAACTGGAAAAATTCTGCTAGTCGAAGCCAAGCCAAGCTCCATCATGACCCTCTATCCATCCTATCAGCCTACGAGGGTCGCATAATAGGCTAATCATCAACTCTGAAAGATGTCAACTGAAAAGGGGACATGACAGTCTGCCCCTCCTGAAATTGCTTGTCCCCAAGCAATCGCTGAACAATAAACCAATCAATCCACCTGGATCCCACATGTAGTCATGATCTATACTGTTGTCAATCAACGCAAGCTCCTGCAATATCCTCTAAAATATAACCAAGAGGAATCCATAATCAAACTGGCCAATACAACTCAACCAAACTCCAAAATCACAACTGCCACAGTCAAGAACCCATGAGAAACAAACTCTCAGCTGACTAGACACATGATTGTGCTGGCCGATCGAACTCCTATACTCTACCCCTGGCACACTGTCCAAAGGAGTAACCTCAGAATAGCTAACATCTGTAATACTGCCATCCAAATTCGGCAGACCAACTGTTGAACTCGTATCATCAAACGGAGTGACTGAAACATCCACATAAACGTCCATATCAAAGGAACCCGCTGAAGAGACTAAGTCCTCAACACTGTCCACAACATTCTCCTGGGTGTCATCTGCAATGATCGGATCCTGGGACTCTTCTATAGACTCTGCCATATCTGAGAGATCATCAACCCATTCCAACATGAATGGTTCACTAAATACTTGAACAATGCCCCTGTCTGGAGGTCTCCCTGGTGGAATGTCACTGAATACCTTACCCTGCTTGACTCTCAACTGCTGAATGTCAGGATGATACTTAGTCTTCTGCTGTCCCTCCTGTATTGGTGCCAATGTGCACTCGGCAGCCCACTCTACCATGTCATGTCACATGGGCCTCTCCATCCGATGAAAAGAAATAGTTTTGATGTTGCTGTCCCGTATTGCCTTAAGAATATGTGTCTTCCCATCAACATCAAAACGAATCTCCATGTCCTTGAGACGAAGAGTGACTTCCTCAAGGGAATGAAGCCACTTCATGCCCAGGACTAAATCTATATCCCCCATGTTCACCACATAATAATCAGCCTTGAACTCATAGTTGTTCAAGCGCAATGGGAGATCTCTAATCATCCGCTCACACCAAAGAGTGTAACCGTCGGCCACCTTAACTCTAATGCCCTCGAAATCCTCGGTGGTGAGTCCACGCTTCTCCACAAATCTAGCATCAATAAAATTATGTCTGGCTCCTGTGTCAAGAAGGGTGATGACCCTCTGTCCTGCCAAAACTCCACGGAGTCTAAATGAACCCTCCTGCTGGATGCTAGTTAGGCGTGCCACCTGAATCTGAAGCTCTGACTCTGCCTCTACCTTAGGCTCTGAAGCCTCAGCCTCTAACTCCTCAGAACTCTCTTGATGTTCGGAATCTTCTGATTCCGAATCTTCATACTAAGCCCACATCACTCGATTTGCCTTGCCCCTAGGCCTCAAAGGACAATCATGATTGGCATCATAGGGACCTTTGCAGTAGAAGCAAAGCTTCTTAATGCGTAGATCGTTAAGAGCCTCTCGATCCAAAGGTGGTGCTGCTGGATTGGCCTTTGAATCATTCTTAAAACTTGATTTATCTTTGTTAAAATCTGATCTTTCTCTATTTCTGTTGAAGCCCTTATTGTCCCTAAATGAAGAAGTACCTCTGGAGTTAAATTTACTGGATGGGGCTGCCATCTCCATACTACGCGCCTTCTTCATAGTTTCCTGTAATGAAGGAGGATCAAAGGCTTTGATCCAACCTCTCAATGGTTCGGATAGGCCCTCGATGAAGAGAACTACCAATCTACACTCTGAAATGTTTGGCACCATGACTGCCAACCGCAGAAACTCCCCAATGAAGGACTCCAAATTATCTGATTGTTTCAACTGTGCCAAATCTTGAAAGTAAACTTCGAGATCTTTCTTGTCAAACCTCTCAACCAACCTATCCACGAAGTCCTGGTACTCTGTCACCTGGTTATGCTGAAGTGTTACCATACCATGGTACCACCAATCATGTGCTACTCCCTCCAAGTGCAAAGTGGCGTATTTGATGGCTTCTATCTCTGTCATTGGCCTCAATGCCAAAAAAGTGTCAAGCTTATGAATCCAAGCTTGAGCTGTCATCCTACCACTATCGTCAAAAGTAGTCAAAGAAAGCTTGCCTATAGCCTTCTTCAGCTCATTGAGTTGACCTCTAGGCCTCCTGTCCTGTCTAACTGATCTGTAGTGCTCTCTCCTCTGATTAACAAAACGATCAAAGGACATCCTCTCCCGAACCTGAGGAGCTAATAAGTCCCACTCATCGTTTGCAGCCATGAGTGCATCTGCAAAAAGGGGATCTCCTGCCACCTCCTCTGCTGGAGCCTCCGGTTCCTCCTGAACAAATGTAGGACGTGTAGGCCTATCAGTTGTTTTGGAATGGGTCAGCTGTGGTCTCTGATTAACAGTAGCACTCCTGTTATCTCCTTGTTCCCCATTCTATCTAATAGGTGGGTTCATCCTCTCTACCATAGTAGTAAGTGCCTGTAGTGCCTGCGCCATCTGCTGCTGGCCTGTAACCATAGCACGGAAGAATTCTCTAGTGTCTTGATCATCATTATGGCTGTGGCCCCTGGGTGGGCTACCCTCATGCCTATCACTCATGATGGCCGGCTACTGTTCTAAAACTGATTCGCCTTCCAGCAAGGCTCTCCTGCGTGTGTGATACCTGTGTGGTCCCAACTCTTGTGGCTGTATAAGATTGCTAAACCCTCAGAATGGCAGGATTTAGCTCTGATACCACTGTAGAAACACCTGTTTCCTTGATTTCTGAAACTAAATGTTTTTTGGATTGTTTTTGTGTATTTTGATTTTTTTGTGTTTTTGCATGAAGAAAAGGAGAATGCGAATTTGTAAGATAAATTCGTATAAATTCAAATAAATAAATATTGAAGCAGTAAACCCTTTTTCTGGCTAAACTATATTCTTATTATTCTTCCCAGATGATTACAATATAGTTTCTCTATCATGCACATAAAAATAATATAAAAATATTGTTCAAAACCCTGATTCTTCTGCAATCTGAAAGAAAACTCTAGATCTGGTACGGCTGGTACGGCTACAGTAAATAAGCTTTTCTGTGGTTGTTTCAAAAAACACAGTCGCCGACGTTGGTTGGTTATACTGCCGCGGTCGGTCGGATAATACTGCCGATGTCGGTATTGGAATCGGCCGATGTCGGTATGATTCGGCCGATGTCGGTCTCTGCACTACCGATGTCGGTCTCTGCACTCCCTGCTGGCTCTGTACGGCTTGCTGCAGAACCGTCATGTTTCCCCTGATTTCTGAAACTGAATGTTTTTTGACTGTTTTTGTGTATCTTTGATTTTTTTGTGTTTTTGCATAAATAAAAGAAGAATGCGAATTTGCAAGATAAATTCAAATAAATAAATATTGAAGCAGTAAACCCTTTTTCTGGGTAAACTATATTCTTATTATTCTTCCCAGATGATTACAATATAGTTTCTCTATCATGCACATAAAAATATTGTTCAAAAACTTGATTCTTCTGCAATCTGAAAATAAACCCTAGGTTTGGTACGACTGCAATAAATAAGCTTTTCTCTGGTTGTTTCAAAAACACAGTCGCCGACGCCGGTTAGTTATACTGCCGCGGTCGGTCGGTATGATTCGGCCGATGTCGGTATGGGAGTCGGCCGATGTCGGTATGATTCGGCCGATGTCGGTCTCTGAGCTGTCGATGTCGGTCTCTGCGCTCCCTGCTGGCTCTCTACGGCTTGCTGCAGAACCGTACGGATTTCATACAACAGCAATAAAACAGTACATCCTGGTACGGCTGCACTCCAGAACTCAAAGAAAGTGCGCCACTACTGATAATCTCGTGCTGGATGATTTTTGGATCAAATCTTGATGAAATAAATTCCTGTGAATCTCTGTGATAACCTCTGTGTGAAGTTATCTCTCTCCCTGGCAATAGATCAGTTGATATCTCACAACCTTTGAATTGCACACATTGAAGATTGCACGTTCTCCAATGCAAATCGAATACTGAAAACCCTTGGCTGTCTTCTCAGAAAACACTTAGCAAAAATTAGGCACTCCCTCCAATGAGACACCCTTATATCCTCTAAAAGGTGCGCTTGCCCTAATTAGGGTTTCATGAGTAAAAATTAGGGTTTCCTTCTCTTTTAATTTTTCCATAGTCTAAAGACACCACTTTAATTATAAAATATAATTAAAACGGCCCCCTTCATAATGAGCGCCCCCTTGGGTCAAAACGCCTAAGTCATTAAATTACGCCAAATAATTAATATTTAATTAAATCAATTAAATATTAATCTCTCTCAAAAAGTATCCGATTCTCGATCTGTCTGAAGTTGGTGAACAAGGGAGTGATTCCGCACATGACTATACCATAACAGGGGTGCTCCGCTGAGTGCCAAAAATCCCTAAAAAAAGGAGCTCAGGCAAATGTGTCTGAAAGAGCCCGAACGAAAGCCAATTGAAAAAATTCTGCTAGTCGAAGCCAAGCCAAGCTCCATCATGACCCTCTATCCATCCTATCAGCCTACGAGGGTCGCATAATAGGCTAATCATCAACTCTGAAAGATGTCAACTGAAAAGGGGACATGACAAAGGGTGGCAACCCACCTTGAGAGGTTAATCTACTTGTTTTTGGGGGCATTTTTTTGATACTTTGGTTTATCAAACAAATATTTGGTATTTATTTGTGAATTTTCCAGCCTATATTTGCATGTTAAAATCAGACTTTTAGAGGTTTTGTTGGCTGTATTTATTCCAAATTTTTGATGAATATTAGATTGGAAATATTGATATTTGTATCCTAGATGTTCATTTCCAGAATTCAGTAATTTATGGCTAGGGTTTGAAATTTTAAAATTCAGAATTTGCATAAGTTGTGTTAGGGTTTGCGGTGTTATTTCTAGGGTTAGTTGGAAAACCCAAATCTTTCTAATTCAGCCCTAAAGGGGTCATTACAATCTTTCATTCATTTATTAGTGCAATACCTTTGCTTTGCACCAATTTCCATTATTTTATTTGTCATCCATTCCTGGCTTGACATTGGTATTAGAGCACATGCTTCTTTAATTGATTTCTTCTCCCATTCTTCCTCCATTCTGCATATTTCATTCTCAGCCAATCAAATCACTCAAAATCAACATTTTGCATTGTTCAAGTCTGTGCTATGGCTGATTTAGGAGATGTTTTAGCTATTTAAGTGCTGATTACACCTTTATGGCATCCTGATTTGCTGATATACTGCTGTAGAAAGGCGTACATGTGCAGTTTCTGACTGTTATGAAGGTGTTTCAGCTGCTAGAGAGGCGTTTTGACTGATTTTAAACTGCAATGTGGTGATTTTTGATAGTATTAACTGCGTTTTAGCTGATTGACTGCGCTTTGGCTGATTGGTGTGGTGCTTTGGCTGAATATGTCAGTTTTTTGACTTAAATGGCAGTTTAATTGGTGTATTATCTGCTGTTGGCCTGCATGGTTGTTCATGACTTGTATTGGCTGTGTGGCTGTTCATGACCTGTATTGGCTGCGTATTAATTGCTCTAAGACCTGCGTGGCACCCTTCATCAGTGCGTGGCAGCATTTGGAACTGACTTTACCGTTTATTTTGCTTTGTATAGTCTTCAAAACCAACGTGGAGGTGTGTGTACAGCTGAAACCAAGGTGTTTCACTATTTCCACCTTCCACATGGCACCAAAGAGAGAAGAAAGATTCTAAAGTCAATGGCTCTAATAAGTTTTTTTTGCATCTTTTATGCCTTTTGAATTAAAAGCATAGTTACTAAGAGACGTGGACGTACGGGTATTGGTATGTAGATGGAGACGCCATTCAAATCAGGGTATGTGAGTAAATAAATAAGGGTACATCTAGATTGAATGTAAATGTTGTCACCAAAAAATGTGGGTACGGGGACCAGTACATTGTCCTTGTCCCTAAATTGGAGTTTCCATGGTAACTATGATTAAAAGCATTAAATGAAGAAATTTTAAGCTTTTCAAACATTTGAAAAGTATATAGTCTTATGAATGGAAAATATTTTCACAAGGGAATAACAAGCATATTTTTTACCTTTTGACTTATTAAAAAAAACAATTAATAAGTCATTAGTAAACCAAAAATTGTTTCCATTTAAAAAAATTAAGCAAAATTTGATAAACAAATCAATTTGTGCCAACAAAAACCAATTTGTAACATTCAGTATCAATAGTGCCTTTGGTTCGCATTTATTAGTCATGTTGTCACGATTGAACTATTGCACTTAAAGCCTAATATAGCTGCAACGATGACTTTTGTGGCATCACCCCTATAAATCATTGGGGAGAAACAAAGAAAAATATCATTTTCCTATTCCCTTCGATACCCATTTGCAACTATCGCTTGATGTAAATCCTAAAGACGAACAAGAACACTTTGAGTATATACGATTATCACGTTCACATACAAGGACTTTTCATTAAGCGGGTGTCGTAGGTAGAACAAATCTTTTTCACATACAACCTAGGTACCACATACGATTTTGGTCTCACTGCTTTAACGTTTCTTTCATGTACCATTGGGTTTATAAAAATGACACTTTTTCCACATACCGATGGGTATATAGGAAGGATGACTATATAGAGAGGCTTGGTATATCAGTTGAGTGGTATATAGAAGAGGGGACCTTTTTGGAGCGATAAGGAACCATTCCATCTCTCGATACAACAAATATGGATTGAATCAAAACTATTGTTGGCACAATCATAACTGGGAAAGATACTTGGTTAGAATGGTCAAGACAAGTGAACACACTTATCTTTAGTGACATGTGGTTCAACATTTGTGACGGGGATGAACAACCTACCGAACCTAAAGAAGCAAAGGAGATACCATCCTGGAAGCAAAAGAATTCAAAATCATTGGCCTTGATGAGGGCCTCAGTTGATGCAGAGGTTTTTCATCACATATAGGGATGCGACACTCATTGGAAAACATTTCACAAATGGAAGGCCTTGTATGATTCTCACTTAGAATTGTAGTTCATATAGTTGTAGTTGAAACCATTCAATCTTTTAAGTTGAAAAATGAAGTCATGAGTTTCGCTTCTGAAATCCGTGCAATCAAACATGATGTTGATTCAACGAATATAAAAACTGATATGTATATGACCGCTTTTATAAAAGCTTTTCTTCCTACATACTCAACCTGCTTGGTGTCTTTGCAAACACGTAATCTATTGAAGACTCACATTTTCAATTGGTTGAGAAGATGACGGAAAGAGAAAAAGCCTTCGGAAGAAAAACAAAGTCCGCAAGAGAAAGCATTTGTTATGCTAATAAAAAAAACAATTCTTCCAAGAATGCAAGAAATTATAGAGGCAAAGTGAAAAACAAAGGGCGAGGCGGAAAATCCGGCAAGAACAATAGTCAACATTAAGAAAAACAAAATGACAAACAAAATTTGTTTTGTAAACACTGTGAAAGGAAAGTGATTCATAAAACCCATGAATGCAAAACATCATGGGAAAAGATTAAAGCTTACAAAAGATGAAAAACAAAAAAGAAGAAAAACTCAACCAAATTCAGCTCAATTTTCTTGTAAATGTGCATTTTCTATCTCTGACGAAGCAAATAATGCTTCAGAGAGTTCAACCTGGTATAACTCTTGGGTTTTAGACATTGGTGCCACATAACATGACTTTCCGAAGGGACTCTTTGAGGAGTTTCATGAAAAAAGTTATGGTCCAGTCTTTTTGGCAGATAAAACAAGTCTGCGACGTCAAAGCAAAGGTTCAAGTCGACTCAAGTCACCAAAACTTCTAAGAATTCATTCTCCGAAATGTACTATACTTTCCTCAGTTGAAAAGAAACTTGTCTCTTGTGCTTTTTCGACAACAAGGTCAATCCATTGTATTGGATGATAGAGAGGTGAAGGTCACAAGGAAATGTGATAACATAGTTGTTCTAATTGGATATGAGAAAGACAAATTGCTAAAACTTAGGGGTGAGCATTCAGTGCCAAGAAATCTTTCTCATCTCGCTAAAGAAGGAATGCTAGGAAGTCTTCTTTGACATGCTAGATTGTTATGACAACAGTCACACTACGCATAAAGATGGTGTTGTCGGCCTGCTTAGAATGTCCAAGAACATTGAAAAGTGTGAACCCTGCATTTTGGCAAAACATGATAGAGAATTGTTTCAAATGTCATAATGGAAAGCCAATAGGAAGTTGCAATTGGTTCACTTTGATTGATGTTCTCTACCAAGTCTTTCTGCTGGTGGTCACAAGTACTTCATGTTCATTGATCACAACAACAAAATGACTTGGATATATTTTCTAAAATTAGAAGTCTTCAAAACATTTCAAAAGTTTCAAACTATGGTTGAAAATGAAGCCCAATCTCGCATTGGGACACTTAGGATTGACAGTGGTTGTGAATTCATATCAAAGGTGTTTGAAACCTATCTCAAACAAAATGGAATTAAGCATCATTTCACAGTCCCTTACACCCCTCAACAGACTGGAGGAATTGAGTGGATGAACAGAATTGTGATGAACATGGTTCGGCCAAGGTTGTACTTCAAAGGGATAAATTTGCATTTCTGGACAGAAGCAACTCAAACAATAGTATACCTCCGCAACAGGTCACCATCAGTAGCCCTATAAATGTAGACTCCATATGAAGTTTGTTGTGGTCATTTCCCTTTAGTGCGACATATTTGGATTTTCGGATCCATATGCTACGCATTGATTCCCAAGGAGAAAAGGAACAAATTGAACACAAGAGTCACAAATGCACGATTTTAGGATACTTAGACTCCTCAAAGGCATAGAAGCTATTTGTGAGAATAAGAAGAAATTTCTTGTTGCAAGCGATGTCTTTTGTGAAACTATAAAGGATAATGCAAGTATCAGTCGACAATTGAATCAACTTGAGAAATGTGATGTTCAAAGAGATTGATGTGGAGCTTCCAAATAGTGAAGGGGGAACTTGTAATTGGGAAACAGTGGAATCTCTGTTGACTCTTGAAAACGACACTCCCCCTATAGAAGAAAGTGAAACTTCATCAAAGGATGGTCTGATGCTAGAAAATGAAGGAGCTTCAAATCAAGAAAATAAGGCACCAGTGATTCTGCAAGCTACACAAAAAAATACCAAAATTTTGTCTGAACAGACATTGAAAAATGTTAGACCTAATGAGGTTGGAAGAACAAGCACTAGAAATTCACACACAATGAGAACAATCAAATAAGTTCCTATATGAAATTCAAGATAAGATTTAGAAACTTACCTTGGAAGGCCCTCTTGAAGAAGTCAAAGTTGCTTTTGACTCTGAACCCACTTCCTCCAAACAAGTTGAAAAGCTTTATGCATGGAAAACAACAATGAAAAGTGAGTATGATGCGTTCCTCAAGAAGTTGGAAATTGGTTGATCCTCTAATCAGTTGTAAACCTATTGGCTGCAAGTGGATCTTTCAAAACAAGCACAAAGCAGATGGCTCACTTGACAAGCACAAAGCAAGGCTTGTCATGAAGGGATTTTCTAAAAAAGAAGGAATTGACTACAATGAAACCTTTGCACCAACAACAAAATGGATTACCATTTGAACAATGTTGGCTTTGGCAGCTCACAATGGATGTAAAGTTCACCAAGTGAACCCAAAACTGCATTTCTAAATGGTGATCTCAAAAAGTGTACATAACTCATCACAAAGGTTTTGCAGTATATGACCAAGAGCAAAAATTGTTGTATGGTTTGAAACAAGTCCCAAGAGTGTGGTATGACAAACTCACCGAGCACGTCCTGAACATGAACTTCAAGCGATTTGAGTTTAAAGATGCAACTCTTTTTGTCAAAACAATTGTAGTGTGTGTATAATCAACTCATCATAAGAAACAATGAGATATGCACTACAAAATTCAAATTAACGCTGATGATAAGATTTGAAATGACATAACCAGGTTATCTTCATTACTATTTGGGTATTGAAGTGATTTAAAAATCAAAGTATATCTTCGTCACTCAACATAAATACATTGGTGAATTTCTAATCAAGTTTGGAATGATAGATTATAAGCCTCCTAGTACATCCATGGAACAAAATCTGAAATTGATATCAAAGGATACCATATATTTAGTAGATGCTACTAAATACAAACAAGTTGTTGGAACTCCGATCTATGTGACCACAACTAGACTAGAATTTTTTTCATTGTTGGTTCTCTTTCTCAATTCATGCAACAACCTAGAGAAAGTCATTGGGTACCAGCAAAAAGTTTTTTTCGATATCTCAAAGGAACACAAAACTTTGGGCGCAAATACTTCAAGGCAAGAGATTTCAAACTAGTTTGATATTCAAATTCTGACTATGCTAGGGATTTTGAAGAAGGAAAATCTACTTCAAGGTTTCTAATGAATTCGGGAACAACAATTGTCAGTGGGAAGTCAAAGAAGCAATCAATGTCAGCAATTTCTACAGCAGAAGCAAAATACATGGCAGCTTCAAAGGCAACCAAAGAAATTTTATGGCTTACAAGGGTTCTTTCAGATTTGCAGGAACATCTCTAGTCAACACCTTACATGGTTGACAACACATCCATAATTGAAATGGCAAAGAATCCAGTCTTCCACAACCGAACTATGCACATCAACACCAAATTTCATTTGATTTGGCATTATGTAAAAGATGGTAGTGTAAAATTGCTACATTGGCCTACTGTAGAGAAACCAACAAACATCTTGACAAAAGCGCTGAGAAGAGAAAATTTTGAAAAGTTCAGAAGCATGTTTGGTCTCTCAATAACCCCTAAAAATTAAGGGGAGATGTCATATTTTTGTAATATAATAATGTTAATCTTAATAGTAATTGTAGGAAAGCTTTTGTCTCACAGTGGTAGATAGATAGTCTACGTAGGAAGGTGAAGAGTCTTCTTGGAATATGAAATGTATAACCACATATTTGGCTATAAATATTGTAATCTCTCATTCTTTAATGCAATAACTTTGGTTTGCATCAATTCTTGTTATTTATTTGTCATCCATCCCTGCCTTGACATGTGACAAAAATTGGAGCTTGGATGTATTTTCTTTCATATTAAATTTTGATCTAAACCATGCAATATATATCTTAAGTAAAAAAACATAATACACACCCAATCAAAAAGGAAGGTGGTATGAAATCATACCCTGAGCAAGGAGCACTAGTTCACATTAGGACTAATCCCAGGTCCAAATAAGGGAGTCAAGGCCTAAGGCCAACCATAAGTAACATTACAAAATTACATGGCATATGTCACCAAAAGTTAAAAAACACCATAAATAGCTAGAACATGGAGCAAAATGCTTGGCTACTGATGCAACCAGCCTCACCGAGGGAGGAGGCAGTGGTAGACTATCAAGTTTATCTCCCCAACTACCACCTTGGGGGTGCACAATGTTAGGTACGGGATCCTAGCCACCATGCTCTGCATTTTCTTCATTTTCTTCCACAATCTACCAATGAGGGGGTGAAGTATCCAAAGATAACTAGGGGCAAGAACATGGACCAAAATACTAGGCTATCGGTGCAACCAGAGCTGCTGAAGGAGGAGTTGGTGGCAAACTTTTATGCTTATCTCCACGACCACCACCATGGGGGTGTGCAGTGTCAGGTATGGAATCCCAACCATCATGGTTTGCATTTTCTTCATTTTATTTCTTAGTCAACCGACGAGTGCGTGAAATAGCCAAATATAATTGGGTAATTTTCTCGACTATCCCATTTTGAAGGCACAAATCCAGAAAGTCCATAACTAACATGGGGTGAAGGCCACCCTAATGTCCCCTAGAGGGGCAAGAGCCTTTGATGAGGAGTGGAAAACGCAGAGCAACTACACAACTTGTGCCAACCCTACCTTGATCCCTCTGCCCTTGGTCCTTCCTTGGAGGGTCTTGTTGTGGAGAATCAAGAGGCACTTTGCTAACAATACATGGGACGTTTTACCCCAATGGCCAATGAGTGTGCAGAGGTGCTCCACCTCCAGTGCTACTTTCCCTACCTATCTTGGATTTGTAACATGATATTTGACAATGGAGCAATTTTGTTAGCAATAGAAAAATTTGTCTAAATGCTCCTTTTAAAAAATAGCAAAATTTCTATCTTTTAAAAGCTGAAAGCGAATTTCAATGCGAAAAATATGCCAAATCTGCTTGGACTTTGCATGAAGCATTAGCAAAATCCCCAAACAAGACCATCAAAGAAAAGGGTTATAGTGTAAAGGGATGAAAGGAGTGAATTCATTTCCAAGCTTCATGAGCTATCACACAAAACCAAAAGAGGTGTTTGAGAGACTCGGTTTGGCTGTAGTGATGGCATTTGGGAGAGGGAATCCTCATATGGGATTTTTTAGGTTCAACTATAGCAAACTAGATGGTTTGGAATCTTCTATCCCAATAGGAGGAACTATTTAAATTCCACCATTTGTTGATCATCCCCTAGGGAACATTGTTGGGGCTTACCCACTGATAACTAAGTCGGGGTTTGTACCAAAGCAGAGGAGTAGAAACACTCCAATTCCAATTCTTCTGCCACTTAAAGGGGGGTTTTAATTCCAAGTTTTTACAAGGCATAGTTAGGCACAGTCATCTGAATCTCAACAATGGTTTCAAAGTCTTGGTTGTTGAGGTTGAACTTGGTTTTGAGAGCAAGCCAAGATACCCATGACCTTGTCCTTTTGTCAAAAACATCACCAATGCTATGGATGCCTTTACAAAAAAATTCGAAGAGCTTTAACCCTAGGAACTTCAACTATATGTTTACCATTGATAGTTATGATTGAAGACCACCATAAAGAGTGTGAATTGATAGACAACTCAAACTTGAAGTTATCCCCTTTCTAGACAAGTGAGGGTTTGATCATCTCCCAGACCTTCCAGATACTCAGCCACAAATGTGCCAACAATTTTGATAGGAACATGAGCAATCAATGGTGTTTGGAAATCCAAATCCTTCCAAGCCCCTCTTCCATAAAGATTTTAGAAGAGAGACAATGTTTGAGAAGAACTTTCCAAGCTTCTTTGCCTTCAATGGCTCTAGGAACCCACTTGGCACAGAGGGCAACCCTTTGAAATTTCAATAAGCCCTAAACCACCAGCCTCTCTAGGTCTGCAAGAGATTTCCCAAGCTACTCTAGTGGAAGCCTTTTTTTCCTTCAGAGTTGACCCAAAGGAAATCCCTAAGCAACTTTCCAACTTCTTGTAGGCAACTTTATAGGGAGCCCAACAAGAAGAGTAGTACACATGCGTTGCTGCCAACATTTTGGAACAAATCTGAAACTTTCCTATGAAGGAAAGGGGGCTTGGTTTTCCAGTAAAATAGTTTTTTCTCCACTCTTTGGACAACATAATTCCATAATTCCACCTGAAAATCCTTGAAAGCAAAGGGGATTCCTAGAAATTTAAACATTTCTCCACGAGAGATCCATTTCTATTGGTAGGCATCAAGCCAACTTGGTTTAGGGCCATAAGACTGTCTGTAGTATTGAGTATTAGTCCATTGGATGCTGGAGCCAAAGGCAAAGCAAAACATTTGGAGGCATTCCATAGTGTTCTTGACCACAATCTCTTCTTCCAAGATGGGAATAAAGGAATCATCAACAAAATGTCCATTAAGGAGCAATTCTTCAGGGGAGTGAGAAAGCGATATCCCCTTCATTAGGCCTTTAGATACATAATTTCCCAACAGGTACCTAAAACCTTTCACAGCTAAGACATACAAAGAGGGGGCTATGAGACAACCTTGTCTAATAGATCTGAAGAGACCAAAGTTCTCAGATTGATGCGCATTGATAGTAAGATAGGGAGAGGCATCTCTAAAGAGGGTCTGAATAGGTTGCACAAATCTAGGGTCAAAACCAAGGGCTTGAAGCATAGAAAGAATGAAGGGCCATTTAATCCTATCATAAGCATTTTAAAAATCAATTTCGACAAAAAGAGATTTTTGTTGGGAAGTAGGATCCCACTCAATTCCCTCCCAGACAACAACAATGTTGTCAAGGATATATTTGCCTTGAATGAAGCTAGTTTGCTTGGGCCTAACAATCAAGGGAAGGATGTACTTGATCCTCAGGGGCGGAGTCTTGACAACGATCTTGTAGGACACATTAAGGAGCGTGATAGGTCTTCAATTGGTGATGTATTTAGAATCTCTAGCTTTGTGTATGAACTTAATATTGCCTTTATTGATGAGCTTGCCAAGGGATCTGTTGGCTATGGCTTCAAGGTAGACTTTTGTGTAGATCTGGCCCAACACAATCCCAAAGGGTTTGATAGAACTCATAGGGAAATCCATCAATTCTTGGGGTTTTATCATGGGCCATGCCACTAACAACATTATGTAACTCATCAACTAAGAGAGCTCTATCACAAGCCATCCTTTGGCCTAGAGTAAGTTTGTAGGGCACCAATTTTTTGCACTTCATAGTTGAATCCCTTTCATCATGGGAGGCTTGGGATTGAAAGACCTATTTTAGTGCTGGACAAAGGCTTGCATAATATCTGTAATACTAGTGAGATAGTCTCAAGTTTCTTTTATTGCCTTAATCTATGCAATAGAGTGTCTAGCTCTCAGCTTTTGAAAAATCCCTTTGGAAACCCTATCTCCAATTTTAAGCCAATGGATTCTAGCTTGGATTTGAGCACCAAGAGCTTGATGAATCTCAGCTAGCTTAATTTTTTGTCTCAACTCATTAAGGGGTGGAAGCTCCAACTCTTGAGATACTTTGTTGATCTTCCTTTTGTGAGTCGAGTTGGTCCATTTTTCGAATATGGTCAGTGGCTTGCAAACACTCTCAAAAAGGTTGCGATGCGTACAATGGCCAGTTCCTACCAATGAATCCATCCATTACCAACACTAAGGCAAGGAACAAGGTTCCAAACCTCCCTGATATGCACAAGAGTTCTTTCATGCTGAAGGTGCTAAGTGTTGGGATAAAATTGGTTATTGCAAGTCTTAGTTGGTGGGGCAAACCATTCAATTCAAAATTTGATGGGTTTGTGGTTTGACAGGAGAACATCTGCAAGCACACTAACCGGCCTATCAAAGCATTGGGCGAAATAAAAAATGTTCTACTCAGAAAGAAGTGCCCTATCATGTTTGTTAAGCATTCTATCAGTTCCTTGACGAAAATTGAACCAAGTGAACCGAGTAGCAAGAGAAGATTTGTGGTGGTGATTGGGGTCAAATATCCCTAGCTTATTCCGCATATATAACTTCTTGCAAACATAAATAATGTAGATTTGGAAAGTTTTGACAACTGGCCCTAATCATGTACTTGCAGATTGGGTTAGTTAAGCCATGTACATTCCATGAAAAAACATTCATTGGTAACTATCAAGATGAATTGTCTCATCATCTTGGCCTTCAAGCACTGCAAAACTATTGCTAATAAACTTTGCCATTGACTTTTGGGGAGAAACTTCTCCTCACCTTCATATTAGATTAAAGTTAATACATTCTCAATATGTGCGACCTAGAGGAGTCATTGGATTAATTAGAAGTAATTCCTAGCCAAGATTGGATGCAAAAGGAGGATTTTGTCGCATTCCATCTTTATGAATGAAAGAAAGATGGAAACGATGACCAAAAGTGGACAGTGCAACTGTTGAATATATCATTCACACCATGTCAAGGGTGGGTTTCCTAAGGCATCTCCAAGCTAAATGCTAAAATACAAAAAATCAGAAACATGGACATAAATGAAATAACAGTGTAGTGTTGTACAACTGCCAAAAATGGGATGCCATTAAGTAAAAACCAGTTGTTGATACAACCATCACCCTTTCTCATGTATCATAGTAAACTCACCTACAAAAATTTCATCCCAAGTCCTTGCAGGATTTTTTTGACCAAATGCAGGATAAATTTCAATAGAAAACTCTTATCGAAAGCCTTAAATATGGTTATGATGTTGGTTAAGATCTGATTGACTAGTAGAAGGCCAATGGTTGAAGGAGCTTTAGTTGAAGCCAAAGAAGCCGAAGTGTGATATGGTAAAGCCATGACAGCTCATTGATCTAGATCCTAGGAGCAATCCGAAGAACAACACACTAAATTTCAGGATTCAATGTGTTATGACTAGATTTGTTTGGAAGGTTGTTTGTTGGGTATCCTTTGAGATTGATCTTAATCCTTTTGGGAGGGGATCAATTATAGGGATAACAGACACCAACCAAGATATCCTTCTTTTCTTCTTGTTACCCTTGTGGGGCATGGGGGCAGCATCCCAAGTTCCTTGTCCACTCAAAAGAGTCATGTGCTAAATCTAATGATTCTTAAAGGGAAATTGATAAGATAGGTTCAGTTTTGAGGTGGATATAGATCATGGAAAACCAATGGTAAATGAACCAAAAAATAACTAAGGCCATCATTCATTTTTCAGCGAGGTGACAATTGCACTTTGGCCAACAAACTGGCAGTAGCTGAATCCCTACTTGGGACATCCCATCAGTGCCACAATAGTAGGGTAAGCTGAGAGGTTTTTTTAAGCAATAAAAATGGTTCGTCTTAAACTAACATACCAAGGAATTGAAGAAAAGTCAACCTAAAATGTTTCTTAAAGGTTGTGTAGTTATAAATCGAGGAGTCCACTATAATTTTTTTTCCTTAAATGATGAATCATAGTGTAATTGTTACATGGCAAACACATCTTTTTATCTCTTTCCTAAGGTGTTCCAGAATGAAAGAAAGTTGTTCAATGTTTTGCCGTGTGGGGGTTTATACACCATAAATATTTCTTTCTTAAATGATGAATCATAGTGTAATTGTTACATAGCAAACACATCTTTTTATCTCTTTCCTAAGGTGTTCCACAAGGAAAGAAAGTTGTTCAATGTTTCACCGTGTGGGGGTTTTTACACCATAAATATTTCTCCCCATAAAATCAGTGTCTTTGATGTGGATACATGATCTCTTGTGTTCTTGTTCAAAGTATTCACTGTTAGTATGTAATGCCCCCAAATTGGGACAATGATGAAAAAAGAGGGTTTCCCAACAAAACCCTTAATCTCTCCAAACAAATTGAATTCTGAAAATCTAAATCAACAAGCCCTAGCTGAAATATAGATGCTCAAACACCCCAAATAGAAACAAACTCTAGGCACCAATGTTGCACAATTAATTCCAATACTAATGAGGTATATATCCAATGAATTTTCACTTTTAATCCATATAATATGTTATACATAAAACCTGATTAGGCTACTGTAATAAATACCTATTTAGGTGTGAGAAAGTGGATGTACCTTGGGAAAGAACCCTTGCAATATTTTGATTTTTCTCTTGAAAGTACAGCTGCATTTTCCCTTGTCAAATTAACCTTCAAATCTTTGCAAAACTCACCAACAAATCTATAGAAATATTTCAGAACGAAATACTTCCAAGTTAGCCCCTCCAAAGCTTCCAAAAACCCTTCAATGCAAGTTGCCCATGTGCAGAAAATTACTGTATGAATTAAATCAAAATTTTACTCTTGAATTCACTCTCAAGATGGTGTCAAAGAGCCCGAAAAATATGCCAAAAATACACAAATAATTATAATATTATTTGTCCACTGTTTAGGGCTTAAAACACCCAACAAACCTCAGAAAATACTCCCCAAGTGAATCGTCCCACTTATAAAATATTGGCAAAATTTTTAGAATGAAACTTTAGTCTTTCTCTTCCAATTTCTTTCAAACCCTTATGATAATTTGCCACAAAAATCAGAAAAATAGTATAACTTGTACCTTGCCAAACGAAGTCTAAAAACCCTTCAAAGATACTCAACTTCCTTCCCAATTGGTTTGCTCTACCTCAGAAAATATATTAAAAAAAATCAGAATATTTTATTTGCCAAAATTCCTTCAATTAGCCTCCAAAGGACCCCTAGGGCAAGTTGCCCAAGCTAGAAAATTAGTATAAAATATCTGCAATATTTTATACTCCGCAAAACACTCCCAATCAGTTTCAAGCCCTCGAAATTCGCTCTCCAATCAAGTTGCCCTAGCTAAAAAATTCAATAAAATAATATGCAGCCTTCTATGGCATCCAATGCCCCCTCCAAGTGGCTCGCCTAGCTACCTGGGCAAGTCGCCAACCCTTGGGAAGATCTTTTGCGTTACGAACAAGCTCCCAATATGAGTCACCCTTCTCCAAACCTGTGAAATTATAAAAAACCAGCTTTCGATAGAATGTGAAATATTTTATCAATGAAGGTGGTGTCCACAAACACTTTTGTAGATCCACTTGTATGTACACATGTAATTTTGAAGTTCACTTACAACTCTTGAATAGAGTTGCCCAAGTAGAAGAAATGGAGGGTTTCATCTCCAAACCTTTGACCCTTCTTGAAGGTTTTCATCCTCAAGAGGTGGAAATCAAACTTGACATACTTGATTCAAATTTCCAAATCAATATTCAACATACATTTCAAAAGAGTCTCTTTTCCTTTTTATATTCTTTCTCCAATTGTGATGCCCAAAATAGAGAGGGAGAGTTAATTTTTCCTTTTAATAAAAGATATATTACAAGCTTCCTTAATAAGCATTTTTAGGATGACCTTAAAAAGGTCCCAAAAATTAGATAATAAAGTGCTTTATCAAACATATCCTTGAAGCTTACTAATGTTCCCCTTTTTGCCTTTAAAATCCTTAGCCCTTGGGAACGCACAAGCTAAGGGTCTTATCCCAATGACTAGCTCGAAAAGGGGGACATTACACAATAGTTGTTTTTCTTACACAAAAGGTTAAGAATTTTGGATTTCTATTCATTGTAATCTGTAGCTGTTTTCCTCCACACGAAAAACTAAGAATTTTGGGAGTCATAAACATCTGTGGTTTTCTTTATTTGGGAAAACATGTTTTGATGAATTTGTCTTATTCATAGAATAGTTGATCATGGATCACAAGGTGATGGAAGATACTTAGGAAAGGGACTAGGGAAGTGATTTGAGTCAAAACATAGAGAAAGATGACATCTACCATCACATACTCATCATTTATGACATCATAATAGACTTATTTTCACAACATTTAACTTCAACGACATTATCTAGTCAATACTAGTCAAACATGATCAAAACTCTCTCCTTCCTCTCTTCTAACTGATTTGCATTAAATTTTATTTAATTAATCTATGGCAGACCAGTCTGACCTGCATGGTGTTAGCTGCATTTAATTTATATTTATAGGTCAACCGGTGTCTTAAAGTAACCATCATCATTTGACTTCCGATCATCCAAGTCCCTAGCATATATCCCAAGCTAGAGAGGCAAATAAGAGGATTGTGCCTGTTCATTGGGATCAAACCTAGTGTTAATCAATTCTATTTTAGTGTTGAATTGCTTCCAAACTTCCCTCCGAGCTATTTTTGCCATGGTATCTTGTTGATTTGCTATCACTGATTTGGGGGGCTATGTCAGATTCTGTGGAGCGGAGAGTCGACCTCAATTTCAGATATTTTGCTGTTTTTATTCAATTGGCAGGACTCCTAACTTGACCATGGATGGTGATCATTTTGATGATTCAAATTATTGATTCTGACAACCTTGGATGAGGTTTCCCCATTTTTTGGCCAGATTTATAGGGATTCTCAGTTGCAGCAGAGACTCCACAGTTTACAGATAGGCCTTTGATGGTATCCAATAGATCATGATTATGATCGACCTCTGAGATGCATCATGTGGACCCCCAATATATGCATTTTCAGCCATGGTTTGTACCCTGGTTTGTCTCAAGGGAGAGACTCGTGAGCAGGTCTGGGGACGCTGTTGAAATGATTTTTTGGCATGTGTTATTTCAGGGTATTGGGGTTATTTACATTATGTATTTTAAGCATAGTCACAAGGTTCGGTCGGATCTCAGCCGAATCTGGGAAAAACCGCATTTTTTTTGGAGTCCGGATTAGTATGCCAGGTTCGGTTCGGCTGAAAAGAACGCGGAAAGCAAGATCGGTGGCTGGTGAAGAGAATGGTGGACAAACGAGCAGCAAAGAACAGTGGGCGAACAAGCAACAAAGAACGGCGGGCGAATGCAAACATTGGCTTGCCGAATGAGACAACATTAGCAAAGAACGCTCGAGGCTCGAGCCAATAGAGAAATCGACACTCGGCAGGTGGACGGGATGATCCGCGGAGAAGTAGCTGGACGGTCAGTGGAGGCTTGGAGCAGAGTTTGCATTTTAAATTTTAGGTTAAACTTTAATAAAATAAAATCACATTCGTTTTTTTTTTTCTAATTTTTTTAATTTAAACTTTATATATTATAATTTATAAATATTAAATCTAATTTAGTAAATATTAAAATTATTTTATTAAATAAAATTAAATTCGATATAATAAAAATTAATGTTTTTGAAAATAACAAAAATAATCTCAATAAATAATATAAAATTTAATTTATAATTTAAATATATATTTTATATTATATATTTATAATAATCTCAATAATCTCTCTCTCTCTATATATATCAAACCGGATTTTTCCAGATTTTTTTTCGAACCTTTTCAAGAAATTTGGATTCCGCATTTTTTTGTCCTCCCGAACCTTTCAGGATTTCTGAACCTTGTGACTATGATTTTAAGGATGTTGCCTACATGTTTAATTTATTATGATGTACTTGAGATACAAGGATATTGCTTTATGATGTAAATGGGAGTTACTTAAGCTGGACTATTATTTATCAAGTGGCAGTTATGAGAATATGTAAACTGCGTGCAAAAAATGGGATGGCTACCTCAGTGCCTCAGCTCATGTGCCATAGCGGGTTATTTTTAGCATGTATCTTTGAGTTGGAGGGGTAGAGTCTTGGTCTCAAGTCTTTTGCTCGACAGTACATACTGGACTTTGGGCCTATTTAGTTATTTCAGAGCAGATTAATAAAGATGCATGCATCATTCCAGTTTGAATAAGATAAAAGACTTGTGTGAAGATCCCCCAAAACATGCCTTGTTGGTTTTCAGTTTTTTGCATTATTATGATGTCAAATTGAGTTCCTTTTGTGCAAGGAACTTTTGTCTTCATGATGCACAGAGCTAGAAAAAACTTAAAAGCATTAAAACATTAAATATGTAAAATGGTTTCTTTTATTTGCAGCAGCAACTAAGCCTAGTTCTAGAGATGTAATCTCATTTAACAATTAGAATTATTTATTTGTATTTCAAATTTTCTTAATATCTTTAGTTGTTTTCATATCATAAATTCTTGGAAAATTTCTTGTGGCTTTGGTATAATTTTCTTGGAAATTTTTGTATGGCTTTAATATAATTTCTTGAAAGTTTTATTTGTATGTCGCAGGTCCCTCTCCAAGTAGCATTGCCACTGAGCTTTTCAAGGCTACGTGGTTTTAAGCTAGGTTTGGCTGGTGACCATCAATATATAAATGCAGGCCTAGCTGTTGCCCTTTGTCATACTTGGCTTAGGAGTACTGGGCATTCAAAAGATTCTGATCTTCCAGAGAGTGTCTGTTAATGTTCATTTTTTGCAAATAATTATTTTCCTTTGTATGGATTTATGGTTTATTCTCAAGTTTCAATTGAAAGCTCCTTGACTAACATGGTTTATGACATTCATGGTCCAGGTAGATGATGAAGCATATTTGCCAGAGGCCTTCATCAAAGGGCTTACAATGGCCTATTTTCCAGGTCGTGCACAAGTTATCCCTGACCATAATGTAGGATGCTTTGAACAATACAGCAAGGAAGATGCTGAAAATGTCGATGCTAGTGAGTTGATTTTCTATTTGGATGGAGCACACAGTCCAGAAAGCATGGAAGCATGTGCTAATTGGTTCTCACATGCTATAAAAGACAATTCACAGTCATTTACCCTAGTTAAAGGAATGCCCAATGTAACCCAAAATGGCTACAACCAGGTGTCACCAAATCTTGAGCAGCAGAATTATAGCACCAAAAACTATAGAAAGAATTTTAAGCAGGTCAGTTTTTAACCCACCGTGTCTCTCTTTTGAATGCATATTGGAAATATTTAGTTCGCTTTTATGATAGAAACTAAAGTAATGGTAACTATACAAGTATATGTGATTTAGATTGCAAGTTTGTATATGGTGCTCATACTATCCCGTTGTTTGCTTGCAGATCCTAATATTTAATTGTATGGCTGAGAGGGATCCACAGCTACTTCTTCCTCTTCTTGTCGATACATGTGCTCTACATGGTACTGTATTTCAGATATGAACCTAGTATCGACTTCCGTTTTTTTAATTTTTATCTTTAGGATGATGATTTTTTCAGTACAAATAGGATTGAGGCACAAGTTATAATTAAGGGAAAAGAATATTTTGTAATGTACACTTTTTTGAGATTAAAATAATATTATTATTAAAATAAAAAATATTTTGAAATACTTAAAGTAAAATAATAATGTCTTAGTTGCCAAAAAGTTACTTATGTCTGGCAACTTGATTCTAATTTGTCTTTGACTTAAAGAGGGGACCTTTTTTGTCATGGGCAAGTCAGCCCTTAAGTGAAATTATAATGGAAGTTGCTTTTTTATTTAAAATTCCCTCCCCAAGTGGAGCGTCCCTTTTTGGGAATGATTTCAGAGGGAAAAGGTTATAAAAGGAGATGAGGCTCACTTGTAATTTTATCATTTTATCAATAAAAAATTATGAGTTTGTGCAGCTTGCTTGACTTTCACCCATAGAAGACGAAAACCTTCCTTGGGAAACTGAAGTTGAGGATGAAAACTTTCAACCTTCAGCTGGGTGACTCTATTTCAAGGGTTACAGTGAGCAGATTTGATCAGTTTGCGGTGTTAAAACACCATTTTAGGTATAACGCAGCAGGAAGGGCATCTAGGAGGAGTGGTGCAACAATTTGAGGCAGCGACTTATGTTGGAAGCCCTAGAAGGGTGGCGAACAACTTTGGGAGGGCAATGGACCCCCCTTGGGATTTGGAAGTACCTTTTTCTAGGCTAATTCAAGCCTAAATTTCTGTTTGAAGGCATAAACACGTAGTTGGTATTTTGTTATATTTTTCAGCTATTGATTTGATTACAATCCCAGATTTGAAGGGACTATATTTTGCTGTAATATTTCTAATTTTTGGCAAGTATTTTTGAGAATAAAATATTGCATTTGTGCCCTAAAATTGGTATCTATAGAATTCTGAATTTTTATTTGCTTAGGGTTTGAGAGGAAAAATCAGAAAATCATAGTTTTTAGTTAGGGTTTGCTAGAAAACCCAAGTTGTTTTAGATTTGCCCAAAAGGGAAAATTACATATTTATTATGAAATGATGTTTGGTGCTTTTGGATGTGTAATGATAATGTCTTGCATCTATGGCCTTCTACCTAGCTGATTATTGACTTTGACAATCAAGGGGGTGCCAAATAAAATGTCATGACTTTGTGGATTTGCAATGACTATCGAATCATCACTTTTACTCCTTTAGTATAGGGAGGAGAATATCTGTGACAGGCTCCCAGAGTTTCTCTTGTTAAGGGAAATCCTTGATGCTATAGTCTTCAATATTTCTTTTCTAGCTCTGTGTTAGCTACATATTTAATCTTGTTACTAATGGGATGTTGCACTTCTTCACTTTCCCTTTTTTCACATCTCCTTGATTTATACCATGCTCCTTTTGTGTGTATCCAATAGTTTTTAGGCTACATCGGAGATGCACCCACACCTAGTACACAAGTTTGGGTGCGTTTGTAGCCAGCAACACCCCCAATGGATTTGGACAAGGCACCCTGATTTTAGAGTGTCTTTCCCATGCATTCGATGTGATAGGAGTGCTTCTGTCACCCATTGCCCATCCCTTTGGCCCTCATGATGGGGTTTGACATAAAAAACAAATGAAATTTTCTCCTCATTCTTATTGGTTGGAATATGTGTGGCCCTTTTTGGAGAACCACATGGGAATGTGATCCAAATTTGGATCCTAGTGTACTAGTCTTGTATGCTAGATGTTTCCACTATGCTCAATTGTATGCAAGTCTTGTTTGTAAGACACTTTGTACTTAAAACAACAGTTTAGAGATGCTTAGTAGTAGAAACAATGTGGTGGTGATCCGAACACACTCAAATTGATCAGACAGAAGGTTTCATGTTCTCAAAATAGAGAGGATTTTGCCAAATGATGGAACTGCCCTTTTGTGCAAGATGGCGGTGACGTAACCGCCCTATCATAGAGTGATGGAACTGTCACCACTGGTGTTTGCAGGCAGCGGTTACGTAACCACCCTGACAGTTCCATAACCACTTGTCTACAAATTGCGATAGTTTTGTCACCATACGAAAACAAGTGGAAAGTGAGCGGTTATGCAACCGCTGCCTGGAAACCACAACAGTTGAAATGTTTTTTTTAGGGCATAATTTAACAATTTTGGAATTTGAGATAAACCCTTAAAATGAAAATACAAATTCTATTTTTTATCAAACCCTAACTAAAAATTTCAGAATTCTGAAAACACTTATTTTAGATCAAAATTCAATATTTAATTGCCACAAACCCTTGCAAAATATGGAAATTCAAATATTAATTTTTTCGGTGAAACCCTTGAACAGCAAATCAAATTTTTAGCTCAAATGCAAGCCTGTAAATTAGAATTAAATACAACTAGTAGTGAGTGAAAAACAATAATATTCTAACCCTCAAACAATATCAAGGCCAATGCTTTACCCCTCTAATGAAGTCGCCCCCACTCCCATAGGCTTCTTTGAGCTATAGCCACCTTCCAAACACTGCCCTATGGCTGTGTCTACCTCAATGAACCCTCCAAACAGCTGTGCCCACCCTCAACTGGCTCCCAAACTACTACACCACCCTTCAATTAGGTCTTAGCTGCCAACAAAGGTGATATTCTGCCCAACTGTGACTCTTGAATGAAGTCACCAAGATGAATTTGAGGGATTTTGTCCCTAAATCAGAAATCTAATGATGGTTTTCATCCTCAATGGCTAAATGTGCAAGCAAGCATGCTTAGCTTTAAAAGAATTGATTGTTAGATGATAGATAGATGCCCAAAATAGACTTCTCCACCTTCTACACCTTTTCCACTCAAACTCCAAACTTACTTTATTGTAATAATAAAACATTAGTTGCTAACATTTTTTGGCCACTTAGACATTATGAAGTTTACTTTAAAGTATTTAAGAATACTTTTATTTTAATAATAATATTATTATTAAGTTGTCCAAAAGATTAAAAATGATCGGACCCAACTTAAATAATATTATTAATTATTTTAATCTCCTATGCTCAAGTATCACTATGCCAAAGTGCTAGGTCATGCTATAGCGCTCATAGAGCCTAGATGTTGTACCTGTCAAGTGGGATAACTCTTGCCAAAAAACATAATGTGATATCCCAAATGGATAATGAATGCAATTCATCCACAAGATGATCCTCCAAACTTTGTTGATGTCTCAACAAACTCCCACAAGATCGAAAGCTGCCATATGCTCTCCTCATTGTGTTGTCCCATAACTATCAAGTGGTACAACCTTCGCCAACAACTATCATAGGGTATACTCCATCCATTACCTATATCTATATGCTCCCCTTTGATGAAGTCTTCTATCCATGGTAAGAGAACATCTTCGATACATTTCCTTAAGGCCAAAGTCTGCTCATAGGGCTCATCACGGTGTTTTTGTTGTACGCATCTGCTTTTCTCATATGATGAAGGATCCCAAACACTTGCTTCACGACTATAGCCTTGAGCTCCAGTGGGTCCCATAATGTTATTGAACGCTGATCCCTCCAATTGATGGCGAAACACAACTTGCATGTAAGCTGGAAACAAGGCATAGTAACCACAAGTCGCTTGGAATTTCATTCAAATCAGCATTAGGGTGGCCATAATGATTGTCTTCCATAATAGGACCCCTCCACTAACATTACCATGCAAGGAACCCTCTCAAATTGCACAAATGTACAGCTGTTTATGACTGTAAATATTAAGACTGGTAATATAGAAATGATGTAACTATAAATATGACAAACCCATGCAAAATTCAGTAATGTGATTGATGTAGAGACAGTAGGTATCCATACAAGGATTGAAAGCTCTTCGTTAGTCGTCACCAACTGGAAAATACTCTTTTCCGTGACTGGAAACCCTTGGAAAATCACTTGTGTGAGTGCCCATGTAGTGATGTGATGGCTGATAATACTGATGACAGCAACATTAGTGCTGGAAATTAGGCCCATAGCTGTCTTGGGTATGATTCCACTATCATATGATAATATCACCTCATCATTGTTTCCATATTCGTCACCATATGCTCTCTAATACTTGGAGAAACATCTCCTCCATCCCATCAGCCCCTGTTGCAATCCTATACTCTTCATCATTAGCTTGAGCTGATAACAAATTCATGTAATGTCCCCATTTTCGGTCACTTCAGTATTGTAGTTGGCTTCGGCTTTCTCAGTGACCATTAGCCTTGTCTGAGAGGATGTTTGATGTTGGTGAAGAGCTCAGATGGTCTAGAGGACTCTTATGCCACTTTCCGAAGTGATTTTCGGCTTTTGATGCGTTCTCCAAGAATATTGGAGAGAGCGTCTATTTATAGCAAGTCACCCGGTTGGGTTCGATTTTCATTATTCATCATCGGTATCACTCCAGTGCAATCAGATTTTGATTCCGATACTTTCCGATAGTTCTGCAAAAATGAGTGTATTAATGGTTATATTTTAATTAAATTACTAAAGTTGCTAATAATTTATTAAAATAGTTAAGAAGGCCCTTAGTATTATAGCTCATTGGAACCAGGTTGAGATGCTCTAATTCATTGATGCTTAAACAGGGACCTTGTGTGTCAAAATATCATTATTTTAATGAAAAGGTCATTTTCGGAGTTAAAAAAGAAGCTTCTGGAGAGTTTGGAAAAAGAAAAAAGTATAAAAGAAGGTTGAGAAAGTCTTTTGGGAAAAATTCATTCAGCATCTTTCTTTATTTTCCCATTGTGGATCTGCAACTTGTTTGCAATACTTTTCCAAGGACGAAAACCCTTGAGGAAAGAAGGTGGATTGGACGAAAACCCAATCGCATCTCAGAGGTGAATTCATACAGGGTTCACAATTGCACTTCATTGGAGAATCGTGAGTTTGGAGCAGAAATTGCATATCAGTTTTGGAGCAGACTTTGATCAGAATTGTGGAGCAAATATATATTATCTTGGACTGATTTGTAACAGCAGGGATTTTGACTATGTTCGGGTATGTTTGAATCCATAAACTTGATGTAATTGCAATTCTGGATAATCTTTTTCATAGCAGCAGCCATTTGTATTCAAAACACAGAATTATATGTCATTTGTTTGTGTTGGATGATCATATTATGTGTTTGAATTCAGAGTTGATGTTATTTCCATAAGGGCATATAATCGACATGTTTATTTATGCATTTGACATACATTTATTCGCTGCCAAAATCATTTATAAATTCAAAACAGAAAATCAGATTTCAGATCTAGGGTTTAGAAAGATAGATATTCAGAAAATTAGGGCAGAATTCAAGTTTTAAAAATCAGAATTTTAGGGCAGACCTCATTTGGGATCTTTCAGTGGTATCAGAGTTGTGCATCCTGCCAGCTTGTGTGGTCTTGTGTTGTGGGATTCCTCGTGAAATTATTTTGTTAGCAGATTGTTTTAAAATGGGAAGACTCTACAAAATGTGTGGGCTTACACCACCCAACATTCCTCCAAAAGAGAAATCAAAGTGGCCCAAGCCTAATGAAGAGAGAGAAATGATGATAACCCTCATCAACACTCAGCCTAGGATTGCTCAGACCTTAGACTAGATACAGGATGCCTTGGACCGGTTGGAATTAGGTAGAGGCAGACGGAATAGATCAGTATCTGTGGTGGAAAGTCAGCGTAGTCACCAGTCACACGCATCAGACGGGAGCCCCCTAGGCGTGGACAATTTACAGATTTGCCCGTTACCCAGCCTATGATACTGCCTACTTCGTCAAAAACAGAAGTGAAACCAGTAAGGGACAGTATGGTAGAGGCACTGCAACTATGGAAGAGTATTCCGGGGCCCGAAGATGAATCAAACTCAGCAGCACCAAAACCACCGTCTTTAGACACTGAAATTATAGAGGCGACTGAGACATTGGAAAAGGTGGATCTTGAACAGTCAGGTTCTACTGCAAATAAAGTAAATTCCACACGCACAATTTCATTGGATAATCCAAATCATTTTTCCAATTCTCTCGCAAATGCACAAGGTGGTAACATGTCTGAAAAGACAGCAGGGTTCTTGAAGAAAAAGGCTCATGTCTTTACTGACAAAGAGCTAAATCCTGATTTTTTCCAAAATTTTGAGAAAAAAGGATTAGATGACTGGGAAGTTGAAGTAGCTGTACCTAGGGGACGCCCACCATCTGCTCAATCCAAGCATGAACAGACTGAGGCATCAGCTGCAAGCCAAGAAGGTGAAAATTTGGATCTGGTTGGCATACAAGGCACAGAGCTACTAGAAGAGAGAAAATCAGGGGTAGTTGCTTCTCTAATTGCTGCTTGTCGCCGTTTTCATACACATGAACGTGAGTGTTGTCGAGCATTAGCCCATGTTGTGAATTTTGATTGCGCATCTTCTAACTGCATCGTACCACGCATTCTACCTCTAGAGAATTTCTCATGCAGTGTAAAGGGATCAGACTGGCAGTGGCCATCTGGAAGGAAGATGTCAATTCTTGGTTGTTTGATGCTGCAAAACATTTTCAGCGATCCTAATGATTTCATTCAGCAATTTTGCTCAAGCGTTGCATCAATGGAAATAGATCATATTTTGGAAGCGGCAAAAGATCCTGGAGGCAGTCGAGTAATTGAGGCTTTCCTTTCATCACAAGCTCCGTTGAAGCATAAAATTAGAGTTATATCTAAGTTTCGTGGTCATTTTGGTGAATTGGCGCAGCAACCTTATAGCTCATTTACGGTATCAAAATGCTTTCTTGCAGCGGATGTGGCTCATAAAAAAGTTATAGCATCTGAGCTCACCTTGGTGCAAGCAGAACTCGCAAGATTGAAACATGGTCCACATTTATTAAAAGTTTGTGATATTACTAGGTATTCAAAAGGCCCTGAACAGTGGAGGTCATCCCAAAGTTCGAAGCAGTCAACACGTCAGGCTTTCACTGAGGTATTTGGTTCTGAAGGTGAAGCCAGACGGGAAGATGATAGTGCTTTGATGTCATTCGATTCAGAAGCTCAAAATAATTCGGTCAACATTGTCCCCAATCAAGCCAGCATTGGTCATTCCTTAAATAATGTCCTCAATAACCTAGAAAAAGGATCAAAGAAGAAAAAGAGGGCTCACATCAGTGGGGTAGCCCAAGGGACTTTTGGATGTATGGGGAACAATCCATCTTGTATAGATGCTGTTCAATTTGAAGAGATGGCAACTCCTATTGCATATGCTTCTATGGTTTGGTTAAGATTTGTAGCCAGTTTAAGCTCGCATAGAAGAAAGAATTCGGAAGTGCTAAATTTGAAGGTTGAGGAATATTGGCTACTCTGTGTATGGAGGGCGTTTGCAGAGCATCGTCTTGTGGTACAGGCAGAAAGTATTTTTGCTATTTTGTGTGGCAGTAGACATAAATCCAGAGATCGATTTCTATTATGTTTGTTAATTTTTCCATGCCTGGTGTCGTCCATTTCAAATGTTAAGGAAATAATAGATAAGACTGAAGATACAATCCTTTCTAATGCTGTTCCCAGTTCAGGAGATCTGTGGTTTTTAACGGAAGACTTCTGCAAGATCTGTGATCCCACAACCATCCATTTATTCTTCATGATTTCAGGCCACTGTCAACAACTTGTGAAAACAAGCAGTGATAATGAATATCCTGTTCCAATGCCCAATCTTGAAGTTTCTGAATGTTCTTTATTAATGAACATTTGTTGTCATTTTGCAAAATATCAAAAATTGCTCAACAGGCTTGTTTTAGAGCCAACTGAAGGAAATGCATGGCATGCAGATCATATCGTGCCAATATATAGAGGAGGAGGTGAATGCAGATTGGAAAACATGAGAACACTCTGTGTGATCTGCCATTCAAAAGTTACTGCAGAGCAACAAAAGGATCGTCACATGAAACAAACAAGGGCAAATGAGGAAACTAGTGACAGAAAATCAGGCAGTCAATCAAAAGTTGATAACAGGAATTATATGTTAGAGCCTAAAAATAAGAGTGGGTGGGATGGCTTGCAAGAAACCAAGGTAGAGAATTTGGCAGGTTGGAAATCAAATGCAGAAACTGCAGGTGTCAAATGCAAGCATGAAAAGAAACAAGGGGAGAGCAAGTCACAAAAGGAAGAGATTACAAATGCATCAAGTTGGAATTCAAACTTAATGCCTGAAAGAGGAAGGGACTACATAGGTGGTTGGATGAAGACTGCCGGTTATAGTAAATCAAAGGAAGATGGATGGAAATGCCATGACCAAAAGAGTGTTTGGGAGTTGTTGGTACGTGGTGCTGATGACCTCCCACCATATAGTGTTTCAGGTGTTAGAGTTTGCAGACTTCCAAGATTGATATGGGATCCTGGTAGTTGGCTTTGGGGTATACAGGTACTGATTGCTTGGGGCAAGCAATCACCGAGAAGGGAGGACTGTAATGTCCCCATTTTCGGTCACTTCAGTATTGTAGTTGGCTTCGGCTTTCTCAGTGACCGTTAGCCTTGTCTGAGAGGATGTTTGATGTTGGTGAAGAGCTCAGATGGTCTAGAGGACTCTTATGCCACTTTTCGAAGTGATTTTCGGCTTTTGATGCGTTCTCCAAGAATCTTGGAAAGAGCGTCTATTTATAGCAAGTCACCCGGTTGGGTTCGATTTTCATTATTTCTCATCGGTATCACTCCAGTGCAGTCATATTTTGATTCCAATACTTTTCGACAATTCTGTAAAAATGAGTGTATTAATGGTTATATTTTAATTAAATTACTAAAGTTGCTAATAATTTATTAAAATATTTAAGAAGGCCCTTAGTATTATAGCTCATTGGAACCAGGTTGAGATGCTTTAATTCATTGATGCATTAAACAGGGACCTTGTGTGTCAAAATATCATTATTTTAATGAAAAGGTCATTTTCGGAGTTAAAAAAGAAGCTTCTGGAGAGTTTGGAAAAAGAAAAAAGTATAAAAGAAGGTTGAGAAAGTCTTTTGGGAAAAATTCATTCAACATCTTTCTTTATTTTCCCATTGTGGATCTGCAACTTGTTTGCAATACTTTTCCAAGGACGAAAACCCTTGAGGAAAGAAGGTGGATTGGACGAAAACCCAATCGCATCTCGGAGGTGAATTCATACAGGGTTCACAATTGCACTTCATTGGAGAATCGTGAGTTTGGAGCAAAAATTGCATATCAATTTTGGAGCAGACTTTGATCAGAATTGTGGAGCAAATATATATTTTGGACTGATTTGTAACAGCAGGGATTTTGACTGTGTTCGGGTATGTTTGAATCCATAAACTTGATGTAATTGCAATTCTGGATAATCTTTTTCATAGCAGCAGTCATTTGTATTCAAAACACAGAATTATATGTCATTTGTTTGTGTTGGATGGTCATATTATGTGTTTGAATTCAGAGTTGATGTTATTTCCATAAGGGCATATAATCGGCATGTTTATTTATGCATTTGACATACATTTATTCGCTGCCAAAATCCTTTATAAATTCAGAACAGAAAATCAGATTTCAGATCTAGGGTTTAGAAAGATAGATATTCAGAAAATTAGGGCAGAATTCAAGTTTTAAAAATCAAAATTTTAGGGCAGATCTCATTTGAGATCTTTCAATTCAACTGCTCTATCTCATCCTTGTCTTCTTTCTCCTTCATACTCTCTACCTCTCTTCTAGGCTGATCACACTTTTCCTTTTTAACACTTGATATTGCATTCTCCAAAGCCATATAAATTATCATAACCTCATATACTTGATCTACCAAGAATTGGAGATAGCTATGGTCAAGAAACAACCACTTCTCAAATGGAGGCAATGTCTTTGCTTGAACAACCTGTATGTCTCCCAACTCCTGCAATTGGACTTTCTCTTGCATGTCTTTTTGGGAACATCCTTGCACAATCACTTTCACACTCTCTTTTGTCTCCACGATGGCCTGAAGACTCTTCTCTACTGTTGTCATATCCTTATCAACTATCTCTTCAACCGCCATTGCCATACTATCATCTTGTTTTACTTCTTCACTTCGCTTCTCATACCTATGAGCACTGTTCCAAATCTCGGTTGTTTCTCGCCATTTCTCGTGATATGACTGCCAGCCGAGAAATCGTTCTATTTCTCGCGAGACGAGAAACCTTGATTTCTCGCCGATTTTCGTCGAGCAATATCGACGATTGCTCGGCAAAAATTGTTGAGAAATCCCTGTCATCTCAGCATTGGAAAGTTGCAGTGTAGAGACAAAGTCAAGTCTAGGGCATGGGAAAGAATGTGCATGGTGTTTATTGCCATTTCGTGATTTGCAGATGCATTAACAAAGATTGTGATGAGTTGCAAGGAGAAGAATGGAGCGAAGGACGTGTTGTAGGCTAGACTACGATTTGAAGGAGAAACACGATGGATTTAGTCGATGAATGATTTGCAGACCACAAACCAGACATAGAAGAACACAAGAAATGTGAGGAAGAATCGATTGCAAACTTGAACAATTTGTGATTCGCAATTTCCACCAACGTAGACTAGAAGATGAGTTTGTAAGATAAATTTTTAGACTAGAAGGTTGCAGACCAAAGACGTGACTATAGACTAGCACATGGAGTTTGCAAACTATTGAGAATTTTTTAGTCACTAAGGTTGTGACCACCACAGACAATTTTTGCACAGATCACTAGGGCATGACCAAAGGAAAAAAATCGCAATTTGCAGTGATTTGCACACATTTTTGTGCTAGACCATATTATCCATAGTTTGATTTTCATGTTGAAGGTAAAAAATAGTGGCCAATAGTAAATTAATCTCATGTCATTTAACAATGTTTTACATTTAATTGAAATTTTTTTTATGAATTTATATATTTTTTAAAGTAGCAATAAAGTTGCCAAGAAATGCTGAGAAATTGCCGAAATTTTTTCGAGATCCAAGTTTTGGTTCAAATTTTGCCCTCCCGATAAATCATCAAGAACGAGATTTTGAACTATGCCTATGAGCATGCTAGACTGAACCACACTCATCCCTTTTCTTTTCTATCTTCTCCATTGCTAGATCTATACATAGAACACACATTAGGGAAATCAAGAGCTTCCAACATCACTCAACTATTTCATCATGCCTCATAGACATGTTGCCCATTTAATGTCCCCATTTTTGATCTAGACCTTTGTGGGACCCTTAGCCCATTTTTTGTTTCCAATGGGGCTAAGGGTATAGGAAGGAAAATGAGCATTGTGGGCCACTTGTAAGGAGTTAATAATAGAAAATGTACTATATATTTCTAATTTTGAGTGTAGTTATGAAAAAACACTTTATGTTTCTATTTCACTTAAGTGTTGGGGTTTATAGGTCTTGGGCACTTAAGGCCTAAAGTGAAATTAAGAGGATCTTTTAATATTTAAAAAAAAAAATAACTCTTCCCTCCAATTTTGGGAACTACACTTGGAGTAGTGGCATATAAAGACAAGTAAGGATTCATTTGAAGACTATGCATAATTGGATATTGAAATTATTAATCAAGTATGTCAAGCTTGGTTTCCACCTTTTTAGGACGAAAACCTTCAAGAAATGTCTTAGGTTTAGGGATGAAAACCTTCATTCCTTCTATTTAGACAACTCTATTCAAAGGTTGTAAGTGAACTTTAAATTGCACGTGTTCATGCAGAGGATCTACAAAGGTGTTTTGAAACAACACCTACTAAAAATTTGAGTGAACTAGGGTTTGAGGAGGAAAATTTTGGAAACTAGGGTTTTTATAATTTCAAAGCAAGTTTTGGTGGCTTTTCCATGAAATAAAAATTTTGATATTATTTTTATTTAATAGTTACTAATTTTGTTGTCAATTTGAGCTCTTATTTGCATCATAATTCTGAGTATTGAGGGAGTTATGAATTTTTTAAGTTTCAGCTGGTTTGTAGGAAGTAATAATTTTGTGGGCAGCGAATTGTTTTGGAAAGGCTGATTTTTAGGTTTCTACCTTGCGCGATTAGTGTCGGAGTGGGTTTGCAGGGTTTATAGGGTCATTGAATTCCCTACAAATTTCAGAATATTTTTGTGAGATATTTTCAACAATTTGTCCTATCTTTGGACCCCCCAAAAAGGTACTCAATCTCTAAATAATTTTTAGCTTCTTGTGGATTTATTTGGATGCCCTTTAAATTGAATTTCATATATTTTTCCATCTAGGGTTTCGCTGGTTATAGATTTTCAGATTTTAGTTTATTGCTTGGTTTGGCTAGGGTTTGTTGGGAAACCCTCTTTTTTGGTTGCCATCCCAATTTGGGGACAGTACAACCCAACTTTCTTCCATTGCTTGCATCTTACTTATGTCTTCCATTTATATGGACTTTCAAAGATCCATTCATGCTGCCCCAAGCATCGCTGTAGCATTTTGCATATTCTTCCTCAGAATCAGACTTGTAGTGGCTGGAAACCAATTTGCATTAGTTGTACATGCCTCAACATTGACAATAGGTTTGAAATTCTTCTACCTGTGACTGAAAATTCTTTTATCCCTGTCATAAAAGGGTAAAGGGGGCCTGAAACTATCACTAGCAGTAAACAAAAGAATGGTACAACAGATGCTATATTGAAAATCCTTCATAAAATACATCAATGATAGTAATATAGAGGCTAGAAACAACAACACTCTAATTGGAAATACTTTAACAACAACAACAACAAATTGAAAAACACTCATCTTTCTTCTAGGAACCATTGGTATGATTGCCAACAAAATGTTGGGCAAGCTGGAAAAATGGATAACGACAGGTCTATAGTCTAGAATGGTGAAGCCATTTTGTAGACTCTTATTCTCCTTGACTTCTCCTTCACACATCCAAGGGTGGCAAATCTGTATATAGCTTGACTCTAACAAAACCATGCATTGTTGAGTCATAGGACCTTGAAAAACAACCAAATAACATCTATTGTACTTACCACATTCCCACATCTAGTATCTCACTGCCCTGACAATGGTGACATTTTCCATAGCTCTGTCTTGAAGTGTAGGACTTGGTTTCGAGGAGTGTTCATCATTGTAGCTCAAATGATCACCCAAATCCCACTCTTTTATGCACACACCATTTGGAATTTGTATGAAACGATCTATGTGCCCCTTGCTACTCAGTGTGTTCATCTTATCACCATTTTTAACATGCTACCCATAATAACAAACTTCATGCAATGACATAGTAAGAAGCAATAAATCTGAAAAATCAAATTGTTCTACTTTTTCTGATTTAGAAGTAGGAGCTTTTGAGAGATTTGCCTTGATACAACCATCCTTGTAATTTAGAATTTCAGAAGTAGTGGCATCAACTGAAACATTTTCCTTGCTTGCATGCTCATCACTATTGTTACTCTTACTTTCATATGGCAATGACTCAATTTTTGCAATTTGGAAGATTGATAGAAATTTCTTGGGTTGTTTTTGTTGAAGAACCTTGACTTTTCACTTGCATAGTGAATTCTCTTGCTCCCTGATTTCTTCCTTGGGATCCTGTTGAAGTTTTAACTTTCCATCTTTCTTCTTCAAACTTCTATTTCTATTTTCTACATATACCTCCAAAAATTCTTCAAAGGTATTATAAAACGTGTATATATCATCCTTTTTATCATATTCATCAAAAGCAAAAAGTTTGACCTCATCTCTATCACACTACTCTTCCATCTATGCCTCCTGAATAGGATCTTCTTTTGCATTCTTCTAAATGAATCTAGGGCTTTATAGGTGCTAGAAAATTGCTTCATAATATCTTGGTTTTTCTTCAGTACTTCTTGTCTTGCTTTTCTGTTGATTTTTTCATGACGATTCTTAGCTTTTTGCTGCTCTTTATGTATTCACATCCACACCTCTTGGATATGATATATGTATTCTTCCTTTGATAAGAACTTAAGTCGCTAATCCATTGTAGACAACTCAAATCCCACAGCTGGCCAAGAGATGTTTCTGATGCTACCACTGAAATGTCCCTTTTAAAGCATAGTTTAAGAATTTTGGAATTTGAGATAAACCCTTAAAATGAAAATACAAATTCTGATTTTTTTATCAAACCCTAACCATAAAAAATTTCAAAATTCTAGAAACATTTATTTTAGATCAAAATACAATATTTAATTGCCACAAACCCTGGAAAAATATGAAAATTCAAATATTAATTTTTAGGATGAAACCCTTGAACATCAAATCTGATTTTTAGCCTAAATGCAAGCCTGTAAATTAGAATTAAACACAGCTGATAATATGAGTGAAAAACAATAATATTCTAATCCTCAAACAGTACCAAGACCAATGTTTGATCCCTCTAGTGAAGTTGCTCCACTCCCAGAGGCTTCTTTGAACTGCGGTCACCTCCCAAACACTACCTTATGGCTGCGTCCACCTCAATGAACCCTCCAAACAACTATGCCTACCCTCAACTAGCTCCCAAATTGCTGCGCCACCGTTTAATTAGGCCCTATCTGCCAACAAAAATGATATTCTACCCAACTACGATCAAATGAAGTCACCAAGATGAATTTGAGAGTTTTCGTACCCAAATTAGAAAGCTAATGAGAATTTTCATCCTCAATCGCTGAACGTGCAAGCAAGCATGCTTAGCTTCAAAAGAATTGATTGTTAGATGATAAACAAATGCCAAAAATAGACCTTTCCACCTTTTATACTTTTTTCACTCAAACTCCAAGCTTACTTTATTTTAATAATAAAACATAAGTTGCCGACATTATTTTTTGACCACTTAGTCATATTATGAAGTTTACTTTAAAGTATTTAATAATACTTTTATATTTTAATAATAATATTATTATTAACTTGCGCAAAAGATTAGAAATGATCGGGCCCAACTTAAATAATATTATTAATTATTTTAATTTAGAAAAAGAAACATTATAGTGGTTCCATCACTATACGAAAATGAGTGGAAAGTGATCAATTGTCAGTTTCTTCTTCTTGCAACGGTTCATTTCAGTGTCTTGGTGGGCTCCAGGGTTTAGAGGGCCTATATAGAGGCCTTAGCAGGGCAGATAATAGAGAAGAAGCAGTGAGAGAAAGAGATTGGATTCACATCGTGATTAGCGAGTTTCGGTTTTGGTTCTGGTTAATCTCATTGTTAGTTTTATATGATTGTTTCAAGTGTGGAAGTATAGAGAAGCATAGTTCCAATGCTCGTACTCAAAAAGTACTTGTCCAGCTCCCAAAAAGTTTACTTGGTGATTATTTGACAACCACTTGCCATTATTCGACAAATTAAAAAAAATACTTAAATTTAAAAAAAAACATAAATTTTATAGAAATTACAGTTGTAAAATGTATCAAATGAATCTATAAAACATTGGGGAAGTGTTTTCTATTATATTTGAATACAAATAAATTAAAAAATTACATGATCAAGATTCATGCGAATACAATTATGCAACGATGGGCTGTCACAATGTCAAGTGTCAACAACAAACTGATACATATACAGGGATCTACATTTTTCTCTTCCCTGCTCTAGTGAAAATTAAGGGAGACTAAGAGAGTCTAGTCCTTCCACTCGACTACCCCTTCTCCCTCTGCCTAGAATTTTGTGCCTATGGCTCCATCTCTGCTTCATCTGAGACATCTACAAGGATGTCATCCAATCCAATATCTCTTTCTGTTGGAGCTGCACCCTCCATAGCTTGCCTCTCAAGATAAACAATCTCATCCTTGTGAACATGGGGGCCTCCTCGTCTTGTGTAGTCCAATCACCGTAGGGATCTATCTCATCTAGATCAATAAGATCTTGTTATGTATTCTCCACCTTTCTTGTCTTGCACAAAAAATAGGTCATTGAGGCATTGTTGATACAACTTGTTGTGCTTCTTCGTGTGAATGGCATCAAACAAACTTCAATTGCACTTACATCCATAAGCGCTACAAGATTGAGATAAAATGCGAAGGGCCTAGCCTTTGAAGATTTGGGGTATTTCCACCTCAATCTTCCCACCATGTGTAATGTCCCCAAATTGGATAAATTACTCAAATCTGGGATTTTATGCAAACCCTAGTCAAAGCAATATTTTTTTCTAATTTTTCCGGCCAAACCCTAGGTGCCTAAAACTTACAAATTGCTAGAAATAAATTATGAAACCCTCACATAAAAATTATTGAATGTTGTAATGATTTTCAGAGCATCAAAGCACTTAATAAAATTAGTCATAATGGCGCTAACATGCAAGAAATTTACAACAAATATAATACTGATTTTTTGTGCTTTTTTCAACTTGAAAGTGAGAAAATATCCTCAAAAATATTGATACATACATAAAAATTAATAGAATATTATTTTTGCACAAAATAGCTCTCCAAAGTTTAAACAATCAGCTCCAAACCAATTCGTCCTAGCTGGAATAATTTGATAATAAATTATCAAACCCTAGGAGAGGGTTATTCCCTTGTAGTGCAACGCTTAATGGGGTCTTTAACACAAGTGGCCAAGTCACCATCTTTTAGAGTTCTCCAAAAACCTGTAAATGACTTCTAATAGCAAACCACACAATCCCAACACAACCACACTTGCCAAGGCAAGTGGCCACCCTGAGAGGGTGTAAATCTGCAATCCAGAAATCTAAAACACAATTATAACCCTTGAATAGAGCTGGCTTATGTGAAAAAATAGAGGTTTTTGTCCTCAAGTCACTTGTTCGAGCTTGACGTACTTGAGCATAAGATTCAATATCCAAATAAACATAATCCAAAAATGGATCATTTGCTTGCAATAAATACCCTCCCAAGGGGGCAATCCATGTGAAGGAGTCCAATGCATGAATTAAAAATCCTTGCTGACCTTTAATTCCTCTTTTCCAGTTTTGGATCCCACTCAAAGGGTGGTATTCCAATTTGGAACAACTCAAAGGCCGACAAAGTCACAATTCATTCTTCATTTATCACATTAATTTGCCTTAAAAAATAATAGTAATTAAAATTACTTTTGAGGCAAATAATCTAATAATTAATTAATTAAATTGCTCTATTTACAAGAGTGATAAAAATCACTTTTTAAGCAATTAATTAATTAAAAATACTATTCAATTATTTATTTAAATTACTTTAATTTTTGGAGTGGTAAAAACCACTTTTCAGGTAATTTAAATAATTAATCATGATAGTTCCATTATTCTAACAATCAATTAAAATTACTTTAAGATAAATAATTAAAATCACTATTCGAACAACTCTAATTAATTATTAAAATAAATTCCCCTATTATCATCCTTTAGACTACGGGGAAAATTAGGTTAAAGGTCTTCAACCTATTTTCCTTTATTATGAAAAAGGGAACTTTACACCATGACCTTGCAAACAAGATATTCAAAAGTTTGTCAATAATTAATAATTGTAAATTTGTAACTTGTAAGGTACAAATAAATACTTCATTTTTTTATTACTTGGTGACTGTATGGTTCTCCCTCGAATAGTTAGTGCTGAAGAAAAGAGCCTCCTCATAACCTACTTGTAGTTCTGCAGCTCTGAAATAATGAGGCCTCTCACGTCAATGTTAGCTATCATACTCTCAATACATATTGAGAGGCTCTCCATAACTAACCTATTAGCATTTTTGAAACCATCAAAGTAAAAAAACTTGGGGTTAAGATAGTACTCCATTGCATGGATGGGTTGATGGAATTGATTGTTCCACTTCCAATCAATCAACTCCTAAATATGATCAAATTTGACATTATTCCCCTTATAATAGTTTTGGATGGTCTCTTTGGCCCTATCCATTGCCTCATAAATGTAACCCATTGGGTTTTGCTCTCCATCCACCAAGCGCAAAACCCTCACCAAAGGCTCCAACACTTATAAAGTTACGTAATGTCCCCATTTTGAAATTAAAATAATATTATTACTAAAATAAAAAGCATTTTTAAATACTTAAAATAAAGTAATAATAGTCTAATTTGTTTTTCACTGAAGTTGGGACCTTTTGAGGGTCATAGGCACTTAAGGCTTAAAAGTGGATTTTATAAAGAAGCTTGTAATATATCTTTTAAAAAAAAGGATAAAGTAAACTCTCCCTCTCTATTTTGGTCATCACAATTGGAGGACGAATATAAAAGGAAAGGGAAGGCTCACTTGAAAAGGTTATGCATTTTTGATATTGAAATTCTTGTGCAAGTATATCTGACAGCTTGAACAAGTGACTTGATGATGAAAACCTTCAAGTGCACCAAGGAGTTTGTAGATGAAAATATCCATTCTTCTACCGGAGTAGTTTTATTCAAGGGCTGTAATTGTGCCTCAATTTTGCATAGTTGTATGCAAGTGGATCTACAAAGGTGTTTTTGGACACCATCTTCAACAAAAAATTATTACAAACCTTTCGGTGAGCTGAAAATACATAAATTGCAGGTTAAAGAGGAAGGCGATCTCGGTGGAGGAGCTTGATCGATTTTGGAGGCCAACCCAAGGGTGGCGACTTGCTTTGGGAGGGTGGCGACCCCTCTCAAGAGTGCTAATTTGTCTTTGAAACCCTCTTCCAAGGTCAAGGTAATTTTCTTAATTTATTACAGTTGTTGGAAAATTGTTTTGGATCAATTTGGATGTGTAGAAGGTCAATTTGTGCCCTAAAAATATTCATGAATTTATGATATATTTTTGGCAACTTGGATGACTTGATTGGAGAGTTTCGAAAGGTGTTTTGAGAGGCAAATTCCAAGAAATAATATTCAGATTTATTCCCCTATTTTTTCTAAGGTGTGGTGACCCACTTGTGAATGTTTTTGTGGTGTTTATTGTTTGAAAAATGCAGTTGTACCTTCACATAAAAATCAGATTATTAGCAAGGGTGTTTTCAGCCACTTCACCAACTTATTTGGGTCCAAAAAAGGTACATTGTTTTCCAAATAATTTTCATCTATTTGTAGAGTTATTTTGGCGTGTTTTGCTTGAGTATTCTATAAATTTTCCAGCGAGGACTAGCTGATTTGTGGAGCATAAATTTCAGTTGTTTGGAATTTTAATTTAAAGGTTTGTTGGGTAAACCCCAATTAGGCCTAATTGTCCTATTTGGGGACAATACAGGAGTATCAACGTCATATCTTGGATATATGTGGGATTCAAGGTTTATATCAAACAATAACATGAATAAGGGATGATGGAAGGTATTTTACAATCCCAGGATCATCGGAATCAGTGCTTTAGGATGGAGGACCAGCGTTTGATACGTTGGGATCTAATGGAGGACTATGATGAGTACTTGACTTTTGCACCTAAGTATCGAAGGGGAAGGAGCTTCGAAGGTTGGCTAGGTTTGAGATATGGCAAGAGGCACCATGAGTAGATAGCTACACAAGATGACTTGGAGAAGATAGTTCTTCCAACATTTGATGGTGATCTAGGTATTCTGGTAAGAGATTGGGTTGACAAGGTGAGTATCTTGATTTGAGGCCTAGAGGTAGAAAGGAAGCATTAATTTTTGTCATCCAACATTTGGATGGAGCTGCCCATAAATGGTGACATCATGGATGGGAGACACAAGGACATAGCATTATTGAGACACATGAAGAATTGTTGAAAGAATTGGTTGATAAGTTTGGTAAGAAGATGGAACCACCTATAACTAAATCAATAAGGGCACATAGCAAGGAATCCCATTTGGATGAAAAGCAACCCTTAAAACAAATAACAGAGCCTAATTTCCAATTGTACAAGGGGCAACCACTCCACAAGTTTGCCAATGACCAAAATTCAGTCAAGCATAGGCCCTTTGTGAGGTGTGAGCAAATGGAAATTAACTTAGAAAATTCAAGGAAATCAAGGGCATGTAAGGCTTAATTAGAAGGGCAGCCACGAAATGAAGAACCCTTGAGGTTTGGGCATAAAAAATTAGTCAATTGTGGACCCATGGTGATGGGCAATCAACTGAGATTGAAGGCAGAAAATTTAGAGGAATTAAAGGCATGTGAAAGGAGAATAGAAGGGCAGCCACCAAAGGAAGAACAATCAGAAAATTGGGAGCAAAGAAATGAACATGTGAAGGTAAACCAAACTAAAATTGAAGGGCAAATACATCAAGAAAAAGAGGACAGCCAGTGGGTGACAAAGAAAGAGATGATTGCTACCCTATCATTTGCCACTAGATGCCATGCTTCCTATGTGAAGGTAAACCAATTTGAAATTGAAGGACAAATACATCAAGAAAAAGAGGCCAGCCAGCAGGTGACAAAGAAAGAGATGATTGCTTCCCTATCTAGTGCCACTAGGCGTCGTGCTTCCCATATGAAAGGAACCGTTAGAGGCAAAAAGGTAATTGTATCAATGGATAATGGAGCCACTCACAATTTTATAGATGCTAAAATGGTTGCAAGACATAGGCTGCCCACCAAGGAAAATGGTGGACTTAAGGTAACCGTGGGCGATGGCTCCTCGATATCATGCATTTCCAGCACCTTGGGATTGAAACTTGCCATGGGTGAAAATGATTTTGATTGGCCAACAAAAGGTCAAAAAAGAAGCATGAACAAGGACGATCATAATAGAAAGTTATGCCGAGAAGGTTTTTGTATTGTTCCTTTTCATGCATTGTTTTCCTTGTCTAATTTCAAATTGCAAGAAGAAGATTGGAGGAAACACTTGTTATTATGTCTTGCTAAGGAAGCACATGTCCTAACAAGAAGGGACATAGTAAAGAAGGCCATTGAGTGAATGATGCCAAGAAGGAAAGAAGAAGGATGCACCTTGCATATAAAGGAAGGAGAATCAAATTTCTTGATGGAGAAACAATTGAGTAATCAACTTGGTAAGCATTCAATTTTTTCTCTTCGTGATTGGTTCTCTCACTACCTTGGTTACAAAGCTTGTGTTATCATTGAGGTGGAGGTGAGGGACACTCAAGGAGAAGAAGTCGTCTTCCAAGTAAATGAGCATGACAAGTATCCATCATGGATATGGGTTCCAGGGGAGCTCTACAAAGGTGACCTGGCTATAATATCATGTTGGACAAACATAAAGAAAGGAGTAGGAAAGGGTTGTCATGGTCCCAAGATCATAATGACTGCTGTATTTTGCATTTTCAGTTTGTTTCCTTTACAATTTTTTGTTCACATGGTGTGTATGGGTCCTAGGAAGGTGTGCTCACAGCCCAACACTATGAAGGTGCTTCAAGGATATACAAGTGAACTTCTGAATGTTATGTTTCATGGGATATAATTGAGAGTGGAATAAATGAGTGACGAGGGCAGCCCTTCTTTTGTTTTTGGCAGCCACTTAGAATAAGTTTAATGCATAATTTTAGAAGTATCAAGGGAGGGTTGACCCACCTAGAAAGTTGGGCAAGGGCCCTAGTGGAGGGCAGCAAGGAAAGGATGAAAGGAAAGTGGCCACAAAAGCACTCAAATATTTCTGAGTATCTTCTACAATATACATGTCCTTTTACCCCCTACAAAATCAAAAAATTGGTCATATTCCAGCCAAGAACGAAGGAGGTAAGTGTAATATTCCAAATCGGATTTTTTTTACTTTAATATGGATTTTTACAGAATTCCTTTAAATAATATTTTTTTATAAATATAAATATTGTATTAAAAATAATAAATAAAATAAAATATAAGTCCACAAGGGGTTTCGTCCTTGGGCTATTATAATCACAAGAGTTTTCATCCTTGAGAGTGGTTGTATAACATGACGCTTATACGAAGTTAGATGATTGAATTCATAATTGGATGCCTTCCTTCCATACCAACGAATGACTATTAATACTTCATAATTTTCCATCGAAAGATGTGTTTCTTCCAAATGTCATTTCCCAAGGGTGGCGTCCATTTGCTTCATGCTCAATGAATGTTTAATGACTAATTAATTAATTAATTAATTAATACTATACTAACTGCTGTTTACATGGGCGCTCCACTTGAATGATTAAGGATATTAAATGGCAGCGCTCCCTCCATGGGTGATTTGCCAATTGAAATGGCAGCGCGTCTCCTTGACAATGATTTCCTTATATAAATGGCAATGCTTCTTGACAACAATTTCCTTATGTAAATGCAGTGATCTAACTTGTTGGATAACTGACTGCGATTTAAGGACATTACAAACCTGCCTTCTTCAAATTGCTTGTCCTCAAGCAATCTTAAATTGCGGAGTTCAAGAATTAATGCTCTTTTCAACTTTGTATCTGTTATTGGCCATCTCACAAATGTGATCAAATATCGTAAGACAACAATAGTCATAGTGAGAACCATCAAAATGTCAGCGGGTTTTGTATGCTTTTTCCATGAGAAGATCTTACAAATAACCAACACTCTATAATCTTGGGCCATATAACCATGAGCAAATTTGATGTGATCAGTAATCATTTCAGCCACCCATAAATCACGCACACCACATAAGAGAGTATCCATCTCATTTTCTATGAACACTTGCAAAGGTGAAATAGGAAGCCCCTGATTAAATCCTGTTCCCAAGGACTCAATTTGCCGCATGATTCCTGTCTTAATAGTTGCATCCATAACTAATGAAACATATTCATCGAGGTTATCCATGCTAACCAAGATGTTGCTTTCTCTTGGTTTGAGGGGATAGTCAGAGAAACCAAGAAGAGTGAAATCAATGCAAAGGTCTTCAATTTGTGCTCCTTGGTAATGTAAACATGATATTTCCTCTCTTATCATTGTTTCCATTATTATCCATACAACAAAATTGTGCGAGCAACGCAATGTGATCAGAAGGCCACACGCTCGAAGTAATAAACTTATCCTCCGCCTGTGTTATGGTATCCCAGTCCACAATCTCTAACAATTTCTCCACTCTCAAATTATTCTGGGAATAAAATATATAATCTAAAGTACCCTTAAAATCAAATGCATAATGCGTGTACAGAGGCTCCTTATTTTCATAATCCATCCAATGTTTCATTATATCGTCATCTTCTTCAGACGTAAGTCCTTGAGTAAAATAAGCAGAGTAAGCACTGCAAAAATCAATAGTCTTAATTAGCTGGTTCAAATCAATCTTGAGCACTTCAACAACTTGTAAATGGCTATGTTGCCTGTGATTCGGTTGGTTACAAGAAAAGTATGTGCAATGCTCTGTGGCAAAGAATCAAAATCGTCACAAATCAGCACAGGTATGGGCATTCTTTTTTCTGATATATCTTCAATTTTGTGTACGAAACAATAAGCTTGACATAGCTATTATAGCCTGGAATTGCACCCTTGTGAGAGAGTTCTTCAGGCTCCCTCAAGTGTAACCAACCCCTTAGGAAGTTTGTTCGACTTCAGCTGAACAATCTAATCCTCATATTGATGCTGTAATTTAGCTTGGTTGGAGAACTCAGCTTCCTGCTGTAAGAAGCAAGCAATTTGCTTGTCACTTTCAAAAACCTGTCAGTGAGCTTCAATATTCGGCACTAATGGCCTCACCACCACCTTGACATGTGGCTGAAACTTGGTTTCTTCCAGCTCACTTGGAATGTCAAATTGAGCTCCACGACTGCAACCATGTCAACATGCTGGTTCTGATTTCTTGGGACAACTTGAATGTCAAAGGCCTCAAAATCTTCAATTAGGTCCCACACTCGATTTTTGTAGGACCTCATCAAAGGGTTTTTTGTGATGTTCAAGCCTCTAACTTGGTTTACTATGAGCTCGTTGCCCTCATAAACTTGCAGCAGTTTGATTCCTCTTTTGGTGGCCCATTGAAGGGCACGGATCAAGCCTTCGTATTCTGCTGCATTTGAAGAGCAGCTGAAATGGACCGTGTAGGAAGAGAAAAGCTTATTACCTGAGGGTGAAATCAACATTGCCCCAGTACCTATGTCGTTCTTGCTCCTTGAGCCATCAAAGAACAACTTCCATAAACCATTGGGGTCTTCTTTAGGTCCAATGAGGGAAGGCATGTGCTGATTCTCTTCATGTAGCAGATAGACACCCATGTCTCTTTTCTCAACACCTTCCAAAGGGTTGAAAAATTGGTTATCTTCCCATAGCTCATCCAAGAACAAGTCTGGAACATCTTCAGAATGAGTGTTCAGCGCCTGGCCAATTGTAAACTCATCGTCATCAAGGATAGTACAATTGAGGTTTATGTTATCTGGCTAATGGGGTTCAATGTGGAATTGTGCCATGGGTTCAGCCTTGATTGAGACCTTAGTCCCATACCTTGTCCTGAATGCCATGTAAGACTAATTTGCTGCAAGATAACCTCCAGTCTTGGCTGTGAACTCTCTAGAAAGACACAATGCAAAGCAAGGAGTGACATCTAGGATCAGCACGTCTTGCACCATGGACACACTAGGACAAGCATGCAAGGTTAGGCTCAAATTCCTGATGATACCTGATGGCTTTGTGGAAGAACCATCAAGTTGCAGGACTCCCTTGGTGTATGGCTCATACTTGATGTTCAACTGGCCAGCAATAGACTTTGGCATAACTGAGGTGTTGGCCCCACTATCCATCAAGCAGTTGTGCACCAAGGAGTCGTTGATGATTAATGAGATGTAGAATGGGAGGCTTGGTCACACCACTTGACCTTTCTCCCAAAGGACTCTTGGTTGCATTGGTGAAGACTTCAGCTTCCTATCAGAGTTGTTGCCAGAATCCGGATAACGCGAGTGCAATGAAGACGTGATCACACAAGATGAACAAGTGCACACCACAAAGATGCTAAAGCAATTTGACAACAAGAAGATAAATTGCACAAGACAAAATGGAGAAACCAAATCTGAATTAGCATAGAATGGCCAAAATGAGGACTACAAATAGGAGAGTACGAAAGTAACTCCTCCACAAAAGGTGGACAAGGCACCCCAAGAATAAAATGTAACTCGTTCATGAAAGGTGGTGACAAGGTGCTAAGAATAGAGAAGTAACTCCCATCAAGGGAGTTATTTATGACATTCTTATGACACCTATGACACATCTATGACACACACCTCCACATAAGCTAGCCTATCCCACAAATGTAGGAAAACTCCATGTATGCACAAGAAATACAATTTCCCTAATTAATAAATAGGGAAAAATAAAAACCTACACTAATACCCCCCATAAGCGCAGCTTAGGTGGGAAGTGTGGAAATATAAAATGGGTCCCGGCAACTAGGCCTGATGAGGTACCCATGTACAAATGCAATCTCCCATAAGATAGAGAAAAGGAGAAAACCTGTAGGAAAAAACTCCCCCCCAAAAGAGAGACATGAAAGAAAAGAAGAGGCTAGAAGCCCCCCCTGAAGATGATGCTACTGCTGATGTGGACCGCACCCCAAGAAGAGCTCGTAGATGAATGAACTTGCTCTCAGTGAAAGGTTTGGTGAAGATGTCTGCAACCTGCTCTAAAGACTGGCAAAATATCAAGTCAATGACCTGACTATGAATAAGTGCCTGAATGAAATGCATGTGAATTTCTATGTGCTTGGTCCACTGGTGCTGAATTGGATACCTGCAAATCTGTATGGTACTCTGATTGTCACAATAAATGATGGTGGGCTCCCTGATAGGAATGCCAAACTCAAAAAGAATCTCCTGAAGCCAAATAGCCTCAGTGGCTACATTAACAGCTCCCCTATACTCTGCCTCTGTGGATGATATAGCAATAGCATTCTGCTTCTTGCTAGACCAACTGATAGGACCTGAACCTAGAGAGAAACTGTAACCAGAAGTGGACTTACGAGTCTGTGAATCGCCAGCCCAGTCTGAATCTGTATATCCAACCAAGTCAACCTCTGTGCCAAATCTGTAGTGAATCCCATATCTATGTGAACCCTTTATGTAATGCAAGATCCTCTTAGCTGCTTTCCAATGCAGCTCATGGGGTTCTTGCATGAATCTGGAGACAAGTCCCACTGTATATGATATGTCGGGCCTGGTGTGAGTCAAGTAGATGAGACTACCAACAAGTTGTCGATACCGAGTGGCATCAACCAATGATGAAGAACAATCAGTCTCAAGCTTGACTCCTGATAGAAAGGGAGTTGGAGATGGCTTGCAATCAGCCATGTGAAATCGAGCCAATAAGTCGAGAGCATACTTAGGTTGTGCAAGAGAAATCCCTGAATTTGACTGTGAGATCTCGATGCCAAGGAAGTAGTGCAACAAACCCAAGTTTGTCATATCAAATCTCTCCTGAAGAGATGCCTTCACTACTGCAATAGCCGATGAAGAACTCCCGGTGATCAAAAGGTCATCAATATATAGAACCAAAATCAGAAGCGAATCATCCTGCCGCAAGAAGTAGACATTGGGATCGGAATGGCACCTAGTGAAACCCGCTGTGAGAAGGAAGGAATCCATCTTGGCATACCAAGCTCGAGGGGCCTGTTTGAAGCCATAGATAGATTTCCTAAGTCTGCATACTAAGGAAGAATCCTGAACAAGTCCTGGCGGCTGCTCCATGTAGATCTCCTCAAGATCTTCGTGAAGAAAGGCACTCTTCACATCCATTTGATGCACATCCCAACCATGTGCTGTGGCAATAGCCAAGGTGAGTCGGATAGAAGTCATCTTTGCAACGGGTGCAAAGGTCTCTGAGTAGTCAATGCCTGCCACCTGTGAGAAACCTTTGGCGACCAATCGTGCCTTATACTTATCGACCGACCCATCTGCTGCAAACTTGGTCCGATATATCCACCTACATCGAACCATCTTTCTTCCCTTAGGAAGTGAAGTCAAATTCCAAGTGTGATTTTTGATTAAGGAAGAATATTCTTCCTCCATAGCACTATCCCACTCAGATACCCCCGATGCCTCTCGAAAAGTCTGTGGATTCGAAACTGAAGCAAAGAAGGCATGTGGATCTCTCTGAAAATCCCCCCTAGTACGTTTGTCATCTGCGGGGTCTCTTGCCCATGTGCCAGCACTCTCAAGTGTCTGTCTAGCCCAAAGTGGCCCAGAAGTGGGTGAGTCAAGTGCTAACTCCTCATCCTCTGACTGACTAGAGGTGGATGACATTGCATCACTGTCCTCACTGTCTGAACTCGAAGAAGAAGAAGATGACTCTGGCTCAAGAACCTGCTGTGGCTGATTTGAATCTGACGAGGAATCATTATGAAGAAGTAGATCTGATGAGGGAGAAGAAGTGTCAAGTGTTGAGTCTCTAGGACTCTCCTGAAAATGGACACTTCTCTCGATGAACAACTCATGTGTGACTGGATCTAGAAGGCGATATCCCTTAATACCATCCGGATATCCTACAAAAATGCAAGGCTTGGACTGACGTTCCATAGCTTTGCGTTTCTTCTTCGGAATGCGGGCCATGGCTGGGGATCCAAAAACCCTGAGGTGCTCAACATCAAGTTTCCTTTTATGCCAAGCTTCAAAGGGTGTTATCCCTTTCAAAGCTTTGTGAGGAACCCTGTTCTGAATGTAGCAAGCACAATTGATGGCTTTGGCCCAGTACTGTGGTGCTAAGGATTTGGAGTGAATCATACAGCTAGCCATCTCTTTCAAGAACCTATTCTTACGTTCTGCAACCCCATTCTGTGAAGGACTGTAAGTGACTGTGCGCTGCAAATCAATCCCCTCTGTGGTGCAAAACTGCTCAAACCTGATGCTGACATACTCCCCTCCATTATCAGTTCGAAGAACCTTGATGGATTTCTCACTCTGTTTCTCAACAAGAGCCTTGAAGTCTAGAAAATGTTCAAACACTTCAGACTTTTGTTTGAGAAAATATATCCAAGTGTACCTAGAGAAATCATCAATGAAAGTGAGGATGTACTTGGCCCTTGTGAAAGATGGTTTGGGAAAGGGTCCCGATACATCACTGTGGACTAACTCCAAAGGTTGTGAAGCCCTCCAAGCTTTGCCTTTGTCAAATTTTGTTTCGGGATGCTTCCCAAGGGAGCACCCCTCGCAAAGTCCTTTTGAAAATTGGACACGAGGCAAGCCAATGACCATGTCATTTTTGCAAAGTTGTTCAAGATAGCGGTAGTTAAGGTGGCCAAACCGCTCATGCCATAATTTGCTAACTCCATCTGAATGAGTCAGCAATGCTGTAGAAGAATCTGATGCAAAATGTGAAAAGGTGTATAGCCTAGCTTGGTGATCTACCCTTCCCACTGCCACTGTAGTATCACTATGCAACTCCCTGATAGACACTGAATCTGGTGAAAACTCAACTCTCATGCCCTGACCAATGTGAGTGATTTGGTACACTGATAAGAGATTGGTTGAAAGAGAAGGAACACTTAGAACATTGTTGAATGTTCCTCCTTCCATTTCAACTGACCCTCTCCCTGCAACGGAAACTGATGTGTCATCACCCAAACTAATTGAAGTCATGCTACAAGGCTCTAAAGATGAAAACTCAACTAGTGAAGAGCCCATGTGGTGAGAAGCACCCGAGTCAATGACCCATGAAGTTGTGGAAGCTACTGTAGCTACAAGGGCCTTGCCCTTTTCTTTCTCCTTACCCTTGCCCTTTCCCTTAGTAGAATCTTGGGTTGATGAATTCTGCTTGATGGACTCAGGGACACCTATGTTGTTCTTCTCAAGAAGATGAGTTAGGTGGTCTATTTGTTTCTTCATGCACTTGTGTTCATCATGCCCATTCTTTTTACAATAGGCACACTTAACCTTCTCCTTCTTAGGTTTAGCATTGGAGGATGAAGACTCAGTATTGTTTTTGGCAGGATTGGTGTTTTCTTTCTTTTTCTCTTGATCCTTGTTCTTTTTCTTCTTCTCCTTTGTTGAAGTCTTGTCCTTACCATTTCCAGCTATCAAAGCTTGGGGTTGAGTAGACTTCATTGTGCCTATTTGAATTAGCTTATCTTGCTCTCTAGTCAAGTCGGCAATGAATGAATCCAAAGAAAGCATTTTCCATGCAGTGCCAAGGGCACTTTTAGTGGCATGGAAAGTGGAGACAAAGACTGAATAGCTTGGACCTAGCTTTGCGAGAATAGAAAGAATGAGTTGATCATCTTTCTTCTCTATCCCGCATTCTTTCAATTGCAATCTAAGGGCCTTAAACTTAGTGAAGAAGTCCTGTAGGGTGTCAAAGTTACTAGGACTTAGACTTATGAGTTCATTTTCGAGCTCATGACCTCTCATCTCATCTAGCTTTCCAAACAACTTTTCTAAGGTGTCCCATATGTCATTAGGAGTTTGGGAGGATTCTAAGTGGAAGAGAAGTTCTGGAGACACAGACAAGCTCAGTAACCCAAAGGCTTCATCACTACGATTGTACCACTTAACCTTTTCAGCATCTGTGTTGGGTTCTACTTTTATACCCATTGTGATCCTATACAACCCTTTGCTTCTAAAAATGATAGACATTTTAACTTTCCATTCATGATAGTTGAAGGGTGTTAGGGGTTTAAGTTGAAAAGAATCCATTTTTTAGCTAAATTTAGGTGAAGTTGTGTTTGATTGCAAGTTGTGATTGTATGCAGAAAGGAGAATGAAAGTGAAGTTGCAAGTTGTGGAAAGCAATCACACCCCCCCCCGAAATATTGAGCCCCCCCCCAAGTATGCAAGTGCACGTTCAAAAGACGTCGGACTCAGCCGAAAATGCGTCTTAGAGCAATCAGTGCAAGACAAAAGCAAACAGGACGTTGGACTCAGCGGAAAATGTGCCCTGGGAGACCCAAATTTTTGGCACTTTATAAACTAGTGCATTTTTGAAAAAAAATAAGTCTGCGCTGTGGAGAATTGAATTACAAGCACTTTTGCAAAAAACGGCACCCAAAACCGAGCTACCGTTTGCAAGATTTTAAAGTTACAATTTTTCCGTAAACTAGCGTTTTTGCAAAAAAAGCACTAAAACATTAAAAAAATGCCTGTTATGGGGAGAGAAAGTGGTCTTCCAACCACTCGTTGGATTCGGCACGAAATGAGGAATCCAAATGAGGTCTTTGTGAGGGGGAATTGACCTCCTGCCAACCCGGGCCTCACCCTTCGTCTCCGTAGGTCGAAGATACAAGGTGAAATTAAACCTCTAAACTGCGTTTTTGAATGCTAAATTTCAAATTTGATTTTAATTCAAAAATCAAATGACTGATTTAAAATCAGAGTAATTAAAAGGCAGATTTATAAGAAAAAGAGAGTGGGCCCACCAAAAGAGGCGTGGGAAACCAAGGGAAGAAGCGCCATATGCAAGAAATCACTGTCCAAAAAATTTAGCAGAAAAGACAAACCCTGAGGCCTACTACAAATGCCGTACGGCCTGGCACCTTGCTGGAGAGAGATTAGAAGCTAAGTGCAGAATTCTTTTCCAAAAAAAACAAAGCTGATTTGCTTACTTGCTGGAAGGACAGACACTGAAGTTGGCATTGACTGCTGACCAGAAGGGCGAGCCGTACGGCCTATTGTAGAGTTGAATGTTTGCTGAAGTCGTTGCAAGCAGAAAACCAATCAGAAAAAAGCGCCGTACGGCCTGCTGAAGGCGCTTTGCTGCTGTAAAAAGGAGGCGTAGTAAGGCTCAGTCTGCTGGAACTGAAGGCACCCAGCTGGAAGGAGTGTGACGCAGCAATCAGAAAGGTGGCGTGGAGCAGCTGAAGCGTCCTCTTTCTTTCCTCAAGCTGGAGTCACACAAAACATAATGCAAAGCAGGGTGGCGTCCAAGAGCAGCAAATAGAATGCAGAGTATTTATTTTGCAAAATAACAAAAAATACCTCCGTCTTATTGAAGCCACAACAGATCAATCAAGACACCCAAAAGGCCAAAGATACCAGAAATGATATATATATATATTTTTATTTTTGATCAAACCTAAAAATAAAAAACTCCACTCTTGATTTCAAAAATAAGCTAAAAAGCATGATCATACACAAGATTACCGGGAAAACTCTGATACCATATCGGAGTTGTTCTCAGAATCCGGATAACGCGAGTGCAATGAAGACGTGATCACACAAGATGAACAAGTGCACACCACAAAGATGCTAAAGCAATTTGACAACAAGAAGATAAATTGCACAAGACAAAATGGAGAAACCAAATCTGAATTAGCATAGAATGGCCAAAATGAGGACTACAAATAGGAGAGTACGAAAGTAACTCCTCCACAAAAGGTGGACAAGGCACCCCAAGAATATAATGTAACTCCTCCATGAAAGGTGGTGACAAGGTGCTAAGAATAGAAAAGTAACTCCCATCAAGGGAGTTACTTATGACATTCTTATGACACCTATGACACATCTATGACACACACCTCCACATAAGCTAGCCTATCCCACAAATGTAGGAAAACTCCATGTATGCACAAGAAATACAATTTTCCTAATTAATAAATAGGGAAAAATAAAAACCTGCACTAATACTTCCTTGCTTGGTTGCTTGCAGCTGTAGAAACACTCATCTTGGACAAACCTTCCTAAAGAATGTCTACTTGGCCAGGCATGGAAAGCATGTCCCACATTGGTATGCTCACGCTGGATTTCTTCATTTGCTCCACAATGTTGATTGGCATACCCCCAGCGTTTGCCTGGGTTTTGGGAGTAACTGCTGCTCGCTTTGTCAGTGAAGGAGCGGTGACAAGTGGTTCTTTGAATGCTACCTGATTATCACCCATATTCTTTCTCTTGAATCTTGTGTTCGCTGAGACTGGAGTGTGGGCCAAACTGGGAGTAGCCTATGGATTGGATGCATAGCACTCCTCTTGCTCACTGATGACCATTGAGGCTTTCAGCTGGTTTGACCCCTGATTTGAGCCTTGTTCTTGTGGAGGCTACTCTTACTTTGTCAGCGTGGGCACCTCTATGCTTTGGGCCATAAGAGCCTGGTTATATCCATAAGCAACACCTTGATGTCATTGATCATTGAACGCTTGGTTGGAGCCATTAGTTGGGACAATGGATTGTCCAAAAGAATGATTCCAAGGCATTGTCCCTTCAACCTCCTAAGCTACATTGTTCTGAATAGGGACCAAGGAGTTGGAAGGGCTTGCAGCATTCGGATTATAATTATGCTACCTAGCATAGTTAGACTGCCCCTGTGCTTGGAAACCTCCTTTGTAGGGTGGCCATTAGCTTGATAAGGCTGCTGCTGAGGCCGATACTGAGCTTGATAAGGCTTGTTGTAAGCCTACTGCCTCTTGACATTGACCACATCATTCCCCAAGGATTGGAGCATGCTTTTCAATTCCAAGTAATTCTTTTGCTCTTGGGAGTCATTGGATCCACTAGTAAAGGCCTTCTCTTGCTTAGGTGAAGGCACAACAACGATTGTTGGCGTTGGAAGTATAACATCAAGTGGAGGAATAACTATAGGAGGTGGTCTGATTTCTGAAAAAAGAGGCATTGGGGGTTTGGAAGTAAGTTTGCCAGCCTGAACTAGGCAATTTTCTGCTTTGATGGCTACTTTGTATGCATCTGGCAGTATGTCTCCTCCCATAGATTGAATCATTATAACTATGTCGTTGTTGAGAGCCTTCAAGTAATACAAGAAAGCAAAGTTCGGAGATGGTCTAACAGTTTCTTGAATTTTATCCCATGCTTTCTAAAATATCGTATTGAAGTCTTGCATGACTTCATGAGGAGCTCTCTTGATTGTGATCAGCTGCTCTGCAAGTGATAGATAATCACTTTTATTTGCAAACCTTTTACACAGGGTTGTTCCCAGCCTGTCCCATGAGTGGATAGATTTAGGAGCTAGGTCCCTATACCAGTCTAATGCCTTTCTTTTAAAAGATACAACCAATATCCTAACAGCCACGTTCTCCATTGTGATATTGTGAATGTTGCAGAAATTGGCTATGTTTGTTATGTGCTCAGTAAGAGTTACAGCTTGGTCTCCTATGTAACAAGGAACACTTTTGAGGGTTGCTACTGGCATAGGGTCATACTGTGATAAGTTCAAAGGGCTTTGGCCGTTGAAGCCCACAAACGCTCTTTGGGGAATCATAGCAGCAAGAGGCACTGACAAAGATCTTCTTGCATAGGTATACCTTATGACTAGTCTAGGAGGAGGGTGCCCTACATAAGGGTGAGTATGGGTGAACCTTAACCTTCTTGCTAAGTTTAAAGGTAATTCAACAAACTCAAAAGGAATACCTGCAGAAATCGATCTTGTAGTCACCTTTGACATGAAAGATAGCTACTACTCTGCCACTAGATAGCTGGGTGTTCTTTGGAGTCCCCAGATGTTGAAGGATGAATGCTACCACTACTGCAAAATGATCAAAATAGTATCAAATTTAACCAATATTTCATAAAAATGAAAATGAAATGGTAGTTGTCCCACCGGGTGTGCCAGAACTGTTATAGCTTGGAATTGCACCCTTGTGAGAGAGTTCTTCAAGCTCCCTCACTTCCAGCTACAAGCATGGAGACAACCTCAAGATGTGGGTATCCTATGGTGAGGTTGAACCTCTAGGCTTTTTTATGAGGCTAGTTCCTCAGGTGCTTCACTTCAGCTCTTGATCTCACACTAAAATCTACTGTCTGCTAAGGAAAAGGGGTAGGAAGATGACTGAAAAGAAAATCTAAGCTAAGGGAGGTGATGCACCAAAAGTAAGTGATCCACTTGGGCTGGGGAATGACATTAATTCAGCATAAGATAAGTTTTCTTACACGAACTCCTAACCAACTAACTTGCATAAATATTTCGTAAACTAGGCTCACTGAACCATACGTGAAGCAAAGAGGGATTTTTAAATCCACATTAAGCGTTCATTAATGGTCGAAAATCTCAAGTTCAGACCTGCAACTAATTGGAAAACCCCTGAAAATAAGCAAGAAAGGACAATAAGGTTGGAAGGACGCTTCTCCACAACGCTATTGTGCACAAGCTAACTCAACACAATTTTTAGACAAAGAGATAGGTAAAATAATCTTTATTGCTTTAAAGTTCTGTTACACAACGATTTTCACAGAGTGATTCTATCACCAGCGCGGGGATGATTTGCTTATCTCCAAGGCCTCTATTTATATAGAAAAGGGGGAAGAGAGAAGGGGAAGAAAGAAGAAGTCACCGATGGCAGGAACTCTGACGTTGCACTTTCTTGTTCTCCCTAAATGCGCTGCTCAGGATCACTTGACAATCTTCTCGAGCCCCTCCCGTCTTTAATTTTTTCTTTTGGTGCATCTGAGAAGCCATATTGTGAGCAGTTGGAATGTCTCTTCTTGGCATGATGCATTTAAGCATCGAACGACGATTGCGGGGAGCAAACTATGGCGGATGAGAGCCTTCATAACTTCCAGCTACCAGCCACTTGGACTCTCTCGTGCTCATTGGTCATCTTTGTGCCACTTGTCCTTTACTGATTGGCCCTTTCTGCTCTAGCTTAGGCAGATTTTCATTCATTGCATCATGATTCTCGCGTTGCTGGACCAAGCTTAAGTCAAGCACTTGAAAAATCCCGATTTACTCTATGTAGAGTAATTTGGGTTCTTTGATCTTTCCAACTTCGGACTTCCCCATATCCTTTACTTATAAAGCCTTTTAAGTAAAGTACTTGGAGAAACCCGATTTACTCTATGCAGAGTAATTTGAGTTCTCTAAGCTCACTTACTTCGGACTTGTCCATCTTGAAGTCTTCTCACTTTGTTGTTTCCAATCCTTAAGACTTCGGGCTTTTCAAACCCGATCACTTCCAATGGCTAGTCACTTATCTTGATTTTGACGTCCATTGGCCCGTCATTTCCTTTGGACACTTGGTCTCGGGCTTTTCTTCCGAAGGAATTCCTTTGGCCTTTTCTTTTGGGAAAATCTCCCAAAGGAATTTCTTCAAACAATTTGTCCGAAGGAATTCCTTCAGACTTTTTGCAATGGACTTTCCCGATGGGTGAAAGACCCTTCGGGCTTCTTGTGTGTCCCTTCGGACTTCTGCGAATGATCCTCTCGAAGGGAAAGATACCCTTCGGGAATTTTTAAATGGACCCTCCAAAGGGTAACATACCCTTTTGGAAAATTGCAACTGTCCACTTGGAGAAGGAAAAGCCCTTCGGATTTTTGAAGTGTACCTTTGGAAAAAGTTGACTGGTCCCTTTTGCCCTAAAAAGGCCCTTCGACAATTTGAAAATGCCCTTCAAATTTTTGAAAAAGAGTCGTCCCTTAAAGAACGTGAGAAGCACTATTTTTTAAGACCAAATCAGGTTTGTCAAGTCTTTTTACTTATTTCGGGTTTCTGACTGCTCACAACTTATGAAGTAATCAAGTAGTGCTCCTTAGAGAACCCAAAATACACTATCCATGAGTAATACGGGTTTGTAAACCCGAATTACTTCTACTTATAAAACGTTTAGAAGTTAAGCACTGCTGGAAACCCGATTTGCATTGTGCCCTCAGAAACCTGAAGTTGTCAGTGCTGGGAAACCCGAAGTCCTCCCAAAGACTTGCCATTTCCTTGTCTGAAAGCTCCTTTTTTCATACTTAGGCAAATTTTGATATGTGCGCCAAAATGGCCAACAATAGCTTCACATCTAGCATCTCAGCGCTAGCAATAAGATGCGTATTTGCTATATAGATAAATTTGGAATCAGTGAAAAATAAAACAAGAATTAATGCAATGTTGTCTTTGTGGCTAATTTTTTTTCTGATTCATCTCGTACGGATTGTGGTTTGTCATGCATTGCGTAAAGTTTTGTGAATGCCAAGTCGTAGAATTCCTTGCGTAGAGTTTTGTGAGTGCCACTCAAAAATTCTTCTTTAGAATAAAAGAACCATCAACTTTCAATTCATCTAGGCTTTTCAATTTTCCTTCTGCAAAATATTCTCTATTCACATCACTCTTTGGAATAGCATCATGTGTGTTAATAGCCAAGGTTGTATTCCGAACTTGGACCAACAATCTATACTTAAGATCAAATATTTCTATGATGCCCTTTTGTATAAGATACTTGAAAGGGTTGCGACCTTTCGTAAAATTTTCAAACCGTTGTTTAGGTTTGCATAACCGTTTATTTTTTACTATAAGGAAAGGTCTTAAAATGCTTCCTGCCTTAACAGTTTGAAGGGCTTCTTCGACTGTGTTCTGAATTAGTGATGCATTTGGGCCATTTTTGCAACTAATCTCAACTTCTGAATCAATCTTAGCAATCCATTTCCCTGTCAACATGTCGCTTATGGAAATGACAGCCATTTCGTGCAGGGTGTTCAAAAATAATAAAATGTTGATCTTTGGTCATACACCTTTCCTCGCCTGGGTGAAGCCACAGTAACTTGTCATCATATGAAGTAATGAGCTTTCCATGGAGATTCCATATAGAAATAGTTTCTTTATCAATCGTTAAAAACGATCACACCTGCTCGAAGAAATAAATATTTATCGGTTCTATTGACTCTGTGCTATTCATTTCTATCAATTTTTTTGTCCGAAGATCAAGTATTTCGATGTTTTTGTTTATAGGTTTTAAGATAACCTTCTCGGAGAACCACTGAATTTAATAAGGCACTGCATTTTGGGATTTTAATTGGTAGATAAAAGATTTCAAAACAGTGCCATCCTCTATATTTAAAATCTCTACAGGAACATCATTCTTGTTTAAGCTATGTAATGTTATCAATATTACACCAAGACCGAGCTTCATTTTATGAATTCTTTTATCAGATAAGAAATACAACGGTGTATATTTGTTCAGATCAAACACATTGATATTACCATCTTTAGAGATAACAATCTTTGCATTGACATGGTCAATTACTGCATGATATTTCTCCCGCTCTGAGAGTATTTGTGTCTCAATTAAGTCTAAACAAGCTTCAGGGTTACCTTTCCTAATATAATCAGTTGGGGTTGCTCAGATCTTGAATGAGTTGATGTCATTTGGTAGAGGAAATTCTGAAATTGTGATAAGGGGAGCAGTGTTGTTATTGTAGAACAGGTTGATAATCTCTTCATCAAATGTCTGATTCAAGAAGGAAAGTCTTTTGTTAGTGATTCTACTAAACGCTGCACAAACAAAACTCTAATCGATAGAAAATATGATATCCTTAGCACCATATATTTCCACGATGTCTGACAGTGTCATAATATAATCATTATTGCTTACGAAACAATGCGAGAGGGGGTCATAAGCATCAAACTCTTCTTGCAATTGAAAATTCGTGAAACATATCTCACAACTTGTGCTGCAGAAGGCTTTCCTCCCAATCATTCCCATCTCACGTCTTTGAAGCTTGCTCATCAAGTTTTTACCCTTCATTCTTTCTTTGGGCGGGATGAAATTTGGTATGGATTGAAATGTAGAGATTGTGTTGTAATGGTTAAGATTAGCATTGTCAGCGACTGTTTCAGTTATCTTCTGACATTTATTAAGATTATTATTATCTAAATCGTGAGGAATACTTCTTTGGAATTTGTCTGGCATGTAACCTTCATCCTCTCTCCAATTTTCTTCCATCTCACTGCCATTGCCAGTAGGAGATACATTCACTATTGATTTTTTTTGTTTTCCTTTCTTCTGCCCATGCCCTTAATTCTTTTGAATGTTCTTGCATAGCTTGCAACAACTCAAACATGGATTCTTCCATTGACCTCATTATTTACACGTTGGCAAGATCACAGCTTTGATACCACTGTAATATTCCAAATCGAAATTTTTTACATTAATTTGGATTTTAACGGAATTTCATTAAATAATATTTTTTTATAAATATAAATATTGTATTCAAAATAATAAATTAAATAAAATATAAGTCCACAAGGGTTTTTGTCCTTGAGAGTGGTTGTATAGCATGACGCTTATACGAAGTTAGATGATTGAATTCATATTTGAATGCCTTCCATACCAACGAATGACTATTAATACTTCATAATTTTCCATCGAAAGATGTGTCTCTTCCAAATGTCGTTTCCCAAGGGTGGCATCCATTTGCTTAATGCTTAATGAATGTTTAATGACCAATTAATTAATTAATACTATACTAACTACTGCTGTTTACAAGGGCACTCCACTTGAATGATTAAGGAATAGTAAATGGCAGTGCTCCCTCCATGGGTGATTTGACAATTGAAATGGCAATGCATCTCCTTGACAGCGATTTCCTTATGTAAATGGCAGCGCTTCTTATTGACAACGATTTTCTTATGTAAATGTAGTGATCTAACTTGCTTGATAACTGATTGCGATTTAAGGACATTACAGTAAGTACACATGAAAATGCTGATTTTTATCTTTACATAAAAACAGATTTACACATGCATATACAGCAGCCTTTGGAGTGGAGAAATATGAAAGTTTTTGGCACTTTTCAGCACATGGAAAGAGAGATGAAGGTATGTGTGAGTTCTAAAATTTATTTCTCAGAAAAATCAGATTTTGGAAAGCAAACACAGCCATGTTTAGAAGGGAAGTATGCATATATCACTTCCAGATTTTGTCAACATGAAAATTCAAAGATATGTATGTTACAAAGGAGCAAAGACAGATTTTGTTGATACAGTCCAGCTCCTGCAAGATCTTAAAAACATGCATATGTTGGAACCCTTGGTGGATGATAGAGGAAACATATACACAAAGAAGGTACAGATATATTTGGTGAGTGTTTGGGAGCTATTGATGAGCTTTTGGGGGTGTCATGTGTTTGCATGGGATGATTGACAAGGGGCAGCCTTTTGGAGGGCACATGGTTTGCACAAGGAGAACCATAAATGGTGTTTTTCATTACTTGGAGGCCTTACATCATGGAATATTTGCAAGGTGGTACCTAGCTGATGACTCTTTGCATGGTTGGATGGTTTTGGTATGGCATAGAGAAGACCCTAACAAGCTTTGGAATACATACCCTGGGAGCCCACCTATTCTAATGCACTTGAAAAAGGGAAATTTTATTAAGGGCAAACTTGTCATATATATCAAATTGATTCAATTTTGCAGCCCTGGCCCTTTTTGCACAATACGTGGGCCTTTAAGAGCTTATTTGGTAAGCATGGAAATGAAGAGCTCTTTGAAAGGCAACTTGGTAGTGAATAACTGGATATTTTGGAATAATAGCATAGTTGTATTTTACTATCATAGCCTACATATTAGCATATTCAACTAGATTGGTGAGGTGATTTCTTTTTGGGGGAGGAAACAAGTGTCCATGATTACATTATGGACGATTTCAGCTCATGAAGGGGCAATATTAAAGAGTTTGAGGCATGATAACTGCTGTTTGGAGTTGTGTGACACCTTTAGCTCTTGGGGGCAGTGTCCAAAACACAAGACAACAAGATACAAGTTCAGTTTGGAGCTTTTTTTCTATGGGAAGAAGTTATAATTAGACATTGCATAATAAGGTATGTTGGGACACCTTCGTGAATATTGCTATCGCTGAAGGACAAGCAATTTTGGGCGGGGAGGACTTTAATGACCCTTTTTTAAAATTAAAATAATATTATTACTAAACTAAAAAGTATTTATAAATATTTAAAATAAAGTAATAATAGTCTAATTTGCTTTTCACTTAAGTTGGGACCTTTTGAGGATCATGGGCACTTAAGGCCTAAAAGTGGATTTTATAAGGAAGCTTGTAATATATCTTTTTTTAAAAAGTAAAAATTAAATTGCCCCTCTATTTTGGGTGTCACAATTGGAGAAGAAATATAAAAAAACAGGGAAGGCTCATTTGAAAAGGTTATGAATTTTTTATATTGAAATTCTTGTGCAAGTATGTCAAGCTTGAACAAATGACTTGAGGACGAAAACTTTCAAATGCGCTAAAGAGTTTGGGGACAAAAATCTCCATTCTTCTAACAAGGCAGCTCTATTCAAGGGCTATAATTGCACCTAAATTTTGTATAGTTATATACAACTGAATCTGCAAAGGTGTCTTTGGACCCCACTTTCAACAAGGAATTTTTACAAACCTTTCGTTGAACTGGAAATACATTAATTGTAGGTCAAAGACGAGGGTGATCTCAAAGGAGGAGCTCGATCGAGTTTGGAGGCCAACTCGAGGGTGGCGACCTCTCTCAAGAGTGCTAATTTGTCTTTGAAACCCTCTTCTAGGGTCAAGGTAATTTTTGTAATTTATTATAGTTGTTGGTGAATTGTTTTTGATCAATTTTGCATGTATGGAAGGTCAATTTGTGCCCTAAAAATATTCAAGAATTTATTATATATTTTTGGCAACTTGGGCGACTTGATTAGAGAGTTCCGAAAGGTGTTTTGAAGGGCAAATTCCAAGAAATATATTCAAATTTATTCCGCTATTTTTTCTAAGGTGTGGCGACCCACTTATGAATGTTTTGTGGTGTTTAGTATTTGAAAACACAACTGTACCTTCACATAAAAATCAGATTATTAGCAGGGGTTTTCAGCGACTTCGCCAATTTATTTTGGTCTAAAAAAAGTACATTGTTTTCCAAATAATTTTCAGTAATTTGTGGAGTTATTTTGGCATGTTTTGCTTGGGTATTTTATAAATTTTTCAGCTAGGGCTAGCTGGTTTGTGGAGCATAAATTTCAATTGCAAAAAAATTAAAAGTTAAAAACTTACATTTAAATTAAATACTTTAAAAAATTGAAAATAAAGGAATCAATTTGAAGTTTAAATTGAAATTTGAAGTTACCTTAATGATCTTTGTAGCTCTACACAAAGTTGTCATTAAAAACTGCCTTTGAGACTTTGATTCCATCAACTTTCTTTGAATACGTTGAGTCCACCTATGCTTAGCACACGAATATCTGTTTCAAAGCTGTCAACAAATTGCAAATACTTTGCAACGTAAGGAAGTTAGTTGCAAACCTTGTGATCACTGCTCGCATAAACTCTTTCCCCTTGGTGTGTTCTCTTATCACGCTGAAAACACAAGGGTGATTATAAATATATTTTATGATGGCCTCTTCCACAACCGGTCTCACCCAATCAATTATGTTTATGTCCTCCAAGAGAAGGTCAAGGCAATGGGCTGCGTAAGGGGTCCAAAAAAGTGATGGATGTCTGTCTTTGAGAAGTCTCCCAGCCACCACATATGTTGTTACATTGTCAGTGATAACTTGGACAACATTCTTGATGCCCACCTCTGAAACAACCTCCTCGGGCATCAAGATCAAAGTTTCTCATTTTTTTATCTTACTAGATGCATCAATGGATTTCGAAAAAAACAACTCACCATTTGAAGCTGCCAAAAAATTGATGAGGGTGCGATTCTTTCCATTAGTCCATCCACTGGAAAGAATGGTGCATCCGAATTTTTGCCACAACCTCTTTTGATCTTTTACAATTACTTTTGCATCTTCAATTGCATTTTTGAGCGATTTTCTACCTAAGTCTCTTGGAGAGGGTGCCTTGTACCCTTTTCCTGCAACTGTCAATATTGTCACCAAATATTTTTGGTATGGACTCATCGCCATGTTGAAGAAAAGGTTGTTGAAGTATTAAAAATTTGTACATGCCTTATCTGCTTCCGCATGCGCCTTCTTATTCCATTATGTACCTTGCAGTGATGGTTGTGCCCCAGGTATGTTTCGAGGCACAAAAAAGTTGTCGCTGACTCGAACTTGATGAGGTGGATGTGCCTTGCTCGTGTGCACCACAACTAGAGCCCATGCTTTCTCTTTTATTTGTCTTAGTTGTCTTTGTTGATGCAAGACTAATGGCCGCTATTAAGGCTGCTTGCATCTTTGCCCTCTTTAATTTCTTCTCGTCCAACAATGCAAGCTCTGCAACCATATCTCTTTTTGTCTCTTTCGTTACACGGAGACAAGGCAAAACATCGCGAGAAAGAATGCATGCAAGATGGTTCTTGAGGCGATTGATGCCTCCACCAATCTTCTTCAAGTAAACGTACAAATTGTAGTCATCTGGGACGTTCCAACCCAAATGACATACTTCCAAGCAATGATACGAGCATTAAAGGAGTCAATTGACCACCATTGACTAATTTTGATCTTGATTCAGAGCTAGATGCCATTGTATGCTAACGATAAACCTACAGCATGTTCAAAAATCAAAACAACATTAAAAAAATACATAATCATGATAACATGTTTACAAGTAAATTACATAGAATTTGTTAGGAGATGAAGTTAATATTTTGTGATGTCCCCATTTTTATGCAATATTGTTCCATGAGCTTTTGACCAGTTTTTGAATTTTCCTGTAAGCTTCTAGGTTTGTTGGGGAGAACTCCATTCTTATTGGAGGATGTAGGTTCAATATTTATGGATTTCTATTTGTGGCATTGAGCTCAGTTGGCATTAAGGATTGTTATGACACTTTCAAAAGAGTTTTTGGACTCTTGGGGTTTTCTCTGAACTTCTTGGAGAGCACGTCTATTTATAGTAAGTCATCTAGTTGGCATCAATCATCATCCCAAACCTTCAAGATCATGTTGGTATGGTCGAATTTGCAATTTGCATCAATTTGGGAGTTTCTGTAAATTGGGTGAATTATTTAAGTCATTTAATTAATTATTTGCTTAAGTTATCTAAAGTTGGGAATATTAAAAAGATAAGTGTAATAGCTCCTTAGAAAGGTGAGGGAAAATATTATTTGATGCTCACATAAAATTGGACACTAGGCAAGGGAGACATAAAGTGAGCAACCAAAAAATATTATTTTTGTGAGGAGGAAATTAAAGAAAAAGCGACATTATTTTATTTCCTCTTGCCGCCTTAAAAGTCTTTAAAAGAAGTTGAGCTCATTTTGAAGGCTATGCTTGAATATTGTTTTCAGATAATTGTTTCCATGAAAAAGAACCTTTGTTCTCCTAATTTATTGAGGACGAAAACCCTCTAGAAATTATTGGTTTCGGTGATGAAAAATCCAACCTAGCTGGTTGTGGTGATTTTACTTTAAAATCACACTTGTGTTGAATGCAGAAGATTGGAGCAATTTCATACAAAGATTATCTTTGTGCTGAATGCATGTGTCATTTTGATTCTGCAATGTTGGTTATTGTTTTGCGGAGTTCTAGGTATTTAGTTGTCAGTTGTGGGTTTTGGGTTTACAAAAATATTCTCAGATTTGTGTGCAGATTGTCACGAGTTTAAAATACTAGTGTGGAAGGTTATATTATTTTCTTTGCCAGCATTATACAAGTAATGGAGCTAGGGTTTAAACCCTAGGCTTATTGGCATCCATTGTGGGAAGGCGCCTCATATTAGAGTGTCGCAACTTCTTGTATGAACTTACATAAGCTTTGGATGTGGATTGGAGTTAGGCACCTCTCTTGACAAGGGAGCAACATGCTATGATTTGACATTCTTTTTTTGGTATGTATGTGGAATATGTTGAAGATATTTTGATTTTTGATTTCTAACAACAATCTGGGTATGAATATATTCATTTTCCTTATATAAAACAAGGCTGCCAAACTATGACATAATGTCATTTCATTATATTTGTCTTTGGTGATATATATTATGTATGAAGCATTGTCTAAAATTCTTAACACGCTGACTACATCAAGCTCACTCAGAAAATTTAGTTATCAGACAAAAATGCAAAGTGTTTGACGAAATATATGCACTATAAAATTTGAGAATTTGTGAAAATTTTGGATAGAATCTAGAAGGGTTTCTTACAGTGGTATCAGAGCTGGTGATCTTGCTACACTATTTGGGAAGCTAACCCTTTTACAAATCTTTAGTTGAGGAACAAAATTTCTGCACTTGCATGTGAATGTTCATTGATTTGACAATTGAAAGAATTTGTTCAGTGGTTGTGAATCATGACATCATTGAGTAAAAAAGAGTTGGGCAAAAAGCTTTTCAGTTTCGGAGATAAAATTATACACCTATCTCAATCAAAGGATGTTCTTCTCAGTAGTTTGGAGGAAGTAGAGGGTTGTTTATACATGGTAGATCAGTCACCTTCTCAGGTAATGTAAGTAGCTTTGATTCCTTCAATGACTCTTTTGGGTGACCCTGAGTTACTGAGACACAAAGACAAAGATGTGAGACTTACAGTGACTTCTTGCCTTAGTGAAATTATGAGAATTACAGCTCCTGAAACTCCATACAATGATGACATAATGAAAAAGATATTTCAGCTGTTGGTGTGTAGTTTCCAAGATTTGGATGATGTCGCAAGTCCTTATTTTGCTAAGAGGGTAACCATGCTAGAAACATCTACAAAAATTAGATTTGGTAACATTATGTTATCCATTGGTTGTGAAGATTATTTTTGTAATGTTTCTTATATTTTTGAATGTTGTTGATGAGACTCATTTGGAGAATGTTATCACTTCCGTGCAATATATTATGTCTTTGATTTTAAATGAGGATGATATTTCTAAGCTATTCTTAGCTAACTTGGTTGTTTGGAGGATGGAACAAGATGTGTCACCAATGGCACATGAGTTGTCAAAGAAATTGGTTAAACAGAATATGGAAAAATTCAAAAGTCATTTGACAGAAGGAGAATTGCTTTTTCATGGTCTGTAGCCTACAGGTGCTTTTAAAAAGAGCAAAAATCAATTGAAGAGAGACAAAATTGTCTCACATGCCAAGTATGGACACCTAGTCATATATGTGGAAACAATAAAGAAGATGAATCCATCACATGTTTATTCCAGCAGAGTGATAATGTGAACAAAGTAGTTGAAACAATGGAACTCAAGGAAGAAGAATCACTTGGTGCATCTTCATGTGAGTTGTACATGAGGCTCCATGACGATGATGAGTTGGAAGGGTATGCTGATTTAGAGTTTGTGATTGATAAGCTAATGAAGGTATGTATTCTCTTGATGATACTTTGCTTGATCATAACGCTATCCCACCATTCATACATGATGATTGCATGGCATCAATTAGTGAGATAACTGATTTTTATGGTGATATTGTTCCTACAAATGAAGGCAAATCAAAAAAATTGTTTGATGAGCAATCCTGCTTTGTTGATTTTGATCGAGGCCCTGAAGAAATGCAAGTTTTGAAGGACCAATTATTGGTTTCAGAAGAGAAAGTTGTGGAAGTGTTGACGCAGTGGATTGCACCCTGGCAAGATGTCTAGCTCCTGCCTTCCACACGTCAAAATGGAAACTTCCCTCTCGCCTGTGGGACCGGCGAAGTTGGAGGGAGAGTCTCTAAATAAGGGCTAGCTCTCTCTGATGTATCCTTTAGGCCCTGGTTTCTCCTACTGCTAACAAATAAATGTAAAAAGTGGGGGTTGAAAAGGGAGAGAGACGCTGAAACAGAACCTAAACCTAAAAATAAAAAGGGTGATACACCAAAAATGATGACCCACTTAGCGCGATCATACACTTTTCACCAAGGAGAAGCGCCCATACACTTCATTTGATGTGGGAAACCCTTCTGTATCAGTGAGTCAGGGGTTCGTAGAGATACAGGGAGGAAGAACTATCAAAGGTGTTGAGACACACTTTGGCAGCCTGTTCACATGCGCCTATATTTCTATTGTAGACACTTTTGGCAAACCTGCAGAAGAAGAAACTTCACAATGCACTAGACATGTTGGAGTCGTTCTGTGAAAAGCATCAAAGAAAATGACTTAACACAAAAGAAAACACAGACATATGCGTGAGTGCAAGTCCAAATGGAGGTAAAAATGCCAAGTCTTGATTCAAGGTAAAATCTGGCAGAGTTCTGTCTTACAAGCCCGAGAGATTTTTGGGCAGAGCTTTGCCTTATGGGCTCAAAGAATGGATCCTTCTCAAAATGAGAAGTTTACAATATATAGCAAGAGGAGAAGAGAACTAAAAGCGTCGCTTTTGAAAAGACTTTGGCGCTCTTTGACAAGTTGGCCCATGTGCGTTTCGAGCCTTGGGAAGAGGAATCCGTTTGATTGTCGGCTCCTGCTTTGACTTTGGCGTTCAAACATTAATGAGAAAGCATGGGCCGCGCCTCTTTTCTGCAAATAGACTGCTCCCTTCAGATATCGCGCAGTTTGTCCCCTTATAAATGCAAAATGGAGAAGACAGTCGCGCTGTTTACTGTTTGCGTCATTTGGTGATCACCTGGCAATAACTCGCCTCTCCTCGCCACCTGGACTGCTTTGTCTTTTCCTGCACTTTGTGTTCTTCCTGGCTCCTTCAGCCCCTGGGACTATCTTTTGGCGGGTCGCTGCATTCCTTGGGCTCTTCTTGCTTGCCTTGGCCACTTTCTGTCGATTTCAATGAGTGACACGTGGCACGTTCCACTGTGAAGCGGGCAGGACACGCGACAGCATCCGCTTGACTCATAGAAGCTTTAGGCACCCTTTGAAGGTCCTACGGAAGAGGTCACGTGGCGGCTTCCGCTCTCTTTAGCAATTCGTCCAGAGCCCACCACAGTTCTCGCGGGACAAAAGGGAGAGACCGCAGATGTTGACACTTGTCGACTTCTGCTGAGCTTTGCAGGGGACATGTGGTATGTTCCGCTTCTTTTAGAGAATACATGTCAAAGCCTTCCGCGGTTGCCACTTGCCGCCTTCCGCGCTCTAGCTTTTCATGGTGCAAAATTGACGTTCGCGGGCCTGTCACTGTTTGAAAACCAACGGCTAGTTCGCCGTGCTTGACTTTGACGTCCTCGGGCCCGTCACCCCTTGGACTTCTTTGGCTTTCTTGCTTCGGCCTTTTCTGCAGACTTCTTTCTTTGCACCTTCGGCTTATGGAGAAGTCCCTTTGTTTTGGAAGCCGAGAGTCCCCCACAAGGGCACTTGCCCTTCGGCATCCTTCGCGGCCTTTTCTCTTTGGTATTTTCCGCGGACATTTTTGCGGACAATTTTCCCGTGGACAAAAGTCCGCAAGAATTGCCTTGTCCGCTTTGCCTTCATAAATTCTCTTTCGGGTTTTCTGCTGCAGCTTCTCGAATTTTTTCGGACTTTTTGTTCGAAGGAATTCCTTCAGACAAAAAGTCCGAAAGAATTTGTTTCTTGCCTTAGTCTTTTGCGGGATTTTTTGTTTGCAGCCTTTCCGAATTCTTTCGGACTTTTTGTCCGAAGGAATTATGCCTTTGCCTTTCGACTGCCTTTTGAAAAGTGCCCTTCGAAAAAAATGGAAACGACCCCTCCGAAGGGTACTTCTTTTGCCTTAACAAAATTTCGAAAGAACTTACCTTTGCGGCTTTCTTTTTGTGGCCTCTTCGAAAGTGTTCCCTGCCCTCCGCAAGGGCTCTTGAATCCAGAAGTGCCCTCCACAAGGGCACTTGTCCTTCGGGAGACTCTCTTGAACTTTTTGATTGAACCGCTCCTTCGAACCAACCGTTGAACCAACACTTTGAACCAAGCTTTGAACCAAGTCGACTGAACCAAGTCGTTGAACCAACTGAGTGAACCAAGTGTTTGAACCATTTGTTTGAACCAAAGCATTGAACCAACTGAATTGAGCCAAGCCTTTGAACCAAGCCGACGAACCATTTGATTGAACCTCAGTCGTTGAACCATTTGATTGAACCAAAGCGATGAATTTTGCCGATGAACCAAAGCGTTGAACCGGTTCAATGGTTCAACGGTTCAAAGATGCTAACTCTTGGAAAGATTATGTCGTCGAACCATTTTTCCAACCTTAAGGAAAAGTGTCTTTGAACTATTTTAGCTCTCTTTCCTTCTGAATTTCTTCGGACAAGAGTCTGAAAAAGCTTTGTAAAACCTTGCACTCTTTGAACTGGTTCTTCATGTGCCGAAAGACTCGCCTGCAGAGTCCATAGAAACTTCACCTGCAGAGCCCGTAGAAATGGACCTGCAGAGTCCGTAGAAATGGACCTGCAGAGTCCATAGAAAATCCCAGACTTGTGCAAAATCAAAATGAATTGGCTCAGAATAGCAAGGAAAGAAGGGGACCGATGTTTTTGGACTGTTGGGAAAAAAAATGGTCAACAGGAAGCTTTGACAAGGCTTGATAACACACACAACTTTGTTGAAGACCTCTTCTAGAAAGCTCAAGTTGAGGAGAGACATAATGGTATTAATGATGGGTTACCCTTGCAAATTTAGGAACCATCAAAGAAGCTTTACAGTTAATGAAATTTGATTATTTGCATTTGCTTTCTAATAGGGATCATACCATTAAGTTTGCAAAAGAGACTTTGGATGCATACCAAGAAAAAGAGAAAGAGGTTGATGATCTCTGCCTAGAGCTAAGTTTAGCTCATTACTCACTCTATAAAGATGAAAATCAGTTGAATGTTGCAGCCATGCCCAATGAACGAGAAGATAATTCAAAGACCATGGAGATCAAGCAGATAGTTGAAGACATTGCTAAGCTTCAAGAAGAGGAACAAGGAGTTGATTCAAATCTCCATTGGTTGCATAAAGAAGGATTCAAAAGGGATGGTATTGAGGTTTTGCATGATGATAGCTATGGGAAGGAACATCAAGAGTGCAACTGTTGAACACACTACTACTGAGAGGGGGGTGAATCAGTAGATGAGCTAAAACCTAGTTCTTAAAATTTTTAAACAAGATACTTAAAGTACATGCAAAGTAAAGAACAAAACAAAGATCACACACACACAAGAATGCTCGACACCAGATTTTTACGTAAAAATCCAAAGGGAAAAACCACAATGGAAAAAGCTGCTAAAAGCTACTGTTCTAATCCAGCCTCACATAAAAGAAGTCTCACAGACAAACCTCACTGGTTACATTCAAGAGCACCCACTTTAAAGAAGTGTCAACTTCCTAATTGAGCACCAGCTTAGTTTTTCTGATGGCACCAACCTATCAGAGAAATGAAGCTGCAACTTCAAAATACAGAAGAGATTTAGAATGAATCTTGTTCACTTTTCTGTTACAAGTCTTGTCTGTAACTGCACCTATGTTGTGTGTCTTCTTGGCTTATCTGCCTTTATCTCTTTGTGTCTGGATATCTTCTATATCGACACACCTTATTTTCTTTGCCTTTTTTATATTGTTTGCATATGTCCTCACTTGACAATTTTGAGTTAACACTCTAATTATTATCGCAGCAGCAGCAAAAAACCCTTTTAAATGTTTTGTACATAGCATATATAGACAGATGCATCTTAGGGTTTTATATCTGTAAAGTGTTCACACTTCAACTGTTCTTAACCGGTTCAAGCTTTTGATCTACATTCAATGTGACTTTGACTTTGTGTCTCGATTCATGCTTCACATAGCAACGTTCAAATTTCTTTACTATCTTTGACATCTGCACTTCTACTTAACTGCGCCACTTCCTCGATCACTTATGATTTGCATTCAATGTGACTCTGACTTCGTGTCTCGATTCATGCTTCAAACGACAACGTTCAAATGCCTTTACTATCTTTGCAATCTGCACTTCTACTTAATTGCGTTGCTTGCTCGATCACTTCTGCTTGAATTATCTCGAGTTCCGTGAAGATATATCGAGTTCATCACCAATTCCAATTGTTCCTTTATAGATAGTTAGAAGACATTGATTGCGGGCTTTTTATTTCTTTCGTCGCGCCAAGTTCACATTTTTTTCTTTGTTGGATTTTTTCTTATGACCTTTTGACACTTGTCAAATGCACGTGCACTCGGAGGATCATTTGAGTTTGATTTGCACCATTGGATTTAATGCACCGATCAGACATGAGCCATTGATCTTTTAAAGCAACATTAGTTTTAATTCTTGCTTTGCCATTAACCATCGAGCTTTTTTTCTTCCCTTTTTGCATCTCGTTGCTTTCTATATCATGGGTTCGCTTCCGCTCCTTTTGATTATCCTCGATATGCTCAATCTTTACCCTTTGTATTGAGCATTAAACTTCGGCATGTTGGCATGATCTTATTTTCTTCGGCATTCTTGTAACGTTCCTTGCAACGTCGATCCTTCAAGACTTGTTTGTCTTTTAACCTTGCTTTAATTCCTTCGGAAGGTTCCTTTATACAAATTGTTGTGGGCCTTTGTGTCTTCGGGACAATTTCCGTGGACTTTTTGTCCGGATTCATTTCATCTTGAAGTGTCCTCCAATTTCTCCGAAAGAATTCGTCATTGGCTTCTAATAGGAGATATCCTTCGGAAATCTTTTCTTTGAACTTTTTGTTCGAGACATTTCTTCGAACTTTTTGTCCACGAGATATTTCTTCGGACTTTTTGTCTGCGTCATTTCTTTGGATTTTCTGCAAGTGTCCACATACCCTTTTCAACGTTCAAAATATACCCTTCGGACTTTCTGCAATCTACCCTTCGGCTTTTCTGCAAGTGTCCACATACCCTTTGCAACGTTCAAAAGATACTCTTCGCTTTCTGCAATCTACCCTTCGGCTTTTCTACAAGTGTCTACATACCCTTTGCAACGTTCAAAAGATACCCTTCGAACTTTTTGAAAATGTCCACTTGCCCTTCGGAACATTTAAAAGATAACCTTCGGACTTTTTGAAAAGGTCCACTTGCCCTTTGGAACGTTCAAAAGATACCCTTCGGACTTTTTTGAAAAGGTCCACTTGCCCAAGGACTTGACAATTTTTCCAAAAGAATTATCCTTGCCATTCTTTTCGAAAGAATTCCTCCGAAGGAATTCTTCAAGACTATTCCGGGTTTTCAATTCTTCGTGACTTATCCCGATTGCCTCTTCTAAGTAAGAGCATTTCACAAACGCGATTTACTCCACAAGTCTGCTCAATTCAACCTTTGGCATTAATGCATGATCAGATTCAATCTCAATGACATCAAGGGCATCAAACTTTGACATCAATGACAATTCCATGTTGCCTTAGATGGGAATGATAACTCTTTAGTCCTCACACTGCTTTTTGTTTCATGATATCAAAACTATCAACTGTCTCCTTGCTCGAATTTCCAACAGCAACTACAAAAAGGTTGAATAGCAATTTTCTGATAATGATGCGTTCTTTGTTTTGAATCATAATGACTTGGAATATCATGACATGATGGACTCTACAAAATCCTCTCAAGGAGATAAGAATTATCATGATTCAGAAATCGGTTGTGTTCTTCCTAGTGTTGAAGCTTTAAGCAACTCTAGAAGGTCTTTAGATGAAGCCAATGTGAATATCAGAGTTGCGCACCAAAATCATGGTGCAGTTGCTTCATTACTTAGTATTCATGCAAGGGGTCACAGAAAAAACATGTTGGAGGGTTATGGTGACCAAAGGGATGTCCCATGACAAATTATAGTTCAAAACTTCATGTTTACTACTGCTGTTTTAATGCAGATCAGCCACCACATGGATTTAGTTGCCTTCATACAGACAGTTTGGCAAGTAATTTCGGTCAAGGAATGGAGCATTTTATAGTTGACGACTGTTGAGACGGACTTTTTAGTTCTTGCAGAAGCATTTTCAATCATTAATATGTTCATGACTGCTGTTTTTGCAGGGAGATTTCAAATTTGCAGTAGCTGTCCCGTTTTCAGGTTGCTGATTTTGATGAAATCAGATTATGAGTTGTTTCTATGCTTGAACAACTGCCAGTTTGAGTATTTTTGGACCACTGAACTTTGGGAGAATGTTGGAAAGTGGTTTCAGCTTGAAAAAATGAACACTTCAGCAATCATAAGTTTGTTATGGGAGCTTGTGGAAAATTGCAGAAGTAATGCTACTGTTACCTTTTCAGATAACCATCATATGATTCCGTTTGTGTTCTCATAAGTGGATTGGAGGGAGATTTTAAGCAAGTTTTGGAGCATTGCTCATTTGGTGACTTTCTGGGTGGTATTTTCAATTGATAGAATGATCAGATTTCTCCTTTGGAGTGATAGTTTTTAGTGTTGCAGCAGTTGTTCCTCTTTTAGGGTGCTGATTTTGAGAAAATCAGATTCGTAGTTGCTGGTTACAGATTTGAACAGTTGTAAGTTCATGCGTTTTCAGCGTATTGGTTCACTTGAAAAGGGACCCAACAATTGTTATTCCTTTTAGTTTGCATTTGTGGTTTGGACAACAAACTGCCATGTAATTATGACTACCATGTTGGAAGTCAAGAGGTTAAAATTGAGAGCGATAGCATTAACTTTCTTGAAATAATTTGGATGGTGCAAAGGAATCATAGCATTGGAGAGCGAAATTCCGAGGAGCTTGCTAATTACTTACAGAGAATTGATGCTTTGTTGGCAGGAGTAAAAGAGATTTTCATTATAGATGTATTGCAGCAAAGAACATCAAGTAGGAGTTATAAACCTCCTTGGTTGGTTTGGGATCCTGGAATCATGTTGTTGATTCAAGATTGATTATATGTTTGAGACTGTCAATTGCTTGAGGGCAAACAATTATGGCCAAGGAGGACTGTAATGTCCCCATTTTTATGCAATATTGTTCTGCGAGCTTTCGACCAGTTTTCGAGTTTTCTTGTAAGCTTCTAGGTGTGTTGGAGAGAACTCCAGACTTCTTGGAGAATGCAGGTTTAGTATTTCTGGGTTTCTATTTGTGGCATTGAGCTCAGTTGGGGTTAAGGATCGCTATGACACTTTCAGAAGTGTTTTTTGGATTCTTGGGGTGTTCCCCAAACTTCTTGAAGAGCATATCTATTTAAAATAAGTCACCCAGTTAGCATCAATCATCATCTCAAACCTTCAAGATCATGATGGTATGGTCAAATTTGCAATTTGCAACATTTTGGGACTTTCCATAAATTGGGTGAATTATTTAAATCATTTAATTAATTATTCGTTTAAGTTATCTAAAGTTGGGATTATTAAAAAGATAAAGTGTAATAGTTCATTGGAAAGGTGAGGGAAAATATTATTTGATGCTCACAAAATTGGACGCTAGACAAGGGAGACAAAGTGAGCAATTAAAAAAGATTATATTTATGGGAGGAGGAAATTAAAGGAAAAATTAAATTATTATTTTATTTCTTCTTATCGCCCTAAAAATGTCTTTAAAAGGAGTGTTGACCATTTTGGTCCTGCAGGCCAAAAATCGGTCTCCTTTCCCTGTTGTCCTAAGCCGTTAATTTTGGATGCATCCACCATACTATAAATGTTTCTTTTTCCTTTGCAATAGCCTTGTCCTTATGAAAAATTGAAAGATCTAAAAAACTGTAGGTTCTCGGCTTGATATGAGGCTTATTTCATTGGACAATTGCCTTGGACAAACCTTTTGGCAAAAGGATGGGCGAATTCAAAGAAATGCAAGTACTTTTACAAAGACTCCGAAGGTCAAGTACCCTTGCGGAGGGCAGGCGGGTGACCAATCAGACCTTGCAGCAGGCTCCGAAGGGCAAAGGGATTAAAGAGGAGGCCGAAAGGAAAGTTTTCCTTCGGGAATGTGAGCAAGGCAAAGGATTCCTTCGGACTTTTTTCCAAAGGAAATCCACGGCAAAAGACAAAGGTCCTTCGGACATTTTGTCCGAAGGAAAACACAAGGAACAAAGGTAAGTTCCTTCGGACAAAAAGTCCGAAGGAATTTGTCAATAGAAAGGACCAAAACTTGAAGACACATTTCCTTCGGGCAAAATGCCCAAAGGAATTCCTTCAAACATTTTGTCCAAAGGAATTCGAAGGATTGAAAATCCAAAGAAAGGCCAAGACGGGGGACAAGATTTCCTTCGGGCAAAATGTCCGAAGGAATGGAGAAGACAAGTGAGCCTGAAGGGCAGGTACCCTTGCGAGGGACTCCCGGCGACCCAAAAGAGGACCTTTTCCAAGCTTTGAAGGGACACCTTCCCTCCGGGAAGGTTCAATTGCAGAAAGCCGAAGGAATAACCGAAAGGATGACGGGCGCGCGAACGTCAAATTCAAGGCAGCAAAATCGCCGTTGAGTTTCAAATGCTTAGGGATGGGCCCGCGCATGGCAAAGAAAGGCCGCTGAGAAAGGAGCCCGAGAGAGCTCAAATTGCCAGAAAGCGACAAAATAGCAAGGAAAAAGGGAACAAAACAGAGAATCCAGAACACGGCCACGCACACATACGACAACATTTGGAATGTTCTAAAAGACGCACCCAGCCAAGCACAGACACGAATTAAGCAGTCCAGGTGGCAAAAGAAGGTGTCAACAGGAGAAGTTATTATTGCGGGTGAAGCAGTCTCCACCAAATGGTTATCAAAGAGCGAAGCATTCAATGGCGCGGCCTATTTTTCTTCGTTTGAGCATGGATGAGCGGACAGTCGCGTAAGTTTCATAAAGAGAAGCAGCCTTGCCATTTCAAAGGATCAAGCAACCCATGCTTTTGAAGAGACATTTAATATGATTTAAACGCCAAAGTCAAGGGTTTTGACTGTCCCAGCATGGTTCCTGCACTGGACTTCCTCTTTCTAATGTATTCAACACAGCATGGGCCACTTGTTGCAAGAGGCGCCATAGTCTTCTTTTTCATGCTATATATTGTAACCTCTCAAGTTGAGAAGGAGATCTCTCATTTTGTAAGGTGAAGCCCTACCAAATTTCACCTTTGATCAATAAGAATGTTTTTTACCTCTATCTGACTAGCTATGCTTTTGAGCGTGTCTGTTTATCAATTTTGTGTTCAGTCATTTTAGCTTGATGCTTCCACAAATTGACACCAACACACCTAGTGTAGCCAAAGCCATTTCTGCAGGTTAACTGAAAGTGCTTCACCTGGAGCACAGAGACAGAAGAGTAGCTATTAGACAGTGTGTTTTCTATAGCCCCTGTGGTAAGTTCATTTTCCTGTGTGTCTTCATTAAGCCTCCCTTTTAAAGCTCCCTACAGTTTGGTCTTTTGCCAAATAAAGTGTATGTTTGCCCCCTTTTTGGTTTGAAGTGTGAATCGTTGAGTAGATCAACATCATTTGGTACATCACCACTTAGAGTAGTTTTCTGTTCTGGTTATTCCTTCTCCCTTTCCCCCTCCAGTATTAGCAATAGTAGCAAAAGACAATAGAGATGCATCAAAGAGAGCTAGCCCTTATCTAGATATTCTCCCCTCAGTTTTTCCAGACCTACAGCGAGAGGGGAGTCTCCATTGTGCCGCGTGGAAGAGAGAAGCCCAGCCTTCTGTCAAGGGTGCAATCTACAACGTCAACAAGGAGTTGAACTCATTTTGAATGCTATGCTTGAATATTGTTTTCAGATAATTGTTCCTGTGAGAAAGAACCTATGTTCTCATAATTTCTTGAAGATGGGAACCCTCCATAAATTACTGGTTTCGATGGTGAAAAATCCACCCTAGCTGGTTGTGGTGATTTCACATAGAAATCACACTTGTGTTGAATGCAGAAGATTGGAGCAATTTCGTACAGAGATTGCCATTATGCTGAACGTAGGTGCCATTTTGATTTTGCAGTATTGGTTATTGTTTTGCGGAGTTCCATGTATTTGGTTGTCAGTTGTGGGTTTACAGCGATATTCCCATATTTGTGTGCAAATTGTTACAGAGCTTGTAGTTTTGGTGTGTGTAAAGATAAATCATTTATAGAGGGTTTTGTATTTGCTCCCAAAGAATTTATTTGACAAATTTATTGATTTGCAAACAAACATAAATTTATAAGATATCATTGAAGAATTTACACAGATTGGAGAATTGTATATTGCTCATACTTTGGAGGGTTTAAAAATCCTTATAATATTCCAGTGCTTGTTTATTATGGTGAATATGAGAAAGTGTTAAATCTTAAGATTGAATAGTCATAGTCATAGTATACATACTCAGCGATTACTCGCCGAGCATAACCTAAAACCAGTATTTGCTGCTTGTAATCGCCAACCCCCCGAGTACTCGATCCTCGACGAGTACTGTGCTAGTACTCGCTGAGGCTTGAGTACTCGGGCAAAACGTGTCAAAAATCTCCAGACGCATCCAGGACACTGGAAAAATGCATGGAAAATACAAAAAAATTGTATTATAAAAGCATACACCTCCACACATTGGAATCACATAGCGTTTGGACTCTTTGGAGCATTTGGATTGGATTGGATTGGAAGGAGATTTTTTGAGCAAACTTTCCAGGTTATTTCATTTATTCAAGTTCTATTTATTGAAACATATCATGTTGCATGAAGCTGAAATTCTTACCCTTGCCTTTAGATAGTGTTGGTGCCATGCTTCAAGAATATCAAGGACTGATTTAGTAGTAGGTGGCTATGGAGGCATTATCTTGGCAACAACTATTTGTTATTAACTTATTACCCTCATTTTCTATTTGGAAGCCATTGCATTGTCTTGCAGTGATAATGATTTGTGTGAACTATGAACAAATAAGTAAGATCAATGAAATTTAATAGATTTATTATGTTTGCACCTCACTAGTCCTATGTGAATCTTTGTGGCACTGTAATCAGTAATGTACCATAGCCATTAGAAAGATATTTCATAGTTTTCTTTCCATTACAAATAACTTGGCCAACACAAACTCCACCACAAACTTCAATACTTTATTTGTAATGGTGTCTACATCGATGTCATAGTCTTTTAAGTTTTAAGTTTTTAACTATCTTCATATATGTTTCTTGCTGAGTTTTTTCCAATCTTTGATTATCACAAGGGATCCTTACATTGAAATGCCAAAAATCTCATTTTTTAGTTTTACGCCTAACCAAATCTAAATATTAACTTCATCTCCTAACAAATTCTATGTAATTTACTTGTAAACATGTTATCATGATTATGTAATTTTTTTAATGTTATTTTGATTCTTGAACGTGTTGTAGGTTTACCGTTAGACTTAGCATACAATGGGATCTAGCTTTGCATCAAGATAAGAATCAGTCAGTGATAGCCAACTCGTCCTAATGCACGCACTGCTGCTTGGAAGTATGCCATACGGGTTGGAACATCCCAGACAACTACGATTTGTACGTTTTGCTCGAAGAAGATTGGTGGAGGCATCAACCACCTCAAGTACCATCTTGCATGCATTCCTTCATGCGATGTTTTGCCTTGTCCCAATGTAATGAAAGAGGCAAAAAGAGAGATGGTTGTAAAGCTTGCATTGTTGGACGAGAAAAAATTAGAGAGCGCAAAGATGCAAGCATCATTAACAACGACCATTGGTCCCACATCGACAAAGGCAACTATGATAGAAATTGTGGGCTCTAGTTGTGATCCACGCAAGCAAGGCACATCCACCTCATCAAGTTCGAGCCAACTACATAGTTTTTTGTGCCTAGAAACATACTTGGAACACAACCTTCGCTGTAAGGTACAAGATGGAACAAGGAGGCACACATGGAAGCAGATAAGGCATGTGCAAATTTCTGGTACTTCAACAACCTTTCCTTCAACGTGGCGAAGAGCCCGTATTGAAAATATTTGGTGACAACATTGACAGTTGCACATGGTGGGAAGATTGAGGTGGAATTACCCCAAATCTTCAAAAGCTAGCCCCTCGCATTTTATCTCAACCTTGTGCACTTACGGATGTGAGCGCCACTGGAGTTTGTTTGACGCCATTCACATGAAGAAGCACAAGTTGAGTCAACAATGCCTCAATGACCTGTTTTTTGTGCAATACAACCTCTGGCTTTTCACAAGAAAGGTGGAGAACACATCACAGTATTCTATTGATCTAGATGAGATTGATCCCTACGGTGATTGGACTACACAGGATGAGGAGGCCTCCATGTTCACAGAGGATGAGATTGTTGGTTTCGAGAGACAAGCTATGGAGGGTGTAGCTGCAGCATAAAGAGGAGATATTGGATTGGATGACATCCTTGTAGATGTTGAAGATGAGGTAGAGGTGGAGCCACAGGGACAATGTTCTAGGCAGAGAGAAGAGGGGCAGCCGAGTTGGAGGACTAGACTCTCTCAGTGTCCCTTAGTTTTCACTAGAGCAGGGAAAAGAAAAATGTAGATTCTTGAATATGTTTTAGTTTGTTGTTGACACTTGACACTGTGATAGTTCATAGTTTTATAACTGTATTCATATGGATCTTGATCATGCAATTTTGTAATTTATTTGTATTCAAAGCTAATAGTAAACACTTCCCCAATGTTTTACAGACTCTTTGATACATTTTACAACTGTAATTTCCATAAAATTTAAGTTTTTTAAATAAATTTGAATATTTTTTTATTTTGTCGAATAATCGCCGAGTAAAATTTCAGGGATCTGAGCGAGTGCTCTCCGAGTACGAGTATGCGAACTATAGTCGTAGCTATTCCTAAAGGGCCGTAGCCTATCTCATAAGAGCCGCAACTCCTCATAATACTACTGCAATTCCTATCAAATGTCATCAAGGGTGCACAAGTATATAAAGGAGGGAAGACTCATGGGTGCGTGAGAAATAAGAGTCGTCTCTTACCTTATAATGCTCCTTGTAGGGTCGCAACTTCTTGTATGAGCTTACGTAAGCTTTGGATGTGGATTAGAGTTAGGCACCTCTCTTGACAAGGGAGCAACATGCTATGATTTGACATTCCTTTTTTGGTATGTATGTGGAATATGTTGAAGATATTTCGATTTATAACAGCAATCTGGGTATGAATGTATTCATTTTCCTTCTATAAGACAAGGCTGCCAAACTGTTTGACATAATGTCATTTCATTATATTTGTCTTTGATGATATATGTTATGTATGAAGCATTATCTAAACTTCTTAACATGCTACTATGCCAAACTCACTCAGAAAATTCAGTTATTGGACAAAAATGCAAGGTGTTTGACGAAATGTTTGCACTATAAAATTTGAGAATTTATGAAATTTTTGTATAGAATCTAGAAGGGGTTCTTACATATTTAGATTTGGTTGGGTGTTAAACTAACAAATAAGATTTTTGGCATTTCAATGTAAGGATCCCCTGTGATAATCAAAGATTAGGAAAAACTCAACAAGAAACATATATGAAGATAGTTAAAATTTAAAAGACCATGACATGGATGTAGACACCATTACAAATAAAGTATTGAAGTTTTTGGTGGAGTTTGTGTTGGCTAGGTTATTTGTAATGGAAAGAAAACTATGAAATGCCTTTCTAGTGCCTACAGTACATTATTGATTACAGTGCCACAAGGATTTACATAGGACTAGTGAGGTGCAAACATAATAAATCTATTGAATTCCATTGATCTTACTTATTTGTTCACATTTCACACAAATCATTATACCTGCAAGACAATGCCATGGCTTCCAAACAGAAAAGGAGGGTAATAACTAATATCTAGTGCCAAGATAATGCCTCCACCTACTACTAAATCGGTCCTTGATATTCTTGAAGCATGGCATCAACACTATCTAAAGGCAAGGGTAAGACTTTCAGCTTCATGCAACATGATATGTTTAAATAAATTAAACCAAACCCACTTCCAAAATTAGTCAATATCATCATATCAAATTTGAATGAAGTAAATTAGTTGCAATGGGTTGAGAAAAAGAAGGAAAATTAAGAAACATTCATGATCTAAAATTAAGACTGAGTTTGAGAACCCAAAAAACAATTGCACAACAATATGTTTTAAAATTTAAATTATTAATATCAATATTTTGATCATTTTTAAATATGAACTACTTCAAAAAGCTTAACAATCTTAAAACACCAATTGTCAATGTCGATTCAGTAGAAGAAAGGAAAGAATCCTTGGCAACAAGTGAGAAAATAAAATGAAAACTTGAAAACCATGCATAAATTTTTTGATTCATAGCATTTTTCAAATGTAAATTTGAAAAATAAATGAACTAACCTGGAAAGTTTGCTCAAACTATCTCCCTCCAATTCGATCCAAATGCTCCAAAGAGTCCAAACATTGTGTGATTCCAATGTGTTGAGGTGTATGCTTTTATAAGACAAATTTATGTGTTTTTTACCCATTTTTCCAACATTCTAAACGTGTTTGGAGGTCTCTGACTGTCATGTCCCCCTTTTTGGCCTAAAAGCCATGGACATAGTCCCTAGCCTAATTCTTAGTGTTTCCCCTAGGCGATGGAAAAGAGAATAAGCAAGAAGCACATATCACCTCCTTCAAAGGTAAAAGTGAAGATTTCACTTAAGTTGTTCTATTTTTGCATTAAGGAGGACCCTTTTGTGACTTAAAGGACATAAAGTACCTTTAAGTGGGATTTAAAAGCTAACCGACCTTTATGATCTTAACTCTACATTTTATATCTTAAAAGGGTGATTATATAAAGGGAGTTTGGAATTCAATTGAGGTTATGCTATTTTTTTTTAAATTGAATTTATGAGCTTAAGCACTAAAATGCTTAACTTAGCCATTGAGGACGAAACCCTTCAATGGAAGTTGGAGTAAGGACAAAAACCCTTACATTCAACTAGGGCATCCTCAATCAGGGGTTGCATTGAGCTTCATTGAATTTGATTTGCAGTGTTAAACCCCTTCTAGGGGCAGCGATCTACCCTAGGTGTGGCGTCTAGGGTTTTGGTGCAGAATTTCCAGTTTTAAGGGCAACTTACAGCTGATTGAGGGCAGCTACAACGACTCTACTTGTGGAGGGTGGACATCTTGTTTATAGGGTCCTTGGGCAGCAATCAGGGAGAATTTGTGGACAGCAAACTGCTAGGGTGATGATCTAGGGCAGCGAGCAGAGTTATGGGGGCTTGAAGATCCAATAAAGGCAGCGATTGGGGGATAAACATGGCAGTCCCTTCTGGGCAGATAGGCAACTCCCTTGGGAGTAGAATCCACTATTTTGAATGGCTATTTGAAGCCAAAAACTATGTTTGTATGTTTAGAAATATTATCATATTTTTATATTATTTTCCAGCTAATATTTGAAGTGAAAACAAGGTGTTAAAAGGGTATAAATTCTGATCACAATATTCTATAAATTTGATAAATTATGGGTGAAGGAAAAATTAAGTTTGAGCCCTAAATTCTGAATTTTCTTAGTATATATCATTGGCTATAATATTGGGCAATTTCTTGTGATTTTGGGTAAATTAGAATATTATTCGATGCCCTAAAATTGGAACATCAATATTCTGAATTTTTAAGTATTGCTAGGGTTTGAGGAAAAATCTGAAAATTCATATTTCATTGTTGGAGTGGTTGAATAATTCCTTGTTTAACAAAATATCCCTAAAGGGGACATTACACTTACGCATTTTGGATGTGTTTTGTACATGGTTCTACGAGTACTTGAGCCTCTGCGAGTATTGTGCCAGTACTCGCCAAGGCTCGAGTACTCAAGAGATGGTGATTTCGAGCGGCAAATATTATTTTCAGGCCCACCTCAACGATTACTCATCCCTCAACGATTACTCGCCCACTATGCAGAGAAGTGTCTTGTAAGTGCAGTACACATTGGTATATGAGTTTTGGATAGGATGGTAGTGAAAGTTTTGTCCATATAAGCTGAAGTTGGTAGTACTTTGTATACTCTTGCATTACAGAGTGGAAGGGGAGTGCAATTTGCCTCACCCGCACGAGTTTTTTCCACATTGGATTTCTCTAGGATAACTAGTGGGCTCATTATGTGCTTTGCTCATTCCTTTGCTTGATGTTCATGTTAAGTAGGTTGTACATTTCCTTTCGAGCACTTGTTCATCTTTGTTTTGGCATGTTTATTAGCACATAATAGTCATATAATCAATGGTTAATAAGCTAACTATTTAGTATATGTGTTGGTGAAGCTTAGTGTGGAATATCCACCTAGCTTATGGATCGAATTGGTATCAGAGATGGTTAGTATTCTACAGCGTGTGGTTTGTTTGGTTATCAATTTGCAGATATATGTTTGTTACAAGAGGAGAAATTGCTAGTGGAAAAGATGATTTGGTCTCTTTACAATAAGAGATATCCACAACAAAGTGGAAGACAGATTTGATAAGTATGGCTTATGAAGATGAGAGGATAGCTGAAGATGGTGAAGGAAGATTCCCCAAATTGGAAGAGGATGTTGTAAGCATATCTCAATCCATGAATGAGCTTGGGAAAATTATGAAGGTGGTCATGACAAAGCTAGGAGTTTCCATGGATACTTCCGAAGCAAGTGAGGATCTTAATGCTTCCAACCATGAGAAAGAGAAGCCTCAATTCAACCAAGTTCCACGTCCATTCAAAGTAGAGGTGAAGATTGACATTCAGCCCTATGAAGGTGAGGTAAATGCGGATAAACTTGATCATTGGTTAGCCCAATTGGAAGTTTATGTTAATTTGCATCAAATTAGTGAAGAGCAACATATTTCTTTTGCAAGGTTGAAGCTATCTAGTCATGCTCTAATTTGGGTTGAGAGTTAATTATTTGGTTGTTAAGAAGCTACCACCAATTAGTAAGTGGGAAGAAGTTTTTTAATTAAGAGGCAATATTATCCTATTATGATCCGAATTTGGATCCTAGTGTACTAGTCTTGTATGCTAGATAATTCCACTATGCCCAATTGCATGTAAGTCTTGTTTGTAAGACATTTTGTACTCAAAACAATAGTTTAGAGATGCTCAGTAGCAAAAATAGTGTGGGGTTGATCTAGACACTCATATTGATCAAACACAGGGTTTCAGGGTCTCAAAAGACAGAGGATTTCACCAAATGATAGAATCACCCTCTTGTGCAGGATGGCGGTTATGAAACCACCCTAATGGTGACATAACCTTCCTATCACAGAGTGACGAAACCATCATCATTGGTGTTTATAGGGAGTGGTTGCGTAACCGCCCCAACGGTTCTGTAACCGCTTGTCTGCAAACCGTGATGGTTCCATCACCATACAAAAAAGAGTGGAAAGTAAACAGTTGCAAACGTTTCTTCTTCTCATGGCAATTCGTTTCAGCTTCTTGGCAGGCTCCAAGGTTGAGAGGGCCTATCAGGGCAAAAAACAAAGAAGAAGAGGTAGTGAGAGAGAATAAAATTGGATTCACTTCGTGATTAGCGACTTTGGGTCTTGGTTCTGTTTATTCTCATTGTTTTTAGTTGAATATGATTGTTTCAGGTGCGTGGAAGTATAGAGAAGTGTCTTGTAAGTGCAAAGCACATTAGTATATGAGTTTTGGATAGGATGGTAGTGAAAGTTCTGTCCATATAAGCTAACGTTGGCAGTACCTTGTATACTCTTGCATTACATAGTGGAAGGGAAGTGCAATTTGCCTCACCCATTGGAGTTTTTCCAACATTGGGTTTCTGTAGGATAAATTGTGTGTTCATTGTGTGCTTTGCTCTTTCCTTTGCTTAATGTTCATATTCAGTAGGTTGTGCATTTCCTTTCTATCACTTGTTCATCTCTATTTTGGCATGCTTATTAGCACATAACAGTCAAATAACAATTGTTAGTAAGCTAACTGTTTAATAACCATGTTGGTGAAGCTTAGTGTGGAATATCCACATCGCTTATAGATCAGATTGGTATCAGCCGGTTAGTGTTCCATAGTGTGTGGTTTGTTTGGTTATCATTTTGCAGATATCATTACAAGATAAGCAATTGCGAGTGGAAAAGGTTATTTGGTCTCTTTACAACAAGAGATATCCACAAGAAAGTGGAAGAGAGATTTGAGAAGTACGGCTTCCGAAGATGAGAGGATAGCTAAAGATGGTGAAGGAAGATTCTGCAAATTGTAAGAGGATGTTGCAAGCATATCTCAATCCATGAATGAGCTTGGGAAAATTATGAAGGTGGCCATGACAAAGTTGGGAGTTTCCATGGATACTTCTGAAGCAAGCGAGGAACTTAACACTTCCAACCATGAGAAAGATAAGCTTCAATTCAACCAAGCTCCACTTTCATTCAAAGCAGAGGTGAAGATTGGCATTCAACTCTATGAAGGTGAGGTAAATTCGGATAAACTTGATCATTGGTTAGCCCAATTGGAGGTTTACTTTAATTTGCATCGAATTAGTGAAAAACAACAAATTTCTTTTGCAAGGTTGAAGCTAGCTAGTCATGCTCTAACTTGGGTTGAGAGTTATCTTAATTATTTCGTTGTTAAGAAGCTACCACCAATTAGTAAGTGGGATGAATTTAAGACTTTAATTAAGAGGCAATTTTATCCTCTCATGATCCAGATTTGGATCCTAATATACTAGTCTAGTATGCCAAATAATTCCACTATGCCCAATTGTATGCAAATCTTGTTTATAAGACACTTTGTACTCAAAACAACAGTTCAGAGATGCTTAGTAGCAAAAATAGTGTGGGGGTGATCCGGACACTCATATTGATCAAACAGAGGGTTTCAGGTTTTCAAAACAAAGAGGATTTCACCAAATGATAGAGCCGCCCTTTTGTGCTAGATGGCGGTTACAAAACTGCTCCGACGGTGACATAACCACCTTATCACAGAGTGACGGAACCGTCATTGCCGGTCTTTACAGGGGGTGTTTGCATAACCACCCCGACGGTTCCGTAATGTAATGTCCCCTTTTTAGCGTGATCCTGTTTTATGATGGTTTAGCCTATCACTGGCCCTCGTAGGCTAACTCAGATGGTTAGAGGGTCTTTTGTGCCAGAAACTTAGTGGATGGTTTATTTCTTCTTCAGAGTTCAGTAAGTTTCAGGCTTGGCCTTTGCAAGGGTTTTAGGGCTCTTTCTCTCATACTTACTATTTATAGTAGTTCATTCAGTCAGGGTTACTATTTATAGCAGGGCCCCTGAATGGGATATTTCAGCAGTGTCGATTCCGATATTCAGTTGGCTTGGAGAAATAAGGTGTTTGGCCTAAGTTATGATGTTTAATTATTATTAAAGGTCACTCTAATAATAATAAATATTATATTTTAATGTTATATTTGCACTTTATGACTTGAGGGGTCATGTGGCATAAAAAGGGGGCCATTTCAATTTATTATTTATAAAGTCATATTTTAATATTATTAAAAGTGCAAATAAAATATTATAAAGAAGCTTCTAGATGGGCCGACTTCATGAGGAGAAAAAAAAGTATATTAAGAGGGTCACCCAAGCTTCATATGATCCAAGAATTGATATTTGATTTTGAAATTGTTGGTGATGAGACCAGCTAGGGTTTCTACCATTACTTCAGCCATTGGGAACGAAGACTCTCAATTGGTAATGCGATTTTGAGGTTGTGGAATATCATCCGAATTATTGCTTCATTGTGGGCTTCATCCAGGAGTCCAATTTGTGCTTAAATTGGAGAATACATTAAGTTTCACAAGGGGTCCAAAGGTTAATCATTTGCAGATTTGAAAATTGTTGATGACATGAATAGTGGCGTGAATAGTGTCACGCTACAGTGATTGCTACAGTGCACATGAACAATGATCGCTACAGTGAATGCTACAGTGCATGTTATTGCTACTAAACAATCTTCAACACAGCCACGTGGAAGTTAAGGAAATTGATCATCATTCTCAAGCCGTATTGTTGTCCTGGTTGGGTGTGTAAAGTCTAGGGCAGAAACGCCTTTCTTTGGCATCTTCACTTCATTACTAAGGGACGGCTAGACTTTATAAAGGCTTCTTTGGGGTTTTTATGGTGGAGACAACATTCCTTGCAGCAGTTAGAATAATACAAGGGTGTACAATCCGCTGTCGAGATTTCCAGGTTCATTTCCATTCTAGTTTGCATATAGCTAACTCAAGTTAAATCAATGCTGAAACAGCCTTGTAATTGTTTCATTGAATAATCTTGCATTGTAATCAATCTTGCCTTGGTATGATGAGTCTTGGCAATCCAATTGTAATCAAGGTTACTAAGTTTAGTATGCAAGACAAATGTTTGTCTTAATATATCATTGTTGCAACAGCTTATGATTATTAGTTCTATTCATAATAAGTTTGCATGCCAACCATTTGTGATAATGCCTATACATTGCCAGTCAATATAATCAGTCGGAAGGCTGCAATAAAGGAGTTTGGAGTTGCATTGAATTGTTTGCAAAATACCTTCTTGCTGTAGGTGTTTATTTGCTTTGGTAGGTTGCTTGCCAAGTGTTTGCATTAATGCCCTTGGCTGTAGTTGCACATCAGCTATAGAGTTGCATTATATATATATAACTTGGATTACATCCTCATTTCATTTCAGTCCTTTGCATATGTTCTTTGGAGCCTATTGAATGCATATTACCATCTTCTTTTAAAATACCAAAAGAATCATCAATCAACAAGTTCAGACTTCGCAAGACAAGTGTTTGACGGAATTCCTAAGAGCCCGAAATTGAAAATTAAAGGCCAATTCAGCAGGGGTCTTTACATTAGTATCAGAGCCGAGGTCTCGAGGTCGAGACCTTCTAGGCGCGGTGGTCTGTGATGATCCGTGCTGGGCCTCGTCGAATGTTCCTCCGTCGGTCGAGACAGGTTCCTGGCCAGCCAGTAAGAGTCAACGGCATCGCGATCCCAGAGGGTGGCACCTCGACGGTCCGAAGTGACTGGCCATATGGGTCTGGAAGAGGACCCAAATGATCCCGGAACTTTTGGTGTGATGGCCAGTGCATATTGGTATCAGAGCTTTTGTCCTGCCATCCTGTTGGGTAGATTGGACATTGAATCAGCAAGTTAATCATGGTTACTTCAAGTACTCAAAAGCAGTGGGACAAAAATATGGAGAAGCTTAAACAAAGTTTGAATAAGTTGGATGAAAACCAGAGGAGGATGAATGAATTGCTTTCACATCCTGCAACCAAAGACAAATTAGCACGGTATATGGCATCCATTTTTAAGGGGTCTACATCACAAAACGAAAAGGAGAAACAAGAGGTATCTATAGGAGAAATATCTAAGAATCTCTACAATGAATTTCAACAGTTAGTGACCAGCATACAACTAATCCTATGGAGAGCAAAAATCAGACTTACTTAGAGAAAGAAGTTGAGCACAAGACACTTCATGATGACTTCAAGAGCGAAGAAGAGCAAGTGATGGGTGAAGACAAACTAGTTACATTAGAGCAGCTACATGAAGATAAAGTTTCTGTTGATGCTTCATTAGGTGAGTCTAGCATTGCTTCATCCTATCATGGCAAAGAATCAAATGGTGCTTCAATGAAAGTTATTCATACATATAAAAGTTCATTGAAGGTCCAAGATATTAAGGTGGATGTGAAAGTTGATCCTTTGCTTAGTGGAACAGCCACCATTGTTTTGAATACACATGATGGAGATATTTTACAATGGCATGATGTCATCATTGATTTGTTTGAGGACAGCAGCATTATGTCCCATCATTCTCATGAGATAGGAGCTTGTGATCATGAGAAAGCCAATGATATGATATCACCCATTGATGGCAGCCCTACACCAATTGGTAGACATGAAGATATTAAGCATAAGAGAACTGATTTTGTATATTTTGGCATCCAAGAGGTAAAGAAGTTTGAAAAGATGAACGAAGAATGGTTACAAAAAGCCAAAGAGGGTAGATTAGTGGCTGCCAATGCAAGACAACATCTTCAAAAGGTGAAAGAAAAGATCAATCTCATCAACATAACAAGACAAAAAAGGATAGATAACATTAGAAGACTCTTATTTCAAAGAGAGGATGAATCTGAAAATGCACTTTGTTCTAATGATGATGATGAGGTTTATATGTTTGGTCAATTGAAGGACTTGATAAAGATTCCCAACATGAGAAAACAAGAATAGATTGAGGTTTCTTCATGTGAGGCGGAAGTGGTTCATAGCTTGGAGACTCAGTTGACAGTGAAGGAGGATGAGATTATTGCAGCATTATCTCATCATGACAGGATGCACAAACAGATTGAGGATCATCTTTGGGTGGTTCAGTTAAAGAGAAGACAAAAGGGGATTGGAGTAGAGTCTTCTCATGATGACTTGCAGGGACAGTAGTCAGTTATCCATCGTGCTATTATGTATCCGACAAGGTTTGCTACTTCTATGTCACATAGATTTCACACGGATACATGGTTACAAGACGATTATGGGGGCAGTAGGTATGATGGCTTGGTTAGTCAGCACATCCATAGGAATTGGGCAGAGGATAGAGGTGGTGCTTTCATGCTTGCTAGGCAGTTGTATGGTGCACTCATGAGGGAAGAGGCACATATATCCACTTCCGTTGATGCTGAGAGGGATCAACCCTCCACAGTCGCATTGATTAGTGCAACTGGCTTTATGAGTTGGTGTCAGGAGCACTCTTCTTCTAGCTTTGGTAGTTGGAGTATTGTGGGGACACCAACATTTGCAGATGAGTTAGGAGATACTCATGTTTTCTGGCAGTTGTTTGGGTCCATAACCCACAAATCTCAGTATCAGGGAGCAACCTCTTGGCATATTAGTGATCCAGTTGCAGACAGTATGGTGCAGCAGGTGCCAACAGTTGTCATTGGTAGTGGATTGTTGATTCTGTTTTGGGATCCTAGTGGTGACGTGTTTGATTCGTCACTCTATTTTGGTCCTGATGAGGTGTTCCACCACTCTTGGTGCGATGTCAGTGGTTTATGTAGAATGTTATAGTGGAAGTCAACAAGTGCGCTTTGTGACGTACTTCCAGTTTGGCATTGGGACCCAGGGATTGACATCAGCAGTGATATGTTTATTTCAGCTGCAGAATTGCACAGTTTGCTGAGTTTTGGCAGATTCTATGGCTGCAACTGTTTTCAGCAAGATTCTGATGCAGTTCCTTACAGATTCATTTGGGATCCGGGCATTAGTTGTGGGATACTCTCCAATATGTTGAGGAATCCTTTGTGTGCATCAGGTTCCAATCAGGGTTCACTGTTGAGTTTTGCAGTGTGTATATGACGGTGATTACTTGCAGTTGCACGTTTGATCTTTATGTACATGATTTGTTTCAGATGCATAACTCAATTGCACATATGCTAGATAGTGTGTATGACAGCTTAGCTTGCGGAGTTATGGGAAGCAAACATTGTCGGTATTCAGAGTTGCTTCCACTTAATGCTTATGCTCCTGCGACCCCTGGTGTTGGGGTTGATTTGATTCGACAGGATCTATCAGTTGTACTTGTGATGGTGTTACAAGAGTTGATTGGTGACATGAGGGACGTTACACAACACTTTCCTTGGGATCTGGGTGGAGTGGTGTTAACTTTGTTGTTGAGATTGCTTGGGGACAAGCAATTTCAGGGAGGGCGGACTGTAATGTCCCCTTTTTAGCGTGATCCTGTTTTATGATGGTTTAGCCTATCACTGGCCCTTGTAGGCTTACTCAGATGGTTAGAGGGTCTTTTGTGCCAGAAACTTAGTTAGTGGATGGTTTATTTCTTCTCCAAAGTTCAGTAAGTTTCAGGCTTGGCCTTTGCAAGGGTTTTAGGGCTCTTTCTCTCATACTATTTATAGTAATTCATTCAGTCAGGGTTACTATTTATAGCAGGGCCCCTGAATGGGATATTTCAGTAGTGTCGATTATGGGATTCAGTTGGCTTGGAGAAATAAGGTGTTTGGCCTAAGTTATGATGTTTAATTATTATTAAAGGTCACTTTAATAATAATTAATATTATATTTTAACGTTATATTTGCACTTTATGACTGAGGGGTCATGTGGCATAAAAAGGGGGCCATTTCAATTTATTATTTATAAAGTCATATTTTAATATTATTAAAAGTGCAAATAAAATATTATAAGGAAGCTTCTAGATGGGCCGACTTCACGAGGAGAAAAAAAAGTATATTAAGAGGGTCACCCAAGCTTCATATGATCCAAGAATTGATATTTGATTTTGAGATTGTTGGTGATGAGACTAGCTAGGGTTTCTACCATTACTTCAACCATTGGGAACGAAGACTCTCAATTGGTAATGCGATTTTGAGGTTATGGAATATCATCCGAATTATTGCTTCATTGTGGGCTTCATCTAGGAGTCCAATCTGTGCTTAAATTGGAGAATACATTAAGTTTTACAAGGGGTCCAAAGGTTAATCATTTGCAGATTTGAAAATTGTTGATGACATGAATAGTGGCGTGAATAGTGTCACGCTACAGTGATTGCTACAGTGCACGTGAACAACGATCGCTATAGTGAATGCTACAATGCACATGAACAGTGCATGTTATTGCTGCTAAGCAATCTTCAACACAGCCACGTGGAAGTTAAGGAAATTGATCATCATTCTCAGGCCATATTGTTGTCATAGCTGGGTGTGTAAAGTCTAGGGTAGAAACGCCTTTCTTTGGCATCTTCACTTCATTACTAAGGGACGGCTAGACTTTATAAAGGCTTCTTTGGAGTTTTTATGTTGGAGACAACATTCCTTGCAGCAGTTAGAATAATACAAGGGTGTACAATCCGCTGTCAAGATTTCCAGGTTCATTTCCATTCTAGTTTGCATATAGCTAACTCAGTTAAATCAATGCTGAAACAGCCTTGTAATTGTTTCATTGAATAATCTTGCATTGTAATCAATCTTGCCTTGGTATGCTGAGTCTTGGCAATCCAATTGTAATCAGGTTTACTGAGTTTAGTATGCAAGACAAATGTTTGTCTTAATACATCATTGTTGCAACAGCTTATGGGTATTAGTTCTAGTCAGAATAAATTTGCATGCCAACCATTTGTGATAATGCCTATACATTGCTAGTCAATATAATCAGTCGGAAGGCTGCAATAAAGGAGTTTGAAGTTGCATTGAATTGTTTGCACAATACCTTCTTGCTGTAGGTGTTTATTTGCTTTGGTAGGTTGCTTGCCAAGTGTTTGCATTAATGCCCTTGGCTGTAGTTGCACATCAGCTATAGAGTTGCATTATATATATGTAACTTGCATTACATCCTCATTTCATTTCAGTCCTTTGCATATGTTCTTTGGAGCCTATTGAATGCATATTACCATCTTCTTTTAAAATACCAAAAGAATCATCAATCAACAAGTTCAGACTTCGCAAGACAAGTGTTTGACGGAATTCTTAAGAGCTCGAAACTAAAAATTAAAGGCCAATTCAGCAAGGGTCTTTACACGTAACCACCTATCCACAAATTGCGGTCGTTCTGTCACTATACAAAAAAGAATGGAAAGTGATTGGTTGCAAATGTCTCTTCTTGTGGCAGTTTGTTTTAGCTTCTTGGCAGTCTCCAAGGTTGAGAGGGCCTATATAGAGGCCTTAGCAGGGCAAAGAACAAAGAAGAGGCAATGAGAAAGAAGGAAATTGGATTCACATCATGATTAGCAAGTTTGGGTCTTGGTTCTACTTATTCTCATTGTTGTTAGTTGTAGATGATTGTTTCTGGGGTGTGAAAGTATAGAGAAGTGTCTTGTAAGTGCAGAGCACATTGGTATATGAGTTTTGGATAGGATGGTAGTGAAAGTTTTGTCCATAGAGGCTGACATTGGCAATACCTTTTATACTCTTACATTACATAGTGGAAGGGGAGTGCAATTTTCCTCACCCGCTGGAGTTTTTCCCACATTGGGTTTCTCTAGGATAATTTTTGTGTTCATTATGTGCTTTGCTCATTCCTTTGCTTAATGTTCATGTTAAGTAGGTTGTGCATTTCCTTTCTAGCACTTGTTTATCTATGTTTTGGCATGTTTATTAGGACATAATAGTCATATAATCAATTGTTAGTAAGCTAACTATTTAGTAACCATGTTGGTGAAGCTTAGTGTGGAATATCCACGTAGCTTATGGATCAGATTGGTATTAGAGTTGGTTAGTGGTCCATATTGTGTGGTTTGTTTGGTTATCATTTTGCAAATATATGCCCATTACAAGAGGAGCAATTGCTAGTGGAAAAAATGATTTGGTCTTTTGATGACAAGAGATATTCACAATGTGGAAGAGAGATTTGAGAAGTATGGTTTCCAAAGATGAGAGGATAGCTGAAGATGATGAAGGAAGATTCCTGAAATTGGAAGAGGATGTTGCAAGCATGTCTCAAACCATGAATGAGCTTTGAAAAATTATGAAGGTGGTCATGGCAACGCTGGGAGTTTCCTAGGATACTTTTGAAGCAAGTGAGGAGCTTAATGCTTCCAACCATGAGAAAGAGCAACATCATTTCAACTGAGCTCCACCTTCATTCAAAGTGGAGGCGAAGATTGGCAATCAGCCCTATGAAGGTGAGGTAAATGCGGATAAACTTGAACATTTCTTAGCCCAATTGGACGTTTACTTTAATTTGCATTGAATTAGTGAAGAGCAACAAATTTCTTTTGCAAGGTTGAAGCTAGCTAGTCATTCTCTAATTTTGGTTGGGAGTTATCTTAATTATTTGGTTGTTAATAAGCTACCACCAATTAGTAAGTGGAATGAATTTAAGACTTTAATTAAGAGGCACTTTTATTCTATCATGATCCAAATTTGGATCCTAGTGTACGAGTCCTGTATGCTAGATATTTTCACTATGCCCAATTGTATGCAAGCCTTGTTTGTAAGACACTTATGTAAGACTCTTTGTACTCACAACAATAGTTTGGAGATGTGTAGCAGAAACAGTGTGGGGGTGATCCGGACACTCTCATATTGATCAGACAAAATGATTCAAGCTCTCAAAACAAAGAGGATTTCGCCATATGACAAAATCGTCCTTTTGTGCAGGATGGTGGTTACGAAACCGCTTTGACAGTGACGTAACCACCCTATCACAGAGTGACAGAGCTGTCACTGCCGGTGTTTGTAGGCAGCAGTTGTGTAACCGCTCGACAATGATGTAACTGCCCTATCACAGAGTGACGAAATCATCGCTAGTGTTTGCAGATGGCAGTTGTGTAACCTCCTCGATAGTTTTGTACTGCCTAACTGCAAACTACAACGGTTTCGTCACCATACGAAAACGAATAGAAAGTGAACGGTTGCAAATGTTTCTTCTCGTGGCAGTTCGTTTCAGCTTCTTGGTGGGCTCCAGGGTTGAGAGGGCCTATAAAGGGGCCTTACTAGAGCAGAGAACAAAGAAGAGGTAGTGAGAGAGAGAAATTGGATTCAAATCGTGATTAGCAAGTTTGGATCTTAGTTCTGTTTATTCTCGTTGTTAGCTATATATGATTGTTTTATGTGTGTGGAAGTACATCAAAGTGTCTTATAAGTACAAAGCACATTGGTATATGAGTTTTGGATAGGATGGTAGTGAAATTTCTGTCCATATAGGCTGAAGTTGGAAGTACCTTGTATACTCTTGCGTTACATAGTGGAAGGGGAGTGCAATTTGCCTAACCCAGTGAAGTTTTTCCCACATTGGGTTTCTCTAGGATAACTTGTCTGTTCATTATGTGCTTTGCTCATTCCTTTGCTTAACGTTCATGTTAAGTAGGTTGTACATATCTTTCCAACACTTGTTCATTTCTGTTTTGGCATGTTTATTAAGACATAACAATCATAGAATCAATTGTTAGTAAGCTAACTATTTAGTATCCGTGTTGGGGAAGCTTAGTGTGGAATATCCACCTAGCTTACGGATCAGATTGGTATCAAAGTTGGTTAGTGTTCCATAGTGTGTGATTTGTTTGGTTATCATTTTGTAAATATATGCCCATTACAAGAGGAACAATTGCTAGTGGAAAAGGTGATTTGGTCTCTTTACAACAAGAGTTATCCACAATATTTTGGAAGAGAGTGCTGAGAAGTATGGTTTTTGAAGATGAGAGGATAGTTGAAGATGGTGAAGGAAGATTTTACAAATTGGAAGAGGATGTTGCAAGCATATCTCAATTCATGAATAAGCTTGGAAAAATTATGAAGGTGGTCATGGAAAAGCTGGGAGTTTCCATGGATACTTCCGAAGCAAGTGAGGAGTTTAACGCCTCCAACTATGAGAAAGAGAAGCCTCAATTCAACTAAGTTCCACCTCCATTCAAAATAGAGGCGAAGATTGGCATTGAGCTCTATGAAGGTGAGGTAAATGCGGATAAACTTGATCATTGGTTAGCCCAATTGGAAGTTTACTTTAATTTGCATCGAATTAGTGAAGAGCAACAAATTTCTTTTGCAAGGTTGAAGCTAGCTAGTCATGCTTTAACTTGGTTTGAGAGTTATCTTAATTATTTGGTTGTTAAGAAGCTACCACCAATTAGTAATTGGGATGAATTTAAGACTTAAGAGACAATTTTATCCTATTTGTTATGAAGCGGAAAGGTCTACTGAATGGCAATATTTGAGGCAACAAGAAGGTCAAAGTGTGCATGTCTATACAAGTGAGTTTTGAAAAAAGATGGTCCAAATGGGAAAAGATACATTTGATTGTGATATGCTCACAAAATATGTTGGAGGGCTGCATAGTCACTTAAGGAGGCCCGTTTTACTTGCCAAGCCGAAGGACATAGACAAGGCTTGTTCTCAAGCGCACTATCTTGAGATGGATGAGAGTAAGGGTCCATCCTTCTCTTCAAAGTCTTCTGAAGTTCCAAAGAAGAAAGGTGGGGTCAATGCTACTTCTTCGGTTGCCAAGAAGGATACTCAACACCATTGTGGCCATTGTGATATTGATAGCCACTCCGTCTGAGGATAAGTGTTGGAAGTTACATTCAAAATTGCATTCGTTTAGAAATAACAAGAAGAAGAAAACACTTCAAGGAGGAGATTCATTGTAACACAGTTGTGGATGATAATTTGTGTTGTACCTCCATGCATAAAAAGCTATGTTTGGATAGTCATCATGTTCAAGACCTTCTAAAATCTTCCATATCAAAGTTCAAATTAAGATGGCAACGGTTGATGCTCTTTTTTATTCTTGCTCTCAATCAAATTTAATTAACAAAGATTTGGTAGAAACACTTGGGTTGGAAGTATATGATCATCCTAATCTTTATGCACTAGGATGGATGAAACAAGAAGTAGAGATGAGCGTTTCCAAACAATGTAGAGTCAAGTTTGCAATAAATGAACATTTCATTGATGAAGTAGTTGGAGATGTTGCACTTGTGTACATTTGTGGAATGGTTTTTGGCAGCCCCTATATGTATGTTAGAGATGCTATTTTGAGGGGGAGGTCTAATTAGTACCATTTGGTTAAGGATAGGAAAAGATACACCATACACTTCTATGAAGGCAAATTTAAGCTCTCTTTAGTAAGTTTCACTCAAGGTAACCAGTTGCTTAATGCTAGCGAGAAGTTTTCTTTCCTCATTTTGAAAGATAAACAAGAATGTAAGGGTACTCATAGCAGGTCTACTAACAAAGAGCATGAGGTGCAGTTATTACCAGAATGTCTACATCAAATATGGGTCTTCCTTGGCAAGGAAGTGAGCCACACAAGGGGCATGAAAAGGTGGACTCAGCAGTTCACAAGGCTGATAATTTATTTCAGCATATACATCTCCAATTTAAAGAGAGGGTCAAGAAGTGAAGAAAGAATTTCCTCACCACAAAAGTTCTTAAGCTTTTTAGGGACTTAAAAGCCTCCAATTGGGGAGGCATGATCCAAATTTGGATCCTAGTGTAGTAGTCTTGTGTGCTAGATATTTCCATTATGCTCAATTGTATGCAAGTCTTGTTTGTAAGACACTTATGTAAGATACTTTGTACTCAAAGCAAGAGTTTAGAGATGCTCAGTAGCAAAAACAATGTGGAGTTGATTCAGACACTCATATTGATCAGACAGAAGGTTTCAGGCTTTCACAACAGAGGATTTCGCCAGATAACGGAACTGCCCTTTTGTGCATGATGGCAGTTATGAAATCGCCTCGGTGGTGACGCAAACATCACAAAATGACTTAACTGTCACCGTCGGTGTTTGCAAGGGGCGGTTGTGTAACTTCCCCAGCGGTTTCATAACCCCCTGTTTGCAAACCACAGTGAATCCGTCACCATACGAAAACAAGTGGAAAGTGAATGATTGCAAGCTTTTCTTCTTCTTGTGGCAGTTTGTTTCAGCTTCTTAGTGAGCTCCAAGGTTGAGAGGGACTATATAGAGGCCTTAGTAGGGCACTTGATAGAGAACAGAGAAGAAGAGACATCAAGAGAAGGAAATTGGATTCACATTGTGATTAGCGAGTTTGGGTCTTGGTTTTCTTTATTCTCATTGTTAGTTGTATATGATTGTTTTAGTTGTGTGGAAGTACAAAGAAGTGTCTTGTAAATGTAGAGCACATTGGTATATGAGTTTTGGATAGGATGGTAGTGAAATATGAATTTTGGATAGGATGGTAGTGAAAGTTCTGTCCATATAGGCTGAAGTTGGCAGTACTTTGTATACTCTTGCATTACATAGTGAAAGGGGAGTGCAATTTGCCTCACCCACTGGAATTTTTTCCACATTGGGTTTCTCTAGGATAACTTGTGTGTTCATTATGTTGAAAATATTGTCATTAATGTCAAAGGTGTAACATTATTGGTGACAAAGACCCCATAGCATTTAATGTCTTAAGGTGTTTTTAATATTCATATTTTGGTTAAAGTGTGTTAATATTTATTAAATATTAACGAATATATTTTTGGTTGCATAAAGTTAAAAGAGAGCCCATGAAAAAGTGAAAGAGTCACGAGGTAAAGACAAAAGAGAGAAAAGACAAATTTTTCCATGAAGAGTCACCTTGAGGAATTCAAAGAGTCACCAAATAAGGACAAAAAGGGAAAGGACGTAGTTTGCTCATGAAGGGTCACCATGTGACTTTTAAAATGAAAGGATTCGAAGGGTTATGCAAGTTTGGCGCCATTTTCCATGTGGATTGAAGGGTCACAAAGGGTGCATACCAAAAGTCATTTGGAAAGCTATAAAAGGAGGCTTGTGAAGCCATTTGAAATATGCAAGAGAGTGCATGGTTTGTAATTGTTTTATATAAGAAAAGAAGAGAAAATAGAAAGAGATATTGTAGAGTTCTATCATTAGTTGAGAAAGCAACATTGAGAGATAGTTGTGTTTTACATAAGAGGGGTTGGTGCTCCTGTGGATTGGTGCTCACAAATAGTTGTGTTGGTGCTCCTGTAAGTTGGTGCTTGCGAACTTTGTAATTTGAGTTGGTGTTCATTCATATACTTGAGGTTGTTTTCCGTGGTTTTTTTCACATTGAGTTTTCATGTAAAAATCTGGTGTCTCTCTCTTGTGTGGTGCATGTTATTGTTTCAGTTTTATTGCATATCTTGAATGTATGGTTAGTGGAGTTTGATTAAGTAAGTTTTATAAGATGTATGATATATTGATTCACCCCCCCTCTCAGTATATTCCATGCTTAACAATTGGTGTCAGAGCAAGTTCTTTTGAAAAGATTTTAACAGTTTGAAGGTAGATTGGGGAAAACACGATGGCTGGATAACATGAAGGTTTTTCTACAAATAAGGCACCTTTGTTTGATGGAACAAATTATACCTTTTGGAGCATAAGGATGAGGACCTACTTGATGGCCCTTGGATTCGACATTTGACAAGCAATGATGGAGGAATACGAAAAGCCACAGACACTTGTAACTACTGCAGAAAAGAAGGCAAGTGAAAATAATGTTAAAGCTTTAAATGCTATTTTATGTGGTTTATGTAAATCAAAATTTGTTAAAGATATGCAATGCAAATTTCCTCATGAGACTTGGGTAAAGCTTGAGAATATTTACAAAGGTGATGGAAAGGTTCAGCAAGCTAAGCTCCAGACTTTTAGAAGACAATTTGAAAGTTTGAAGATGGAAGAGGAAGAAAATATAGCAAGTTATCTTTTGTGAGTTGATCAAATAGTTAATCAAATTCAAGGTCTTGGAAAAAAGTTAGAAGAGTCAACGGTGGTACAAAAAAAATTGAGATCTCTACCATTGAAATATGATGCAAAGGTTTTTGCAATTGAGGAGATGAAGGATCTAGCCAAGCTAAAGATGGATGAACTACATGGTATTCTTACGGCATATGAAATGCGGATCGAACAAGAGAAACCCTTAAAGAGGGAAGCTGCTTTCAAAACATCGAAAAAAGACAAGGCCAAGATTCAAGAATCAAGTGATAGCTTTAGCAATGAGGAAGATGACAACGGAGCTCTATTCATCTGCAAGCCTAAAAAGGGCACAAGTAAATATCAAAGAAAGTTACCATTTAAATGTTTTAAAAGTGGTAAGATTGGACATTTTGTAGCTAAGTGCCAGATAAGAATAATGGTGATAATGAAGAAGGAAAACCTACATACAAGAATTTCAAAGGCAAATTCAAGAGGGATTCGAAAAGAAGAGTTTATATTCTAAAGTGTTGACGCTGTGGATTGCACCCTTGAGAGAAGGTTGGGCTTCTCTCTTCCACGCGGCGCAATGGAAACTCCTCTCTTGCCTGTGGGTCTGGCAAAACTGAGGGGAGTCTCTAGATAAGGGCTAGCTCCCTTTGATGCATCTCTGATTTATTCCAGTATATTTGCTTATATATATATATATATATATATATATATATATATAATGGGGGGGTTGAAAAGAGAGAAAGATACTGAAGCAGAACCTAAACTAAGAGGGTGATGCACCAAAAAAGTTCAATCTACTTAGCTTGAGCATACACTTTCCACCAAGAACAAGCTGATGTACACTTCATTTGATATGAGAAATTCTCTTACATCAATGAGCTATGGGTCCTCTGAAGATACAGGGAGGAAGAACTACCAGAGGTGTTCTAAGACACACTATGGCAGCCTGTTCACATGTGCCTATACTCTGTTGTAGACACTTCTGGGTAACCTGCAAAAGAACTCACAATACACTAGACATGCTGGAATCATTCTGTGAAAGCATAAGGGAAAATGACTTAACACAAGACAAAGCCATAGACATGCAAAAGTGCAAGCCCAAATGGAGACAAAATGCTTCTTTTTGATTCAAAGTAAATTTCGGCAGGGCTCCACCTTACAAGCTGAGAGATCTCCTTTCTCAAATGAGAAGTTACAATATATATAGAGAGGAAGTAAAGGCGCCCCTTTGGAAAAGACTTTGGCGCCTTTTTACAAGTTGGCCCATGTGCGTTGAGAGCATTGGGAAGAGGAAGCCGCTAAAAAAAGATGTCGGCTGTTAGTCTTGACTTTGGCATTCAAACATTAATGTGAAAGCATGAGCCGCACCTCTTTTTTTGCAAACAAGACCGCTCCTTCAAGATATTCACGCGATTTGTCTGCTCATCAATGCAAAGTGTGGAAAAACAGGTCGCATCTTCACTGTTCGCGCTCTTTGATGACCACTTGGCAGAGACTGTATCAACCGCTGGAATAACTCCTTGTGCCGACACCTTCTTTTGCTACCTGCGCTGTTTTGTCTATATTCATAATTTTTTCTCTTCCTAGCTTTGTCTTTTCCTGGAATTTGAGCTCTCGGGGCTATCTTATTATCCTTTGTTGGCTCCTTGGGCTCTTTCATCAGCAGGTCACTGAGTTCATTCTTAACTTTTGTCTTTTCTAAGCTTTGTCTTTTTCTGGTTTTGTTTTTTTCCTCTCTTGACTCCTTCCGGCAATCTGAGCCCTCGGGGCTATCTTCTATCAATCTTTGGCTCTTTGGGCTCCCTTCTCGGCGGTCTCTTCCTTTTGGCTTTAAGGCCTTTGAATTCCTTCAGGTTCGCGCTCAAGCATTTAAAGGTCAATGGCTATTTTATTGCCTTGAATTTGACGTCCGGATTCCAACGGTTAGTTCATGATGTCCAATTTTGACGTCTGCGGGCCCGTCACCCCTTTGAATTCTTTCAGCTTTCTTTTCTTCAGCCTTTTTCCCGAAGTGTTCCCTCAGACTTTCTCCCGAAGGATATCTCTCTCTTCTTTTCTTCTGTTTGGGTCTTTGTCATTGAAACCTCCCGAAGGGAAGGTGTCCCTTCGGGGCTTGGGGAAGGTCCTCCTTTCGGCAACCGAGAGTCCCCCACAAGGGCACCTGCTCTTCGGGGTCCTTCGGGCTCCTTTTGGTAGTCACATCCTTCGGACAAAATGCCCGAAGGAATTCCTTCGGACTTTCTTTTCCGAAGGATTTGCCTTACCTTTGTCCGCGGATTTTCTTTCCGAATGGACAGTCTTTTGCTTTGCGGGCTTGATTTCCCTCGGCTTTTTGCGTGGCCATTTCTCCGAATTTCCTCGAACTATTTGTCCGAAGGAATTCCATCGGACAAAATCCCGAAGGAATTCATTCTCCGTCTTTGCTTTTGCCGCCTTCACTTGTCTTCGAAAAAACTGCCCTTCGGAAATTTGCAATGATCCTATCGCCGACCATGTGCCCTCCGCAAGGGCCCCTGTACCCTCCCAAAAGGTACCCTACCCTTCGGGTTTCTTGAAAACGACCTTTCCGAAGGGCCTTGGCTTTAAACCTTGCTTCTTTAGGTGGACTTTTTGGATTCTCCGAAGTATTCCTTCGTCTTAGGTGCTTTGGCCTTGTCCTTTGCCTTGCGGACGAATTCCTTAGCACTTTTTCAGAGGCCTTTTCCCGAAGTAAAAAACCTTTTTGATGAAATATTCCTTTGTAATTTTCCTGTTTGTAGCAAAAGGCCATTACCAAAAGCAATGTATTCTTTCTTCCTTGGCTTATGTGTGCGTGGACTTTCTAAATGGCAAGAGACAATTTGCCCTGTGGAAGAATTGTCAACAAAAGCTTTGTAAAAGCCTTGCATCCTTGAACTGGTCCATCTTTTTGCCAAAAGGCTTGTGCAAACCAAATTCACGACTGATGGCTCAGAACAGCAGGGGAAGGAGACCGATTTTGGCCTACAGGACCAAAATGGTCAACATAAAGATCTTAACTCAATCAAAGACAGTGGAGTTAGTGACTCAGATGAAGAAGAGATTCTATTCATGACCATACATGAAAATGCCTCTGCAAGCAAAAGTACAGATCAAGAAGAACATGATGAAGCTGATGTGAATTTGGAAGAACTCATTTGTGCTTTAAAAGAATTAGAAGCTTTTGATAAGAAGAATCGAAGATTGAAGCTCCATATTGAGAAAAATGAAAAGGAGTCAAAAAAAATAATTGAAGATCTACAAGCACACATTGAAGAAAAGCCAAAAAGATTGAAGATCTAACAACACAATTGCAAAAAATAAGTGAAGAATGTGAAAGGTATGTTGTTGAAATTGCCTTTTTAAAAGAAGATATTGAGAAAACAGATAAAGCAATCAATGATAAAGCAGCTAATGACTCAAAATTTAAGAATAGCACTAACATGTTGAATAAGATATTAGAAAGTCAAAAATCAATATTAGATAAGACAAGTATCGGATTTGAAAAGAAAAAGAGCTATGTTAAAGCCCTTACAAAAGAGGAAATAAAAATGGAAGAAGTTAAGAATGTAGAGGATAGTTCAAACAAAGAACGCTGGAAGAAATAGAGCTACAAAAAACAACCAGGGCAAAGATACACAAATCAGAACAGGTTCTATTCTCATGGTTATTGTTTTTATTGTAATGGTTATGGTCATAAAAAAATAGATTGTTGGAAAAGAGCTAATAATTTCAGAAACAAGGAGAAGGAAACTCATGCAGAGTCAAGCAGAAGCCACAACTCTTTTGCTCCTCTATCAGGTTTTGATGAAGAGGCCATAGTATGTTACAAGTGCAATAATTTTGGACACATAGCCCATCATTGCAGAAACGTGTTCGAGTTAGTCAAGAACCAAAGTTTCAAAGCTCCATTCATCAAGAAAAAAGTTCAGATAGGTTCATGGCAGAAAAAACAACTTGAAAAATCTATGTTAGTCCACACAACGTTGCATGCAAGAAATAAAGAAAAGTCATGGTTCATTTACAATGGATGTTCGAGGCACATGATAGAAGACAAGAACAAGTTCATAACTCTAAAGAAGATCAATGGTGGCACAGTGAAATTCGGAGACAATACCACTGCTAGAATAGCTGAAAAAGGTACATTAAGTTTGGATAATGGTAGAACTAAGACTAAAATTGTTCTGTATGTAGAAGGTCTTAATCATAATCTATTAAGTGTAAGTCAAATGTGCGATCAGGGACACATTAAAGTTTTATGCAGAAGGTCGTGAAATTAAAAAAATATATTCAGATGTGTTGATTGTAGATGCTTAGAGGACAGACAACAATTTATATATGTTATCAGATATCAAAAGCCAAAGATGTTATTTGAGTTAGGTTGAGAAAAGTTGGTTGTGACACAGGAGAATGGGACACATAAATTTTGACAATCTTGTCAACATCAGCAAGAAGCAAGCAGTTAGAAATCTTTCAAAGATTACAAAGCCCTCCAACATGCTTTGTGAACCATGTCAACATGGGAAGCAGGGCAAAAGACGGTTCAAGTCAAAAGAATACTCGACCACTCAGATGTTAGAGCTTGTTCACACTGATCTGTGTGGACCTACAAGAACTCAAAGTACTCAAGATGAGAAATACTTCATGTTGTTTATTGATGATTTGACACGTATGACTTGGGTGATATTTTTGAAGAAAAAATCAAAAGCTTTCAATCACTTCAAAGCATTCAAGGCTTTAGTTGACAATGAAACTGGTTTGAAGATTAAGTGTCTGAGATCAGATCAAGGAGGAGAATTCATGTCAAATAAGTTTAGAGTAATGTGAAAACCATGGGATAAAGAGACATTATTTAGTAGCCAGAACTCCACAATAAAATGGAGTAGTTGAACGAAAAAACAAAACAGTTTAAGAAATGGCGAGGACAATGCTAAATGAATCCAAGATACCAGATAAATATTGGAGAGAGACAGTAGGCACAGCAGTGCATATCCAGCACAGAGCGTTGTTGAGAGTCAATAGTGACAAGACTCTCTATGAGATATGAAAAGACAGACCAACTACTGTTGATTATTTTAGAGTTTTTGGTAGCGAATGCTTCATAAAGAGAATCGATGAAAAATTAGGTAAGTTTGAATCTAGAACAGATGAAGGTATATTTCTTGGATATTCTTGCAAAAGTAAAGCTTATAAATGTTATTACAAAAGAACCAAGAAGATAGTTGAAAGTACAAGTGTCAGGATAGATTAGGATATAGCACAAAGAGAGTGATCTAGTAGACACGCCTGAAATCATTGAAGAAGAAGATTTTGAAGAATCAGATGAAGATGAGGAGCAAAAAGACACCAAAACTCCATTTAAATATGTCTAGAGAAATCATAATGAAAGTGACATCATCGAGAACATAAATGAAGGAGTTCGCACCAAAAAAATGACGATAAGTGAATCTGAGCAATTTAATTTTTCTTTGTTATCCAAAATTCAGCCTAGAACTTTTTCAGAAGCTAAACATGATGAGCATTGGGTTAAAGTAATGGATGAAGAATTAAATTAGATAGAAAAGAATGATACTTGGGAATTAGTGCCTAGATCAAAAGATCAAAATTTGATAGGAACAAAATGGGTATACAGAAATAAGTTGAATGAATATGGTGAAGTTACTAGGAATAAATCAAGGTTAATATGTAAAGGATATGCTCAGATTGAGGGTATAGATTTTGAAGAAATTTTTGCACCAGTGACAAGGCTAGAGGCTATTAAAATGTTTTTTGCATATGCAGTGTTTAAGAATTTCAAAGTGTTTTAGATGGATATCAAGTTTGCTTCCCTGAACTGGAATCTAGAAGAGGAGGTCTATATTGAGCATCCTGAGGGATTTCTTCTCTCAAATGATAGTAGCCATGTATGCAGATTGAAGAAAGCATTGTATGGATTGAAACAAGCTCCCAGAGCTTGGTATGCAAGGCTTGATAAGTACTTACAGGATCAAGGTTTCAAGAGAGGTTTTGCTGACAGTAATCTATACATCAAATTAGAAGGTGAGCATCAATTGATTGTTGTGGTATATGTTGATAACATAATATTTGGAGGAAACATTGAAAAGATGACAAAAGAATTTTCTGAGAATATGCAAAAAGAATTTGAGATGTCTATGCTTGGAGAATTGTCATTTTTCTTAGGGTTTCAAATATTTCAGTCAGATAAAAAAAAATTATATCTCAAAATAAATATGCCAAAAAAATGTTGAAAAAATTTGGTTTTGAGGATTGTGCACCAGTTGGCACACCAATGGGTACAGGGAACAAAGTGAGTAAAGATGAAGATTCACCTGTTGCAGATCAATTTTTGTATAGATCTATGATTGGTGGTCTTTTATATTTGACAACATCGAGGCCAGACATCATGCATGTAGTAGGCATGGTTGCGAGATATCAGGGAACCTCGAAAGAGAGTCATGTTCAGTTGGTGAAAAGAATATTCAGATGTGTCAAGGAGACATTGGATTACAGATTGTGGTATCCCACAGATAGAGATTTCACTTTGATTGCTTATACAGATTCAAATTGGGCAGGTTGTTTGGATGACAGAAAGAGTATAAGTGGAGCTTTTTTCCTCAGTGATAGCTTAATATCATGGCTAAGCAAGAAGCAAAACTCAGTATCACTTTCTACAGCTGAAACATAATATATTGCAGTAGTGTTGTGTTATACTCGAGTGCTTTGGATGAAGCAAACTTTAGAAGACATCAAGATAAAATATGATGAACCTATCTCTATTTTTTGTGATAACACAAGTGCTATTAATATTTTTAAGAATCCAGTGATGCATTCAAGAACAAAACATATTCCTATCAAATATCACTTTTTGAGAGATGCAGATCAACAGGTTAAGTTGGAATATATCAGTATTACAGAACAAATCGCAGATATTTTCACAAAGACACTATCAAAGGACACATTTGAGTATCTGCAAGAGAAATTGGAAGTAATTTCTTTTACTTCTTGCCATTGAAGATTAGCATCAATTGAGAGGGAGCTAAGTGTTAGCTCCAGGATAGACCCTTTGCCATTGATGTCAAAGGGGGAGAAGTACAAGGAATAGGTATAGGATGCTACAGTGAGGGGGAGTTACTGTATGCTTTTATTGGAAGTATAGGTAGGTTGGTAGTACAAGTTTCAAGATGTGGCAGTTTTAGTTTGAGGTTGCCATCAATGACAAAGGGGAGATTGTTGAAAATATTGTCATTGATGTCAAAGGTCTAACATTATTGGTGACAAAGGCCCCATAGCATTTAATGTCTTAAGGTGTTTTTAATGTTCATATTTTGGCTAAATTGTGTTAATATTTATTAAATATTAGCGAATATATTTTTGGTTGCATAAAGTCAAAAGAGGGCAATGAAGAAGTCAAAGCGTCACGAGATAAAGACAAAAGAGGCAAAGGACGAATTTTCCCTTGAAGAGTCACATTGAGGAATTCGAAGAGTCACCAATTAAAGACAAAAGGGGAAAGGACAAAGTTTGCTCATGAAGGGTCACCATGTGACTTTTCAAATGAAAGGATTCGGAGGGTCATGCAAGTTTGGCGCCATTTTCCATGTGGATTGAAGGGTCACAAAGGGTGAATACTAAAGGTCATTTGGAAAACTATAAAAGGAGGCTTGTAAAGCCATTTGAAATATGCAAGAGAGTGCATGGTTTGTAATTTTTTTATATAAGAAAAGAGGAGAGAGTAGAAAGAGATATTGTAGAGTTCTATCACTAGTTGAGAAAGCAACATTGAGAGATAGTTTTGTTTTACATAAAAGGGTTGGTGCTTGCGAACTTTGTAATTTGAGTTGGTGCTCATTCATATACTTGAGATTGTTCTCCGTGGTTTTTCCCACATTGAGTTTCCACGTAAAAATCTGGTGTCTCTCTCTTTCTCTTGTGTGGTGCATGTTATTGTTTCAGTTTTATTGCATATCTTGAATGTATGGTTAAGTGGAGTTTGATTAAGTAAAAGTTTTATAAGATATATGATATACTGGTTCACTCCCCCCTCTCAGTATATCCCGTGCTTAACACATTATGTGCTTTGCTTATTCCTTTGCTTAATGTTCATGTTAAGTAGGTTGTACATTTCCTTTCCAGCACTTGTTCGTCACTGTTTTGGCATGTTTATTAGAAGATAAGAGTCATATAATCAATTGTTATTAAGCTAACTGTTTAGTATCCATGTTGGTGAAGCTTAGTGTGGAATATCCACCTAGCTTATGGATCAGAATGCCAAGGACTAATTATAGATATTAGTTTTCATTGCAATACCAAGTTCATGGAGGCATTCATTAAACTAAGTTAAAAGATCAGTATCTTGTTTTTAAGCCTTTATTAGCAATCATACTGATGTTTTATCTGTCTTTGAGTGGCCATTTGATATGATTATTTTATGATGCCTATCTAATATCAAATTAACCTTGTGTCAAAAAAATTTAAAATATTTCCTATTTTTTTCCTTGGAGTTCTATTAGAAACAACAGAATCTTGAATTGTCATTGTTATATGCAATCACTTTGAGCAAAGTCATTTTTGTTTATCCCATTGGCTACATTCACTTGGATACAGTTTTACACTGTCAATAATCATCTTAACATTTGCTTTCACGTATAGGAGTACATTTCCACGGAGCCTTTTTTGTGCCAAATCAATTATCATTTACTCAAGTTGGGTCCAGTTTGACACCTGCAGCAAATGATTCTCCAAAAGTTAACATTTCATGGCAGTTGTTTCTACAACGAACTTGGGAAAATATAATCAATAGAGGCAAAGGTAATACTGGTTTTGGAGGTATTCTTCTTACTTGCATTATTGGTTTGCAATAACAATATTGGAGTGATTTGGAAGGAAATTCAAATCAGTTAAAATTTCAGAGTTTGAAAACTGATTCGATTTTTTCAGCCGAGGCAAATTTTGATTTCATTTTGTTATTTGAAGCAATTTGCATCTTCCATGGATACATGCATGGTTTCTGCCATACAGGATGGCTAAGCTTTACTGTTATGTTGCTACAACATCAATTGAAATTTCATTTCTGAAGCCTACAGTGCTTAATGCCTTTGAATTGTTGCATGTTTTCTATGCTCGCCAATCAAACCAGAAAGCAACAATAACATGGAGTTAGAGCTTCTACAAATGCCACCCGCTTTTGATTTCATCCTTGGTGACTCTTCACAAGAAAGCTATCCCAATAATAAGGATAAAATGTTCAGTGCTGTTATGCCTTCACTTCCACTGACAATCAAGTGGCTCAGAGAATGCGTTCAGCAAACCCATTCTGTGCGCTTACAGGTAAATCAATCCGTATTAAAAGCTGATCTCTCCATGACAATTATTAGTTTTAGTTGAAGATGTGTCCTTTTACTAAGAAGCTCAAATGTGCATGCACTACATTTTCAGTGTTTTTCCAGCATCACAGTCAGTAGTAGGCTGAATTCATATTTGTACATTATGCGCTTTAAAGGCACCTTTGCAAATTCTCTGTGGCCAACTCTTATTTGTCTAGGAGCTTCATGACAGATACTGTTTTTCTATTTCTAAATGACATGCGCCCATTTCCCTTTCAACAACTACGAAAAAAGACTTTTTTTTTTTCTGGTTTTTATGTTGATAATATTGTATAAAAGAGGATAATATTGCTTTTGAGTGACAAATCACACGGTGAGTTAAATTGAGAGAATCTTTTGGGATCAGCTGCTTAGAAATAATTTGTTCTGATTTTTTGGGTCTCTCTACAGGACCCATAGTCAGGGAAAGGAATGGATTATTATGGGACAATTTAATATTTAGAACTAGCCTTTTCAAGGCATTTCATTGTTTTGTGATTTCGCTTCCTTTCATGTTTTTTGTTATATTGCAGGTTCTTGTGACCGGATCTTTGCATCTTATCGGAGATGTCATCAGAATGCTGAAGAAGTGATTACTTGGAAACGAAACGTGTTATGGAAGGCAAGCTTTTGATTGTCAAAAGCATTGTACAGTACCTCATAATTGTTTGCGGGGTATTGGAGGGCCATAGATGGGTTGTAACAGTATGAGATGCAATTCTTTATTCACATATTGTATTATTGAATGCTGTTTAATTCTTCGTAAGGCATCTGGATAAAAATTAAAAAGCAGAACAATTTATGCTTTATTATGATTCTTCATCCATTACAGTCTTACTCACACAGCAGATTTTTGAATGTGTATAATGCTAGAAATGCCTTCCTATTATATAATTTTTTTGGTTGGTTGGAAGGATAACTATGCTGATACTTTAAGCATCCTGTTGGGATCAGGGGCACAAATATCAACCTTCTTCGACTTAGTGCCAAGGACCGACAGACATCTCTAGAGATTTGTACCTTCACAAATGGAATGATAAATACACACATTTTTATTGATATATGTTGTTTGATGCTTCATAAGACATCTGAATAAAAATTAAAAAGTCTTAGTTACCCAACAGGGTTTAGAATGTGTGTATGATGATGGAAATGCCTTCCCATTATAGAGTTGAAATGCCTTTCCATTATATAGTGTTTTGTTTTTTTGTTTTGTTTTTTGTTGGAAGGATAAATACCCTGATACTTTTAGCATTCCTTGGGGCATGCACAGGGGTCTTCATTTCACCAAATTCATGTGGGACTCGAACCTAGCTTAATTCCTTTTTGGTATCGAAGGGAATTTGTACCATTGTGATTGATGTGAAAAACACATTTTACCATAATCTGCACTAATTAGTCTTAAATTTTCAATCTATTATATAGTTTTTAATAAATAAAACCTAAACATCACACTTACCAAGATATAATTCTTGATAAATAGAATTTTATAAATTTAGAAGAGGTGTACTCAACTCTCTTTATAAAAAAGTATATTATTTTGACTCAAAATTATTTAAAAATCTATCTACAACTAATCGCAACAATGGAGCTGGTGATGGGTTTGGTTACATATTTCTTCATACTAGTGGGTGGACGGTTCAGCAGCAAGGAAAATTTTCTCAGCTGGCACTTTGCAATCTCTCTGTTTAGATTGGAAGAGCAAGAAGTCATCAAAGATAAAGCAATCAATAATGACAGGTGGGAGATGGTACCTGACATGGCAGATCCCCCTGGTGGTGGTGGCTCGCATGTTAAACCATATGACCCTTTGCCGCCACCGTTTGCTTTGATTTCTGCGCTTGCATGTCTTGCACTTTGTCTTTTGGGTGCCCAATGATCATTATATTATGTTGCTTTTGATATATATATTTTTTTATTGAAAATTTTATATATTTAATGAGCTTTTATTTAATTTCAATTATTTAAAGTATTATAAAGTCATTTCTCAATCAGTAAGGTCGATTATTTTTTGGAGTGTGATACCATTTTACTCACTTTTTTATTAGATTAGCAATATATTATTTTATATAATTAATAGAATAGACTTTTCAATAAAAAAAATAATATATATATATATCTACATTGTTTTGAAAGTAGATTTATAAAATTAAAAAAAACTAAAAAAAATAACATACAAAAATAGTTGATTCTTCTACTCGTGGTTAGCCAAAAACCTCATAATACCTCATAAAATTGTGATACTTTACTTTCTTTGTGAAGGAGCGATCAAGAAATAATTTTTCTACCCATAAAATTGGGCATGGAAAGTTTGGAGAAAATAATAATGAGGAGATTAAGGTATTTTTAGGACTAAGGTACAACATATAATTTAACATAGAAAAAGAAGTCAATACTAACAAAAAGGAAATGCATAGATTACGATCATATTTACAAAGAAAACTTCAAGGAAGTATTTCAGTTAAACCATATAAGCTATGATTGACCTAAAAGGGTAAAAAGCTTTGGTAAATTTCAATTATACATCTATAATTAAGTTTATAATCACTTCTTTTTGTCTTAGGTTTTTCCTCTTTTGTTATCAAATGTAACTATTTTTTAAATTACGAGCTTTGATGGTTGAGGAAATTTTTGAGTCTCTTGCTTGTATTCAAGAGTATTATTAATACATCTTCATTTTTTGATAAAGATGTGAATTTGATGGTGATATTCATGATCCCTTTGCCATATATTCATAACATTTAAGAGCTAATTTGTATTAATAAAGTGGTCTAATAAGCTATTGTTAATTATGGTATGCATTTAGGTTGTGTGCATATTTATATTTTATATGTATTTGGGTTAGTGCTTTTATGAGTCGGCCTACCTTCATATACCATGTTGAAAGGGACCTAAATAAAGGCTTGATCTCCTTCTTTATCATCTATGCAAATAATTAATTCATATATATAATGATTATTCTTCTTTTGGTGTCTTTCAAAGCCTCCATGTAGCTATGTTGATTTATATGCTTGTGGAGTTTACTATTTATTCCATTGCGAACACGTATTATTAATCTCACATGCTATCAAAGTTTAAGACTTAAAACTAATGCGAAGGTGTGCAAAGGAGTGACAATATCTCACAAGATGTTGTGTTGCATTGTTCCCCTTTGTTGAGGTTTTTTTTTTTTTTTTTTTTTCCGTTACAAAGAGGAGATTCAACAATATAGTGAGCAAAAGACAAATTTTGATATACTATGTGAATTCTTTGTGGAGTTTAGAGATAGTCGTAGATACTAAAATTTGTGATTAAGTATTTGACAATGACAAGCTTGGCATACATTTACCACACAACTTGCGTGCACAAATATGGTCTAAACTTGCCATTCTCTCACATCTACGTGCTACGTTATGAGTTTGATCCTTCCATTTTGTTATTGCACACCAACATGAACCTCACTGTCTATTTCAAACCTGCTTACAATCATGCACAAACATCCCTAGACTTTCAGTTTAGTCCTCTTGTGTAGGGGTCAATAACGTTAGACTAGATCAATATCACTAGTCAATGTTGACTTGACCCTGACAGTATCAACCCTAAGCCCTAACAACAACTATTTTTTAAAATCAAGCATTTTCTCAGGGTCAGTCCATTTGCTTAGCGTGTTGATGACATGAAAAATTACTCAATTGGACTCATACATATACAATTCAAGGCCTCATTTGATAGGGGACTTGACACTTATCTTGTATACACCTATACACTATTGCACATTGAGCAAATTTACTTTATTCTTTTCAAATTACAAATCAAGTCGCTAGGAGTAGTCATAAGTCAAGACTCAAGCATACTAATGTCAAGTCAAAGCAAATATTGTCAAGTATCAAAGCCAAATCATTCCTTGTATTCATATAGCAAAGAAGACCTATTGCACAATCACACTAGGTGGGAGAATTATGTGTGGCTTGATTTCCCTCCTTAGAGTATTAGGTACGTAGGTAACGATCAATCATCAAACGGAGGTGATTGAGGTTAACTCTAACCATTACACTTTTTTGAGTTTTTGTAGATTTTTAGTCCTTACAAGCACACATAGGGTTTTAAGGTATAGGAGGTTGATTTTTAGAATTGCACACATTATCAGGGTACAATATTGCACACACAAAAAATTTAAATGCAGGGAACGATGATCATATGGTCACAGATCTATCTCTCAACACAAGTCACTATTGGCCAATCAGGTCAGAATCAATAGTCAATATTGACCTAGATCCAAGGAAACCAACTATGCGCAAATAGAAATCCAATTCACGAACTAGATGAATCGTAGCCCTGCTTCAATCTATTTTTCAATGTTAAAACACATTCATATTCAAATAGTTAACCAAAAAATCTAAGTACTCATCCTTTTGTTGTACTTACAATATTTAGTATACCAAAAAAGCTAAGTACTCATCTTTTTGTTGTACTTACAATATTTAGTGTCACTTGTCAAATCATTGCAATCAGTTTCAATGTTTACATTGAGATGTATGCTTAAATGTCATATTTATTAATCAAAATTACTCTACCAATTTTTATCTTATTAAGATTTCCAAAATTAAATTACGGTAAAACATAGCAGCGATAAAACATAGTAGTGAACTCGTACACTAATCAAACCATGCCAAACCCTAGGTTACTCTCAAGGTTTTAGAGTTCAACCTTAGGGTTTTATTTTCAGACATGATTTTTAATTATTCCCTAATAATATACATTTCCCTTGGCTATAATGAATAAACAGTCTTCATTTGTTAATGCAAGACATGAAGGTAATCTTTTCATATTGCTCTACTTGGATAGGGTATCTCATTTGGATCAATTATGTCAACAAATGGGTCAAATGGATCAAATCTAAGAACACTAATAAGGCTAAAATTAGCAATGAACAATCCCAAGCCTTCTTCAAATCATATTATTGCAACATCCAATCCAAGTTGTCTTTTGTTACCACTAGACGTCAAAGGGCATGCATGACCCCTTTTATTCGTCCTTCCCTTAGACTTCAAGGTTGTACTAGCGACCATCTCGCTCTCATTATTCACCCATGATTTATTTTAGAATTTGTGGTCCATGTTGTCAACACTAGACAAGGCAAGTGCCCTATCATACACGACATAACAAAGGTAATCAATATGTTCCTCCTTAACCCCTTCCACATCCCAAGCAACAAGCATGTCAACCTAAAGGGTATGACATTAAAGATCAACTAAATAACACCTATGCTAAAATTTCTATCTTGGACTTACTCCAGTGATCAACAGTCTACAAAGGCATCTTTTATAAGGCATTGCAAGAAACAACTCTCCCTAGTATACACAACCTACGCCATTCGCCTCTATCATAAATACATTCAAGGATATCAAAAAAGTCATCACCTTTGACAAAGAAGACTTACCTACACAACACACAATAGAGCAAAATCTATCATTATTCACTTAAGTTTAAGTACAAAGTAAAATGGTCAAACATGTGTTGGTAGATAATGGCTCTAGATTGAATATTTGTAACATTACCTTCTTACAACTATTAGGTGTCAATTTGACTACTATCCAACAATCAGATCAAAGCATAAAATGATTTTATAACACTCTGTCATATATTTGGGACCATATCATTGGATGTAAAACTAGGTCCCATGATGGTACCTACTACCTTCCATGTTATTCCTAATCAGTTACATTACAACTCGCTTTTAGAGCAACATTGTATACATGAGATGGAAGCAGTAACATAAACATTACACATGTATCAAATTCATGCATGAAGGCTATTCTTATACACACACCATCATTTTGTAAGGTGACCCCATCTGCTAATGAGAACCAATAACAATCACAATTGGAAGATCATTGTATCATTCCTCTATCACAACCCATTCCAATAGCTCAAATGCATACATATGGGTGGGTCAATCAAGTACTGAAAAAGGAAAAGAACCAATCACATTATGCAAAGCAACTATACAACATGAACCACAAGCTAATATGGAGTAGTCGAAGCGTATTCTCGATCTTCCTTTACTGATGAATCTGGAAAATCAAAATGGCATGGTCACAAATTATTATGATAGTGATGATGATGATACCAACATGGTAGATGTGATAGATGATCAACTACACAAGTTAAACTTCAATCATTTAGAGGAATATTTATCTCACACTCTATTCACACTTATTGGAGTTAGAGAATATCAAGACGATTTATATACAACAAAAATGGACAAATCAGAAATCCATATGCAAGGACAATCTTCTAGAGGCATAGGAAAGGCAGCAATGACAGATCATGAGTACATTTGAAATCCAAACTCACACCAAAAATAAACGACACTAAAGTCAAACGTGACTTGGACAAAGAAGCAATCCTACATCTCATCGAATAATATGAAGATGCCAGATACCAAAGCCCCAACACCATTACAATTAATAATTCTTCGAAATAAACCAAGAGCAATATTGCATTATTATTTGATCATAATCTCATCACATTACCTTCTACTAGACATTGAGTCGTGGGATGTGTTGCGTCGGTTGATCCAATAAATATTTTTGCTCTATGCTTGTGTGTTAGTAATAATGTTAGTACTGTTATTCATGCTAGTAAATAATAAATGCTAGTTTGGTTAGTTGTGTGGTTGAATCTGTTGGGGTCCCGAGTAACCACCTCGTGAAAGCTTATTAAAACTTTTCAGTCTTTGTCAATAAAATAATAAAGTTTTTACCTTTTAACAATTTTTTATCAAGTTTTTACAATGTAGTTATTCTATTTACAGATAAATGAGTTTACAAGAAGATCCTATGTGCAAGAGGAAGCCATCATTGCAAGCTTTTGTAGAGAGAAAAACGACTTTCTTTTTGACACAAGGTATGAAGTAATATGAATCAACTTTTATTTTTTCAAAATCAGATTTTGTGTGCCCTAAAACCTTTAGCGTTCATTTGTATGGCCCAAAAGAATTTTATGAAGCATTTAAAGCCATTTTAGTTTTACAGAGTTTGAAAGTCATTCTAAATCAATTTTTTATGACCTGAGAGCAATTGTACAACATCCAAATAACCATTGTACAACCCAAAATATTCCCAAATCAATTCAAAACTTCCCAAACACTACCAAATTCAAATTTATATAGTCTGCAATAAAATTGAAACCCTTGTATGCCATTTGGAAGATATTTCAATGTTAAACAGTCACTTGTACATTCCAGAAAATCAAAAAAATCATTTTGCAAGCCCCTGTGACAAGTTGTACGACGTGTTAGTATGTAGAATTAATTTTGTACGACATTAGAAATCCTTGATGGTTGGTAATCATTCAAAACCTCCCAAAACTCAACATGGAAGACATTGTACAGCCTTCAATACAGATTTCAACAGTAAAATCAAATTTTTAAGACATCCCACGTGTTGGTGCAGCCATGAATAAAATCAAATTTAGAATTTTAAAGACAAATGGGCCCCACAAGAAAGAAGAGGAGCAAAAATATTCACTTCAGGGGAATATTTAGGTACAAATATTTTACATATATTTGGACCAAAAGATTGTACATGGACAATTTTTTCCATTTTTTTTTAAATTCGAAAATATAGTTTAATAAGTTTATCTCGCATAAATATCTTTATTTACTTATAGTGGAGTTGGAAAAAAATCTTTTGTAAATCATTTGCATCGAGAGGTCTTAAGTTCAAAACCCCACTAAGCTATATTTTTGGTCAACATTAGTTTTGAGAATATTTTTTGAATATTCTATTTATTTTTTTTGAAGTAGTTACAATAAAGAAGGGTGTAAAAGGTGTAATTTTTATGACACTTGTGACTTTTGCTTCTAGTCATTATTTTGTATGAAGGTGGTCATGTGACCAGTAAATCTCTATGTTTTTAAACATTACTAACACATAGAATGATTAATTTTATGATTTGAAGTTTTGTTATATGATTTTTAAATAAAATGTATTGAAAATGATGTATATAGGTGCATTTTTGGTGGAAAATGACACCTTAAAAAATGAAAAACTTTATCATGTCATCTCATGCTTTCGCTATCCACTAGAGCTTTCGATGACATGTATTATAGGTCTTTCAAGATCCTTCTAATTGATAAAGTCTATGTATCAAAATGGAGGTTGGAGGATTCATCAACGACTGGAGGACAATTCCCCTTCTCTAATTAGTTATTCACTTGGAGTTTGGGTCACCTGTTTGAATAACATTTTTGGTAGTAGTAGTGTGCTTTCTTTAGTATCTTGTTGCTTTTAATTCAAGTTTGGTTTTCTTCAATTCATTGATATACCTAATGAGGAGTAGACATAGTAGTTTTAATTTAGGTTTTTGCTACAAGGGCTTCTCACTTGTCACCTGATAGGGTTTGGCATGGCAGTTCTAGCACCATTATGTTGATGATGCAGGTAGACCTCTCAAGGCCTCTTTCACTATGGTCTTCTTAGTTTTTTTCATTTTTGTTGATGCAAGTAGTTCAAGGAATGATCTTGGTCTCACTAGGTTTTTAGACTTCTTAACTGCAAATCAGTCTTATTTTAGATCAAAATCAATTTGAATAGGGAATTTTTATCCTTATAAATCCTTTTAGATCCACTTATTGAGTGGTTTCATTTTATATACTTAAAACTACAAGACAACCTTTTTGAGTGAGATTACAACCTTCTTGAGAACAATTTCAAACCTTTTTGAGAGAAAGATTATGATTCAATCTCGATGATCAAACTCAATTACATATTACTAAAGGGCACTTTGTTGTCCAAGTGATGCTTTGGAAAAGTTCTGAAGGGCACTTCTCTTCCCAAGTGACCCTTCAAACTTTTTCGAAGAGCACTTTATCTTTGGAAATGCCCTTCAAATTTTTTTGAAGGGACCCTGTCCCTTCCCCAAGTGTCCTTCGGTAAAAGTTCCTGAAGGAACTAGTTGTTGCCTTTCAGGCAAAATCCCCAAAAGAATTCCTTCAGACAAATTGTCTAAAGGAATTTCTTTGGAAAATTTTCTTGAAACAATAAACCTAACCCAATGGATCCCCATGATGTGTCGCAGGATGTCAAATTTAGGGTGGCCAACTAGCCATTGGGATTCAAAGGCATGACATGCCATAGGATGTCAAATTTAGGGTGGCCAACTAGCTGTTGAGATTCAAAGATGACGTGTTGCAAGACCTCAAATTCATGCCTAAAGTCTTCAAGCAAGGAGTAAAGCCATTTAGAGAACCCGACAGGGTCTTAAGTAAGGATAGTGTGAATTAGGTTTCCCAAAGAGCTTTGCTTATGACTTTTACAAGTAAAAGCAATCAAAAAGCTTGAAAAAGAAGAGACAATGCTTTGTGGGTTTTCAAAAGAGCTTTACTTATGACTTTTACAAGTAGAAGCAATCAAAGAACCCGAAGAAGGCACTTGGAAAACCTAATTGGGTCTACAGTGCAAAATGTGGGAGCTTTCAAGAATCTAAGGTTCCTAGCAGCAATCTGAGCCATTTATTATGGAGGGTCATCTCACCATTGATTTTTTAGCAATCCTGGTCATTTCAAGAGGGCGAATCAAAGAGAAGGACAAACTCCAATTGAATGAGAGAACAACTAGAATCAGTTTCACTAGGATGGCAACTGCAAACCATTTTGGAGGCTTATATTTTGGAACCCAAGATCTCTCTCTTCTCTCCCTCTTTCTCTATAAATAAGACCCTTGGGCTCTTTTTTATCATCCACAGATAGTATGGCGAAGTCCTACTTGAATGTTTTGCCATTTTCTTGCCTTTGAGCAAAGAAACATAAGTCTATTTTCTTTCTAAGTTCTAGACATTTACCTAGGAGTGCAAGAGACACAAAGTGACAACAAGTGATGTTTTATGCTTATGTTTTTTATCCTTCATGTTTTTGAGCAAAGAGTTGATCCAACATGTCGTGGAGAGTGCATTCTAGTTGTATGAGATTTTACACATATGTAACCTTTTTTCTAGACTATATACGTTGCCTTTTTCAGTTATTTACCTTGTTTGATCTCATTTATTTTTTTCTCTACATTGAAATACTTATGTTGGAATCTTCTAGAGCTTGAATTATAGATTATATTTCTGTTATATTGTGCATAAGTATAGGGCATACATGTGGATACTAATTCTTCGTGTATCACCATCTTAGACTAGCCTTTTCATTTATGCAAACTTCTAACTCTTTTCACTCATACAAATTGGTTCAACAATTTTATTGCATAAAAGCTAATACAAGGAGCTAGCCCTTTCAACCTATAGGTTCATTTCCACTTATAGGCACACCCATAGGCCTGGAAATGTCTCAACGTTGCCCAAATCTGGAGGAGGCCTAAACAACTCTCTTCTAGGGTGCAAGATTTGGAGACAACAAGTGTTATAGTGTCTTTCCTTTTACAATTCATTAAGGTTGATATCAAGGGGGTATTTTAAGATTTTTTAACATGTTTAAGAGGGTCCTTTGATGTCTTATAAGTTTCATGCTATATCCAAGGCTAATGAGTCATTTTGAGCTTTTTCTATATGCCACTAACATGTATAAACTTGTTAGAGACCATTTTAAACACTCAAAAGGTGTAGATAACGTAACAAGATACTTTAAAATGACTTTTGATAAATTTTATAATGTGAAATTGGTAAGCACAATTCATGACATGGCAGTTTTAAATGAGAAGAAGTGGTTACAAGAGGTTTTCAATGCTAAAAAGAAGGTAGTCATTCACTTGTAAAGATTTGGAGGGCTCACCTTCAGGTGGAAATGCTTCAAAATTTGTCTCTTCATCTTCCCCAAGTCAAATCCATGTTCAAGAAGCTTGCACAAGTCCGAATAAGGCAAAAAATGCTTTCATTCTCCCATTGAGCTCTTGACAAGCTCACAATGTCTATTTTCATATGCTTGGTATAGACATGAGAGAGAAGGTCAAGTCAAAATATCTTGGTAAAAAATGGCAGCCCTAATTACCTTGAGTTTCCATGCATTAATCAGGAGTTCCATGGGCTAGGCTTCATGAATGATTGCTAAGAAGGTAGGGTGGTCTAAAACCTTACAAAACCCCTACTAGCTCAGTCTTCTCCTTGAAATGGCATTTTGAAGTTGGTTAGGGACATGAATGCAATGGAAAAGTATTTATTAGGTCTATATATCCCTTACATATGTTTTTTTTAGACTCACTTGGCACATGTGAAGGCATATTGTATGGAAATTGGCCTAGAATGGATAGTTTTGAGCCTTTTTGCAATCATAAGAAGCTTTGGAGGAATCTTGGTCAGTTGAGATAGTTTTGTTGACCTGTGCAGATTTATTTAAGGATTTTAAATTCCAAAATAAACCTTGAACAAGCTAAAAACATCATTGGTAAGGTTATTTGAAGAGTTTGAGATGCTTGATGTTGTAAAAATCAGGGTTTTTGGTGGGTTTTGGAATGTAACTTGAAGGAGTGTTTGATCTTTGAGATGAATATCATAATCAAACAATATAATTCAAATGAATTCAATAAGCCTCAATAACTTTTGAATACCCTCCCCTAGCATATGGCCATATAGAATCCTTAAGGCATGCTTTCAAGCTAAGCTAGTATAAGATTTTATTAACCTATAGGTCTGCAAACTTGTAGGTCAATACTTTGCACCTAAAAATGTATAAGGAGGATATGAATGAGCCATTGAAAGTATGGAAATTTTCCCATCAATCATATTATAAAGTATTCATCAGCTTTTGAAGGCCATTTTCCCAAACCACCAATGGATAACTAAGGTGTTAAGAATAGCCAAGCATGCAACCAAGCAAGCTATATGTTTTTCATGGAAATAACTCTTAAGTGGACTGTTGGGGGTAATATAATATGTTATCCACCATCATTAAATGTTATATAAATCCATTATGAGGTTTCAAACGCTTTCAAGAGTCTCAAACTATAAATTTGCATGTCCTATGTGAAGCACTCCATGGTTGCATGCTCATACACATAAAATGAACGAATAAGGGAAAGACCTTGTATTGAGTCTGAAATGAGAATGAATAAACTGGGTTTAGGATATATGGATTAAGATTTATGGGCATTGAATACCTTTTATTTTAAGATAGGCCATAAATCATCAAGTTCTTTGATTGAATAATGTCTTAGGCCTATGGAACCTAGAAGAACACCTACAATTGCCTATAAGACTTGAAGAAATATGCAATTTTGAGATGAATTAATAGGTGAAATTTGTTATGAGGTGGTGAAAATTTCTATAAATAATTTAATATGGATAAATCATTCAATACAAATATGGTTTTAACCCGTAATAAACCTTCGTTTCAAACAAGACTAGCAAACTTGCTAAGAAGCTCCTTTTTAAATCTATCTTCAAGAATTTATGACAATAGGTAGTGTCTGCATTGAATTTATTAGTTATATTAGTGTAATATAGTGTGAGGGAGTAATAATAAGATTTTATGGGTGTCAAATATTTCTAAATGATGATCCAAACAACCTACAATTCCCTACACAATCCTTTTGCACATAGTCTGCTCCCTTTTGGCTTGTTTGAAGGCTACAAAAGATTGACAAAGGACAAAAAACACTTTTAGGGGTTGATTAATGATGGGTAAGATACTACACAAGAATTATTTTTCCTTAAAACACTCTTGAGATCAAAATATGAATTTTTGTAAGCACTTAGCCTCCTCAGGTTTGTGCATATGCAAACTAGGGCGAGAAAGTGAAAAACTTGTCTAATTTGAATTCCATCCACTAGAATGACCTGAAACTTGGAAACATACCAATATTTATGTATTATAAATTATTTTGAGCATTTTGGATTTGTATTGTAAAACCTTGTATGGTCTACAATACTGAGGGCTTGTATTAGGCCTAATTAGGCATAATTGGAAAAAATGGAAAGAGAAAAAGGAAGTCTACTTTGAGAGTGAGATCATTAAACTTTGGGTGTAGATGTAATGGGATAGTGGGTTCCCAAATATGCCTTTGGTTTTCTTGGAATCGATTTGTATCTCTCTAACCAAGGATCTTTGCACTAAAACATGGTTACAAGGAATAGGCTTGCGTAGAGAGAAAATATGTGATTGATGAGAGATATTGTAGAAAAAATGTGTAAAGATGATTGGATTTGGATCTTTAATAGATGTCTAATGTAATTAAATTAGTTATAATTAATTAATGTGACTTTTCAACCTATAATGATCTCAAATGGGCAATTTCAAAGCAAACAATTGAGTCACCAAGGCAATGAAGTAACTCCACACCACCTTGAGAGGAATGTCATCAAATAAAGCATACACATGTTGATGAGAAGAGTCATAACTACCTATTTTTATTCTTCTTATTTGTAACTTGTTTTCTCAAGAGATGACACTTGTCATCTCTCTCTCTCTCTCTCTCTCTCTCTCTCTCTCTCTCTCTCTCTCTCTCTCTCTCTCTCTCTCTCTCTCTCTCTCTCTCTCTCTCTCTCTCTCTCCTATATATGTAGCCTTGAATGGCTTGTAATGGATTCTTTTGGCTGAGTATGGTGAAGCCCTTCTCAAATAAACATTTGTACTATGCCTTTTAATGTTAAATAAATTTGAATATTTTGTTCTCAAATGATTACAACTAATGTACTCATGTGATTGTTAATGTGTGCTACTATTAGTACTTTCTCATTTGTCCTCTCCTACCTCTTTGCAAATGGATTATTTTCTTGTAAGTCACATGGTGAGTTTGAGGTAACTTTTCATAGTTTATAAGTGGTTTTCATTCATTAGTGTCTTTCTTTGGGCCTCTTTATTGGCCCTCATATTCAATGCATTGTTTATGACCTCCATGTTGAAACACTTATGCTTAAAAGTCCTTGTTGAATAGTGTTATCAGATTCATGCCTAATTCATGTTATTAGTTGCTGATGGTCAAGTGGAGGGTGTTAATTTGGTGCATCACCTCCCTATTTTAGTTTAATTATAATTTCTCTTACCCTTTTCCTTTACAAAAAGTAGGTCTAGTAGTAGTTTTAAGGGTGATAGCATCAAGAGAGCTAACCCTATCTAGAGATTCACCTCACTGATTAGGCCACCCACAACATAGAGGTGTCTCCATGATATCACTTAAGTGAGGAGGATTTAACAACCTCCTCAAGGGTGAAATTTTTAATGATAACAGTTATGGCATGCTTGATGGGACTAGAGACTTCATCCATTGAAGAGTGATTAGTGTGCTCTTAAACGCATCAGCATTTGGAGGCATGAACATAACACCAATGATGACTTAGAGCATCATCAGTTGGTTTTAGAATCCCAAGTATTCTTACAAGTAGTCTTTGTATTTTATCTTTCTTATGAGGTTTCATGGTTGAATTTGGAGTAGACTACTATTTTACCCAAGTTGGTGAACCCTATAAACAACACATTGGTCCTCATCAATAGCCTAATAAACCATAACAGTCATGTGTTGATCCATATCAGCCTTACATTAAACCTACTTACTTTCCATATGACCCTAACTATCAATGTGACCAGCCTTGATATCAAGATCATTGCCCTCCCTCCTTTTCTCATCAACCTTACCAACCTTGTCATCTTTCATATCAGTCCTATCAAGCTTGCCATCAATAGGAGTTAAGGGCTAAGGAGGAGTGTATATCTATGTAAATCGAAGCTAAGAAAAAACAATATTCTCAGTTGCTCATGAAGATATATAAGAATGAAATGGTGATGAATAAGGTAGAGGGAGGTGTAGAATTTGGTCAATTTGTCCCTAGTCACCTCATTCAAAAGGTAAAGGACTCATTACAATTTACAAGAAGTGAGTTGGCAGCCTTTAAGAGATAAAATAATAAAGTCTTAACCAATGAAAGGGTAGAAATAATAAATTTGAATCAATGCATGATGAATATATTAGTAAGATGTGAAAATTAAGAATTGAAGTTTCTTCATCCTCAATAAACCTCTCCAATCCCAAACTGGTCCTCTTGTTTTCCGAATTTGCTCCAACTTGCAATAATCCATCAAAAAAAGATTGATTCTATGAAGGCATCACTCATTGTTCCCAAAACTGAACCTACTCTCTCATGAACCTTCTCCTATGCTCACTAAAAATCATAAATTGGATGAGATTCCAAGGCAACTTGTAAGCTTCTCAAATCCTTCACTCACCCTTCATGGGGAAAGAAAGATGATCCATTCCTAGATCAAGAAGTTGAATACAAAAAGGAACTTATGCCTATTCAAGAATCATCCACCTCTCTTGAAGATTCCCAAACCTTCTCATCATGGAATTATATCCAAGAGGGCATCCAAAATAAGAGAGAGGTCCCAATCTTCAAGCCAATTCATAAAGCTATTTAAACCCGACCCCTCCCTCCTCAAAAACCTAAAACTTTCCCATTATAGAATTAAATTCAAGAGATATTTCAAATGAAAAATGAGGTCCATGTTGATGAAGTTGAAGATCAAATGATATCAAGGTTTGAGGGATTGGTTGGTGAAAGGAGAGAGATGAACGATAAGCTCATTGATCATGAGAGCCCAAAGTTTATTTGTGAGGTTAAACATCCCATCATTGAGGAAGAACATGTTCTCTTATAGACTAATTAAGGTTAAGTTAAAATTGTAAGCGGGAAAAATGAAGGATATGAAAAATACTCTTCAAGTGAACATGAAGAATAACTCATCATTGACACTCCCCTTGATAAAGAAAAGAACAAATTGATATTCAGAAATGAAGGGAAGGGTGATATTCAACATGTGGTATCAAAATTTGAAGGAGAAAACACTCTTGAATATGATCAAATCTTAACTGAGGTGGTTACTACAGTAGCATAACCATCTAGTCATCTCATTGAGACCATGGATGATCAACAACAACAATTCTTAGAACCTCTTGACGAATTAGGGCAGCTGGATGCAATTGAGATGCATTTGGATATCTTCTAGGATGCCTCAAGTAGCCTAGAAGAGGTATAAGTCTATTTTAAATTCTCTTCTTCAACTGAAAGTGTTGGTATTCCTTATTTTTGTAAAGAATAATTGGTTGAGTTAAAAATGGATGGATTACAAGAAATGTTTTGATGCAAGAGCATCAAGCATATAAAGACCATTATATGATGTTGAAGTGTTATGTGCTAGATATGAGTCCTGGGTGGTCTATTTAGGGATGTCAATGTGAGTGAGGGACATTATAAAGTCCATTTGTGTCTTTGAAGTCAATGTGGGTCAATAAGAGTGAGTTTAATAGGTGATGGGACATTTCCCTCCAAAACTATAAAATTTAATTATTTAAATATTAAGATGAAGCCTAGAAAAGCATAAGCATGGAATTTAGTGGTTAGGTGAGATAAGTTGTGTAAAATGGTCCAATAAAGTCATGTAAGGAGGTTTTGGACACATTTCATGTTAAGTCATTAAAATGGTAACAAGCAAGAGTCAAGTTGACTAATGTAAATCACCCCTCATACGTTGAAGTTGGTTTTTGTAAGGGAGTTTGATGTAACTACCCAAAACCAACATTGAAGTTGGATGGGAAAGAATTGGTAAGTGAGTTGTATAACATATAAGATATGGAGAGAGAGAGAGAGGAGAGAGATCTCCAAGAAGGAGAAACAGAGAGCAATGAGAAAAATATGGTATAACTCCTCAAGAAAGGTGGTAGAGTTCAGTGATGGACAAAATATGTAATGTTTTGACAATCAAAATGAATAAATAAAGGAATGGTTCTGTATGTTTATGTTCTTGAATATTATGGTATTGTTATAAATCACTCGTTGTCTTTGAAAGGCCTCTGAGGTCATGATCATGTTAGCATGTGTGTGTATTTACAGGTTGTGTGATAGGTTGTTCCTTACAGTCAAGAAAATAAGGATTTGGGTGACTTCCCCAAGATTACTAAGAAAATGAGTGTAATGAATTTAGTTATTTAATGTGATTAGATAATATAGACCTTCATATGATTGAGAAAAATAATTCAAGTGAATAAACTTAGAGCAAAAGACAACTTTGTTCATGAAACCCTACATGCATCTATCACAGTCAAGGAATGAAGGTAAATGCTTGTTTCTTAAGATACAAACCATAAATATGTTGAGATAATGATTGGTATATGAAATAACGTTGAAATTTGTTGTAGTGTTATTTTTTTTGATTAAAATTAAGGAGTGGAATTCAATGCACAATCTATAAGCAGACAACAATTATGTTGATATAGTTAGTACCTTGTACGCATAGTCCAAGGTAAGGACAAGAGTATGAACATGAGAAAGGGAATATATATTAAGTGGATTGAGTATAATTATGATTTTAAAGTGGATTAAGATAAAAATAGTTTCCATTGGAAACATTTGGAACCTTTGGAGTGTACATAGTCCCTTGAAACCCTTACCTAGTCAAACCAAAAAACACAATATGTTATGACTTGCATTGTTATAATTAGAAAATGATTTACATATGTTTTATAAAGTTTTTGGAAAGGTGAATAGGGGTAAGATGTACCTTAAATATATATATATATATATATATATATATATATATATATATATATATATATATATATATATATTTGGAATTATCTAAACCAAATAAGTGGGCTTTAAACCTTACACATCCTTACACAGTTCTTTAAAGGACTCCCAAAATTTTGAATTTTGATCAGTTCAAAGGCATTTAGGATTAATTGAAGGTTATTAACTATTGGAAAAGGTGTGTGATGTTAAAAAAAAACTTTTTAATGTATTTAATCCCTTTGAAGTATCTTTAAACTTAAGAAATTGACTTTAGTAGTTTCTTGGCCCTTATAGTCACCCAACTAGGGTTCCAAAAACAAAAACCCAATAAAAGGAGTTATAACTAGTGGAAAATTATGAAAATTTGTAATATTACCTATTTTTACATGTTTAAAGTGATTTAATTGGTTTCAATTTCTTTTAGGACCATACAGTAAGGATTAGAGGCCTGAGCAAGAGTATAGAGGCCTAATAGGCCTAATTGGACAGGGGCTTGTGAAAGAAGGGTATCTACAAAGAGAGTTGAGTGGTGAAATTTTTTAGAAAATATGTAAGATGATATAGGGTGTCATAATATGGAACTAGATCTTCATGTAAGTGTGCATAGAACTCAAACAAAGAGAAAATGTGGAAAAAAGGCTACTAGCCAAAGGGTGCTACATAGAGGTTGAGGTGTGAAAGTGAGTATTGGAGGGAGACTGAGAGGATTAAATGGGTTTGAATAAGTGTAACATGATCATGAAATATCATCCATGTCATAATTATATCTTAATGAAACCTATGACAAGATTGGTGTGTTTAAACCTTGAAGATCTTATCTAGAGTGGCCAGTTTGAGTAGTGTGAGTGAATCCTTGTGAAGAGATGAATGAAAGGAATGGAATGAATTGTGTTGAGTACTATAATTAATGAGGGGAATAATGATAGGTATATATTACTCCATGTTGTTTGACAACAAGATATTATAAGGAGGTATAAAGCTTAGTGACAAGTGTAAAGGCATAGATTGAAGATTGAAACTTGAGAACAAAACATTCAAATGAGATTATTGCAAGATCAAAGTCGGGAGTAAATGATGATTTGGATAATTTTACATACAACTATAATAATGTTTACATAGAATTTTTTTGTGAATAATTTGTAACTAATCTTGATGTTGAAGGTCTCCTAAGAAAACAAAATGAGGGCTTGAGTAGGCTTGAAATGGCCTCTAATGAACATGAATCAATCACCTTTAATGAGCATGAACTAATCACCTTTGAAGAGCAAAGCCCAGTTATAAAAAATATTGGTGACCTTCCAGGAAATCACTATGAAGTTCATGATCACATGAAAACATCTAAAAAGGTGATAAAGACACAACATCAAGAGGACAATCATATGAATCATGCCTTCTCAAATCAACATAAAGAGTTCCAAGATGATAGGTGGCAGTAGTATTTAGAGATTTACAATGAATTTGAGGCTATTCAAGAGCCCATACCTCCTATTGGGTAGATTTAGGATGTTTTTGAGGCTCTTATCTTTCTTTAATATCAATGTGGAAATCTCGAATAGGTCATCCAAGATCAAAAACATCATTTCATAGAACCTCTTGAACCTAAAGATGATATTATCCCTATGAGTCAAGAGGTAGTCATGTTTAAAGTGAGTTCAAACATCCAAAGGAATCATGAGAAGGGTATTGAGCCACATAATGAGTATGTCTTCATTGGGAACATGTTTGTTGCTAATAATTCACACAAGAGCATGACAAATGAGTGGGAAAACATGAAGATTACTCCATTAAGCATCATGTCTAAAGGGAATATTTCTCTAGATCATTGCTCATCTCATGGAAGAAGAGTATGTAGGATTTTTACTTTTGATCTAGGAGGAAAATATCTCAAGGTTAGTGGTTTTTAGTAGTTTCTTGTCTTGTTTTCCCTAAGTGCTTTGTAGCACAGTGTTTTGTCTTGTTGTTTTATTTTGTGGGTGTCTTGCTTTGGTGTGTTATTTTTGTTTAGTTGTGTTGGTGAATGTAGTCAATTGTTTCAGTTGTTTTAAGACATTTTAATCCAATTTTCAAGGTCAATTAAAGTCTAATATTGAGTGAGAGATGACCCTATGCCCAATGGATAGACTAGACAACTAGTCTAAGGAACATAACTGGCATTCAATCCTAGGAGGTCGCCAAAGATGTAAGTCAATTTTGGATATCATAAGTGAGTCTAATTAAAAAATTTATATTTATCTCATTTTAAATTTATTGATAGCCATCTAGGGTCTTCAAATAGTCTTTTAGGATGGTCTCCCTTTCAATTTTAGCATTGTTTAAGGTTCTTTTGGAAAAGTTAAGGTAAAGATGTTTGTTGAGTGTTTAAGCCCTATAGCGTCTTTCCTTACACAAGTCATTAATTTTAATATGAATAGGGGTATTTTTTGAGTTCTTAACATGTTTAATAGGGTCCTTTGATGTATTATAAGTTTCATGTTATATCTAAGGCTAATGAGTCATTTTGTGCTTTCTTTATATGCCACTAACATGTATAAACTTGTCAAAGACCATTTTAAACCCCCAAAATGTGGAGATAATGTAACAAGGTATTTGAAAATTACTTGTGAGAAAGTTTAGAACATGAAGTTGGCAGGCACATTTCATGATATGGCAGTTTCAAATGAGAAGAAATAGTTACAAGAGGTTTTCAATGCCAAAAGGAAGGTAGCCATTCACTTGTACAGATTTAGAGGGCTCATCTTCAGGTGGAAATGATTAAAAATGTGTCTCTTCATCTTCCCCAAGTCAAATATAGGTTTAGGAAGGTTGAACAGGTCTAAAGAAGGCAAAAAACACTCATTCTCCCATTAAGCTCTTGGCAAGCTCATAATGGCTATTTTCATATGCTTGGTACGGATAAGAGAGATAAAGTCAGGTAAAAATATCTTGGAAAAATATGGGGGACATAATTACCTTTAGTTTTAATTAATTATTTAGGAGTTCCATGGGCTAGGCTTTATGAATGATTGATAAGAAGGTAGGGTGGTTTTAAACTCTACAAAACCCCTCCTAGCTTAGTATTCTCCTTGAAATGGTGTTTTGAAGATATTTGGAAGAATGAATGCAATGGGAAAGGATTTAGGAGGTATGTAAAACCCTTTAATTCTTTTTAATACTCACTTTTCATGTGTGAATGGCATATTGTACAAAAATTGGCCTAGAATGGATTATTTTGAGCCTTTTTACAGTTATAAGAAGCTTTGTAAGATTCTTGGTCAGTTGAGATAGTTTTGTTAAACTATTTATAGTTATTTAATGAGGTTAAAGACCCAAAAAAACCTTTAAAAATCTAAAAAACATCATTGGTAAGGTTATTTGAAGAGTTTGAGATGCTTGTTATTGTACCACTTAGGGTTTTTTGTGGGTTTTGGAATGTAACATAGAGTGTTTGATATTTGAGATGAATATCATAATCCAAGTATAGAATTTATATGAATTAAATAAGAATCAATAAATTATACTTACCCTCCCCTAGTAGATGGTTTTATATAATCCTTAAGGCATGCTTTCAAGCTAAGCCAATGTAAGATTTTATTAACCTACAAGTTTGCAGACCTCTAAGTCAATAATTTGCACCTAAAAATGTATAAGTAGGATATGAATAGGAAATATAAAGTATGGTTTTTTACCCTCACTAATATTAAAAAGTATTCATTAGCTTTTAAGGTCATTTTCTCATACCACAATGGAGAAATAAGGTGTTAAGAACAACCGAGCATGCAGCTGAGCAAGCTCTGTGTTTTGCATGAAAATAACTCTTAAGAGGACCATTGGGTGGAATATAAGATGTATTTAACCCTCATAAAATTTTATATAAATATATTATGAGGTTTCAAGCACTTTCAAGAGTCCTAAACTATAAATTTGCATATCTCATGTGAAGCAGTTCATGGTTGCATGCCCATACACATAAAATGAACCCGTAAGGGAAAGGCCTTATATTGAGTATGGGACGAGAAGGAATAAATATGGTTTAGGATATATGGATAAATATTTAAGATAATTTAAGAACCCTTATTTTAATATAGGTCATAAAGCATCAATTTATTTGATTGAAGAATGTCTTAGGCTTGTGGAACCTAGAACAACACCTACAACTACCTATAAGACTTGAATAAATATGCAATTTTGGGATAAATTGATAGGTGAAATTTGTTGTGAGATGGTGAATATGTTTTTATATAATTTAATAAGGAAAAAATTATTTAATTCAAACATGTTTTTAACCCCTAATAAACCTCAATTTCAAACAAGACTAGTAAACTTGCTAAGAATCTTCTTTTCAAACCTATCTTCAAGAATTTATGAGAGTAGGAAGGGTTTGCATTAAATTTATGAATTATATTTGTGGAATAGAGTGTGAGGGAGTCATAATAATATTTTATGGGTGTTTAATAGGTCTCAATGATGATCCAAACAACCAAAAGTACCTACAATTGCCTACACAGTCCTTTTACACACAGTCTGCTCCCTTTTGTCTTGTTGGAAGGGTACATAAGATTGACAATTGAAAAAAACACTTGGATGGGATGATTAATGATGTTTCATATCCTAAAAATTAATTATTTTGACTTAAAACACTAATGAGATAAAAATATGAATTTTTGTAAGCCCTCGTCCTCCTCAGGTATGTGCATATGCAAACTAGGGCTAAAAAGTGAACAACTTGTCTAATTTGAATTCCATCCACTAGAATGAATTGAAACTTGGAAAAAAATACTATTTTGATGTCCTATAAATTATTTTTAGGTTTTTGTATTGGTAAGTTATGGCCTTATATGGTCTACAATACCAAGGTCTTGCATTAGGCCTAATTGGAAAAAATGGAGAGAGAGAAAAATGGTATGCCTTGAGAGTTATATCATGAAACTTTGGGTGAAGATGTAATGGGATGGTGGGTGACAAAATATGCCTTTGTTTTTCCTATAAGTTCTTTGGATATATCCAACCAAGGAACTTTTCACTAAAATAGGGCTCTAAGGAATATGATTGCCTAGAGAGAAAACATGTGAATGATGAGAGAGATTTTAGAACAAGTGAGTAAAGATGATTGGACTGGGGTATTTAATATATCTATAATTAAATTAAATAAATTTGACTCAATGAATGTGACTTGTCAACCCATAATGATCTTAAATGGGTAGTTTCAAAGCAAATGGATGAGTTACCAAGGCAATGAAGTAACTCCACACCACCTTGAGAGAAATGTCATTAGATCAAACATACACATGTTGATGAGAAGATTCATATATTCATATTTTTATTCTTCTTTATTATAACTTATTTTCTCAAGAGATGACACTTATCATTGATCTTCCTACGTGTCTCTCTCTCTCCTCACTTTCTCTTATATATGCAGCCTTGAATGGCTTGTAGTGGATCCTTTTGGTTGAGTATGGCTAAGCCCTACTCAAATAAACACTTGTATTATGCCTTTGAATTTTGAATAAAGTTGATTCTTACCTTCTCATGTGCTTTTAAATAGTATACTTGTGTGATTGCGGATGAATGCTAGTAGTAGTGATTTCACTCTCTCTCATTTGTCCTCTTCTACCTCTTTACAAATGGATTACCTTCTTGCAGGTCAAATGGTGAGTTTGAGGTATATTTTCATAGTTTATAAGTGGTTTTCATTCATTAGTGTCTTTATCTAGGCCTCTTGATTATCCCTTCTATTCAATGCATTGTTTATGACCTCCATGTTGAAACACTTAAGCTTGAATGTCCTTGTTGAACAGTTTGATTAAATTCATGTCTAATTCATGTTCTTAGTGTATGATGGTCAATTTGAGGGTGTTAATTTGGTGCATAACCTCCCTAGATTAGTTTACTTTTAGTTTCTCTTACCTTTTTCCTTTGCAAGCAACAAGTCTAGTAGTAGTTTTAGGCATGTTAGCATCAAGGGAGATAGCCCTGTCTAGATATTCACCTCACTGATTAGGCCACCCATAGCTTAGAGGTGTCTCTATGCTATCACTTAAGTGAGGAGTCTTGAAAAACCTCCTCAATGGTGCAAATTTTGATGATAACAATATAAATGTGAATCATGGAAAAGCTTCACCATACTGTAAATGGATCCTAAATCCTACATAAGACCTAACACACCACCATTTGAGTTCTTTATTAAAATTTTGTGTCTTCATCCATGATGTTCCTACATCATATCCCCCAAGTGGGAAAATTTTGAGATTTATCTCAAAAAAAACTTGTTAATCTTCTTTCTAGTCTTCCAATTCTTTCTTCTTTTGTCATTTCTTCTTCTTTTCTTATTTTTATTTTCATTATTTTTCATCCCTTCATGATCTCTCTTATTTAATTTTTTCCTTCTTCCCTTGCTTGTTTTTCCTTGCCTTATTGGTAGCTTATATTTCATCCTTGTCATATTTTGTTCCCACACTTATTGTTGAGCTTATCCTTGGACAATGTCTTCCATGGAGTCTTCATGAATTTCCCCATCTTGTTCTCCATAAAATACTTATGTTCTTATTATTGTCTTGATTATATCATGAGCATCGTTGTCATTATTTTTAACCTCCTCCTTGAGATTGCATCCTTAATTATTCTCAATCTCTAATGGCTTCTCAGCATCCTTCCATTCTTTTAAGGTTGATATACCTCTCTCTTTAGCTCCTATGATATTCTCATTATTATATTTTTCTTCTTTATGATAAATCCTTTCATGAATTCTTCACTCATTCTGAATTCATATCTCCCTTATCAACTTAGTTTCATGATGGCATACCATTCCTTGGGTAATTTCCCTTTTACTCTTCTCATACATGTTCTCAATAACATTAGTTGTAACATTATTGTTCAAATGAATGGATTTCTTACCTTATATTTGTCTTCTTAATTCAATTTCTTCTAATTTTTTGCTTGGTAGTTCCTGTCCCATAGGATTTGTCTATCTTTGTCCTTATTTTACTATATCCACTTATAATTTAAGTTTATTTCCTCTTTGACTTATTTTTGGGCTAATATTATCCCCTCTTTGCTCTTGTAATTCTGATTTGAAATTATCTCTTTCTTGATTGAGATCATCTTTCTTCAAACTTGTTCTCTTCTTCAAATTGTCTTTCTTATGAGGAATATGTATGTCCTCTTTTCCTTTCTCTATCAAGAGCTCTTATGCTTCATTTTTTCCCATATCCTCATGATTATGGAGTGATTTTTTCTCTTGCATCTCTATACGTGTACAAACAACATTATTAACATAAATCTACTTACATTTAAGAGGCCTAATGGTCTCTTCGAGGATCTCATACCCTTATATATCTTGTCTCCTTCTTAAGTGCTCCTCAAGTTTCTTCCAAGATTATCTTAGTACTTTGAACATTTTCCTGATCTCATCATGATGTTTCCTTCATCTACCCTACTATGGTGACATCTTTTTATTTATCAACTAAGCCTTCTTGATCCTTGAGAGTTGATGTTGACCTGAAATCTCCTTCATTTCTTCATGGATCTCCTTGAAGTTGATTCTTTTCTCTTGAGCCATTAACTATCCCCACCTACCCTTTCATCTTCTTACATAGATCCATGCATGGTTTATTCATGACATTAGATGTAGATTTGTCATACTTGTTTCTTTTTGTATAGAAACTTGTCCATTTTTTATTAGTTTCCTTGTAATCTTGTTATATTATCTTTGTGCACCATTTTCCTGCTTGATTACTTCATGACTTTTGTCCAATCTAAATTATGCATTCCTCTTTGAGTTATGTACCTACTCTTTGTTTGGATTTGCATCATGAGTAATGTTTTATTCTATTGTTTCTTGAGATACTTTATTTGGCCTTGACCTCATTCTTGATTCTTTCCTTTTAGCTTATAAGAGACTATCTTCTTTTCTTAAATCCTTTTGAAAGTCTAATTTTGATCTTACTTTTTGTCTTGTTTCTTATTCATTCTCCACATCAACAACCTAGTTTTCAAGGTTTATTGTCACCTTTTCCTTCTTGACCTTATCAAAATTTAAGTCCTCAAACTAAAATTTTTTGTTATAAAATTACATGCCTGCAATAAAACACTCATTAGAATAAAAAAATTTAGCCCAAATTTCCTATTCAAAGCTCTAATGCAATAGTATTCTTTTCTTCATAGTTTTTGTCCTTGGAGACCCCTTCTTCTTGTGCACTTCCTCTCTTTCCATTGAGATTTCCTCCAAAGCATCATAAAATTATTCATCATCTTCAAATTATTCTTGTGCATCTCAGAATGCTTCAATATCAACATCATCTATAAACTTTTCTTGAGCATCATGCCATACCTCTTTTTAATCTTACTTGTACTCAACTATGATAACCTAGTTAAGTTCCTCATTGGGTTGTTTTTCTATTTTTTTATCATATTTTTTGTGTCTCTAAATTTTTGTTGTCTCTTTCTTCTTTCCACATTTTTATTGAGTGTCCACTTGACCAAATTATTGATGCATATCCCTTATTATAATGGATCTCATTCATCCAAACATTGCTTCAAATGAGTTAAAGCTTTCTTCAACTCATCTATTTCCTTCTGATTGCCCATGTCTTTTCTCATCTCATTTTGTTTCTGCATTAGACTCTTCTTGCTTGTCAATCCTTCCATTTTTTAATTCTTTATTTTTCCTCTTTCCATGCCTTGATATGTCTCTTGTCTAGTATCAATCCTTGTAAATAACTTCTTGGTACAATACACTTCACAAATAATATTCAAAACCATAAAAACATATATACTTACATGTGTAATTCTTCCTCTTGAGCTTCAATTTGATCTTTTATTCACTTTCTCAAGCCTCAATGGGATATATGAATTTTTTCTTGTCCTATCCTACTATTTATCAAGGTTTCAAGAACCTATCTCAACTGTTTCTCACTCAAAAAGTTCCTCACCCAATTATTTTTCACCCTAGTCTTTTGGCCTCCATAGATCCTCACCTAAGTCTATTTCACCTTAATCTCTTAAGCTTTTCCTCTTAGCTTAAAATATATTTTAAAATTCTCAAACTTGCTACAAGCTTCCTTGACCTATCTTTAAGCTTAAAGGAGCTTCTTTTAGTCTTATTCCTACATTCACACCTTTGTGGACAAAATTCTTTCACTTCTTTAAATTATACTTATGTAAACTTGTTATTGCCTATATTCTACGTCTATAATCAATTTATCTCTTCCCAAGATATTTTAATTGGATCTGATACCACTTGATGTAGGATACCTCTCAAGGTCTATTTCACTATGGTCTTCTTAGTTTTCTTAAAATTTTGCTAATACAAGTAGTTTAAGGAATGATCTTAGTCTCACTAGGTTTGTAGCCTTCTTAACTACAAATTAGTATCATTTTAGACCAAATAAATTTGAAAAAGGAGTATTTATCCTTATATATCCTTTTACATCCATGTATTGAGTGGTTTCATTTTATATACTTGAAACTACAAGACAACATTCCTGAGTGAGATTATAACCTTCTTGAGAATAATTCTGAACATTTTTGAGAGAAATACTATGACTTGGTCTCATAGCTTGATTATAATACTCAATTACACACTAAAAATTAAAAAAAATAGTCTTAGACTATCTTACAACTAAAAATTTCATGGAGAATTTGGAAACTATCGTTATACCTTGTTTTTAGGCCTTTTCTAGTTTTATTTTGTTCCTTAAAAGGCTTAAATCAAAATTTAGGCTTAAAAATGGTCAACCATAGGATTTAATAAAATCATGAACATGTTAAAAATGACCATCAATAGGTTCTACAACTTTATATAACTTGAAATTCAAAAAAATTGACAAAGTTGTCAAGTAAACCTTATTTTTAGCCCTGTTAACAGGCTTGTAGGAACAAAGTCAAATTTATCTTATTATGTAGAGAGTATTACAACATGAAACCACTTGAATCAATTAAATGACCTATAAAATAATCTATCTATCAATATTCATAGATTTTTGAGGGTTAAAACTCAAGTTATGAAGACTTTTTATTCTTAAAACCTTGTTTTAGGGTTTATAGTCTACCTATAGGCCAAGAGCTAACAACTTGATGGAATTTATTTTTTATACATTGTTTTGAAATTTTATAAATTTTAATAATACATATATGATATATTATTAATATTTAAATCATTCATTAGGCTTAAAAATTCTCTAAATAATCACAATGATCAGATCTTCTTCTCACTATGATCACTGTTTTATGTTTTTAGACTATACCAGGACCTGAGAGACAAAAGATTATTGAATTACAAGATTTAATAAAATTAAAGGGATAAATTTACCTTTATCAATACCTATACAAGTTTACTTGACTCTGTTGATCACTTTTAAGGTTTCATAATATAAAAAGTATGTAAAAATGTTACTTTCTCTTAGACTGTTACTCAAAAAATAGGGAATTAGAGATTTTATAGATCATACACCTTTATTAATGATTAAATGAGATAAAATTGCCATAAAAACATATAATAAAATTCTAAATTAAGTCTAAAAATCATTAATATCATAACAAATCCTTCTCTTATTGCTATCTCTTCAATACTCATGCACAAACATATTGTAGACTGTCATAACCTACATACTAGACCCTAGAAACCTTCAACCATCATCTCTTGTCTCTTCTCTATTAGTACTATTATGTTTATTACACTCCTTTCTTCATGATTTGGATTTTCTCTTCACCTATAAAATGAGAACATTTGAGAGGTTTTATATAGTGGTGGAAGTTGATAAAATAAGTCATTATTCTCTAGTTTGTAAAATATAGCTTTGGAAAGCTTGTACAATTGAAAGATAACATTGGAGAAGGAGAGTGTGTTGAAGGAGGAAGTTTTTTGTTTCAGGTTTTGAAGTTAATATAAATATATAGTTTTTATTTTCCCCATGGTTTTTCCTTTCATCTTTCAAGGTTTCCATGTAAACTCTTTGCGTAATGTGTTACTTCTGTTTTTGATTTTGTAGCTGTTATTTCTGAATTTATTTTTTTGCACAAGTATTAGATTTATTCCTAACATCTAGTATCAGTTCTAGGCTCTTTTAAAAATTCCTTTGTGATTTTTTTCTATTGAGTCAGGGTGTTGTGTACAAGAAGGAGCTATAACAATGACAAGTGGAGTAACCATATTTGAAGTTGAGAAGTTTGATGGCAATAATTTCTCCTTATAGAAGATGAAGGTGGAGGACCTCTTTGTGCAGAATGACCAAGCTCTATCCTTGAAGGGGTTTAAAATCAAGCCCAATAGTATGACAAATGAATACTAGAACAATATGGATGGAAAGGTTGTTTCTACCATTCCTTTGTGTCTTGCAGATGTTGTGTTGTTTAATGTTGTTGAGGAGAATACTGCAAAAACTTTATGGAAGAAACTAAACAAGTTGTATAAAAAAGTCAGAAACAAACAAAGTTTTCCTAAAGAAGCAACTTTATAATTTGAGGATAAAGGAGAAGTCATCCATTGCTAAGCATTTAAATGATTTCAACACCATTGTTAGTAAACTAGCCTCCATCAATGTGAAGATGGAGGATGAAGACAAAGCCATTACCCTGTTATGTTCACGTCCTGATAGCTGGGATCATGTGGTGATGACCATCAAAAATTCATCATCATCTACTCTTAATTTTGGAGATATATTTTCAGCCTTTCTTGGTGAGGAAATGAGAATAAAATCCTCTAGTGCATCCTTAAGTAATGAAGCATTATCTATAAGAGGGAGATCCAGTGAGAGGAGTGATCATGGAAGATCACCTTCTAGATCTAAGTCTAGAGGACATAAGGGAAAATGTCATCATTGTGAAAATCCAGGCCACATGAATAAAAATTGTTTGAAAATAAATAATAAAAATAAGGATGGAAAATAAAATCCACCTTTAGGTGAAACTAGTAATGCAAATTCAGAGGAGGAAAACACACAAGAGTCATTTTGCCTTAGTAACAATATATCAATTTCAAACACTTGGGTATTTGACTCAGGTGCATCATTCCACATGTCTCCACATAGAGATTGGTTTATTGGTTACCAAAATATTAATGGAGGGTCTATATACTTGGGTGATGATCACCCTTTGGATGTTGTCAAAAGAGGAGATGTAAGGATCAAACTAGATGATGGTAGAATTAAGAGATTAGAAGATGTGTGGTATGTTCCTCATTTAAAGAAGAATTTGATGTCCATCAAGGTGATGGATGAGATATGATATTCATGTACCTTTGGAAATGGTAAATGTAAAATTACCAAAGGATCTTTGGTGGTAGAAAAAGGAAAATCTTATGGATCCTTGTATCGTTTGTGTGGAGTTTTAGTGACAAGTACTACAACATCAACAACTTTGGAGAATGCTCAAGATGTTGTGATGATATGGCATCAATCCTTTAGACATATGAGTGAGAAATGCTTCAAGATATTGCATGACCGAGGTATGTTGGATGGGATTAAGTCTTGTGATTTAGGCTTTTGTGAGCATTGCATCTTTGGTAAATTGAAGAGGGTAAGATTTACTGCAACTGCAGGTAAAAGTTATGATTTTATACAACTTATCCATTTGAATATTTTTGGACCTGTCCCTACTCAATATATAAATGGTATAACTTATTTTATTTCCTTTATAGATGATTATTCTAGAAGAGTATGGGTGTATTTTTTGAGAAAGAAATCAGAAGCTTTGGAAAAATTTAAAGAATTTAAGGCACAGGTAGAAAAGAGTTTGGGAAAATCTATTGTATGTCTAAGGTCATATAATGGAGGAGAATATTACTCTAGGGAGTTTGATAAATTTTGTACATAGGAAGGAGTTAAACATCAAAATATTTTCCCTTATACTACACAACAGAATGGTGTAGCTGAGTGGATGAATTGCACTATCATGGAATGTGATAGAAGCATGTTGAGTGCATCAAAGTTGGCAAATAGATTTTGGACAGAAGATGTTAATACAGTTGTATATATCATTAATAGATCTCCTAAAACTACATTGGATGGAAAGACTCCAAAAGAGACTTGGCATGGCAATCCAATTGATTATTCTAATTTACATATTTTTGGTTGTGATGTATTTTCCCATGTGCCTAGAGAAACAAGGTTCAAATTAGATTTGAAATCTAGGAAATGTATTTTTCTTGGCTATGAAGATACTGTAAAGGGGTATAGATTATGGGATCCTGCTAACCACAAGATTACTGTTATTTGAGATGTTGTGTTTAATGAAAAATCCATGAAAGGGAGGGAGTTACAACAAACACCTGAAGTTATACCAGTTGAAGTAGTCAAGGAAAGAGAAAATGAAAAAGATTAGGTTGATGCTTTAGAGCAGCAAGAAGAACACCGAGTACAACAAACATAAGTTATAAGCTCTACTCATACCAAGAGGGTTTTATAAGGGTATACTCCTACATTTTAGTCATCTTTTGCTTTGTTTATTGATATGGGTAAACCTAGTTCATTTCAGTAAGTTAGAGAATATGAGAATACAAAAGAATGGAGGAAATCCATAGAGGATGAAATGAGATCACTCCATAATAATGAGACATGGGAGCTTGTGAATATTCCACATGGAAGAAAGAGTGTTGGAAAAAAGTGGGTGTACAAGATGAATAAAAATAGTGATGGGTTGTCAGAATAAAACAAAGCTCATTTGGTGGCAAAAGGTTATGTGCATAAATCAGGTATTGACATCAATGAGATTTTCTCTCCTATTGTAATAATGACTACTATCAGAGTGTTACTTACATTTGTAGCTTCACAAAATTTAGAGCTAGATCAACTTGATGTGAAGATAACATTCCTACATGGTGATCTTGAGGAAGAGATTTATATGGATCAGCCTGAGGGCTATGAGCTAAAAGGAAAGGAGCATATGATTTGCAGACTAAAGAAATATCTTTAGGGTTTAACATAAGCACTGAAAATGTGGTACAAGAAATTTGAAACTTTCATGAAGAGCCAAGAATTTAGTAGAAGTGAAGTTGATCATTGTGCATATCATAAAAAATCAATGATGGGAGCTTTATTATTTTACTACTATATGTTGATGACATGTTGGTTGTAGGCCCCAACATGAAGAGGATCAATGATTTAAAGGCTCAATTGGCTAGGACATTTGAGATGAAGGATTTAGGAGTAGAAAACCAAATTTTGGGGATGAAGATACACAGGGACATGAAAGCTAAGAAGATCTAGTTATCATAAAAGACATATGTTGAGAAGGTTAGGGACATGAAGCTAAGAAGATATGGTTATCATAAAAGACATATGTTGAGAAGGTTATGTAATGGTTCAATATGCAAAATGCCAAACCAGTTAGTACCCCACTTCCTACAAATTTTAAGTTATCTTCTAAGCAATGTTCTAATATAGAAGAGAATAAGACAAGTATGTCCAGTGTACCATTTACATCAGCATTAGGGAGCCTGATGTATGATATGGTGAGCACAAGACCAGATATTTCCCAAGTAGTGGAAGTTTTGAGCTGGCTCATGGAAAATCCTAGAAAGGATCATTGGTCTACGGTGAAGTGGGTACTCAGATATATGAAAGGCACTTGAGATGTTACAATCTTCTATGGAGGAGCATATTTATAGATAAGAGGTTTTGTAGATTTTGATTTTAGTGGTGATAGGGATGGATGAAAGTCCACTACATAATATGTTTTTACTCTTGCTGGTGGAGCTATGAGTTGGGATTCTAAGTTACAACTAGTGGTGGCTTTATCAATCACTGAAGCAGAGTATGTAGCTGAATCTAAAGGTTGTAAAGAGGTAATATGGTTAGAACGGTTATTGGGTGACTTCATGGAAATGCAAGGAAAGATTACGTTGCATTGTGATAGTCAGAGTGAAATTCACTTAGTGAAGAATGCAACATTTCATGATCACATGAAACATATTAACATCAAGTACCATTTCATCAGGATCATATTGGAGGATGGTAGGATCTTGTTATCAAAGGTAGACATTGAATAGAATACTATAGACATGCTAACAAAGCTAGTCATCACAAAGAAGTTTGATTGGTGCGAAACTTCTCTAAGTTTGTTGAAATTGTGATGAAGGTAGCATCGGGCATGGTATGCAGCTAGATGGTAAGATACATAGGTATGGCAAAGCCTGTGTATATTGACTTCAAGTGGGAGAATGTTAGTATATGTGAAGTCACTATTCACAGGGGACATGGTAGTGGAGCCTAGGTGGTGGGCCCATGGTGGGACCCAAGTGATTGGATATATGAGGTGGCACAAGTAGGATATGGCATGACCCACAAAGGATCTTCCTTTGTTGGAAAATGAGGGTAGAGGAAATGGGATGACATTTTCTAATATCACATGTGTTTGACTTGGGAAGCAAGTTAACCAAGTCAAAAGGCAATGAATTTTTAATTCTTTGGCACATGTGTGTGGACTTTCATGTTGGAGAATAATCATGAGATTTTTGATGCCATTTATTGACCCGATGTGAAGGTAGGACAAAATTCTTTGGGACACCTTGTTTTTCTTCATGAGGTGAAATTCAAAGTGAGTTTGGTGGAGGATGACCTCATCAGATTCCAAGTTTTGGCCTCACATTGCAGTTATATGTTGAATAGTGTTTCCACATGGGTGTGGCATATTTTTCCTTCTCTCCTCATCATTTCCTTCTTGATAATTCTTTTCATTGTAATTTATATAAAATGAGGACATTTGAGAGGTTTTATAGAGTGGTGGAAGTTGAGAAATTAAGTCATTATCTCTAGTTTGTAAAATATAGCTTTGGAAATCTTGTATGCTTGAAAGATAGCATCGGAGAAGGAGAGGGTGTTGAAGGATAAAGTTTTTGTTTCAGGTTTTGAAGTTAATAAAAAGATACAGCTTCTATTTTCCCCATGGTTTTTCTTTGCATCTTGCAAGGTTTCCATGTAAACTCTCTATGTAATGTGCTACTCCTATTTTTGATTTTGTAGTTGTTATTTATGCATTTATTTTCTTGCACAAGTATTGGATTTATTCCTAAAAAAGACTTGACTTTAAATAGATTGAAGTGAAGTGTACATGGTCCTTCATGAGGGAAAAAGTCTTCCTTCCCAACATAACATCACCTACATGTGATAAAAACCTTCTAAGATAATTTTACTATTTCAAATATTCAAATTCCCATTTTGGAGGAAAAATTAAGAACATACACTAATAAATAAAAATGTACAAATGTAAATCATGGGAAAGTTTCACCACACTAAAAATGACTCATGACTCCTACCTAAGACCTAACACACCACCATTTGAGTTCTTAATGTAAACTCTGTATCTTCATCCATGATGCTTTTGCATTAGTTGAGCATAGTTTCATCAACATTATTGGGCATAAGGGAAATGTGCCATACATAATATTGAAAAGTAACTCAAATAGTGTTGTTTTTGGCACAACACACCCCATTTTCAATCTGAAAATGGGGAACCTCTTTTTAATTTGGAGTATGATCTTATACCTTTAGGAGTCATTGTGGTTGTGTGTTTAAATCAACCTTCTTGGAGTCCATTCTACTAGATGTGAAGATTTAAATCTAAATGTGCTTCATTATTTTATCCAAGCCTACAAGATTAATTTTGTAGTATAAAAACACTTGGCCTGGAAATTCACATCTGGAGTTGCTTTGATATTAATATCTAATTTTGCATAGATATAATAAGTCTCAACATATTTTCTTGCTTGTGTTTTAAAACACATTTTATAGCTTCTTTTTAGACTATTTTGGCTTAGGTTTGTGCAAATTACTTAACTGTCTAGAGTTTTCTACCTCTTTTACTGAACAATTTTCATCTATTTCTATTTTAATTTCAATCTAAATAACTAAATATTTATAAAGTTTTATTTTTTAACTTAGTCACTTTTCATTAAAATGGATGAAATTCACTTCTAAATCGAGAAAAATAGCTAAGTCTATGCATCACTTCACTTTATACTTAGTCACTTTTTGGCTTTTGCCTTAACCATTTATTTTTAAATGTTTAGCCATTATTTTTTAATTCAAATTCATTGATTGTGCCTTTTCATATTGTGCTTGCATGTACCCAAAGAAATTGGTCTTCACACTTCAACAAAATATTATCAAAGGTTTTGCATGAAGAAGAGTTTACAAAAGTTCTAAAGGCTAAGGCAAAAGTTATACAAATAAAAATAAAAGTCAAAACTTTTGCACGAGGGCTCAAAGACAAAATTTTTGAAGACTTAAATTTAAAGTCATGCAGAACCGTAGAAGTGAAAAAATCCAAAAATATGGAAGTTTGGGGTTATTAAGACATTGAGCCAAAATTTAATCCCTCTGTGGTTTTGAGGCCTTGAGAAGATTCCACATGGCAGCTTCCTAGAACCCTATAACCTTGGTAGGGAAGATCCATTGAATCCCATGAGCTTGGAACCATTTCACTATGAGCCAAAGATATAATGAGCCTGGGAGAATGAAAATAGTCCACATGGCAATGGATATTGTGATATAAAATGATATATCTAAAGCCCATGGATGCCAATGAGCTGCCAAGTGTCAAAATGGGGCTCACAGAGGTAGAGCCAATAATGTAGTGAGGGAAACATAAATGAGATAAAGAAGAAGCCACATGGAATTAACCTATTTTGGAAAAGACACATTGGCTATGTAGAAAACAAGGCATGAGACTAAATTTGATGACACTTATGGCTGTCAAAACTATCAAGAGGTTGAGAATGAACTACGTATCCAAAATGATTTATAGAATCAAATCGTAGTCCAACTGAATCATGGATAAGGAAATAATAATTAGCATAACATGCACATTTGAATTAATAATGGAGTATAAAAGATAAATTTAGCCTTAATGAGATAGGGTAATTGATTACACAGAGGCATGGATGATTAGTAATATTAATGCAATTATAACTGCTTTCACCTATTAGAATTTAATTAAGGCCTAGTTCAATTATGCAAATTCTAAGCATGCCTTTAATCTATCAAAGATTTCGATCCAAATTCTCAACCACATTCTTCTAATTGCATTGATGATTGATGCAACTAACCCTTTAGTGGGTGAATTTAAATTTGTATTCTGAACTCCCCAGATCTGCATGCCTATATAAGATTGACTCTTTTATTTAATAAAATCTAGCTCCTTTAATATTGAGGAATTTATGCTTAGACTAGTCTTTTTAAGATTAAGAGAATTATGCCTAGGTTGGTCCTTTTAGGATAAGAGGAGACTATGCTTGGCTAGCTCCTTTTAAATTATAATTTAGAGTAATGGACTAGTTATTTCCTTTCATGCATTTCCCTGCTTCTTAGATTAGTTTTTTGAGTCAAGGTTGTTTGAAAGCTGATTCTGTAGCTCATTTTTATGAATCTCAAATAATCCTTAATAGAAACATACTTATATGAAAGATTTTTCATTCCATAGACTTAGTCTGTGCATGTATATGGTGACCTTATTTTCCTCTTTGGCTTTGCTATTTCATTCTACAGACTCTTGTACCATCCTTAATTAGAGTTTTACTAGGTATGGATAAACTAAATTAAAGATTGGTTATTCTAAGATTTATATACTCAATAAAACCAAGCTAGATGACATTATAAAGTGGAACCTTTTTCTCTTTCTCCCTACCAATATATCTTTTTCCTTTTTTTAATCGGTTTGTTGTATTGTATTAAATTAGGTTCTGAGTTGTAGTCTGAATCAAATATTTTATCTTGACTGCATAATACTTTGTTTATATATTGCTAATTTATACATTGTTGAACTTATAATTAATAGATATTTTCATCTCAAATAATTTTTTAATTCATAGTTAAATCATTCAGCTAATTCCTTAGAAATAAGTTCTTTATTTTTGCATTTTGATTTTTTTGAAACACACACCAAAGACCCTTGACATGGTATGGTCACAATGATTCAACTGAGTTACCTTGCATACCAAGACCTAATAACCAAGACCTTGAGAATTCATGTTTACATAAGTCCCCTTTTAGGAGAAAGAGGTTTTAACAACCCCTGTCTAACTGTTAGCTATGTCGAAACATCAATCAACATGTTCTAGTGCTAGAAGGAGGGCCTAAATTACTATATTTTAGACTTATTTTATGATTTTGAAGAGTTTCCTAATTATTTTACATGTTATCAGATTGTAAATTTTTTTATCTGAGTCTTCTAATGGATTTAGCTTGGCTAGAAAGATGTAGTTATCCTCTAGACATTATAGGACCTTCCCATGACTTACCCAAGAACTCCCATAAATTTTGTGAAAAATATATCCATGGTGGGAGTTCAACTACTAAATAACATATCTAATCTTTTAAAGAAGCCCTTATCATAAAGTAGATTCAACATGAGGATGTGTCATGTCACCTGTTCCCCTTTTCATTAGATCAAACTACTTATTCTTAGTACCTTGGTCTACCATAAGGGTGCATCACAACATGGGCCACATTTAAACATCTATCCTTTAACTTTTTAGTGTGTCCATTGACTCTTATATCTTGTTCTACTAATTTTCCATAGTCCATAAAGGGTCTAATGAGCCAACTAGTATATTCAACCATATATTCCATCAACTATACACTAGGCAGAGGGATATTTTCCTACAAATAGATGATGCAACAATCAAGTTATATCTCCAAATATTGGATCCTTTAACTATCATGTTCTTTAAGATGAACGCCTCTGCTCTTGCCCCATCAGCGTTAGTATACCAAGAGGTTATCGGTGTGGAGCAAAATTTAATGACTCGGGGTATTTTTGCCCAAAGTCCTTTAAGTAGTGTGTACTCAAGTCAACATATGGACTGATATGTGCCTTACAACAAAGTGTTGCCCCAAACCTTTATTTATCCAAACCTCCCAGTGACAAATGAGAGTCCTACTTGTTTATTTAATACATATAACTCAGTTAATTTTATGTATAATCAACAAGCCACTTCTTATTTTAGTTATTTGGTGTATTTAGGTGTTGTTGATAATCAACTGTCATTTATTGTAGGATAAAATTTGGAGGCAATGCATAATCTGAGTTGCAAAGTTACATACCCTAATGCACTATTCTGAGCATGCATATCTAGTTTTACTACTAATGTAGAGTTGATCATGCACGTTGAAAAAGTTACATATTACAAGAATGATATATTTTTTGAAGGCTATAACAATAATGATGATGAATATGAAGATGACAAATCAACAATTTTAAAAGGTAGCCTAACAGATGAAATTTTTTGATAAAGAATCATCCATACAAAAAGAACAATCTAACATCTCTTGTGATCCACCAAAATAATAATTGGATAAGTTGGAACCATTAGATATGGAAGATATATGATATGCATCTAAAGCATTCTTACCCTTGGTTACTACTACTACTTTAAATGGACTGATCCAAGATGGTCAACATCTTTGTGGTAGTAATGAGACTTTCCCTGCATCTTTAGTAAGGAATGACATATAATAAGTAAACCAAGAAGAAAGAGGTTGTCCATTTGAAGAGAATGATCCAGAAGAATTCAAAATTGCTTGCCTCTCTCCTTAGTTCAACCTCACCTCTAAAGCAGTTGATAATACCTAAATTTCCCTCTCAATAATAGAGGCAATCAAAATGGGAATTCATGAGCATCGTGGCCTAAATGAAGAATTCATGCTAACGAAGGTGCAAGCTAAGAATGATCTAATTCAACCCAACTCTCCACATACTTTAGCCACTAATGACAAATTTAGAAGGTATCTAATATGGGAAGAATATAAAAATACTCCCATGCCTTTAGGATGTCAAGGACAATGAGTAGGATGCTACACAGGCATCCATTTATATCAAAAATTAGTCATCAAGTGACTCATCACTGGATTCCATCACAAACATGCCATTTTAGGTTGGATCTTCCAATTAGTTTGGTATGTATGAATACCGAAACCTATTCTTCACTATACTACAATATTTGGGCAAAGGTATTTTCTAAACCCTGTCCCTCATGATTTTTGCAATCTAAAGACAAATCTAATGTAAAATTCTATAGTCCTAGTTTTTTGGAGTTTCATGAGAATAACATTGATACATATTTATGAGATAGTGTTTTCCAGAAGGACAACATAGACACAAGTAGATGTTTCCTTTTCCCTTCTCAAAATATTGAAGAATTAGGTGTCTAACTGGTTAAAACATACACTTGCTTAAATATTTATTGTGAATACTTTTTCTTTTTCCTTCCTTGTTTTATTTTGTTTTCTTTCCTTCTTGTCCCTTAATGTTATGTTAGGTTTACTTTGGTTTATTTATCTGTTTTCATTTTTGGGTTTGTCCCAACTATTTTTGCTCTATGGTCCCCTTGTTAATCAAAAAAATGAAATTAATGGTTGTTGCAAAAATAAAATGGATGGAATCAAAGAGCCTAATTGTAATTTTACTTGAAGATTTTATGTGAAACTATTGTGATTTCATGGTTCATTTAATAAATTTTGAAAGTCAATTCGTAATAAAACTTATGAATTTTAGAACAACTATTTTCTTATTTCAAGCCATCTGATGCACTTAAAAATATATCTTAAAAAATGTAGCATTGCACTGATTTTGGTTTTTATTGAGTTATCATGAAATTTTTGATTTTCTTATACCCATGTCTTAGTCCCCAACCTTCTGTGGATGAATTTAAAAATATTATTTAAAAATAATTGAGATATAATATAAAATCTAAACTTCTCTTTGAAAGGGTGATCTCGATAGCCTCCACCACAAGCTTTTTGGCTTGATTGGTAGTGGAATAAGGCTTTTGAAAGGGACCAGAGGTATCTCTATCAGGGTTATAAATGCTTGGATGGTAATAGGGTAATTCCCACACCACTCCCCCCTAAGATAAATTGTAAAAACTTTTTCCTTTAGTAGTTATGGCCTTATACAAATCTGAATCACTACATGTGAATGCAAATAAAATGAATAAATCACTCAATTACAGACTTAGATGGTTTTGGCAGGATTATAGCATAGTATGTCACTCATTATTATAGACTTTAGTGCCTTTGAATTATGATTTGTTATTAGTGATATCTTAACGCTAATACTTTTTCTTCTTGTGAAATAATAGATTCTGGATTCTCAAAATACTCAAAAGTATTTTCTACCAAAAGTCTCCATTTATTGTTGTTAGCACACCCCATTTTTAGTCTAAAAATGGGGACCCTCTTTTTGCTCTAGAGTCTGATATTATACCTTTAGGAGTTAATTTTAGTTTCTTATTTAAATCAAAATTATTGGGAGTCCATTCTACTAGATGTGAAGATTTAAATCTGATTGTGCTTCATTGTTTTTGTCAAGTCTACAAGATTAATTCTACATTATAAAAACACTTGGCATAGAAATTCACATCTGGGGTTACTTTGATTTTAATAATTAAATTTACATAGATATACTACATCTTAGTATATATATTTGCTTGTGTTTCAAAACACATTTTACAACTTCTTTTTAGACTATTTCACCTTAAGTTTGTGAAAATTACTTAACTTTATAGAGTTTTCTACCTCTTTTCCTAAAAAAATTTCATCTATTTATTCTTTAATTTCAATTTGAAGGACTAAATATTTATAATATTTTACTTTTTAACTTAGTCACTTCTCATAAAAATGGACAAAATTGGCTTTTGAATTGAGCGGAATGGCTAAGTCTATGCATCACTTCACTTTATACTTAGTCACTTTTTGGCTTTTATGTTAACTATTTATTTTTAAATATTTAAATGTTGTGTTTAAACCAAAGTTATTGATAGTACCTTTTCATATTTTACCCCCATGTACCCAAATAAGTTAGCCTTGACATTTTTCAACAAAAGATTCGTTAGAGGTTTTTCACAAAGAAGAGTCTACAAAAGTTCTGAAGGCTAAGTCAAAAGTCGAAAAGACAAGAACAAAAGTCAAAAATTTTGCACGAGGGATCAAAGATAAAACTTCCAAATAATTAAATCAAAATTCACGTAGAAGTGTATAAATGCAAAAACCTAAAAACAAAAAATTTCATGGTCATTAAGATGTTGAGCCAAAATGTTAGGTTATGGAGCTAAAAGCTTCACTGTATGTAGACATGGAGGAGGTTGCTAAGGTGCAAAGCAACTGACGTCGGTCAGACCAACTGAAGTCGATCATATCTAGTGCACAGAGCTGCCGACATCGGTCATGGATCGGCTAACGTCGATCACCTCCAGACTAACAACGATCGACGTCGATCGCCTGTGCGGTTCTGAAACTGTCGGTTTTATGAACAATTTGTTAACGAACCGGTTGTTTGCATGTTAAAGACTAATTTTAGTCTTGAGCTGCAGTTTCTAATTATTATAATTGGAAAGTCTAATTATTGTTTATATGAGATATATATAATAGAATCATGGGCTGTATTGTAAAGTGTGCTAGATAGAGAGAGCAAGGTTAGCTCCTTCAGAGGGAAGAGAGAAAGGTTAGCTCCTCATAGTGCCACAGTGCCAAGTGTGTATGATCAGGTAGATCTATGAGAGATAAATATCTGGTAGAAGATCCACAGGGGTGCTGGTGTCAGTTCTGTAGAATCGGGTGTGTAAGATCAGGTTGATTTGCAGGTTGATGCAAGTTCATGGGAGATCTACTTGGAGTGCGTTGTGTACTCGATTGAGTATGTGTGTATACTTAGTGGTACTGACAGTAGTGATACTGACTGGTTGGAGGTGAACAATAGCTCTATGCTTGAGTTGTTTGTTGTGACCATGATTGAGAGAGAGAACTCTTGAAGAGATTTACTGATTGTACGCCCTAGAGGTGTGGGAGCCCTAGAGGAGTGTGAAGAAGATTGTGACATCTTCTTTGTTGTATTTCCTTCTGAAAGAGTATTAATACAATTGGGTATTGTCTCTCATATTCTGTGTTATTTCCAAATTCTAGTTACTTGTGATTCTGGTTTAATTTTGTGTTTAGTTGCTTATACAAGGTGATCAATTGTGCTTCCTAGATCCTGATAAAGTGGTATCAGAGCTTTGTGTGTTTTGGGTCCTAACAGTTGGTATCAAAGCGAGGTTGCATGGAGCAGGTTTGTGTTTGATTACATGTCACTCTTAGGGGTTTCTGATTCAGTGGGAGTATAGCAATGGTAGAATAAAGTACACTAAGAATGGAGGAATTCAAAAGCGAGAATGGTCAATTATGGTGTTATAGAAAGAAAGAGCAGGTAAAGAAAGATTGCTGGTTGGTAGAAGATCAGCATGAAGGAGCATGTGTTGCAGGTATTATTGCACTAGTTGTTCTTTTATGTTCATTGGATAAAGTAGAATCTTGATTTATAGATTCTGTTGCCTCTTTCCATGCAGCCCCAAATAGAGTATTTTTCCATGTTAAGGTCCATGGAGACTTTGGAAAGATTTATTTAGGGGTTGGTGAGCCTTGTCAAAGTATTGGCAAAGGGGAAGTGTAGCTGAAATTGTAGACGACCAACACATGGGTGTTGAAGGATGTCATGCAGCTCCCAGTCTTGAAGAGGAGTCTAATTTCTTCAAGAAATTTGGGTGATGAGAGATGCACAGGAAATCTCATAGTAGATGCACTTGAATTAACATGTGGTAAGAAAGTAGGTACTCTTTATCTACTTGTTTGTATTACTAATTCTTTTTCTATTGTGAAAATGTGGCTTTGTAGGCTTGGTCACATGAGCAAGAAGGAGATGCATGTTCTTAAGAGGAAGTCAGATGTCTTTGACAAACTTAAGAACTGGAAAGCCTTGGTGTTTGTGGAGGAGATGATGGACAGAGATCAGTGGATGGGACTGAATAACTCTGAGCAAGGTAGTTTAGATAGGGTTTTGATTCAAAGTGAGCTCGTGAGTAAAAATTCATCACTCACAAGAAAACATAGGTACTGACGTCGATCAGGGGTAACCGACGTCGAACAGGCAGCCACCAACGTTGGTCATGTGTAGACTAAAAAATTTAGTGGTGTTGGGTAGGTGGTGACTGACGTCGATCAAAGAACCGGTGTCAATGACCAGGTGGACACCGACATCAGTCAGGGAACTGGCGTTAGCAATCAGGTCAGTCGCATGGAATCAACGTCGATCGAATGTAGACTGGGTGGTGACCAACATCGGTCACTAGAACGGATTTTGGGCAGATAATAAGCTGTCAAAGAGTCTCAAATGCCCATGTGGAGGACTGAAAGTGTAAGTAAGCCTCAAATTTGTTATTCTCCTTCTTTATACTTGTTACTCACTGTAGAGCAGGTAGGATCCAAGAAACAATGGGAGCATGGCATGAATTCTTCATAAGAGAACCAAATAGGAGATTTGGTAGAGTTGCCAGCCAAGATGAAAGCATTGAGAGATGAATGGATTCTTTTGTTAAAAAAGAGAGGGAATGGACACGTGAGACAGAAGGCCAGGGTATATGGTCTTGAGGAAGCTGTAGGATAGTGGTACAGGTTTGACAGGTGTATGATAAAGCATGGCTTTAGTCAGTGTCATTATAACCATTGTGTTTTCTTTACCAGGTTGGATGATGATTGCAACATTATCCTGTTACTGTATGTTGTGTGTATGCTTGTTGCAGGGTCACACATGCAGGGTTTTGTTGAGCTAAAGGTAAAGTTAGTTCAGTGGTATGTCATGAAGAATTTGGGAGCAGCGAAATTCTTTGGCATGAGTTTTTCTAGAGACAAAAAAGGTCACAAGTTGATGTTGTCTCAGGATGATTGTGTGAATAAGGTAGTGGCATGGTTCAAGATGCAGGATGCAAAACCGGTAAGCACACCTATGGATGGATAGTTTACAAAATAGGGTCCCCAATCACATGATGAGTTTGAGTACATGTGTATTAGACCTGAGTTTACCCCAATAGCGGGTGTTGTCAGCAAGTTTGTAGTCAATCTGAGAAAGAAGCACTGGAGAGCAGTTCAGTGGGTTCTCAGGTATCTGAGAGGGACCATCAGTAGGGATTCATGCTATGCAAGGTCAGGGACTTCTCTACATGGGTATGTAGATTCGGATGTGGCAGGTTACTTGGATGACATGCGGTGCACCACAGGATGTGTGGTGGTTGGTCTTCAGGATTGAGCTTGAAGAGGGATACAAGCCAGAAAATAGATTAGACAATGTACAGGTATAGGTACAGGTGCATCTATTTATCTCCAAGTGGGAGATTGTTAGGTTATGGAGCTAAAAGCTTCACTATATGCAGACATGGAAGAGTTTGCTAAGGTGTAAAGCAACATACATCGGTCAAGCCAACCGACGTCGGTCATATCCAGTGCATAGAGCTGTCGACATCGATCATGGATCAGCCAATGTTGGTCACCTCCAGACTAACAACGACCGACATCGGTCACCTGTGTGGTTTCAGAACTGTCAATTTTATGAATAATTTGTTAATGAATCGATTGTTTGCATGTTAAAGACTAATTTTAGTCTTGAGCTACGGTTTCTAATTATTGTAATTGAAAAGTCTAATTATTGTTTGTATGAGATCTATATAATAGACTCATGGGTTGTATTATAAAGTGTGCTAGATAGAGAGAGCAAGGTTAGATCCTTCAGAGGAAAGAGAGAAAGGTTAGCTCCTCATAGTGCCACAGTGCCAAGTGTGTATGATTAGGTAGATCTGTGAGAGAGCAAGATCTGGTAGAAGATCCACAGGGGTGCTGGTGTCAGTTTTATAGAATCAGGTGTGTAAGATCAAGTTGATTTGTAGGTTGATGCAAGTTCATGGGAGATTTACTTGGAGTGCATTGTGTACTCGATTGAGTATGTGTGTATACTCGGTGGTACTGGTAGTAGTGATACTGATTGGTTGGAGGTGAACAACAGCTCTGTGCTTGAGTTGTTTGTTGTGACCATGATTGAGAGAGAAAACTCTTGAAGTGATTTACTGTTTGTCTGCCCTAGAGATGTGGGAGCCCTAGAGGAGTGTGAAGAAGATTGTGGCATCTTCTTTATTGTATTTCCTTCTGGAAGAGTATTAATACAATTGGGTATTGTCTCTCATATTCTGTGTTATTTTTGAATTCTAGTTACTTGTGATTCTGGTTTAATTTCGTGTTTAGTTGCTTATACAAGGTGATCAATTGTGCTTCCTAGATCCTGACAAAGTGGTATCAGAGCTTTGTGTGTTTTGGGTCCTAACAGTTGGTATCAAAGCGAGGTTGTAGGGAGCAGGTTTGTGTTTGATTATAGGTCACTCTCAGGGGTTTCTAATTCAGTGGGAGTATAGCAATGGTAGAAGAAAGTACACTAAGAATGGAGGAATTCAAAAGCAAGAATGGTCAATTACGATGTTATGGAAAGAAAGAGCAGGTTAAGAAAGATTGCTAGTTGGTAGAAGATCAGCATGAAGGAACATGTGTTATAGGTATTATTGCACTGGTTGTTATTTTATGTTCCTTAGATAAAGTAGAATCTTGGTTTATAGATTCTATTGCCTCTTTCCATGCAGCCCCAAATATAGTATTTTTCCATGTTAAGGTCCATGGAGACTTTGGAAAGATTTATTTAGGGGTTGGTGAGCCTTGTCAAAGTAATTGCAAAGGGGAAGTGCGGCTGAAATTGCAGACGGCCAACACATGGGTGTTGAAGGATGTCATGCAGGTCCCAGTCTTGAAGAAGAGTCTAATTTCTTCAGGAAAGTTGGGTGATGAGAGATGCACAGGAACTCTCATAGTGGATGCACTTGAATTAGCATGTGGTAAGAAAGTAGGTACTCTTTATCTACCTGCTTGTATTACCGATTCTTCTTCTATTGTGAAAATGTGGCTTTGTAGGCTTGGTCACATGAGCAAGAAGGAGATGCATGTTCTTAAGAGGAAGTCAGATGTCTTTGACAAATTTAAGAACTGAAAAGCCTTAGTGTTTATGGAGGAGATGATGGATAGAGATCAGCGGATGGGATTGAATAACTCTGAGCAAGGCAGTTTGGACAGGGTTTTGATTCAAAGTGAGCTCATGGGTAAAAAGTCATCACTCACAAGAAAACACAGGTACCAACATTGGTCAGGGGTAACCGATGTCAAATAAGCATCCACCGACGTCGATCATGTGCAGACTAAAAAAGTTGGTGGTGTCAGGCAAGTGGCGACTGACGTCGATCAGAGAACTGGCGTCGATGACCAGGTGGACACCGACATCGGTCAGGGAATTGGCATTGGCAATCAGGTCAGTCGTATGGAACTAATGTCGGTCAGATGCAAACTGGGTGGTGATCAAAATCGATCACTGGAACATATTTTGGGTGGACAGTAAGCTGTCAAGGAGTCTCAAATGCCCATGTGGAGGACTGAAAGTGTAAGTAAGCCTCAAATTTGTTATTCTCCTTCTTTATACTTATTGCTCACTGTAGAGCAGGTAGGATCCAGAAAATAGTGGGAGCATGGCATGAATTCTTTGAAAGAGAACTAAATGGGAGATTTGGTAGAGTTGCCAGCCGAGATGAAAGCACTGAGAGATGAATGGATTCTTTAGTTAAAGAAGAGAAGGAATGGACACGTGAGATGGAAGGACAAGGTATATGGTCTTGAAGAAGCTGTAGGACAGTGGTACATGTTTGACAAGTGTATGACAAAGCATGGCTTTAGTTAGTGTCATTGTAACCATTGTGTTTTCTTTACCAGGTTGGATGGTGATTGCAACATTATCTTGTTACTATATGTTGTGTGTATGCTTGTTGTAGGGTCACACATGCAGGGTTTTCCTGAGCTAAAGGTAAAGTTAGTTCAGTGGTATGTCATGAATAATTTGGGAGCAGTGAAATTATTTGGCATGAGTTTTTCTAAAGATAGAGAAGGTCACAGGTTGATGTTGTCTTAGGATGATTATGTGAATAAGGTAGTGGCATGGTTTAAGATGCAGGATGCAGAACCGGTAAGCACACCTATGGATGGACAGTTTACAAAATAGGGTCCCCAATCACATGATGATCTTGAGTACATGTGTACTAACCTGAGTTTGCCCCAGTAGTGGGTGTTGTCAGTAAGTTTGTAGTCAATCTGGGAAAGAAGCACTGGAGAACAGTTCAGTGGGTTCTCAGGTATCTGAGAGGGACCAGCAGCAGGGATTCATGCTATGCAAGGTCAGGGACTTCTCTACATGGGTATGTAGATTCAGATGTGGCAGGTTACTTGGATGACATGCGGTGCACCACAGGATGTGTGGTGGTTGGTCTTTAGGATTGAGCTTGAAGAGGGATACAAGCCAAAAAATAATTAGATGATGTACAGGTACAAGTACAAGTATAGGTGCAACTGTTTATCTCCAAGTGGGAGATTGTTAGGTTGTGGAGCTAAAAGCTTCACTGTATGCAAACATGGAAGAGGTTGCTAAGGTGTAAAGCAACTGACGTCAGTCAGGCCAATCGATGTCAGTCATATCCAGTGCACAGAGCTACCGACATCGGTCATGGATTGGCTGATGTTGGTCACCTCCAGACTAACAATGACTGATGTCGGTCGCCTGTGTAGTTCTGGAACTATCGGTTTTACGAATAGTTTGTTAATGAATCGGTTATTTGCATGTTAAAGACTAATTTTAGTCTTGAGTTGCGGTTTCTAATTATTGTAATTGGAAAGTCTAATTATTATTTGTATGAGATCTATATAATAGACTCATGGGCTGTATTGTAAAGTGTGCTAGATAGAGAGAGCAAGGTTGCTCTTTTAGAGGGAAGAGAGCAAGGTTAGCTCCTCATAGTGCCACAGTGCTAAGTGTGTATGATCAGGTAGATCTGCTAGAGAGCAAGATCTGGTAGAAGATCCACAGGGGTGTTGGTGTCGGTTCTATAGAATCGGGTGTGTAAGATCAGATTGATTTGCAGGTTGATGCAAGTTCATGGAAGATCTACTTGGAGTGCATTGTGTACTCGATTGAGTATGTGTGTATACTCGGTGGTACTGGCAGTAGTGATACTGACTGGTTGGAGGTGAACAATAGCTCTATGCTTGAGTTGTTTGTTGTGACCATGATTGAGAGAGAGAACTCTTAAAGAGATTTACTGTTTGTATGCCCTAGAGGTGTGGGAGCCCTAGAGGAGTGTGAAGAAGATTGTGGCATCTTATTTTTTTAATTTCCTTCTGGAAGAGTATTAATACAATTAGGTATTATCTCTCATATTCTGTGTTATTTCCAAATTCTATTTACTTGTGGTTCTGGTTTAATTCCGTGTTTAGTTGCTTATACAAGGTGATCAATTATGCTTCCTAGATCCTGACAAAGTGGTATCAGAGCTTTGTGTGTTTTGGGTCCTAACACAAAACTTAATCCTTCTATGGTCTTAATGCCTCAATAAGATGCCACATGGTAGCTTTCTAGAACACCAAAAACTTGACAGAGCAGAGTCATTGAAGCCATGGAGATCAAAACCATTACACCGTGAGCCAAAGACATAAAGAGCCTGGAAGAATTAAAAGAGGTTGTGTGGTCATAGATATGATGATAATAAATGATAGAGCTAAATCCCATAGATGTTGATGAGCTATTAAGTGTCAAAATGGGGCCACAAAGGTAGAGCCAATAGTGCAATGAGGGAAAAGCAAATGGGAAACAAGAATAAGCCACATGGTAATAAATGGTCAAGGCAAAGAACACATTGGTTGGACAACCAGTAAGGCATGAGCCTAAATTTGATGGCCTGTCAGGACATTAAAACCATCAAGAGGCCCATAATGGACTATGTATCCAAAATGATTTACATAATCAAATTACAATCCAATTGAATCATGACCAAGTCAAGAATAATTAACTTGAAGTGCACATTGGAATTAAACATAAAGTATAAAAGCAAAATTTAGCCTTAATGAGATAAGGCAATTGATTACGTAGAAGCATGGGTGGTTGGTAGTCCTGATGCAATTCTGACTACTTTTAGCAAATAGAATTCAAATGAGGCATGGTTTGATAGCAAAAATTATTGGCACATCTTCAATATGTTAGAGATTTTAAGCTTTCAACTCAACCACATTCTTTGAATCACATTGATGATTGTTGCAACTATGCCTTTAATGGGCATATTTTTTATTTTTATTTTGAACTCCTAAGGCTTATGTGCCTTTATAAGATAGACACTTTGATGTAATAAAGGTTGGTCCCTTTAGAATTGTGGAATTTGTGCCTAGGTTGGTCTTTTTAGGATTAAAGAATACTATGCCTAGATAGATCCTTTTTTATTAGAACTTAGAGTAGTAGACCAATCATTTTCATTTATGTATTTCCCTATTTCCTAGCTTAGTTTTCTAAGTCAAGGTTTTTTGGAAGCAGATTATATAGCTCACATCATGAAAGCTTTATCATTTGATAGACTTGGTTTACACATGTGTATGGTGACCCTATTTTTTTCTTTGGATCTGCTACTTTATTCCATAGACTCTGACACCATCCCTAATTAGAAATTTACTAGGTCTAGCTCAATTAAGCACTGGTTAGTCTGTGATTTGTCTGCTCAATAAAACCATGATGTTGACATTAAAAAGTAGACTATTTTCTCTTTCTCCCCACCTTATCTCTTTTTCCTTTTTTTAATCAATCTATTCTATTATATTAACTTATGTTTTGAGTTGTATTTTTAATGGAACATTGATTTCATGCTCTTTTGTTTATATATTGCTCATTTATGCATTGTTGAACTTATAAACAATAGCCATTTTCATTTTGAATTAGTTTTTTATTCATAGTTAAATCATTTTATTGGTTTCTTAGATGTAATATCTTTATTATTGCATTTCAATCTATTTAAAACATACATCGAATAACCTTGACATGGTATGGTCATAATAATCTAACTAGGTTCCCCTGCATACCAAGACCTAGTAACCAAGACTTTGGGGATATTTGTTCATGCAAGTCTCTTTTCAGGAGAGGGAGGGATTAATAACCCCTACCTAATTGTTGGTTGTGATGAAACACTAATCAACAAATGAGTTTTTGTGTGAGACCTTATGTGTATCAATGTCTATGAATAGGCCTTGATCATGTTTTATTGTAGTATGGTACATAATAGTTAGAGGGGATGAAAAAATAGTGATCATGTTCATCATTCATGCCACAACTCATGAGGTAGTGAGATTTTTAGAAATGACATCAGTTTATTGGTAACACAATGTATAGTGTGCCAGTTGTAGGTGCGATGAATACTTTTTATGACTTCATAGACAGCTCTAGATCATCTATTATACCCCTTTTTTGATCAAGGGGGTTTGTTGTGTCAGTTGATCCAATATATGTATTTGCTTTATGTTTTTGTGTTAGTACTATTATTAATGCTAGTAAATAATAAATGTTAGTTTGGTTAGTTAGTTATTTAAATAGTTGGTATCTCGAGTAACCACCTCATGGAAGCTTATTAAAACTTTCACTCTTTGTAAATAAAATAATAAATATTTTCCTTTCAACAATTTTGTGTCAAGATTATACAATGTAGTTATTCTATTTACCTATATACTTAGTCTTAATAGGACATATCTCACATCAAGAAGTTAAATTATATTGTGATTATCATAGAATCACAAGAAATGACACAAATCATTGTGACACAATACAAAAGAATATTCAAAGATACAAAAATGAAGGTACCATAAAATTGAAACAAGATCAACAAAAACACTCACCATTAAGTTATAACATAACTCAACACAAGAATGTAACACAAAAAAATTACAAGCATCTATGACAAGATATTGTGTCTATTATAACATTAATAAAATGTGTTTATCAATAACAAATTCAAATTGATGAATACCAATTCCCAAATGTTTATAGTATGGAATTCTTATGACACTTGGGGCTCAAGTTGAAATAACTATTCAATCCACATCATGGTACATTCCTCAAACATATTACCATATCAATTATTTGTGGTCCAAAGTTCATTGATAAATGCATATGGGTGACACATTCTACCACTCAGTCAACATGTGTGTTATGATTAGAATGGTTTTATATGATGCAAGCCACAATGAATAAAATAGATAAATATGTTTCCTTCTTAAATGAAGAAAATACAATCAAGACTTATTATATTGGCAATAGTACTCACCAAAAGATAAAATATTCAAAGATAATAACAAGCACATAATATGAACAATTAGAGACATTGGAAAAAGAGGCAATGCTGGTGTTTGGTCTTGTTAGTTATATCTATCTATAAATTGATAGTTAGTTGTCTAGTTGTATATGTTACAGAACCTTGATTCAATTACTACGGTGTTTTATTTGGTTTTTGGTTAGTTATCCATCTAGTGGCCCCCTCTATAATCTCAAGGGAAATCCAGGATATATCAAATTTGATCTTGATGAGGATGAATTATTCATTGATTTATGAGTACTATGTTTAAATATTTCAAAAATACATAAAAATAAAAACATTCAAAATATTCAAAAAATAAAAAATTAGGACCTAAACTTGACATGATTACCAAATTACACTATTTGCATATCTTATTTATCACATGTTTGATAGATGGTATATTTTTCCATACACATGCATTCTGCGGTATATGAGTCTGATGCAGGACATATAAATTACATATGGACATATAGATGTTGAAATTTTCTCTACCTAGTGGCCATGCTGATACTGGGGACATCTTATTCTATAGGTTTCACTTGTACATTTTATATATTTCCATGACCTTTCTAACATGTTGGGCTATCTAGATTACTTACACATGTCTTGATAGTATGTAATGAAATTACTTAGATGATTCACAATAATAGAATAATATATCATAGAATTAATAATAGAATAGATAGAACCACAAACAAACATTGATGAAAGAGAAGAATACTTTAATATTATGACTGAGCCACTTTGAGGGATAACCTCCACAACGATGCAATAAGAAAAAAAATAATAATATGATGATACAATACTAACCATTACATCTTATATACAATCTACTTAACCAAGGTTATTCTATAGGCTGACCATACTAAGAATATCAAGAAATACAATAAGATAATTTGAAGTTTAAGGGTGTAGCCATACATATCCCTAGACACACTATAGGTTAAAGGTGTAATGTGCCCTTACCCATCAAAACAATGTTATCCTCAATGATAAATCAAACCAAGATATTTCTATAGGAATGCTTCATCCTCCTATGTTACATCTTTAGAATTTAGGTTCTTCCATTTGATCAAATACTCCTTAATCGATCTAGTCTACAGTTGATTGGTGTATGTGTGAAAGATCTCTTCAAGCTCCAGAATGACTCAACATTATTTATTTAATTTTGGTAACTCATCCTAAGTCTAAAATATATGTCCAATTACCATATTTAGGCAAGATACATGGAAAACTAGATGTATGTGAGTGGATAGCAGAAATTCCATTTTTTAATCCACACTACCAAGTTTATGCAAGATTTGATAAGCGTCATAATACTTAGATGAAAACTTTTTCTTTTTTTTTAAATTTAGAGACATATACTTATATGGATGCAAACACACAAATACCTAATCACCTATGTCAAAATGCTACTCACTACAATGTTGATATGCTTGTTGCTTCATTTATTTTATGTCATTATTAAATTATCTCGTAAACTAACTAGTACCTCCTATTGATGGTGAATGTGTTCTTCAAAAAATATAACCTTGGGATGTAATATCAAGGAAGAAGTGGGGGATGATACCCATAAAATTCCATAAAGGGAATTTTTTTGGAAGAAGTGTGAAAAGAAGTGTTATACCACTATTTGACAAGTGGCAGTTAATGAACCCGTTTATCTTGTTTGTCAAAAACAAAATAATAAATATACCCTTCTAGACATTTATTGACTACCTCTATTTTTTCATCATATTGAGGATGATATGATGAGTTATGAGTCAACTGGATTCCTGAACATGCAAATAATTCAATCCAAAAATTACTAGTAAAAATGGGATTTCGATCACTTATAATGATCTTTGGAGTATTATGAAATTTATGAACTATATTGATAAAATTAGAAGATATCATACTAGCAACAAATGGTTGTGATAAGGGGTAAAAAATTAGCATACTTGGTGAGTCAATTCACAACTACCATGATAAAATTTTAACCCTTATACTGTGGTAACCTAAAAGTGAAATCCATAGAGACCTCCTCCCAATGCTAGTTAGGGATGAATAAAGGTTGCAAAATGCCTGGGATCTTAATGGTTTCACCTTTGTTCTATTGGAATACCATGAATTTAGCCACATATTTATGGATATCCCCCTTGAGTCCTTCCCAAAAAAAAACTTACTTGATTCTATGACATGCTTTCAAAAATATTGAGTGACCTCCCAGTGGAGATGCATGAAGTTCCTAAAATATTTTATGTTTGAGGAGAAAATGATTAAAAATGTATAATAAGTCTTTATATCATAATGCATTCCCCTTAAATTTAATGTTTTTAAGTCCCTTAGAACCCTGCTAAAGATTTTGAATAAAATTATGGGTAGCAATGTCATTCTCCCATTATGATCTTGCTTCCTATAGCCAATTTGCATGCCAAATAGCCATTGCATATAATAATGCCTCAACTGATTCATCCTATTGGGATAGTACATCGACCACCATATTTTATTTTCTTTCTTATATACTATTTAAAAATCATAGAATTACATTTTAGTAACCTATTTTTGTTATTCTTCACATGATAATCATTATTCCAAAAAATATTTAAGGCTATCATGATTAGTCTTTACCTAAAAGTGATGACTTATCGATAAGGTCTCTATTACTTGACTACATTCATAATAAACATCATCTCTTTCTCATAGATTGGTTTGAGCCTATGTTTTCACTTCAGTTGGAGACTTTCAAATGTCAGTGGTTTGCCTTATTGCATGATTACAACTCCCATGCCATATCCCAATGCATCACACTCCACAACAAAAATTTTAAAAAAATTAGGGGTAGCCAAAACTAGAGTTGTGCACATAGTTATTTTAAACTATTCAAATATCTGGTAGGTAAATCAATCCACTTGAAGGAGTCTTTCTTCAACAAAGAGGTGAGTGGTACTACAATTCTATCATAATTTTTGACAAACCTGCAATAATAACTAGTTAGCCCCAAAAATACTTAGAGGTTATTGAGGGTCTTGAGAATTTGCCATTCCATTACTTGGATTTTTTAGGATCATATTTTAGTCCTTCATGTGAAACAATATGACCCAAGTACCCCACCTCTTGTACGCCAAAATTACATTTGGAAGGTTTGGCATAGAGTTGATGTTGTTTTATAAATAAAAGTACCTATTTCACATGCTTCAAATGGTCTTCCCAATTATTATTATAGATGAATATATTAGCAAAAAACACCAATACAAACTTTCTCAAAAATGGCCTAAAAATAGTATTCATCAAACTCTGAAATGTAGATGGTGCTTCTGTGAGGCCAAAAGGTATGCCCATAAATTCATAATGGCCTTCATGAGTTTTGAAAGTTACTTTAGGTATGTCCTCATCATGGATTTGAATTTGATGATACCCAAAGCGAAGGTTCAACTTGGTGAAATAAAAAATACATGCAATTCATCTATAAAATCATTGATGGTGTACTTGTTGAGTTCTCTATAGTCTGGGCACATCCTCCAAGTGTCATCCTTCTTCCACACCATGACCATAAGGAATGAATATTCACTTTGATTGTGTTAGATGATTCTTTCCTCTAACATATCCTATACCATATTTTCAATTTCACTCTTTTGGGCATAGAGATACATGTAGGGTTTAATGTTGGGTGGTGTACTTCTTAGAATGGGCCCGATGTCATAATCATGTGTGTGACTTGGAGGAATTCCTTTTGGTATGTGATAAAAAAAATAAAATGGTCAACCAACACCGTTTGCAAATCATGATGTGTAGACTCCTTGGTTGGTTAAACCTCAATGGAAAATAAATGTGCCACAAATCCCTTAACACATTTTTAGATAATCTTCGTCATTCGATGGGAACTAACTAGTTGTGGAGATTTAGCTTGTAATCCACATAGCTCAAAGGTTTTACCTTTTGAATGGAACCTTATGAATAGTTCTTAAAAATTCATCTCAATAGTGCCCAAAGTGGTGAGCTACTGCACTCCCAAAATAATGTCAACTCCTCTCATGGGAATAGTAAACATAGGATAATATAACAAGTAGTCTCTTATAGTAAGCTTAATGCTATGGCATTTTCTAGAATAGTTGACAATACCACCATCTGCAATCATGACCTTAAATTTTGGAGCTAAGTAAATGAAACAATTCAAATCAATATCCAACTTAATTTTGATGAAGTTATGTCTACTCCTAGAGTAAATTAACACAATCACCTTTTGTTTCTTTAGAAAACCCAATAACTTAAGAGTTTTAGTATTAATGACTGAAAATGCATGATAGGAAATCATAGATTGAGAATATTTAGATTCATCCTCGGATCCTTCCAAACCTACACTTGAATATTCATCATCTTCAACATAAAATAACTTATTTTTAACACATTGATGTCCTTTGCTTCATTCACAACCAAAACACAAAATTTTTGCACACTTTTCTTCAATTTGCTAAGGTGTTAATCTGATAGGCTATAGAAATGATGGTATTGGGAAGGTGTGTTCATGAACATTATTGAAAGGTCTTTATTTTATTATCTCTTTTTCCTCAATCATGCATGCCCTTTGTATGGCTTCAGATACATTACTGGGATGATTCATTTGAACCTCCAATTAGATTCTATCTTTGAGGCCACCCAAAAATAGGTAAGTCAGATTTTCCTCAGTGATGTTTACCACATGTAAGGAGATATTATAAAATTGATGAATGTAATCCATTAAAATCTTGGTTTGGTGCAACTTGGATAGTCAGCTAAAGTAGTTTTCAGAGACATTGTTGAGATAGTGGAGTTACAACTCCTTCTGAAATACCAACCATGAAACTGGGACACTCTTTTTTTTAGCACACACCTAGCTATACAAAAATGAATTGTTTAGGTTCTGGATATAGAGAGGCCATGATGAAATTTTGTGAATAGGGATTATGATGTAAATCAAATAAATTTTAAATTTGCGTAATCCACATGAGTGGATCATTACCATCAAACTTGTGTAGGTCCATTTTTGGAAACAACAACTTCATACTAGGTTTGGCATTGTGATTATTTGGAGGAGAACCAAACTAAAGTGGTAGAAGGTTATTTTACAATTACTGAGCTAAAAAGTTTGCCAATTACCTAGTTATTTCTTGAAATTAATATTGCAAGCCATTCAAATCCCCTCTCAGCCCTGTGCTGTCCCCTTTAACCACATCAAGATCATCTTTCTGCACCATGCCCTATAAATTTGACTTAAATTGTTGAACGACCTCTAAAATACATGGATCAAAAGTTTCATACTCTATGTCATCTTTGTGAGGGGTTTTACATGTTTCTTTCCCTTTCCCACATCCACGAGTGTTAGGCCCAACCATGCACAAATCTTAGAGGGTTATAACCCCCCAAAAAGTGTATTTGTAGATGATACCATTGTGATGGATTTGCCAAGATGAATCTAATGATTGTTAATGTGTACAAAGGTGAAAACTTTCGGCCCAAAAAAGTGTACTAGTAGAATATATTGTTGTGATCATCTTGAAAAGACTAATCCAATGACTACTAATTTGCATAATGTAAAAAAAAAATCATGACTTCTTTTTTAAATTCCTATTTTTTGGTAAAAAATTGATGAATAAAATTGTAATGATGAAAAAAATCAATTCTTCCTAGACCAATAGTTATGTTTTTTTGAATTTATGGTGCTTAAGACACCATATTCAAAAGAACTACATCATAAAAACTTAGCCAAAATCTAAGCTATGATACCACTTGTAATGAAATTGCTTAGATGATTCATAATAATAGAATAACATATCATAAAATTAAGAATAGAATAGGTAGATCCACAACAATAATTGGTGAAAGAATAGAATACTTGAATATTATGACTGAGAGAAGACAACCTTCACAATAATTCAATAAGAACATAATTCATATTGTGATGATAAAAGATTAACCACTACCTCCTATATATACTCTACTTAGCCATGGTTATTCCATAGGCCAATCATACTAAGAACATCGATAAATACAATAAGATAATGTGAAGGTATGCAAGCCACAAGTTGGCCACACATGTCCGTAGATGAACTATAGATTAAGGGCATAACATAGTTACTCATGCCTTACATAGTGATACATGGATATGCTATTTTACAAGGATGTGAAATTGATATATATGAATGGTGTATACTATTATTCACTTGTTCTATGTTTTATTGATGTTGTTACTCTTGCAAGATAGGATAATCATTACTTTTCTATTATGTGTAAACCTTTTCTTTATTTGTTGTAACATATTCATGTACCTTATGTGTGGCCCTTGGTCTTATTTGTTGTAAGATTTTCATGTCCCTCATATTTAGCCTTCACCTTATTTTATGTAACATCTTCACATCTCATGTTTGATGTGACATCTTTATGTCCTTTGTGTCTGGCCCTTGACCTTGTTTATTTTGGCATATTCATGTTCCTTATATGTGGCACTTAGCCTTATGTGTGACACTAACTCCTTAACTTATATATATTGTTTCACTTGTTGATCTTGTTGCACTGTTGAGCTTGTTGAGATTGAGTGGTGCCATGATCCACATCATGCACCTTTACTACATAGTTTTATTTAGTTATTTTTTTAGTTATGGTTACTAATATGTGCTTCATTGATACATATATTTAAACATGACACTTATATGCATTGCATTACACATATTACATATATGCCTTGGTTGACATATACATTACTATGATGGCATACTCTCTACATGTTCACATGATTACACATAACGATATTTTTTTATATGAAATTACATAATTAACTCTTCTTTTGAGATGAGTAAATTAAAGATGCATCACTCATCTCAAAAGGGGGACATTACATTAGTTTGACTTAGAGACATATGCCTCCATGAATAAAAAATTAGATATTAGATGATTTGGTTACATGATAGATATGACACATTAGGATGATTATGGTTGCATATGCACTCATTTTACAGATATTTGAGTATAAATTCATACACACTTTGATAGAAATGAATGGGCCTATGTGCATAGTTTATAGGAACAAAAAAATAATATAATTGAATCTATAAGCCACATGCAGTGGCTAATTCAATATTACTTATAGTGCACCCATCATGTGGTTCCCCTTTATTTTCTAAGTAGTTATTTAGTTTAGTATATCACGTGCTTCTCCCCACATTTATGAGGGTTGAGCCATGTTATCTTACTGACATAAGAGTTTACATAGTTACTCAAATTTGTGGTACAATCAGCCCAAATCTCCATGTGATTTAGCAAGGAAGCATCATCTCCAATTAGTTGCAAAGGAAACATTATTTTTACCAATACATGTATCTACTCCTTCCTTTATTTTTAGTTTTCAAACTTCAAATTTAAATTTATGGATATTAAGTACATATATTTTTTGCAGGTTTTGTTACTGACTGACCTAAATAATTTTAGCTTTATACCAAAGACATGTGTTTTACACTCTTAGGTATACTTTTTTCATTTTACTCTATCAATTCCATTACTAGAATAAAAGGGGGAATTTGTAGATACTAAAATATATGATTAAGTATTAGACAACACAAGCTTGACATACATTTACCATGTATGACTTTTGCATACAAATATGGACATAACCTACCATTATCTCACACCTACATGTTACCTAATGAATTTGATCCTTCCATTCTGTTGTCACACACCTATAGGAACCTCACTATCTATTTCAAACATGCTTACTACCTTGCATAGATATCTCTAGATTATCAGGTTAGTCTTCCTATGCATAAGTTAGTAACATCAGGCTAGGTCAGTATCACTAGTCAATACTAACCTAACCCTAATAGTATCAACCCTCTTCTATAAATAACTCATTTTCAAAATCAATTATTTCCTTAGGTTCAACACATCTACCTAACATGTTGATGGTGTGATAAATTACCTAATTGGACTCAAATATATGCAAATCAAGACTCACTTGATAGGGGACTTGGAACTTGTCTAGTATACATCTATATACTATTACACGTTGGTCACATCTACCTTATTTTTCCCAAATTTCAAATTAGTCATTATTACAATTCATAAGCTAAGTCTGAAGTATACTAAAGTCAAGTCAAATCAAACATTGTCAAGTATCACAACCAAATTATTAGTTACATTCATATATCAAATGGACACATTTGCACAATCACACTAGGTCGGAGAACTATGTGTAGCTTCATTTACCTCCTTGGAGTATTAAATACATGGAAGTCAATCATCAAGATGGGTTGGTTTGGATGAGCTCAACCCTTTACACTTTTATAGTTTTTGTAAGATTATATCCTTCACATGCACACTTAAAGTTTCAAGGTGAAAGAGGTTGATTTCTAAAGTTGCACACATTATCAAGGTTCGACATCATAAACACAAATATTTTAGAGATAGAGAAAATGTGACTGTATATTCATATACCCATCTTTTGACACAAGTCACAACTGAACACTCAAGTCAGTATCAATAGTCGATACTGATCCAAATATAACGAACCAACCCTATGCAAATAGAAATTTAGTTCCTAAACTGAATGAGTCACATGTCTGCTTTAGTATATTTTCCATTGTCAGAACACAAACATAATCATTTAATAAACCAAAAAATTTAGTTCTCATCCCTTTGTTGTACTTAATATATTTAACATATGCCACTTATCAAATCATTGAAATTAGTTTCAATATTTTACATTCAGATGTATACTTGGCTATCATATTTATTAATCTAAATTATTATATTAATTTTTATTCCATTAATATTTATAAAACTAAATTAGGGTAAAATAATACTATAAAGTCATTTGAATATAATCAATACATGGTTATCTCATGATAAAATATTTAGATTGTATAGGAGTATGGTTTTTTAAAGAAACATATACTTAGATGCAAAATTTTTTACATCTAATGACATTGTTGGATATTTTGAAAAACATTGTCTATGCTAAAAATTTTATTCATCGCATAATTATTTTATTTTGACCTCCAAAATTGGCTTCAAATTTTACAGCTCCACGGTGCCAAAAAGCAAGTGGTCCTGTGGTGGACTAAGCATTAGAATGGAAAGGTTGAGGAAAAATAAGAGTGGGTTGTCACATGTACATGTGGCATATGATGGTATTAAGTGCATTCAATGTGAAGGTAAATTTTGATGAGTACTTTAATAAAACTCTATCATAATGTTATAGGGTGTCCATAACAAGGTAGCACAATTGGCAACACACCTTAGGCGAAGGCATGAAATCTAGGTGGTTAGTGGGTCAAAATATTTGTTAGACCTTTGCTTATATTTTTTTATGGATTTATGTGTGGCAGATGGCTTGTGTATGCAATGGGAAATGCATGAAATCTATAAATCAATCCTAGCTCATAGAAGATAAGTCCTACTTACACTTCTGATTGGGGATATATTATATAATCGGGGTCATGACCAAGATGGATCCGTGAGACCTAGCCAAGGGATCTCTTACCATAATAATATCACTAGGGAGGGTTCCAAAGTCTCCAGTCATGAAAAACTATGAAATAACCTTAACTAGGTCATATGTTTTCATATTCACTAAACTAATAACAAGTAAAGTTTAATCTAGTGCTCACCAAAGCTTGTGGTACAAAGTGGGGGTAATAAACATTAAAAGTAAACATGCATAGAAGATATATACTCATGTCAATGTATATGAAATCCTAATACATGGAAGAGAAGTATAAATACATATCTATTCTCTTACAAAGGAAGAATAAAGTTAAGAATACTTACTTTTGAAGATGAACCCATCGAGCCTTAATCTCTCCCTTGGCCAAGGTGTTTCACAAAAGGTTGTTTTGGTATGTAAGGATGATAAGGATAAATTTGCTCTAGGATAGATAACCTATCAATGCATCCAAAATACTTCTCCACAAGATAAGATCTATATCTCCAAAGAAAGTATGAAACCATAAGCCTACTCCTCAAGAAAAATGGTGGATAAGAAAATGCACAATATATCTTACTTCTTCTAATATTCTTTTAGAAATGGTAAAATGGCTATGTTTATATAGGCAAATCTAACCCTAACCGTTTCCAAAATTTTAGGTTGATAAGGTCAACCTAATTGACCTAATATATGTAATTGTACTCCTCCCTCTGATTACACATCAGCTCACATGTAGACTATCAACCTTGGTCATCCCACTTTGAGACATCTACCATATGCTTGGATCTCTCCTGCATCATATTCTTACCCTTCATACTTGCTTAGTCTATATTAGCCCATTTACATGCAAAACATGCCTTCTAAAGACCCCTCAGGGCCTTTCAAGAGCCTATTAACCAACTTAGGCCCTTGTTTGACCCAAGTCATAGCTTGTGTGAAGGAAACCCATGACCTATGCCACACATTTCCTTCACCAAATCCATGGCCTAGGTATAGCATGCCCAAAAGTGCCAAAATGAACCCAAACAATAAAAAATGGCTAGTTTTAGGTCTTTTGGCAGATTGGGGTTGGGGTATATGCCTCATTCTCATTCATTTGAGCCTCTTATCTTATCATTCCACACTTCTTCTTGATTATTCTTCCCTCTCTTGAATCTCATGCCTTCTTGAATCTCTCTTGATTCATTCTTGGCACTCTTGAACTTGATTGGTGATAGAGGATCCCATATGTTGATATAAACTTGTTTGGAGACTCCATCATTTCTCTCAATTATTCCTACTTTATTGTGGCTTGCTTATATTTTATAAATTTGGCATTGAATCTAATTTGTGTACTTGGTTGGAGCTCTTACACCATTAAAAATTCTCACTTCACCTCCTCCTTTGCTCTTGGATTTTTGTTTGGACTTTAGCTTGCACATAGCTTGGTCTTCCTCATACATTACTTCCTAGCTTGGATTCCCGGTTGGTAGAACATTTTCACATCTTCTTTGAGCTTGAGATAAGGGAATTTTTATATGAAAAGTGAAACTCCATTGTTTTGTGTAGTGTATATGCTAGGGTTTGAACTATTCTAGTGAAATAGTTGTTTTGTGCATTGCTTAGAGTAGTTTCTAAAGTTTCTTGAATTTGTATATGGTTAAAGAGTACTTTCATTGCTTGAAATTTTCATTTATTGAATATCATTGATCTCTTTAAAACCATTCATAATTTCATAGTATATATATACATGCTCAAGATAAATTAGAAAATTTGCTTAAATATTCTCTCTCTTTCCAAACTAGAAGATTGCATTGTTAGAAAATAATAGTATTGATTTGGAAAGATAGCTCAAATATAGAATAGGCATTCTCTTGAACCCTTTATTAGAAACATATTTATTACTTAAAACATATTTAATTTGGCCTTAAAGTTCCTTAGCTTCTAGATTTACATTTTAGTTTTTATCTCTCTCCATTTGGTATTATTATTTTCACTTTGTTTATGCAATCAATAGTCTAGTCTTAGTTACTTACTTTATTGTGGTTAGACCCATTATAGTTAATTTCATGATTTGTGTGGCTATTTGTATTATACCCAACCTAGTTTACAAGTATATATATATAACTTGGTACAAGTCGACAAACTAGATAGCCACTATAGATCTCCTATAGCCCATAGAACCCCTGAGCCTTCTAGCCTCTAGTGGTTTGCTTTAGCACCCTGCCAAAACACTAGTGGTTTCATTCAGATTCATGGAGCTACATTATAGCCTTGGTATTTTCTATAGCCACCCTCTATTTTGATGTATATACCTCATGCCATACTGACTTGGCCTCTAGTTTTGTAATCCTATGTCGTGCCCTCACTAGCTCAAGCAAGGCTTGTACACCTACCCACCAAAACTGAGTATGTGGCTATGCCCCTATTAGTAGATACAACACCCAATATATCAATGGTGTTGCCACCACATTAGGGAATAACTCCCCCAATATTAAGTCCACTTAGGGTCCAGTCCATCTAGGCTAGTTTCTTGCACACACATAAAGAGCACATATGTTAGTCACATATCAGCTCTCATTAAGGATGAGTACCAAGATGAAGTGATATCTAGAAAATACACTTGTCTTACCTAGAAATGTTTATGGCCTCTATGACCCTCTTATAGGTTGTGATATTCATAATGGTGGTGGTACTCACTATGGTGGCCTCTCTTCACCATCACCCCCTCACTCTGCCTCAACTACCTGTCAGGCTCAGCCCCAATTGGCTTGGGTTGTGCCTATCTCCCTCACCCTGCTAGAGGATATCTACCTTATATCTCATCCTATCTCAATTAGGGATCTACACCACCATCCTCTATCCATGTGATAGACCTGTAGGGATCACAAATGTAGCTAGACATTACATCTGGATCTAAGGTGGTTCACACAGGCCCTACCCTATTCGAAAACCATGCATCCCATGTTGTGCCCTCCTCTAGTTTAGGGTACACCTCATTTCCATATGGTGTCCTCAATCATGTTATTGGGAGCCTCTTGTAAGCCCAAAACATGAGTAAGTTGGGTTGTGTCAATCCACTTAACCTATGTGCCAAATATGATCCAGCTATTAGTACAATCCACTTAGGATATATTAGCCCCAAGAATATCTATGTCCTCTATGCATTAGACAAATCCTATAAATGAGAGTGGTAGTATTCCTATACTCTATCTAGTATAGATCCTCCTGACCATAGTCCCTACTATCACTATACTGAGAGTGCGTAACCCTGGTAATAATTGTGTGATCTACACTCCATAGTTATTCTACTATGAATGGGGTCCTACCAAGTAGAGATATGCTACTATTATGTCCTAAATCAATGGTAGATCTATCTCTCTACCCATCGAATCCACCCTTTAGAGTTATTAGACATCCTCAATGTTGAGGATGGCCTCTAATTCAGGCCTTAGCTAGAACACATGTCTTTATGGTACCCATGCAATCACCAATATGTTCACCATGTCTCTGGAGTAATGTAATGAGGGCATGTATACTAGCCTCCAAAGTCCTATATTCCATAGGTGATCCTGGTCTACTACAGGGAGTGTCTACTTCCTTGACCAACCATGTTTTAACTCTCTCCCAATTGGTCACCTCACATGGCCCATCTTGTTGTGTTGGCCACTCTCTCACCTATGAAGGTCTTCCTTCCTTTGGTATGCTAACTCCTCCACATGTCTACACAAGCAAGAAAATAGGCAAATGGATTAGTCTACTAGCTAAAAAATAAGTAAGAGCAAGTAAAAAACTATGTTTTTATCCATCTAACTTATTTTTCTCTCTCTTTCCTCTTTTAGCCCCTTTTGGGACCTCCCAAGCTCTGTTAAGGCTCCCCAAGTCCTGTTTTGAGGCCTCCCTACCCCAAGCCATGTATTTTTGGGAAAATATATGGCTTGGGTAGGTTAGGCAATGACTTGTGTTGGGATGACTTAGGGAGCCCTAGGGCTCCTCCTTCATTCCATGGGCCATGGTTTGAGCCCCCATTGGTCCCATTTTCTCTAGCTCACCTAGCCCACTATTTTGAATCCTTGTTTCATCCGATTCATCTACTAAATCATTCAGAATGAGTCAAAACATGTCCAAGGCCTTCTAAACCCTAAAAAAATGAATAAATTTGATAAAATTCATTCATGAAGCTTATCTAAATAATTCTATGCATCTCTAATGTTCTATCGTGTATTTGTTTGCTCTGTTTAGGTTTTGGTTGCTTGTGGGCTCTCCTTTGGCTCTCTCAGAGTGAAAATAAGAGTGAAAATGACCCTTTTTCTCTCTTTTTCCTCTTTTTAGCCCCTTTTTCTTGATTTTTATAGGCCCTTTTTGGTTGTTTAACCCATTTTTTGCATTTCAGACTGTGAAACCTCCATCGTAGAGGTTTTGTCACATTTAGAGCACATTGGTGGCCTCCATTTTTTAATTTGAGGTTTCCTTGGGCCCACTCTAACCCCATTTTGGTTCCTATGACCCCTTCTAAGTCCCTGTTGACCTCTCAGGCCTGTGTTCCATCCCATGGGCACCCAGGGATAAAAGTTACTTGCTATGCTTATTTTAGTTAGTTGTTTCTCTATTTTTTTGCATTTAATATGTTTTAACTCCCTCTCTCTTTTGTTCATCATGGTTTCAAGTAGGGTTGTCAACTGGCTACAATGGTTTGGGACTTGCTCTAGTCTTGCCAACTGGTCTTTATCTTATCCAAACTTCCTCCCACTTTCCCTTGTTACCTCTTGCCATGGCCAGTGTTGGTCAACCACTATGATTGTGGCTTCATTTCATTATTTGTTTCCCTTGTGAAACTCACACCACTTTTCTTAAAGATCACCTTTTTATAGTTGTTAGTCTTGCAACCTTAACCCCCATTATGGTGCATCTCTTAGTGGTGATTTACACCGATGGTGGAAGTTGAGGAAACCCAAAACTAGTACTTACAACTTGGGTTATTGATGATCAGTAGGGCCATGAGCTTGTTTTAGTTTGGTTTCTTCCTTACTAGTGAGATGAGTAATGCCACAGAGTATCACATAATCATTGGTGCCTTGACCAATGCCCATGAGTTAGGTACGTGATATGTAGAGCTATTTTCTAACTCAATCTTAGCCATGTCTCAACTCACTAATGTTTGGGCCATCCTTAGCTTTGACTTGCTCCCCCTCTTCGAGGTGAAATATGATTTTCTCTCTTTCTTTGAGGATGTCTAGTTCACCATATCCCTCATGAGGAGAACACTAGGGCTGACATCCTAATGAATGTCATTCTAGATACTATGCTTTGATTTGATATCACTTGTTTCCCTTAGTAGTAGGAGATGGAGCTAGAGCTAGAGTTGGATTTTGGATTACATAACATTTGCACTCTCACTTGTGGATCATGCCGTCAAATTTTTCCATCGCTATCCTTATCTAGTAAGTATAGGTAATGTTTTATTTTATCTTTTTAGCTCTTGATTTCCTTTTATTTGGTGTGGCTTCTAGGTATTATATAACACTCCTTATTCTTTTAAACATTGATTGCTTGTATCTTAAGGGCATATGTAATCATATTTCTCATGACCCTACTCCTCCCTTTAATTACACATCAGCTCATGCGTAGACTACCAATATTTTTCATCCTATTTTGATACATCCACTACCTGATTAGATATTTATTTCATCATATTCTTACCCTCCATACATCCTTAGTCCATATCAGCCCTTTTACATGCAAGATGGGCCTTCTAGAGACCCCCTAGGGCCTTTTGAGAGCCTATTGACCAACCTAGGCCCTTGTTTGACCTAGGACATATATTGTGTGAAGGAAAGTCATGGCTTAGGCCACACATTTACTTCATCAAAGCCATGACCTAGGCAGAATGTGCCCAAAAGTGCCAAAATGAACCCAAACAGTAAAAAATAGCTAGTTTTAGGTCTTTTAGCAGATTGGGGTTGGGATATATGCCTCATTCTCATTAATTTGAGTCTCTTATATTCTCATTCCACACTCTCTCTTGATTATTCTTCCCTCTCTTGACTCTCATGCCTTCTTTTCTTGGCATCTTGAGCTTGATTGGTGATAGAGGATCCCATATGCTACTATACACTTTTGTGGACACTCCATTGCATCTTGTGGTTATTCTTGATTCCTTATGGCTTGATTCTATATTTTACATTTGGTATTACACCTAATTTATGCACTTGGTTAGATCTCTTACACCATTGCAATTTCTCACTTCACCTCCTCCTTTGCTCTTGGCTTTTGGTTTGGACTTTAGCTTTCACATAGCTTGGTTTTCCTCCTACATTGCTTCCTAACTTGGATTCCTGGTTGGTAGAACATCTACACATTTTATTTGAGCTTGATCTGAGGGCACTTTTTTATGCAAAGTGAAACTATATTATTTTGTGTAGTGTATATGCTAGGGTTTGAACTCTTTTAGTGAAATAGCTATTTTATGTATTACTTAGAGTAGTTTTGTATATGGTTAAATATTACTTTCATTGCTTGAAATATTCATTTATTACATATAATTTATATATTTTTAACCATTCCTCATTGCATAGTAGAGATATACATATTCAAGGCAAACTAGAAAACTTGTTTAAATATTTTCTCTCTCTTGCTAAACTAGAATATTGCATTGTTAGAAAACAATAGTATTGATTTGGAAAGATAGATCAAATATAGAATAGGAATGTTCTTGAACACTTTTTTATAAAATATATTTATTTCTTAAAACATCTTTCATTTGGCCTCAAAGTGTCTTAGCTTCTAGATTTACATTTTAGTTGTTATCTCTCTCCATTTGGTATTGTTATTTTTGCTTTGTTTATACAATCAGTAGTGTAGTCTTAGCTACTTGATTTATTGTGGTTGGACCCACTAGAGTTACTTTCATAAATTTGTGTGCCTTTTTGTGTTATCTCCAACCTAGTTTACAAGTCTATCTATAACTTGGTATAAGCTGGCAAACTGGATATCCACTATAGATCTTTTGTAGCCCATAAAACCCCTGAGCCTTCTAGCCTCTTAATGGTTTGATTTAGCACCCTAAAAAACACTAGTGTTTCCATTCATATTCTTGGAGCTATAGTATTTTTATTAATTAAAAAAATTAGGTCATGGACTAGGTCATCCAAGGGCCAACCTAGACCCTAATAAGTTTTATCAATAAGAGTACAAGGTTTATGGGGCTGACTATGTAATGTAAACCGTTAAAAAGGGTTTTAGGTTAGGAAAGGGATAATGAATGTGGTAAATAAATATAAGAGAATAAAAAATAGGAATAAAAGTTTATGATAATGGTTTTTAGGAGATGAGTGTGTAAATAACAAGTGGAAATAAGGGATAATAATCCTATGAAGCACCAATGGTCTACCCACCCCTTTCCTAGTGCACCCTTTAAGGCATGCAATCAGAGAGATTGAGGATAAAAAGGTTCATAAAAGATAAGGAGCATCATTAATTGATAAATTTTGAAAATATTATGTGTATACATATGCCCCACTCTAAGCTCATCACATGTCTTGTAGGTGCAACACAAGATGGTACTTCAGGAAAAGAACATAGTGACACATAAAACTAAAGCTAAATAAAGTGAAATAAAGAACAAATAAGATAAATGAAAGGATATAATTAAAAAAATCATACCTTTAATTACCTTAGTGTTGTATATAAATAAAGAGATGTAAGAAATGTGAAGGTGTCCAATTTAGGGAACATTAGGCGAACCTGTAAAGATTAGCAAAAAAGAGTGAAAATTTGTAATTTTTGAAATATGGACATATAATAGTTAAAAATATTCTCTAAAATGTTAGGATCACACTAGAGGATGTCCATGAATTTCTTGGACTACCTATAAAAGGGACACTAGTGATCACAGGGACACCAAATGATCTAGAGAAGAGACCATCACTAGCCAGGTGGGCAATATACTCAAATAGGATTTACCCAGGGTTGAGGGTGAGTTTATTTGATGTGTATATTTCATATACTATAGACATATATAAGGATATGATTATAATTGTGACAACATGAGTGATGTATCATAATTTGGACACTAAAGTACCATTGTATGCGATAGCCTTATGTTAGTCCATTTTGGATTATAGGATGCCCTATGATTTTGAGTCTAACTCATGCATTATATGTATGGTATGTTATCCAAAGTGTATAATACCATGGGAATAGTGGTGTTACTCAGTACATGGATATATGATAGGTTCCATATGTATCAACTAGTTGGGTTATCTTATGTGGTTGATGATAGGTTACCTTGGGTGACTAGATGGAGATATAACTAGGTAGCACAGGTTGTACCCCATATGTCAGCATTGTAGATAGTGACATGAGAGGATGTCATGTGGAAACCATACACACATATTTCTACTATTTGTCCTAGTTGGGTGATCATGGTGACAAGGCTATCTTGAGTGTGGATCACAGGACACCATATCTGGTGGGTAGAGCCATAGTTAGTGACACACTTTCTAGGGTAGCTTGGACTCCCATACCCAATGGACCCTCTATTAGTGATTAATTTTTTTTCATGACATGATAAAGATAAAAGGGGGAGAGGATGAGGAGGGGATCTAGTTAATAAACTAGTGATCAAGCCACATTGTGTGAGACTATGGATTGGTTGAGCATGACAACTAAAAGTCAGAGGAGAAGAGGAAATAGATATGGATGTAGGGGTGAGGTAAGAACCACATTATTCACCACATTAATGATAGCATCAACCACCTCAAACATACCAATAATGAATATGTCATTGATAAGATCAAGCACAGATGAGGGTGGTCCCATAGGATGATCTGACAGTCCCAAAATAGAGCTAGTCGATAGAGGCACCTTTAAGGAAAGGCCCACAATGTGCATGAGTGGTGACTCTTGGATTTGAATTGATAGGGAGGAAACCCATAGATGAGGTACTCATGGGATGGGTTGATAGAGATATCATGCTCATCAGATGAATAGATGGAGAGATGGTGGTTGGTGATACTAGGACTGGTAAAAAATGTTGTAATTTTTAGTTTTTGAGATAGAATACTAGTTGTACATGATTTTAGGTAGAGAGATAGATTTTGAGATGTATATGTAATTTGATACCTATCTTGTTTTGGTTTTGTTGATCCTATGATATAGGAGGTCATATGGGTGTCCCTAGTCATGGTAACACACCATAACATTTTAGATGGTGTGCTAGCACCATACAACCCCACCATACTAGATGATCCTATAGTACTATCTACCCCAGCTCAAGAGGGCTAGTTTAGACTAGTAAGGGAGGATGTGAGGTAGATATAGACATTGGGGATTGATTTTAACCACTGATAGGGATGGGAATAGGAGAGGCACAAGCTTGACAAGCCTTGGCTCAGGAGAGAGCCATACACATGGCTACCATGATTCAACTAGGATAGGTATAGGCCCATGTATCCAACCTATAGGGATAGCTAGCAAGGTTGAGATCTCAGATGGCCTCATTATAGTGCACCATGCAGAGGGGATAGTCTAAATCATCTATGAGCAACATGTCTAGGCTATGAGATAGGCAGGATGGTGCCCAATCATAGAGCTGAAGCAATTTATTATTTTGTATTTTGTACCGTTATATAAAACACATGATATATAGATATATTATTTTGATAGTTAGATTTTGGTCTCATCAGTTCTATTTTGGTTTTGGTTATTGATGCATGGATATATTTATTTTTAGAACATGTATTTTTTATTTTGTTGTATATGTTGTGCAAAATATATGTGGAGTGTTTTCTTTTCTAGCGTTATGTGATACACATGCATGGTTAAAAAGAAACAGACAAAAAGGACTTGGAAAAAAATAATTAATCATAAATAAATGTACTACACACTATATCATGATGTGAAATGTGTAATAACAAAATATGAATAAGTATAATAAACCAAAAAGTGGTAAACAAGAGGGGAAAATGTCTTTAGACAATGAAAAAAGATTGGCACCAAATTAAAACAAGTAAAATCACATTATATCATGTTGGAAAGTATGAAAATAATGTAATCAAATGGAAAACACGTGAAATATGAATGGTATAAAAAAAAACAATTAATTCAATCAATCATACCAAATCACATTGGGAAGTATAAAAGAGAAACAAAATTGGCAAAATAAACTTAAATTGATCACACTAATTCAAGCTAGGAAGTATGAAAAACTTAAGAAAAATGGTTATAATCTTACATGCAATCATAAAATAAGAAGATAAAAGTGAAATATCAATAAAGTAAACATAAAACATACTATATCAAGATGGGAAACATGTTAATGACATGTAACTCATAGTCAATCATGACTTATCTCAAATTTGACACATGTAATATAATTGTGACATGGATATTGGTAAATTTTGTGAGGAAGGCCAGGTCTTATCCATGGTCTTACACTGCAACTCACAAAGGGAATGCCAATGATGTGGAAATAATGGGAAAATATGTTAAAATGGGATGTTTAGAATGGTAATGTGATATTTTGGTAATTTGTGAGGAAGCGTAGTCCTATCCAAGGTCTTATAGTGCAACTCATAAATGGGATCCCTCGGGGGGTGATTAGTGAACAAAGAAATATTTCTCAAGGGTAAATATTAGGAGTATAGGGAATGAAAGAAGGAATTTTTATCAAGAGTATAGGGTAAAATCATAATGTAGGTATTTTATGAGAAGACCTTAGGAAATATGAGTCACACTAAGGACATAAAAATATACTAAGTGACTAGTGACCATCGATATACAAAGGATACCTATTCACTATAGGCAAAAAGTTATGTAGGAAAATAAGTGAGGTACTAAGATCAACTCATGTTGGTTGTTTTTAAAAATAAAATTAAAATGGACATACCTTACCACAACGTGTTCCCCATTCCTCAGGAACTTTTACAAAGTTGTCGATCTATTACGAAGATTAGGTAGTTGTGTGAGAAAGTAGGTAACACTATAAGAGTTTTTATTCTCCTTTTCCAATCTACTAGCCTACTACACTCAAATAGAACTTGACTCTATCATGATGCCAATTTTGGAGTTTTAGATTCAATTAGAGAAAGGATATGTGCTTAGAATCACCTATTTTAGTTTTATTTGACTTTTGAAAAATTTGAATGTTGCCTTTTAGATCATTGCCTTTTATCAAATGATTTGGCTTTTGAATTTTTATGGATTTTAAGATTCCTCCTCCATACGAACTTAGAATGACCAATCATGAGAGACAAAGTGATACACAAAAATGAGCTTTAGTCTTTGGCTAAAATCAGATAAGTATCTAAAGACATGACTAGTTAAAAGACTTAGGCTTACCTATGAACCAACATGTTATCTCAAGTTTCAACCATGTGTATGCTTAGTTTTTAAAAGAAAATAAAGGGGATAAAGGGAGATCCAAGGTGGACCTATAAAAAGAGATTATAATGAGATGAATTATTTACTAATTGATCCATATTAAAGAAGGAATGACTAAAAGGAATGAGGTTTGTATAATCAAGTCACAATAATAATTATTCATGTTTAAAGAGATAAGGTAGAAAACAATCATAAGAAAAAACAAGATAGCCATAGAAAATAAACTATAGAAAAAAATGATGTGATCATGAAAAATAATCCACATGAGAGCATAAGGAAGAAAATGATATTATAAGAAATATGTAGTATGAAACATAAGTATTCACGTAAGATAAATAAAAATTTGACATAATGTCAAATGACATAATATAGACAAATATCAATTTGGAGCACACATCCAATCCAGTTGAGGAAAGAAATGAAAGAAAACCATGATATGTTCATAAATAGTGGTAGATTTGTCCATAAACATTATCCATAACATCTAATAAGTCTCTATGAAGTTGAAATTAGACTATAGCTAAAGTATCATCCGATCTTTAGGGAAAGTTGAGAAAATACTTCGCATCGAATCTCCTCGATAGAAAATGTAGGAATGCCTAAAGGATTGTGTTGATGAGGATTATCATGTACGAGATTATCAAGAGAAGGAATGGGAATGGAATCTATGGGAGATGAAGGGGTCACCAATGGAGAATGGGCCACAAGTAAAGGAGTCACTAGTGGCAAAGGGGCCATATGTGAAGGAGGATCCATGGGAGATAGAATCATGGGTGGGGTAACAATAGGTGGAGAAGGGATCATAGGAAAAGGAGCCATAAGGGAATAAGGGGGAGCCTTCTTGTGAGGGAAACTTGTGGGAGGAAGGGTATTAAGTGTAAGAATGGTCATTAGGTGGTCCTTGAGATGTTACTAAAGGATGCATCAATAAGCAGTGTGATGGGTACCACATTGGTGTCACAGATAATATACCTCTCTATATTTGGGAAGATATTCAGGTAATACTTTTAGGAGAGGTATAACCTTGTCTATGGGATGAGAAATAGTGGGATTCAAGGTATCTATATATTGTCTTAGCTTACGATAATGAATGGATAAATGATTATCTATGTTGTGGAAGCAATAGATACACTTGTTAGTAGAATTTGAAAGTGTAATAACAAAGGAAGTGGAAATAAAAGCTAAGGAAGGCTAGTAGAATGAATAGTCTCTAGTCCAATGAATGACAATTTTATGAATAACACAATATGAATGATTAGACCATTTGGTGGCAAAAGAGTAAGCTATAGTAAATGGAGAAAATTATCACCAAGGGAAGGTGGGGCTGGTGGAGAGACTAGATGAGGCTTAATTGAAGGATTAGTAGTGTCAGAAATAGGATATATAGAGAGTGGGAATAGGATCTTAATTGGGCTCAATTGAGAGAGGTATGGGATGCATGGAAGACTAAAGAATGGTAGGAATCATCTTAGAGACAAGTTAGCTAGAGGGATCCTGGTATCTATCAAAGTGATAGGGACCAGTCATAACATGATCCATAGGCATAATCTTATGAGGTTCTTCAAAATCTAGAGGTGTGTGCACCATCTCTACCCTGTGAACAAGAGGAAAAATGCTAAAATTAGGAATTATATATGACATAATATGATAAGATTGATAGAAATACTAAAGCAAATAAGAATGATAACAAATGATTTTAGAATCTTGGGCCTAAATAAGACCTAAAAATGGGTCATCTAAGGTATAACCATTATCATAGTTAGGTGTATGAATATCAATGGCACAGGTAGGGATGGCCTTATCATCTGATGTGGTGTGATGAATGGAGTGCCAAGTCTTGGTTAAGACTATAGGTATATCATCACTAGGTGGTTGATGGGAATATGAATTTAGATAAGGTGGATGATGAGAAATGATATGAAAAGAGAGATCTAAATTTTTGATCTTGAGATTGATCTTGTTAGGCTCATCGTCATCTAAATCTATGAGTTTAGGTGGTATATTCTTGATGAGTTTGGGGTGACCATTGTAACCTCATGTGGAGTTGAAAGGAAAGTTAAACTATTGAAATTCACAAAATGGAATACTTGGCAAGGTTTCAAGTGTTGGAATTTTTAATACACCACTATCTTGGAATTGTTTGAAATTCTAAGGGTTAGTGTCACCTTGAATACTATAGATTGCACTATTATAAGGAAATTTGATACATTAGTAGGCAAAAGAGGCAATTGCACTCATGCAATGAGTCTATGGTCTACCAAGCAAAATATTATAAGATAGAGGAAATATGAAGATCATTACCTACACTTAAACAATGATAGGTGAAATGGTGATAGGGAGCCACACATAACCTAAGGGAGGCATTTGCCTTCGGTCATAGCCTTGACACATGTTGCATGTGGACTTAAGATTACATTATAAATATCCAAGGGTTTTAATAAAATCAAGATAGGCAACACAAGTACCTAAACCCTCATCAGTCAAGGCATGTTTGACCTAGATATAACCAATTTGGACATTGATAAAAGTGGGAGGATCATCCGCATGAAGAAAAATATCATCGGGAATCATAGAAGCAATGGGGAATTTGAGGGAGAGAGAAGTGTCCATTATTTCATAAATGTGTGTGTACATCTATTTGCACTATTATAAAATGATATCTTTTGATCTAGATAAGGTGGCTTTGCATCCTATTGGGGGAGGATGAGGGATGTGCATTTTGAATAGGAGATACATAAGATGATTACGATGACATAAAAAAGTCTACATGAGTTCAAGAAATGGTTTTTGAGATGATAGATTACTAAATTTCATGATAGGATCCCATTCATCATAACCCATAAGGGGACTATTGGAAAGAGGTGCATAGTGTTAAAGGAGGTCTTCAAAAGGAGGAGCCAAATTGCCTGTAAATTTATGTTGATAAGATATTAGAGGTTTAATTGGAAAATAAGTTTGTTGATTGTCTTGAGACGATGGGGTAGTTAATGTAGGTTTGTGTTGTCATTCAAAATGTGCACTCATGGATGCTTCATGATGTAGGGAAGCTTGGTGGTGGGGGACTAAGCACAAAGGCCTTGCATAGGGTACAAGAGTCTAAGGTGCTGGGCATGAAAGTATTGTCATATAGCTATGCATATAAGCACCAATTATCTCATTGTAATAATGGGAATGTCCCTAAGGTGTGGGGATCTTGTGCTCCTTTGGATGAGCCTTAGAGTAGGCTAGATTCCTTCTATTATAAGTACACTTGGTTTAAGATAAGTGCACAAGCCTAAAGATTAGAAATGTAATCTATTGCTAATCTAAACCTAGGAACTTAGAAGGAAAAGGGAGGGAAAAGGTAAGAGATGCTAAAAGTAACATGTGATTTACCTAGAATAGAGCAAGTGCACCTCTAATATAAACACAATATAGACCTTTGAGGATAAGATAATTTCACACAACTTATATTGATGATACTTTAAATGCATAAGTGTTTCAGATGGAGGCATGGGAACATAACAAAATAATGAGAGGGATTGTAAACAATACATAAATAGTAGCAACACAGACCTGAGTGTCCACAAAATATGACCTACAAGTGCGTTCCAAGTTAGATGAAGAGGTTTTGAGAATGGATAATGGTGAGAGGGGTGAATATTACCTATAGTCAAGGCTCAACAAATGCAAAGTGTAGACATCCAATTCCTAACACCATTTATGTTGAAATTATCAATCTTACTCAAATTGCACTCAAATGCACATTTTAGGTCAAAATCCACAAAACACCCTAAATGGTTTAAACTTGTACTTACAAGTGCTAGTTTAGGTCAAAGTATCCTTAAATAGGGTAATGCATTTTATGGGCCAGTTAACTTTGATCAGATCATTTTGAGTCAAAATGACAATTTTGCCATTTAGTACTCTGGATCATTCTTTTCTTCTAATTCATTGGTACATGTGACATACCTTTGTTATTTGGTGTTGGAAACATCCTAAATGGGAATACAGCTCCAAAAGATCTAACATCACCTTCCAGTTCCTCTCTAGTTAAATTTTAATCCAATAATATGAATTTCTGACCATTTTGATTAATTGTGCACCAATTTCTAAAGAATTGCTCTAAACTTGATTAAACTTACTTAAGCTAATTAATCTAATTTAAGAGCCTAAGTAAGAATTCCATAGATATTTTTGAATATCTCATTATTGGAAATTGATTTTGAATATCTCCATCACCTAGTGAAATCATCTATGGGGTGGCATCCATCAAGCCATAAGTGCATAAAATATCAGGATTATGGGTCACCCATGCCTAGTTAATGCCTCCCATGCCTCTTTAATGATTATCCATGGCCACACATCTCAATATTGAGATGGATGGTCATGGTTGATCCTAACCAATCTCAAAAATCTATAAATAGAGAGGCCATGGACATGAATTTTAAGCTTGATTTATGCAAAGTTATTATGCAGAATTGTCTCCACAATACTTTGCAATAGACAATTAAAATTAGTTACATGCTTCATTGCTAGGCTATTTTAGTGATTTTGAATCATGAGCCTAAGTTTTATGGAGTGTTTTTGAGACATTGGAGGAGTTTTCCACCTTCGTTGACAAAGACAAGGATGCTTGATCAAGGGAGAACATTATTTTGAGCCACATGGGTATGGTGAATCCATTTGGGAAGGTAATATGATGTTGATTTCTTTCTTTTGTTTCTTTATATCCTTTTTAATTCCCATAAGAATATATGGGCTTAGTTAGTTAGTTCTTTATGCATTTTTCATGATTTATGGACTAATGTTTGACTAACTTGCTTTGTAATCCTCTCTACACAAATAACACATAGATCATTAGAATAACAAAAGGAGGTGAACTTAATTATCATTAGTCCAAAAGATTTATCCAATACAAGTGCTCATGGAGGGAAATTTTAGCAGCATAAGGTTTTTAAAATGTGTCAACCCTTTTTAGTGAAAGAACTAGGCTTTTATAGTAGATCAAGCCAGTTTTACAATAAATGCACCACTTAGAGTGGTAGATGTAGCATTAAATTATTTTATGATACTACGTCCATGTTGCTTAAAATATTTTTTGGTGATCAGATATGATAATGATGGAAGAATCATCTCTAGATTCACGTGTACATAAGGAATAAAAGATTTCCCTGATAAAGTTAGAGGATGGCATGTACTCAAGTCCCTGTGTCAAGTAACCACTTATTCATTTAATCAATTTGATAGTACCTTGAGCTCTTATTAACCACCTTCAATGACCTTATTCATGTTATGATGCTACCTGGTATGTGGTGATTCAGGATTGGTCTCAAGTTCAGCTCTATGATAGGATACACATCACCTCAACAAGCTCTTGAAAGAGTATTTTGGATTGTTAGGTAGGAATAGTGTGGATGTGACACGTGGAAAGATAACACTCATCTTAGGTGAACTATATATTTCTCTATGTTGAGTAAGTACCAGGTGACCAAGTGGAAATGGTAGAAGGAGGGGTTCATGTTTCTTTATTTGTATGCTATATGCACATTAGATTGAGCATGCACCTTTGATTTGGGAGAACTCTTACACCAAAGTGCACACAAGAGTCACTATGCTTGAGGTTAAGGTAGTACACGGTTTTATATTGTGCTCTTGCATAGTGATAGGGCATAAATGTGTGACTCTATGAACTAGTACAAAACTCCATTAGATAAGCACATGGAAGCTTCTAAATAAGATTGCATACAAAGACTAGAAGTCTTAAGCATGCTTCTCTAAATTTGGTAATTGATTCCTACACACTTCCTTTGCTTGACCATCTATAATATCATATTCTTACATAATGAAATCATGTACCTATTGAACTACATTCCATAAAATCCTATGTGTGGGCATGTATTGAAAACTTTATGCAGGCAAAAGTCATCACTACTTCATTGTTCAGACTTGCACCTTCATTTTGAGCTCAAGTGCAGATAGGAATCATCTATGCTTACTTTACTTAGAATGCTTGGGTCCTTATAGGTGGGATATATCATTGTAAGCCTTTGTAAGCCCTGTGTTAACTTGAGGTGACTTAAATAGTCAAAAATTTTGATGACCTTTACGTGCCACTTGCCTACTAAGAAAGAATCTAGTAGCATTGAATGAGCCATTGGACACATAGTCTTTATAACTTTTAGCTTTGGAAAGATTTGAGATTCACCTAAAAAAATAAGGACCACACTAAAGGTACTTACAGAAAAAGACCTACGCTAAGAAAACATTATGCATGAGTGCTTAGAAGAATCAAAACTACTCTAAAATAAGGTGCACAAGGAACTTTAGGGAAATGAAAAACATTTACTATACTTATTTATAAATTATACAAAATATTAATGGAGATAATGCTTGAGGTGAATCCCATTGACTGAGATAGGCATCTCTTCTCCACTTAATCTATAAATTTGGAAAGTGTTAGATGGATTACAACTAGTTATGGTATATGAACCACTCCATATTGCATTGAACTTAGTGTGCCTTCCATCCTTTACTCTATACACATCCCATTTAAGCACCAAGTCTCCCTCCTGGAAATTCCTATCACTAGCCTTCTTATCAAATACCTTCTTGGTCTATGCCTATTGAAATTCCATAGTGCATACAACTTGTTCTCTAGTTCCTTTGAGCTCCATTAGCTCAACTAATCTTACCTCAAGGGGATCACTCTTGAGTAGATCCAACTAATGTGCAAGTTGTAATGAAGGCAACTCAAGGGATGCTAATAATCTAGCCTCCCTCCCATAAACTAGCATGAAAGGTGAATTTCCTAGCACTTTCTTGGGAATGATATGATTATCCCAAAGAGTAGTTCTAAGCCTAGTGTGTCAAGGTCATTGGCAATCCTCTATAATCATTTTTATGATGTGAATCAGGTTCTTATTTGTGGACTCAACAAAATTATTACCTTGAGGGTAATAGTTTGATAAGGTGATCAAGTAAATGTTATACTTGATGGCCCACTAATTTATCTTGGTTCTAAGGAAAACCAGTCCATTGTCAGAGATAATGGTGGTTATAACACCAAATCTTATTACAATTCCCTCATAAAATTTCAAGATGGATGTCTCATTAGCCTTCTTAAGTGAAACTAATTTTTCCACCTTATGAAATAGTCAATTGCAGTGAGATTCCATTTGTTCCCATCACTTGATGGTGGATTAATCATGCCTATAAAATCTATGCACCACTATGCAAAGGGTTGGTCATCTTGAATTGGGCATAGTGGTAGGGATGTGGGCCTTTGATTTCCTATGAAGAAGGCATATTTCATGCAATTTCACACACATATGTGTGCATCTTTGAATACAGTTGGCCAATAATAGTCATCCCACATGATCTTCATAGTAGTTATCTTAGGCGAGTAATGGCCTCCTATAAGGCCATCATAGAATTCTTGAAATTTTTTGCTTATTTTCTCTGGTTCCATGCACCTCAAGAGGACTCCATTTAGATCCTTCTAGAAGAATGCATCTTCTATGAAAACATAGGGAATAGACTACAATCTAAAATGTCTACACTTAGCTTTGTCAAGGCCAGGAGGATATATGTTATGCTGAAGGAAAGCCCTCATATCTTGCACCTAGTTGGTCATGACCTCTAAGTTTGTGTATTCATCCTCATGTGATACTAAGACTAAATCATCAAGCCTTGCTATCTCATCCAATTGATCATAGAATCCTTTTCCTCATACTAGTTTGGTGATCTAGATCTCTACATCATATTCCATCACCTTGGTGATCTAACCAACTCATTTCTCGCTAATGTCCTTAATGAGTAGGAAATCCTTGATACTTGCATGTGTGACCATGAGCTAGATCTTATTGTTGGAGAGAATACGTTTAAATTTATTTAGTGCCCTCACAACTATGATTGTGTGCTTTTCTATAAACTATAACACAACTCATAATCCTTCAGTGCCTAGCTAAAGAAGGCAATTGGCTTCTCTAGTTGGTCTTTATTCTATTGTGTGAGGATGGTTGAGATGCCTTTGGCTCCACCAAATGAATCCTTACTATAATTTTGGTTGATCAAGGTGGGGGATTGCATGATGGCATGCTTGATGGCCTCAAATATTTTCTTACCTTCATGCGTCCAACTGAATGTAGAATTCTTCTTTAACATCATAGTGAGATGCTTGACCAAGATGGTGATGTCAGGCATAAACCTTTGCATAAACTTGATTCTCCCAAGGAATCTTTGGAGACTTATCTTATGGCTTAGAAGAGGGAGTGATGAGATAGTATTGACTCACTCTAGATCAATCATGAGTCCTTGTTTTTAAATAATGTACCCAATTAGGGCACCTTCATGAACTTCAAAATTGAATTTTTTAGGGTTTAGAGATATTCTAAACTCATGGCACTTCTAACATACTTTCTCTAGGTGATCCAAATGATCCTTAGTGCATTTAAAGAAAATAATTATGTCATCAAGGTAAACCAAGATAATATTATTGACGAGATTTATAAATTCCATATTCATGGCTCTTTAGAAGGTCATGCCTACATTTGTTAAACCAAATGACATGTACTAGTATGCAAAGGTTCCCCACTTAGTGGTGAATGCAGTTTTGACTCTTGCAAAAGGATCGAGTTATAGCCTAAGTAACCATCTAACAATGAGAATATCTCTACTCCTATGACCATTTGCAAGATTTTCTCCATTGACAGGAGAGGATAGTGGTCTTTGAGGCAAGCCTTGTTTAGGTCCATAAATCCCACACAGAGATGAATCACCCCATTTTTATTATGTATCAAGACTAAGTTGGTAACCCATGATGAATGTTTTATTAGAAGTATTATACTATCCTCAATGAGCTTGGAGAGCTCTTTGTGCATTAATGGATCTAAATTCAAATTAATGGGCCTCTACTTTTGGTGCATGGGTTATGCACCAAGATCCATCTCAATTGTATGCTACGCTTAGCTTGGGTCAAAGCCCCTTAGATTTTTGTATCTCCATACAAAGATATCATCATATCTCCTATTGATTTGAACAAAGCTTTCAATTTATAGCATGGAACAAACCTTACCAAATTTAAGAGTTTTACCCTCCAAAATGACTAAAGGTGTAGATATTTCCTCCTCAGCTATCATGATACGCCTTTCTCCTTTGAATTAGTCATTAAAGTCAAAGATACTTTATAGGGTAACTAGACCCCTTGGTAGTTTATTTCCTTTCAATTAGATGACTTGATCTTCATATTAGGATCATAATTGTACCTAGTTCATGGCATAAAACTCTGCCTTGTCTTGTAGGAATTTGATAATTTGCTTGTCATTTTCAAACACTTGCCAATTATTTGTGTTGTTAGGAACTATCAGCCTGACCATGATCTTGATGATTTGTTTGGACTCTTTCATAAGGTCACACAGGATGTCATACTATACACTTATAGTCTCAAGCCTATCTACATCGATGTTATGTTCTCTTGGTAAGGAAATGATGTTGAACGCATCTAATCCTTCTATCAGATGCCACACTCTATGCTTGTAGGTTTTCATCAAGCTACTCTTAGTCATGTTTTATGCCCTAACTTGGTTAACAACTAGCTCACTATCACCCAACACTTGCAGTGCCTTGATCCCTTTTTTTACATGAACTAGAGGCCTTGAATTAATGCTTCATACTCAACAACATTATTCATGTAGGAACATTTTAATCTGAATGTATTGAAGTATTTTTCCTTTTGTGGGGAAACCAACATGACACTATGGTGAGTATGACTTCCTCTGTATCTCTTTTTTTGAATATTGTATTGAAAGTAATTATAGTGCTTCCTCTAATAGGTGTGATACTTTGATTCACATAGTTAAATTTATCTTCCTACCAAAAATAGACCCATCCTATGGTTGAACTGATGCTTGGATCCCCTCCTCTAGTGGGGATACACTACTTGCTTGTTCTTGTAAATGAGGCATACTTTTCACCATGAGCACTTGGTTCAAGATTCCATTTACATAGGTGTCTTGATTGTGTGGTTGATTTCATGAGAAGCACCACTTAAAATCAGGTGCTTGATTATTTTGTATTATCACAAGGGATTTAAAGGTGCTGGTAGCATTAGTCTTTTGTGCATAAGTTGCTCTATTGTAGGTGAGCTTATTTTGGTGTTATGTATCACCTTGATAGGGAGGTATATTTGACTAGTATTATTGATGAAAAGGTTGATAGTGTCTAGGATATTGTGCTTACTACCATTTGAGGGCAACTAGTTCATTCCCAAAATGTAATATTGTTTTTACCTCATGCAACTCATAAGAAGAGATGATAGGTGGAGTAGGTAGGCTTACTATGGTAAGAACATGTGCCAACATAGGTTACACAATTGTTGGGTTAGGGAGAGGCTCTATGAATATTAGAATGGGGGGTCTAGCCATAATCTTGCCTACTTGAATCAAATATTTCTCTGCATACACAACTATTTCATAGGCATCGGGGAGAACCATGTCTCCCATAGACTTAATCATCACTGCTAAGCCACTGCTAAGATATTTTAGGAAATATAAAAATGCAGTGTTAGGAGATGGCTTACACAAGGGTGGGATTCTATCCTAGAATCTCTAAAATTTGAAGTTGAAGTTGACCATCATATCATGTGAGGCTCACTTTATGGTCATGAGCTACTCTATCAGGGACAAGTGGTTGCTTTGGTCTTCAAAATGATTACATATCTCTTCACCGAGTTCATCCCAACTATGAATAGAATTTAGTCTCAACCCTTGGTACCATTGGAGATATTTTAATTTAAATGAGGAGGCCAGTAGCCTAACTATGACATTATTTTTAGTGACATGGGGTACTGATCAGATGTTCACAATGTCTTGGATATGCTCCCTACGGGAAGTCAAATTCTCACTCATGAAATAGGATAAACTTTTGAGGTATATGATTGGGATATCATCATATTAAGCAAGAACTAATGGACTACCTCCATTAAAGGGAATAAACACTTGATTCTTTGGCATGGCCATGAATGGGATAGGGAATAGACCTCGCCTTATTATGTAAAACCTTTTGAATTGAGGTGTAGACTTAGGGAATAGACCTCTCCTTCTTGCATAAAACCTTTTAAATGGATGTGTAGATTATGCTCTAGGAGGCGACTAGATTGAATTGCATCCCTTAATAGGGTACAAGGATATTATGACTCTCCTTCTCCTTAAGGGCACTAGAAGCTCACTAAAATGGAAATCAATGCCTCTTATGGATGATCTTTTTTTTATTAACATGTAGGTAAGGGGTTGATCTTTATGGACCAGAGATGTTTGGAGTTGTTAGGTGCTCTTAATGAGTGTCTATTATACTTATTAGCTAAATATAATACCAATTACTTAGATTTTATTCAAATGGTCCCATAGAGTATGCCAGAAACTATTATCATTTGAAACATGCACCCATGGATGCTTCATGGTGTTGGGAAGCTTAGCGGTGGGGCACTAAGTCTAAAGACCTTGCATGGGGTACAAGAGTCTAAGGCATTAGACATGGAAGTGTTGTCATGAAATTATGCACATGAGCATTTATTATCTTGTTACAATGATGGGAATGTCCCCAAGGCATGGGGCCCTTGTGTTCTTTGGGATGAGCCTTTGAAGTAGGCCAAACTTCTATTCTGGCATTTATTTAGTATGCCAGAAACTATTATCATTTGAAACATGCACCCATGGATGCTTCATGGTGTTGGGAAGCTTAGCGGTGGGGCACTAAGTCTGAAGACCTTGCACGGGGTACAAGAGTCTAAGTCATTGGACATGGAAGTGTTGTCATGAAATTATGCACATGAGCATTTATTATCTTGTTACAATGATGGGAATGTCCCCAAGGCATGGGGCCCTTGTGTTCTTTGAGATGAGCCTTTGAAGTAGGACAAACTTCTATTCTAAGAACACCTAGTTTAAGACCAGTGCATAGGTCTAAAGAGTAGAAAGGTAATCTACCACTAATCTAAACCTAGGATCTTAGAGGTAAAAGGGAGGGGAAAGGTAAGAGATGTTGAAATTAATAAGTGATGCACCTAGAATAGAGTGAGTACTCCTACTACTATAAACACAATATAGACCTTTGAGGATAAGACAATATCACACAACTTCTACTAAGGATACTTCAAGTGCATAAGTGTTTCACATTGAGGCATGGGAACATAGTGTAACAATGAGAGGGATGAAAAATGGTTCACAAACCTAAGTGTGCATAGAATACGACCTATAGGTGAGTTCCAAGTTTGATGAGGATGTGCTAAGAACGGATAATAGTGAGAGGGTAAACATTACCCAGTCAAGGATCAACAAACACAAATAACACATAGATCATCAGAATAATAGAAGGAGGTGAACTTAATTCTCATTAATCTACAAGATTTAGCCAATACAAGTGCTCATGGAGGGAAATTTTAGTAGCATAAGGTTGATAAAATGTGTCAACCCTTTTTGAGTGAAAGAACTAGGATTTTATAGTAGATCAAGATAGTTTTAAAATAAATTCCCCACTTGAGGTGGTATATGTAGCATTAAATTATTTTGTATCACTACAACCATGCATCTTAAAAATTTGTTTGGATACCAGATATGGTGGTGATGGCAGAATCATCTCTGGATACATGTGTGTATAAGGAATGGAAGTTTTTCTTGATAGAGTTAGAGGATGGAATGTACTCAAGTTACAAATTTAAGTAGCTATTTATGCATTTAATCACTTTGATAATACCTTGAGTTCTTCTCAACCACCTTTAATTACCTTCATGTTATGCTGATACCTAGCATGTGGTACTTCAGGATTGGTCTCAATTTTAGCTCTACAAGGGGACACGTGTCACCTTGATGGGCTCTTGAAAGAGTCTTTTGGCTCATTGTGTAAGAGAAGCATAGACATGACACATGGAGAACTAGCACTCATTTTGGGTGAATTGGAGATTTCTTTGTGTTGAGCAAGCACTAGGTGGCTAAGTGGCAATAATGGAAGGAGGGTTGCATGCTTCTTTCTTTGTAGGCCATGTGCATGCTGGACTGAGCATCTACCTTTGATTTTGGAGAAATATTTCACCAAGGTGCATGAAAAAGTCACTATGCTTGAGGTTAAGGTAGTGCATAACTTTAGACTGTGGTCCTACATAGTGATAGGGTGTGGATGTATGACCCTACAACTTGGTGTGGAAATCTATTAGATAAGCATGGGGAAGCCTCTAAATAAGATTACACATGAAGACTAGAATTATTAAGTATGTTCCTCATGATTTGGTAATTAATCCCTACGTACTTACTTATTTTGACCATCTAGAATCTTATAGTCCTACATCCTAAACTTATGTGCCTGATGAATTATGTACCATAGAGTCTTGTGTGTGAGCATGTATTGAAAACTTTATACAAGCACAAGTCATCACTACTTAGTTTCACAAACTTGTGCCTTCATTTTGAGCTTAGATGTAGATGGGAAACATCTACACTTGATTTAATTATAATTATTAGGTCCTCTTAGGTGTGATATATCTCTATAAGCCTTTGAAAGCCTTGTGCCAAACCAAGGTGACTTAAAAAGTCAAAAATTTGGTTTGGGATAAATTAGAAGAAGTGTTAGTATAAATTTGAGTATTACCGGTGATGGGTAAAGAGGTTGGAGGAGTTTTATAAATTACATGGGAAGTGTTATCCAATGGAGATGTTGGAATTGGTTCATCAAAATATATAAGGTCTTCTTACCCCAACTCTATTAAGTGAGTTGGAGAACAGTCTTGGATAACATGAAAAGTGTGAGATGATTGAGGAGTGTGTATGGGATGAGAATCAATGAAGGCAACTACCCTTCATATATTAGTAATGTTGACCACATTATACTTAGGAGTTAGATCTATAATAATATCAACATTATTGGTATAAGAAATAGGCTTATCATTGTTGTCTTAGTGATTCAAAAGAGGATCTTTCTAGATGGCCAAATGAGCATTATCTTGATTCAAAGCTTGAGTTTTAGTCTATGTTTCATTGGTTTTGAAGGCAATGCCATAGGATTTTTGATGTTTATGAATGATATAATCATGGTTTAAATTGGGACTAAAGAAAAAATCTATAGCCAACTTATGCAATTGCCTACAAATCTCACGAGAATGACCCAACTAGTATGGAACCAACATAATTTATTTGGATCGTACCAAGATTTCGTGAGATGATTGAGATCAATCTCTCATGGAAGATTCCTTGGTAGATGATTTTTTAACTCTGTTACAGATAAATTTTTATGAACATTGATGTTACTTATTAAAGAGAAATGAGGATTAGGGATGTGATTGGGTGGGGAAGCTTGTTTTGGAGCCTGATTGAGAATAATAGCTTGAATATTATGAATGGTATCATAAGAATTGGTAACACCATAATTAGTATCATGATGATTTTTATTTTTGATTAGCATGCAAGTACCCATAACAGGTTAAAGTGGATCAAATTGATGTATGAGGAAAACTTGGCACTTGGCTTGGTCAAAGACCTCTTCCAAAGTCTGTGGAGAGAGAGTTTGGACCCAATAGTGTAACTTAGGGTAAAGAGCATTGGTGAATATATGAAATAGGTTATCATCTGCCATATTGTGCTCAAATTTGTTGGACAAGGTCTTCCACTATTTGATGATGGATTGTGTGGTTTTTGTCTCACGTTTCTTACAATTAATATAATGGGCCAATGTATTTTCAGGGAGGTCACTAGTTTAAAACTCTTGTACTAAAGCATTAACTAAATTTTCCAAACTAGTGATCAAATGATATTTGAGTTGGTTATACCAATCTAAAACATCTCTAGAAAGAGTTTTGGCTAATATCTTGGTAGCAGCAAAAGTGTTTAATTTGACCCAATCTTTGTATAGATTTCTAAATGTTTTTGAGTGTAGGGTAGGATCGATTGACCCATTGTATCTAATGGTAGGGGTGATACTCATATGTCTAGGTTAGAAATTTGAGGTGTAAGGGATTCATTTTAAAGGTGCTTGATTGTCTTGTTAATAAGAAGAGGTTGAGGAATGAGATTAACTTGGGAATATCAAAGGGGAGGATGGGGCATTCTCGTTATGTGCTCCCCATGAAACTAGTTGAGGGTGATTTTAGAGATGAAGGAGATAATTTTTCATTTGCATTATTTGGTGGGAATTATTATCTTGGAAAGTGTTCATTTGGTTAAGAGTTTGTAACAATATTTGATGGGTTTGAGTGGTTTTATTTATAGTCTATGAAGTATTGACATTGGTATTAGTGGCTTAGGTACTACTATGAGTGGTAGCATGTATGTTATTAGTAGATTGAGAGGAATTATTAGTAAATGAGGCACTAGTATCATGATTTGCTTGTGTGGTAAAAGATGCACTAGTATAGGGATGAGAAGTAGTACTAGAGGCATGATTACCATGGCTATCAAATGATGCACTAGTGGAAGAACTGAGAAGAGTAGGTCTTAGAAAAGGCCCACTAGATGTATAACCAAGCATGCTAGTATAGATACTTGGTATGGAAGAGGAGGAAATCAAAGAGGAAGAGGTCATAGTATGTGAAGGGGTCAAAAGAGAAGGAATAAGTTGAAAGGAAAAGAATCTATTATCCTAAATTCATGTGAGAATGTGGGTGAGGGTGAATGGGGCTCCTCAGTTTGACCACTTATCATAAGATGATAAATAATATAAAGATATTTTCCTCGATGTTGAGGAAATTCATTAATGAAGAAAAAATTTTATAGAGTATATTTTAATTCAGGTTGATCTTCTAAGGATAAAAGAGGGTTACAAATTGAAAATGAATGAGGAGGGGTCCCATAGTTTGTAGTACAAGTGGCTACATGCATGTTACTTGCATCTGGGGTAGGAGCCATAAGTTACTTATTGGAAAACCTATCGCGGTTGGTAAAGATCATATTATCTATTGATTTTGACTGAGTGTTGTCTTTAAACAATAAGTTCATGATGAAAGAGAAATATTAAATAATCTAAGATGATGCAAAGATAAAAGGGAAAAAAGGATACAAATTTGAACATGTTGAATGTGTTCTATAATTTAGTAGGCATAAAATATTACACAGTCATACAGGTAGACTCTATATTATAGACAGAGGATGAAAATAAGATGATAAGGATACAAAATCATATAGGTCAACTTAGTTTTATAATCTGACTAGTAGAGAAAGATACAAAGTTGTATATGTCAACTTTGTATTATAGACTAGGAGATAAAGTAAGTTGAGAAGGATACACAGTCGTATAGGTTGACTATGTACTATTAATAAGGGAAAACACAGTCTATAAGAGACTATATTGAGTAGAATGATAGTGTGTTAAAACAAAGAAATGTTTTACGATATAAGTGATGCAAGAAGTGAAATCAAACACATGAACAATTAGATCAATGTGAGTGATCCAATTAGGGCACACAACACAAAACCTTGCACCAACACTGGCTAATGCAAGTTTTTTCAATACAACACACAATGATTAGAGATCAAACAATCAACTAAAAATTAAATGTTAACTAAGTGGTCATCCTAAGTGTTATTAGATTATTATAAAGTATTGATTTAGGTGTGATAAGAGAGTTGTCTAAAAATAAGGAATTAAAAATAAATCTATGGATGGTTTTAATATGTTTAGGTTGAAAGGGATTTGTGTTGGTAATGGTACTAGATTGGTTTTGGGCCTACCCCCTCACTTCATAATCCTATAGAAATAAGGGTGTTAAGTGATTTGACAATATATACCATTAACCCTGTATTTATACTTGGATAGAAAACCAAGCTAACTTCCCCCTTTGTGATGAAATCTAAGAAGGTAGGCCTTAGGAAGATAAATGTTTAAATATGTTTTGAATATTGTGTGATTTGGTAGTGTGTGCAAAGAATAAAATAGTGTAACTATTGGCCAATTTTTGGCCCACATATGAAGCTCTGGTAGGGTTTGAAAAAATAATAGATTGAAGGAGGTTTATAGAAAATCTGAGAAAGTTCTTTAGGGGACCAACAACAATGTTCAAAAGCAAGCCCACAGGCCAAAGGACTAAGCCTTATGTAAAGTTCTTTTATTTAGCTTCTTTTATTCGGCTAAGTCATTGATCATTCTTCAAGATTTGTAGGTGATAAGTGTGTGTCTTCCCTCATGTTCGCTTTTCTTTGTTTTAACTTCATGGTTTTCCTTCATAAAAAATGTCCACATAACTTTTTCAAAGGAATGTTTCACTTTCGACAAAGTTTTCTTAAAAATATAAGTGTCGAGAATTATTTTAGACCTTTTATTCAAAACAATTCTTCTGAAGGACACTTTCAAAAATTCTAATGGTTTGTTCAAATCAAAGTGCTTAGACAATTTTTTGAAGGGTACCTCTTGGGAGAAACGGTCCAATTCAATATTTCCATAGGGTACTTTCCCTCCGTAAAAGTGTTGAAACAAATTTTTAAAGGGCACTTTCTTCTCAAAAGTGGATTGTTGCAAGTTTCCTGAAGGGTATATTTCCATTCAGAAGGACCTTTTTCAAATGTTAAAGGGCACTTTTCTCAGAAAAATAGGGTAATTCACCAAAAGGAAAGGACCATTTATCAAAAGCCTGAAAGGTGTCTGGCCCTTTGAAAAAGTCCTTGATAAGAAACCCAAGGGAAAAAAATTTGAAGGAATTCCTTCGAGAAAGAGCCAAAACAAATTGTCTGAAGAAATTCCTTTGGGAGATTTTCCTGAAAGAATAGGCTAAGGGAAAGAAAGAAAAATTTGAAGGAATTCCTTTAGAAGAAAATCTGAGCAGGAGCCATGAAGAAAAGGCCCAAGAAGAAGGAATCTTGAGACCAAGTGTCCAAAGGAAATAACGGGTCAATGGATGTCAAAATTAGGATAAGTGACTAGCCATTAGAAGTAATCAGGTTTGGAAAGCCCAAAGACTTAAGGCTTGAAAATCCCTAAGTTTTAAGAATTGGAAACAACAAAGTGAAAAGACTTCAAGATGGAGGAACCTAAAGACATCAGGCTTGGAAATGATGAATGCCAGGAAGCCATGTGGTATAAGTTGGGGCAAAAATTGAATTTTCAAAGGAACAAATGGAGGATGATCCAAGAGTGTTTTTAGCTGGCAAAGAGAATCAATGGTTCATAGAAGTTGAAGCTCAAATAGACCTGAGTTAAATGGATACAGGAAAACCAATATCTTTAGATTGGTTTTCTATCTATACTAAGGGTCTGGTCTAGGTTTCAAAGGAGTTGGTAGGTGAAAGTAATGGCTATCACTCCTGACAAACAATCATTTGACATAAAAGCAACATGGTATGGCTTGAGCTTAAGAACATGAAGATATCATCCTTTTTAGATAAGACACATGAGGGAGAAAGTTTCCATACCATTTTATATGTAAGAATCGATTTAGCCATATAAATGGAGACATCTAGATACCTATGACATGGATCTCTTAGCTAAAGGGATACTTGAATGTGGGAATGGCTCAAGGAGATTTGGTAGTGATCTTGGGTGATGTATCTCATGGTCAAAGAAGGATGACAATAGTAGTCATAGTCATTAATGACTCAATGACTTCTTCCCTCTTCCCTTTTTCTCATGCAACCTTTTTTCTCTCTCTTCCATTCTCTATATATATCTCATGATTTTCCATTATAATGGTTCCCAATTTTTTTAGAATTTTATCATCTTATTGGGAGATAGATGCTCATTGAGATGTTTGCAAAAAATATGCTCCTTCGACCAGGCTAAACCTTGTCGAGATATTGTAAAAGTACCTCTTGAATCTAATGAGATGATTTCTTTGCCTATTTCTTGTGTTTGATTATTTATTTAGTATGATTGTGCTTGGTGGATTCATAAATGAGTGTATTCCTATTCTGTTAGCCTATTACCTACCTCTTTAAAGTATTTTCAAGCTTTTGTAACTCTAGATTAGTGTTCTACCTGAACCTCTTCCATCATGTGTTTACTTGATCTTGAGATAGTGCAAGCCCAAATTATCTCATGACTAATCTAGTGTGGGCTCAAGCATAGATGAGTAGTAATTTAATTTGGTGCATCATCTGGTTAGCCTTCTTAGGAGCCCTTTTCTCCCTTCTAACCATTTTCCCCATGAAGTATTAGTTTAGTAGTAGTTTTAGGTGATCCACCAAGAGGAACTAGCCTCTTTTAAAAAGCCTAGAGGTTCAACCTCACCATAGGATACCCACATCCTAAGGTTGTTCCCATGCTTGTGGCTGGAAGTGGGAGAGCCTAAAAAATCTCGCATAAGGGTGAAATTCCAAGCTTCAAAATTTTTTGGCATGCCCGGTGTGACTAAGGTCCAAAGTAGTGGAAGGATTTTTGGTGTTGTCCTTTTACATTTCAGCCTTTGGAGGCATTTTTTTTAAACATCAATGATGACTATGAGCATCTATCAGCTAGTTTAAATCAGTCCAAGTGTCTGACCATCATTATTCGATATGTATAATCAATCATATTTTTATCAAAATGCTCATTCTCTACCTCAACATCCTTCATATCAAGTTAGCAATGTTTATGGCTTCACCTCAAGTGGCCCTCAAACAACCTATCATCCCTATCATGGCCTTTACCCTCCTCCCACCCCTATGTATGACCAAGATCAACCTCTTATGCATTCAAATTAATCCATTATTTCCCCTTGTCAAGACTACGTTTATCTTGTTACATCTTTGTTGGGATTCAAGCAAACATTATCAAATTGTAGCAAGTTGATAAGGGAGATTGGTAGGGGTTTGGAGCTTTCTCCAATCATCCATATCCATTTTATACAAGAGGTAAGGAGTTATCTTTAGTTGGTCAAGAACAGGTGGGTAGTTTGTGAGGATGAACAATTGACAATTTGTGAGGGGGTGAACAAGATGTGGTTGAGAAGCTTGGTCCAAAATTCAGGAAGTGTACTGACATCTTATGAAGATCAACAGACTCAATGCAATCAGTCTTTTGTGTTCTCTCCCCTCTAAGAGCCTTAATATCATTTTTAAAGGTTTCAAATCAACCCCCTAGGCCCATTCCCACTCAATAGTGTGAAACCATCCCACCATGGATCTTCTCCTACACCTTTGACCCTAAATATTTCATGCCTTCTCTTGTGAAAACACCCTCTCTTATACCTATTTAAAAGGAGGAAAAGGTGGTTGTTTCTAGCACATTTCCATCCTAAAAATTAGTTCAACCAGTTAAAGAGAAGAAGGAAGAGGTGTCGGTTGTGGTGATTCAAGAGTTTGTTCAAGAAAATGAGGAGTTAATGGTTGAAGAATATAAAAAAGAGGGGTTAGCTCAGCTCAATGAGCTTTCCCTACAAGAGTTTCAAGATTCTTTCTCCCTCCCTCAAGAGCCACCAAAAATTCCACCCAAGGTCCCTAGTTGGAAAGGCACTCTCTCAAGCTACAAGCAAGGTGAACTTTTTCATTCTCCCACCATATCCCACTTGGAGGAAGAGCCTATTTTGTAAGGAATAGAGGAGGATATTATAGTCAAGTTTGAGCCTGAATTAGATAACACAAGTGCTTATGATGAAGAAATAATGATAGGCAGTCTACTTCAAAAAAGGGAGGAGAAATTAGGTTGAATTAGAGCCTGAAGGTAGTACTAATGCCTTCAAACCTAAGGAGTGTATTTAGGATGTAGCTGAGAGTAAAGAGGATTAAGATAAAGTATGGTATCAAGTATACCATGACTTCATGGATCAGGTAGAGGTTCTAAACTAGCCTATGCCTCTTCTAGACTCTAAGGATGAACTTGCTAATTAGGTTGAATAAACTAACCAATCTCAAGATGAATTATATATTGAAGACAATACTGATTTCTTCAAGAATGAAGGTGAATGGTTAGATCCAGAGCCATAAAAATATGACATGTTAGGCCTTGGATGGATTGATGAACTACCATATGGCTCCCTTCAAAGCAAGTTGAGCAAATATGGAGTTAAAGTTGGAATTGTCTCGAATGACCAAGAAGAAGCTACCTTTTGGGATGACTTGGATATTTTACACTTAATTCTAGACAACAAACTAAGAACCATCTCAAAGGAGCCATCACATGTTTTGCTTGATTCAGAGCACAAAATTAAGCCATCAAATGATGAGACTGCAAAAGCCCCTACAGTCCAACATGAACCAAGTTTGGAGGACATGAACTAGTATGTCTACATTGGAGACATGTTTGTTCCATTCCATCCATTAGAGGGCACACCAAAAGGATTGACCATAAAGCTACCTGGTTCACCAATTTTGGTACCTCCAAAACAATGTATCTTTCATCTTGATTTGTTATAGGTGAATGATACTCATACTTTCCCATTTGATCTAGGATGGAGATACTTGTAAATTTTAACCTTGTATATATTAGGATAGATTTCATGATTTCCTCAAAGTGTCTTATGCACATTTATTTTATGTTCTATTTTTCCTTTTCCTAAGTGCCTTAGGCAGTTTGTGTTTTTTTTGTGTTATCCTCATTGTTTCAAGAGGAAGTTCCAACAAGGGTCAACCTTGCATCTAGTTTATACTAGGTTAGTTGCAGAGGCAAATGGAGACTTTGTGCCCAATGGATTAGACTTGACTGACTAGACTGGGTTCCCAAGTATAGTAGGCATGCTTCCCTATGAGTCACCAAAGATGTTGGCCAATTATTGGCCCACATATGAAGCTCTGGCAAGGTTTGATGAAACAATGGATCGAATGAGGTTTAGAGAAAATATGAGAAAGTTCTTCAAGGGGCCAAAAATAATGTTCAAAAGCAAGCTCGCAGGCCAAAGGACTAATCCTTATGCAAAGCTCTTTTATTTAGCTTCTTTTATTTGGATAGGCCATTGATCATTATTCAAGCTTTGTAGGTGTTAAGTGTGTGCCTTCCCTTGGGTTTTCTTTTCTTTATTTTAACTTCATGGTTTTCCTTTGGAAAAAAATTCCACACAACTTTTTTGAAGGAATATTTTGCTTTTGGCAAAGTTTTCTTCAAAAGCTAAGGGTCATGAATTATTTCACGCCTTTTGTCAAAAATAATTCTTCTGAAGGACACTTTCAAAAATTTTGACGGGTTGTTCAAAGAAAAGTACCCAAATAGATTTCTGAAGGGTACTTCTTGAGAGAAACAATCCAATTTAATATTTCCAAAGGTTACTTTCCCTATGTAAAAATACAAAAAAAAATTTGAAGGCACTTTATTCTCAAAAGTGGGCCATTACAAGTTTCTTGAAGGGTATCTTTCCCTTCAGAAGGACCTTTTTCAAATGTTAAAGGGCACTTTTCTTGGAAAAATAAGTAAATTCACCAAAAGGAAAGGACCATTTGAAAAATATCGAAGGGTGTCTAGCCCTTTGAGAAAGTCCTTGACAAGAAGCTCAAGGGAAATAATTTGGAAGGAATTCCTTCGAGAAAGAGCCAAAATAAATTGTCTAAAGAAATTCCTTTGAGAGATTTGCTTGAAAGAATAGGCCAAGGGAAAGAAATAAAAATACAAAAGAATTCCTCTGAAGGAATTCCTTCAAAAGAAAATCCAACCAGGAGCCATAGAGAAAAGGCTCGATAAGAAGGAAGCTCGAGACCAAGTGTCTAAAGGAAATGATAGGTTGATGGACATCAAAATCAAGATAAGTGACTATCTATTGGAAGTAATCACGTTTGGAAAGCCTAAAAACTTAAGGCTTGGAAATAGTAAAGTGAGAAGACTTCATGCTGGAGGTACCTGAAGACATTAGGCCTAGAAATGAGGAATGATAGGCTATCACATGGCATAAGTTGGGGAAAAAATTGAATTTTTAAAGGAACAAATGGAGGACAATTCAGGATCATTTTCAACTGGCAAAGATAATTGATGGTTCATAAAAGTTAAAGCTCAATAGGCCTGAGTTAAATAGATAAGGGAAAACCAATGTCTTTAGATTGGTTTTCCATCTATAAGAAGGTTCAAGTCTAGGTTTCAAAGCAAGAGCTGGTAGGTGAAAGTAATGGCCATCACTCTCGATAAACAACCATTCAATGTAGAAGCGACATGGTTCATCTTGAGCTTAAGATCATGAAGATCTCATCCCTTTTAAATAGGACATGTGAGGGAGAAAGTTGCCATGCCATTTTAAATGTAGGAATTGATTTAGTCACACAAATGAAGACATCTAGTTACCCATTACATGGCTCTCTTAGCTCCACTAAAGGGAGTTTTGAATGTGGGAATGGCTCGAGTGATCTTGGGTGATGCATCTTGTTGGGTGAATATTTTGTTGACCAACTAATTGGTGAGCAAAATAGTTCCTATCACCACAGCATAAGGAGATTGGTCATCCAGGTGTGTAGTTTTACTACATTAATAGGGGACAAATCTCTCCTCTCATCAAGGGGAGGTTCCTTATTAAATATACGGAGGCTATATACTATATATAAGCAGAAAGTAAGACACAAGTGTGGGATAAACCATCCATCTCTCTTTTTTCAGAGATGATGCTAACAAACAGAGGAGAAATCTTGGGTGATTGGTGAAGGTATTTATCTTCTTTTAGAAGTAACATTTAACCAAGATCCAGATCCCTTCTTGGATAGTAGAAATCTTGGTGAAGTGATAGAAGGCACTTCTCTTCTTTCATAAGTGCTTGTTCTTGCAAACAATAGGAATCTTTTTGGTAGGATAAGTAACAAGGTGATAAGGGCGTAGTAACTAACAATCTAAGATGTAGCACAAAGTCTCCACCTTGATTGACCAAGAGTGAGATATGAAGAACAATGGGGGCACAAAGTCATTCCAAGTTCCTTTACACAGAAATAGAAAATAAAAACCCACACTGAAAACAATTATGTCAGCACAAAGTCTAAAAGTAACTAGTTTTAGGACACCTTTTTTACTTTCACTAATTATACTTGCCAAATTAAATAAACAAGGACACATTCAGAAGACAGACATAAGAATAATCTTCTAAAATGATACGAGCCAAAACAACACAAAGTCTCCAAACAACTTGCTTTCTCATTCAGATAAAATGAAATGAAATACAATCTGAGCTCAAAGTCTCAGTATTCACCTTTCAATTGGGTAGAGTTTCAATTTTGTATTGGTAATATCTCTCTTCAAATGGTACAAAAGATTACATTATATAGAGGCCTGAGGGAGGCTTGGCACTTTGTCCAATGGAGCGACCCATTCAATGCATTTAATGCCTTAGATGCATTCTTGGTCTTGTCAGGAAGGGCCATGCTGGGGCAGGGCAGCTGCCTTAACTATGGCATGTCGATTAATCTCTAGTGCCTCCTCCCAAGCCTAAATCTCTCATTCCATCACCTACTTAGCTGCACAACTATCTATTCTACCTTTATCTCAAAGGGGACAAATAGACAGTGCTTTTAATGTTTGTAGGCCCCTAATATCTACCTGGCAAACTACTTCACCTACTGGAATTAAATCCTACTGAGTTTCCCTCTTTGTCTCTTCCTTCTCTTTGTCCTAGCCTTAGGGTCTTTTAAACACATTCGGGTCCACGCTTTAAGTCTACTAAAATCAATAGACACTTCATTGCTATAAATTTGACATTTGTGGGCCCGTCATTCTTCCTAGCAACTCTCTCATGTCTTTCTCACTTGCCATGGTCACTTTCCATTGTGATGCGAGTGAGGAAACGTGGTGACCTCTATAGCTTCAAAATAGGCTTATCAGAATAATCTTTGAAACTTGTTAGTGGCTGTAGGGGTGAATGCAGACACGTGATCACTTTTGTTGCACTGGGATGGGACACATGGTGAGTTCCACACTTTGAAGCTTTGTCTAAAACTGTGTCTCAACATGTGACACTTGGCAGATTTCTCTGCACTTTGAGGCTCAAACCTTTATAAATGGAACTTGCCCTTTGGGGTCTTGAAAAAGGCCCATTTTTGAATGTCGCGTGTCCCTCCACAAAGGTGTTTGCCCTTTGAGATCTTCCAAGTGGCCTTTGGGCTTCAATTCTTTGGCAGGCTGTTGGTCCCTTTGTTTCCTTCAAACAAAATGTCTGAAGAAATTCCTTCAGATAATTTGTCTGAAGGAAACCTTTCCTTGGCTTTATGTGTGCCTTTACACTCGAGGGTGCTCCATCCTTTGACACATGGCACCTTCTGCTCTTTTAACTAGAGACACTTGGCATCTTCTACTATTGACACTTGGCAGCATCTGCCTTATCGGGCCTTCACGACATTATATAAATGTTTAGGGCTCAGTCGGGTTCTCTTAGATGATGACACTTATCGGCCTTCACTGATCTCTACCAAGGGCACATGGCACAGTCTGCTGCTCTTAAAAAAACATAGTGGAGCCTTCCATGGTTTCCACTTGTCACCCTTCGTGGAACTCTAAGAGAAGCTTTATCGAAAGAAGCCTGTAGCTTATAAGGAGCTTTGAGAAGTGAACACCGACACATGTCACATTCTGCTAAGTCATAATGGGACACATGGCATCTTCCACATACTTTTAACAGTCACACAAATGTAGACACATGGTAGCTTCTGCTTGACTCTTCTTTGTGCTCATTTATTTCCTTAACTGAGGTAACCTTTGAACATTTGAATCTGACGTGTTGAACCAATTGAACATTGAACCCGTTGAATCGATGAACCAAAATGGTTCAAGGTTCAACGGTTCAATGGTTCAAGCTTTTGAGACTTGTTAAGTGCTCGGGGCTGTGGAACCTTTGAAATGGTTGAACTTTAAACTTTGTCGAGTGCGCTCAACTCCTACCGACGATGTTGAACCTTGAACCCATTGAACCCTTGAACCTTTTTGCTTAAAGGTTCAACGGTTCAATGGTTCAATAGTGCTTAGGAGCTTGTTAATTGAATTCTTTTCATTGATCCAAGGTGCTAAACCAATCTTGAAAATGCCTGAGTGATGGAAATTGGTTATTTTGATTGGACTCGCCTGCAGAAGCCTTTGAACCTGCTAATCCCTTTACTAAAAAATCTTGAAAAATGGGGAATTTAAAAGCTCAGAATAAAAAAATTGGAAAGGGAATAGATAATTTTGATCTTGCAGGGCACTTCCCAAAAATGAGAAGTCACTTTTTGGGGACAACAACTGGCTTCAGTTGGGGAACTTCCTTCAATTAGAAACTTGAAACAGTTGAGGGGAGTAGAAACTAGAATCTTCGTTGCCTTGAAGTGTGCCATTGGGCTATGGAGTCATGCTACTTAAAAGGAAAGGCTCCAAAAATGAAAATGAAAAGCACAAAATAGAACTAAAGGCTATATAGATATACATATGTACAGGTGAACTTATCTAGTACTTCAAGAATTAAAGTACTTTAGATGCTACTCATTGTGAGGTGAAGAAAAGGGGATGCCATCTTGATAAACCAGTAGGAAACCATATTGTCCCCAAAAATGGTGATAGGAAAATGGAGCTCTCCACCAGAAAACCAATTTTTTGTGTCTTCCTCTTGGCTCTCTCTTCTTCTTTCCCCATGGTAGGATGTGATCTTCAATTTGAAAACCATAACTCCTTGCTCTCTTGGCAAAGAGTTCCTTTTGCTGACTTTGGAGTACAACAGTATGGTCCACCACCATAGCTTATTATTTTTTTGGTCCAGTCTAACACATGCTTTGATTGTTAGCATCAAACCCCTGACAAACCATCAGCTCAGTAGCTCCTTTGGTGTGAAGGAGTTTGATCTCTTCATCCTGAGCAGTTTTCAATCCGAGCAATAGAGATTTGCATCCAAATATGGAAGAATTGCTATCATCAGATTCCAGGATCCAAGCATCATCAAAAGCTGATCTTTTATCAGATTTATCTTCAATGGAGATGGAATATCCTTCTTGATTTGTATTACACCCTACTAATTCTTTTGATGCCTTGTTTGGATCAAATCTTGGATTGCTATCTATAGGACTTTCATAAGCTAAGACATGAGCATCCTCCATGGTCAAGAATTAATTACCCCTGCCTGACGGCTCAAATAAAATTTGAGCTGCAGGGGCCAATGTTTGGGTGACCACAAATTTTGTCTCAGATAGGTCCATACTAAGTTGTCCACCAATGTTTAATTGCTCTAGATAGGCTTGCAAGGATTCAAACTCAGTCATTTGAATTTTGGATTTCTTGACATGATCAATCATGTCAAATGACTGAGATGGACTTGGAAGAAAGGATGGGAGTTCATCCTTTTGGTTTTTGGGAGGGGGAGGACTGATATGCGAAGTTGTAGTAGAAGGTGTAGAGATGTTCAATGCACTTACTTTTTTAGCAACCACCGGGTCCTTTGGATAGAAAGGCAGAGTGGTTCCACACTTAGCAATTGAGGTTCCTGGTTGAGGTCACTCCTTTGTCTTCTCTTTGTCATCTTGTTGGGTTGATTGATTCTCAAATCGGGTGAATACTGCGTATGATCCTTCGACTGCTTCACCTTCACTTCTAGGTTCATCCTGGTATTTTAAGAAACTAATGTGGGAGTCACCAGCTGATTCTTCTTGATCCTCCCTAAAGAGATCAGCATCATTTTCTTGCTCAAACTTAGGTTGAAAAGAGGAAACATGTTCTGTTTCTAGATATCCAAATACTGAGTTGGTTGGAGGTGCTTTAAGGGTAAGGTTCCTCTGTGGGGGAGGAAGATGATTTGGTTGCCCTTGACTTTTGGTAGCGTTGCATTGATATGGATGATTAAGAAATGTCCTCCTTGGTGCATCTCTATATAGAGGAGTAGATGACATACCTTGGGCCATTTTCCTCTTCAAGGCTAGCAATTCATTTGCCAGCTTTTGTACCATTGGGTCAGTGGTGGCTGTGGGTGAGCGTTCAGAAGATGAAGAGGGTTTTCCTTTGTTCAGGTCTCTCCTTATCTTTCTTGCCAAGATAAGGTCATCTTCTACCTCAGTAGCCAAGTCCTGAGCAGCAACAAGGTCTATATGGCCAGCTTGTCTCAGTAGAAAACTCACTTCAGGCAGTTGTGAGTTGATGAAGAAGCATTTGAGGTTTTGAGGTGTTGGCTAGGCAACCATGGGAATCTTGTGCCTTAGCTTGTTGAACCTGGCAATAACATCCCTCATAGGCTCATGAGGCTCTTTCTTCATTTGTGTGAGCTGGGCTAGCAAGGCATGTGCGTCCTCTGCAAGCTTGAACCTTGCTTCAAAGTTGGCTTTAAGTGTGTCCCAGTCAGTCACTGATCCAGCTTATAGATGGTAGAACCAGTTTGCAACAGCACCTTGTAAGGTCTCCATAAAAATCTTGACTGCCACGTCTTCAAATTCCACCCCTATCACACCACAGGGTATGCTGAAGGCTGCAATGTGTTCATCAGGGTGAACTATCCCATCACCAAAGAATTTATAGAAATTATTTCTTGAACTACATGTGAGTTTATGTAGAGGTGGAGTCAAGTTGAGTGGGCCAAAAGAGTTACTCCAGGGGCCTCAAATTGCCATGATTTGATTATGTAAAACAAGGATAACAAATCTAGATGGAGTGGCCAGATTGTAGAACAAAAATGGAAAAGGACTGGCCTTACTTCAGCTTGAGGCTTCAAATTGCACACTCTTTCCTAGCAGCTCTGGTTTTGTAGACCAAATAAAATAACGTAGGTGGAGAAAAATGGTACGGCTATAAATGGATAATGGGTAAGACATGAAATGGAGTCACTAGAGTCTATAATGGATAAGGGTTATAATGATAATGGGTAAGACATAGGTGATGTTTCAATCTAAAATTTGAGGTTTCAAATTGCACAAAATTACTATGTCCCCAGCAGAGTCGCCAAAAATTGTTGGGTGAATATTTTGTCAACCAGCTAATTGGTGAGCAAAATAGTTCCTATCACCATAGCATAGGGAGATTGGTCATCCAAGTGTGCAGTTTTACTACATCAATAGGGGACAAATCTCTCCTCTCATCAAGGGGAGGTTCCCTATTAAATACACGGAGGCTATATACTATATATAAGCAGAAAGTAAGATACAGGGGTGGGATAAACCATCCATCTCTCTTTTTTCAGAGATGATACTAACAAATAGAGGAGAAATCCTAGGTGATTAGTGAATTTACTTCTCTTCTTTTAGAAGTAACATTTAGCTAAGATCCAGATCCCTTCTTGGATAGTAGAAATCTTGGTGAAGCGATAGAAGGCACTTCTCTTCTTTCAAAAGTGCTTATTCTTGCAAACAATAGGAATCTTTCTAGTAGGATAAGTAACAGGGTGCCAAGGGCATAGCAACCAAAAATCTAAGATGTAACACAAAGTCTCCACCTTGACTTCCCAAGAGTGAGATACAAAGAACAATGGGGACACAAAGTCATCCCAAGGTCCTTTACATAGAAATAGAAAATAAAAACACACACTGAAAACATTCATGTCAGCACAAAGTCTGAAAGTAACTAGTTTTAGGACACCTTCTTTGTTAATTTCACTAATTTTGCTTGCCAAATTAAATAAACAAGAACACATTCAGAAGATAGACATAAGAATAATCTTCTAAAATGATATAAGCCAAAACAACACAAAGTTTTCAAACAACTTGCTTTCTCATTCAGATAAAATGAAATGAAATACAATTTGAGCTCAAAGTCTCAGTATTCACCTTTCAATTGTCCAGAGTTTCACTTCTATATTGGGAAGATCTCCCTTCAAATGATACAAAATATTACATTATATAGAGGCCTGAGGGAGGCTTGGCACTTTGTCCCATGGAGTGACCCATTCAGCGCATTCAATGCCTTGGATGCATTTTTGGTCTTGTCAGGTTGGGCCATGTTGGAGTAGGGCAACTACCTTAACTATGGCATGCCGATTCATCTCTAGTGCCTCCTCTCAAGCCTAAATCTCTCATTTCATCACCTGCTTATCTGTGCAACTATCTATTCTACCTTTATCTCAAAGGGGACAAACAGACGTCACTTTTAATGTTTGCAGGCCCCTAATATCTACCCAGTGAACTGCTTCACCTACTGGAATTAACTCTTGCTGAGTTTCCCTCTTTGTCTCTTCCTTATCTCAGTCTTGGCCTAAGGGTCTTTTGAATTCATTCAATTCCATGCTTTAAGTCTGCTAAAATCAACAGACACTTCATTGTGACAAATTTGACATTTGCAGGCCCGTCATTCTTCTTAGCAACTCTCTCATGTATTTCTCACTTGTCATGTTGCTTTTTGCTATGACATAGGTGAGGACATGTGGCGGTATCCACAGCTTCAAAATAAGCTTATTAGAATAAGCTATGAAACTTGTTAGCAGCTAGAGGTGTAGATGCAGACATGTGACAGCTTCTGTTGCACTAGGATGGGACACGTGGTGAGTTCTATGCTTTGAAGCTTCATCTGAAACTGTGTCTCAACATGTGACACTTGGTATCTTCCACTGCACTTTGAGGCTCAAACCTTTCCCGAAGGGAACTTGCCCTTTAGGGTCTTGAAAAAGGTCCATTTTTTAATGTCGAGTGTCCCTCCGCAAAGGTGTCTACCCTTCGAGATCTTCCAAGTGGCCTTTGGGCTTCAATTCTTTGGTGGGTTGTTGGTCCCTTTGTTTCCTTCAAACAAAATGTCTGAAGGAATTCCTTTAGACAATTTGTCTGAAGGAAACCTTTCCCTGGCTTTATGTGTGCCTTTGCACTTGAGGGTGCTCCATCGTTTGACATGTGGCACCTTTCACTCTTTTAACCAGAGACATGTGGCATCTTCCACTATTGACACTTTGCAGCATCCACCTTCTCAAGACTTCACGACATCGTAGAAATGTTTGGGGCTCAGTCGGGTTCTCGCGGATGATGACACTTCTCAGCATCCACTGATCTCTGCCAGGGCCACATGGCATGGTCCACTACTCTTAGAAAAACATAGTGGAGCCTTCTACGGTTGCCACTTGTCACCCTCCATAGAACTCTTAGAGAAGCTTTATCGAAAGAAGCCTATAGCTTATAAGGAGCTTTGAGAAGAAAATGCCAACACGTATCACGTTCTGCTGAGTCATAATGGGACACATGGCATATTCCACATACTTTTAACAATCGTACAGATGCAGACACATGGTAGCTTCCGCTTGACTCTTCTTTACACATGTTTCTTTCCTTAACTGAGGCAACCTTTGAACCTTTGAACCTAGCGCATTGAACCAATTAAACGTTGAACCCATTGAATCGATGAACCAAAATGGTTCAAGGTTAAATGGTTCAATAGTTCAAGCTTTTGAGACTCGTTAAGTGCTCAGGGCCACGAAACCTTTGAAATGGTTGAACTTGAACTTTTTCAAGTGCACTCAACTCCTGCCGACGATGTTGAACCTTGAACCCATTGAACCCTTGAACCTTTTTGCTTAAAGGTTCAATGGTTCAATGGTGCTTAGGAGCTTGCTGATTGAATTATTTTGATTGAACCAAGGTGCTGAACCAATCTCAAAAATGCCTGAGTGCTAGAAATTGGTTCTTTTGATTGGACTCACCTGTAAAAGCCTTTGAAACTGTTAATCCCTTTACTGAAAAAGCTTGAAAAATGGGGAATTTGAAAGCTCAGAACAAATTTTTGGAAAGGGAAGAGACAATTTTGATCTTGTAGGGCCAAAATAATTCATATGTTGTCCCAAAAATGAGAAGTCACTTTTTGGGGACAACACATCTCATGGTCAAAGAAGGATGACAACAACAGTCCCAATCATTAATGACTCAATGACTTCTTCCCTCTTCCTTTTTTATCATGCAGCCCTTTTCCTCTCTCTTCTATTCTCTATATATATCTCATGACTTGCCATTGTAATGGTTCCCAATTTTCTTAGAATTTTGTCATCTTGCTAGGAGACAGATGCTCATTGAGATGTTTTAAAAAAACATGCTCCTTTGACTAGGCTAAACCCTATCGAGATATTATAAGAACTACCTCTTGAATGCAATGAGATGATTTATTTGCCTATTTTTTCTCTTCGATTAGTGCTTTAGTATGTTTTTGCTTGGTGGATTTGTGAATGAGTGTATTCCTAGCTCATTAGCCTTATGCTTACCTCTTTGAAGTATTTTAAGGATTTTGTAGGCCTGTATTAGTGTTTTGCCTAAACACCTTCTAGTGTGTGTTTACTTGATCTTGAGATAGTGCAAGCCCAAATTCTCTCATGAATAATCTAGTGTGGGTTTAATCATAGATGAGTGGTCATTTAATTTAGTGCATCACCTGGTTAGCCTTTGTAGGAGCCCTTTTCTCCCTTCTAACCTTTTTCCCCATGAAGTATTAGTTTAGCAATAGTTTTAGGTGATCCACCAAGAGGAACTAGCCTCTTTTAATAACTGTAGAGGCTCAACCTCACCATAGGATACCCACATCCTGAGGTTGTTCCCATGCTTATGGTTGGAAGTGGAAGAACCTGAAAAACTCTCCCATAAGGGTGAAATTCCAAGATTCAATAGTAATTAGAATGGTAATTTGAAAAACCACCTATTTAGAATATGTGAATTACTCTAAGCATGTAAATAGATGTGTTGTCCCCCAAAAATATCGCTCATTATTGGGATAACATTTGAACTATTTTGGTCTTACAGACCAAAATCCTCTCTTCCCATTTCAAAAATTCTTCTGAGCATTCAAGTTCTTTATTTTTCAAAGCTTTCTCAAAAATCTACGAACTCTACAGGCTTGAATCTACAGACTCTACAGACTTGAATCTACGGACTCTGCAGACCAAGTTCTATGGGCTTCGCAGGTTGATTTCTATAGATTTTGCATGAAATAAGCAGGCTCTCAATAGAACAAGTTTCCAAAACTTAGTCATTTTCAGGATTGGTTCAACACCAAGGTTCAACCAAAGTGTCCATCGGCCAGCTTTTAAGTAAGAATTGAACCATTGAACCATTGAACCTTGAACCATTTTGGTTCAATGGGTTCAAAGGTTCAATTTCATTAGCAGGAGTTAAGTGCATTTGTCAAAGGTTCAAAGTTCAACCGCCTCAAAGTTCCATGGCTTCAAAACACTTAGCAAAAAATGACACGTTGAACCATTTAACTGTTGAACCTTGAACCACATTGGTTCAATGGTTCAACGGGTTCAATGACCTATTGGTTCAACACACTTGGTTCAAAGAGATCAAAAAAATAGCCAAATAATGAAGAATGAATAGGTTGAACCATTGAACTGTTGAATCATTGAACCGTTGAACCAAAGATGGTTCAATCAGTAGGTTCAAGGGGATGCCCCACGGCCGAAGGAACAAATGCCCCTACGGAGGGCCATGAATCAAGTCAAGTGTCCTTATGGAGGGCCACAAGCCAAAATGAACAAAGTAAACTGTTTTAGAAAAATGAATAAGGAAAAAATCCTTTAGACATTTTGTTTGAAGGAATTCACCCAGGAAGAGAGCTTGAAGAAAGTGAAGGAAAATCCCGACTGAAGAGAAAAGCCCACGAAAAAATGCTCGATAAAAAAAGACAAAGTGTTGCAGAAGCCGCCACGTGTCATCTTTCGTAGGACCCTCAAAAGGTTTCTAAAGCTTCTATAAGTTAAGCAAAATGCATCACGTGTCCTGTTATGACTCAACAGAATGTGACAAGTGTTTGCATCTGCGTTCCCCTTTTGAAGTTGCTCAGGCAAGACATGTCATGGATCCCATTTTTCGTAAGTTTCTAATGATTTTCATAACAAAAAAACTTGCCACTTTTCAAAAACACAGAAAGGACCCCCCAAAGACTTAGACAAGAAGGACTAGAAAGGACAAAGAAGCAATATGGACGATTCCAAAGGCAAGTTCAATTAAAGCGACTAGCTGAAAAGAGAGCTCGAAGACTCAAATTGCTACAAGGGAGAGAGGAATGAGACCAAAAGACTAGAAATATCTTCAAAGGAGTTATTTCTAGTAGGTGAAACTGTGGATCAAGTAGACTTCTGAGTGCACCAAATCAAGGATGCAAGCCTATGTTTCTTCCATGAAGTAATGGCAAATTAGATGGTTGTGCAGACATCAGGAAAAGGACCAGATAGTCCATACTAAGAAAAGACATATTAGAGGAATGGACATGCCATAGTTATGGCAATGCACTGTTCCAAGCATGGTCCCTCCAGAAAGAACTTAAGGTGCATTGAAGGCATTCAATTTAGCATGGGCCTTTTTCATGAAAACAAGTGCCCAAGTCTTTCTTGGAGCGCTATATATTGTAATCTCTCATTTGTTACAAGGGATATCTTCTTGTTCCCAGAAGCAAAACTCTGCCCAAATTGAAAGGCAAATAATGAGACTTTGAGCTCAGATTATATTTCATATTATTTTATCTGAATGAGAAAGCAAGTGATTTGCAAAATTTGTGTTGTATAGCTTATATCATTTTAGGAGATTGTTTTTATGTCTGTCTTCTAAATGTGTTCTTGTTTATTTAAATTAACAAGCAGAGCTAGTGGAAGTGATAAGGAAGGTGTCCTTAAACCAATTACTTTTAGATTTTGTGCTGACATAATTGTTTTTAGTGTGTGTTTATTTTCTATTTTTGTGTAAAGGACCTTGGGACGACTTTGTACCCCCCATTGTTCTTTGTATTTCACTCTTGGGTAGTCGAGGTGGAGACTTTATGCTACATTTCAGGATACTGGTTACTCTACACCTTTGGTTACTAGTTATTTACCAAAAATATTCTTGTTGTTTGCAAGAATAAGCACTTCTAAAAAAAGAGAAGCGCCTTCTATCATTTCACCAAGATTTCTACTATCCAAGAAGGGATCTGGCTCTTGGCTGAATGTTACTTCTGAAAGAAGAGAAGTACCTTCACCAATCACCTAGGATTTCTCCTTTGATCTGTGAGCATCATCTCTAAAAAAAGAAATGGATGGTTTATCCCACCCCTGTGTCTTACTTTCTGCATATACATATATATATATATATATATATATATATATATATATATATATATATATAGTATACAACACTTTATACCTATAGGTAACCTCTGCTTGATGAGAGGAGAGATTTGTCCCCTGTTGATGTAGTAAAACTACACACTTGGATGACCAATCTCCCTATGCTATGGTGATAGGAACTATTTTGCTCACCAGTTAGCTGGTCAACAAAATATTCACCCAACAGTTTTTAGTGACTACTGGAGATGAACATGCAGTCTGAAGCCTCAAGTTTCAGATTGAAGTAATTCCTTCCCTTATCCATTATATAGACTCTATCGACTCCATTCTGTGTCTTACCCATTATCATTATAGCCTTACCATTTTCCTCCATCTCCATTATTTTATCTAGTCTGCAAAACCAGAGCTGCTGAAAAAGAGTGCACATATTGAAGCCTCAAGCCTCAAGCTAAAGCTGGGCCAGTTCTTTTCCATTTTTGTTCTACAATCTAGCCAGTCCACCCAGATTTGTTATCCCTATTTTTCATAATTAAATCATGGCAGTTTGAGGCCCCTGGGGTAACTCTTTTGGCCCACTCAACTTGACTCCACCTCTGCATGAACTTCCACGTAGCTCAAGAAAGAACTTCCCCAAATTCTTTGGAGATGGGAGAGTTCACCCTGATGAACACATTGCAGCCTTCAACATAGCCTATGGTGTGATAGGGGTGGAATTTGAAGACGTGGTAGTTATGCTTTTTGTGGAGACCTTATAAGGTGCTGCTGTAGAGTGGTTCTACCATCTGCAAGCTGGATCAATGACTGACTGGAACACACTTAAAGTCAAGTTCAAAGCAAGGTTTAAGCCTACAAAAGATGCACATGCCTTGCTAGCCCAACTTACATAGATGAAGAAGGAGCCCCATGAACCTATGAGGGACTTCATTGTCAGGTTCGATAAGCTGAGGCATAAGATTCCCATGATCGCCCAACTGACACCTCAAAATCTCAAGTGTTTTTTCATCAACTCATAGCTGCCTGAAGTGAGTTTTTTGCTGAGATAGGCTAGACACATAGACCTTGTTGCTACTCAAGACTTGGCTACTGAGCTAGAAGATGACCTTATCTTGGTAGGAAAGATAAGGAGAGATCCTAACAGAGGTAAATCCTCTCCATCTTTTGAGTATCCATCTACAGGCACCATGAATTAGATGGTGCAAAAGCTGATAGCCTTGAAAAGGCAAATGGCCCAAAGTATGTCTGCTCCTCCTAATTGGGATATGCCAAGGAAGACATTCCCCAATCAACCATATCAAGGAAATACTGCCAGAAGTCAAGGGAAACCAAATCATCTTCCTTCTCCATAGAGGAACCTTGCCCTTGAAGCACCTCCAACTAACTCATCAGTTGGATATATAAAAATAGAACATGCTTTCTCTTTCCAATCTAAGTTTGAGCAAGAAAATGACGTTGATCTCTTCATGGAGGATCAAGAAGAATCAGCTGGCGACTCCCACATTGGTTTCCTAAATTACCAGGATGAACCCAGAAGTGAAGATGAAGCAGTCGAAGGATCATACGCAGTATTCAACCAGTCCAAGAATTAGTCAAACCAGCAGGCTGATAAAGAAAAGATAGAGGAGCGACCCCAACCAACAATTTCAATTTCTAAGCAGAGAACCCCTCTTCTTTTCTAGTCAAAGGACCTAGTGATTGCCAAAAAGATAAGTACATCAAACATTTTTGCACCTTCTACTTTAAATTCATAGACCAGTCCTCCCCCTCCAAAAAACTAAAAGGATGAACTCCCATCCCCTCGTCCAAGTCCATTTCAGTCATCTGACATAATTTATCATGTCGATAAATCCAAAATTCAAATGACTGAATTTGAATTCCTACAAGCCAATCTTGAGTAGTTAAACATTGGTAGAGAACTAAGTGTGGACCTATTTGAGGCAAAAATTGTGGTCATCCAAACATCAGCCCCTATAGCTGAAATTCTATTTGAGCCTTCAGGTAGGGGTAATTACTTCTTGACCATAGGATGCTCATGTCTCAGCTGATGAAAGTCCCATAGCTGGAAATCTAGGATTTGATCCAAATAAGACATTAGAAGAATTGGTAGGGCATAATACAAATGAAGAAGGATCTTCCATCTCCAATGAAGATAAATTTGATAGAAGATCAGCTTCTGATGATGCTTGGATCCTAAAATCCAATGGTAGCAATTCTTCTACCAATGCTGGAGCTAGGACTATGTTGATATCTCCTCAAGGAGATATTTTTCCTTCATGCAAGTTACAATTCAGCAACACCAACAACACAGCTGAATGTGAATCTCTGTTGCTCAGATTGAAGGCTGCTCAAGCCCAGGATGGCAAACTCCTTCACACCAAAGGAGATGATGAAAAGGTGGTTTGTTAGGTCTCTAAAGGGGAAAATCAAAGCATGTGCTGGATTGAGCCATCAAAATAGCAAGCTATGGTGGTGGACCATACTATTGTACTCTAAATTCAGCAAAAGGAACTCTTCACCAAGAGAGCAAGGAGTTTTGGTTTTCAGTTTGAAGACCACGTCCTGCCATGGGGTAAGAAGAAGAAAGAGCCAAGAGGAAGATGCAAAAAATTGGTTTCATGGTGGAGAGTTCCATTTGCCCATCACCATTTCTAGGGACAAAATGGTTTCTTACTAGTTTATTAGGATGGTACACCATTTTCACTATCTCATAGTGGGTGGCATCTGAAGCACTTCAAATCTTGAGGCATCAGATAAGATCATCTGTACATATGTATATCTGTATAGTATTTAGTTCTATTTTGTGCTTTTTATTTTCATTTTTTGGAGCCTTTTTTTTTGGGTAGCATGACTCCATAACCCAATGGCATACTTCAAGGCACCAGAGATTCTAGTTTCTACTCCCTTCAGCTGTTCCAAGTTTTCAACTGAAGGAAGTTCCCCAACTGGAGCCAGTTATTGTCCCCCAAAAATATCACTCATTTTTGGGACAACATTTAAACTATTTTGGTCCTACAGACCAAAATCCTCTCTTCCCATTTCAAAAATTGTTTTGAGCATTCAGGTTATTCATTTTTCAAAGCTTTCTCAGAAATCTACAGACTCTGCAGGCTTGAATCTATGGACTCTGCAGGCTTGAATCTACAGACTCTGCAGACCAAGTTCTATGGATTTTACAGGTTGATTTCTACAAATTTTGTAGGAAAGAATTAAGCTCTCAAAAGAACAAGTTTCCAGCACTTAGTCATTTTCATGATTGGTTCAATGCCAAGGTTCAACTAAGGCATCTGTCGGCCAACTTGTAAGCAAGAATAGAACCATTGAACCATTGAAACTTGAACCATTTTGGTTCAATGGGTTCAAAGGTTTAACATCTTCAGCAAGAGTTAAGTGCATTTTTCAAATGTTTAAAGTTTAACTGCCTCAAAGTTCCATGGCTTCAAAACACTTAGTGAAAAATGACGCGTTGAACCATTAAACCTTGAACCACATTGGTTCAACGGTTCAATAGGTTCAATGACCTATTGGTTCAATGCACTTGGTTATAACAGATCAAAAAGATAGCCAAATAATGAAGAATGAATAGGTTGAACTGTTGAACCATTGAACCAAAGATGGTTTAATTGGCAGGTTCAAGGGGTTGCCCCATGACCAAAGGAACAAATGCCCCTACAGAGGCCGTGAATCAAGTCAAGTTCCCTTGCAGAGGGCCATGAGCCAAAATGAACAAATTAAACTCTTTCAAAAAAATAAATAAGGTAAAAATCCTTTAGACATTTTATCTGAAGGAATTCATTTGGGAAGAGAGCTTGAAGAAAGCAAAGGAAAAGCCTGACTGAAGAGAAAAGCCTGCAAAAAAATGCCCGATGAAAAAAGACAAAGTGCTATAGAAACTGCCATGTGTCATCTTTTGTAGGACCCTCAAAAGGTTTCTAAAGCTTCTATAAGTTAAGTAAAATGCATCATGTGTCCTATTATGACTCAGTAGAATGTGACAAGTGTTTGCATCCGCGTTCCCCTTTTGAAGTTGCTTGGGCAAGATGTGTCGTGGATCCCATTTATTGTAATTTTCTAATGAGTTTCATAACAGTAGAACTTGCCACTTGTCAAAGACGCAGAAAGGACCCCCCCAAAGACATAGACAAGAAGGGCTAAAAAGGACAAAGAAGCAACATGGATGATTCCAAAGGCAAGTTCAATTAAAGTGACTGGCTGAAAAGAGAGCCCAAAGACTCAAATTGCTATAGGGGAGAGAGGAATGAGACCAAAAGACTAGAAATATCTTCAAAGGATTTATTTCCAGTAGGTGAAATAGTGGATCAAGTAGACTTCTGAGTGCACCAAATCAAGGACGCAAAACTATTTTTCTTCCATGAAGTAATGGAAAATTAGACAGCTACGCAGACATCAGGAAAAGGACCAGACAGTCCATACTAAGAAGAGACATATTAGAGGAATGGACACGCCATAGTTATGGCAATGCACTATTCCTAGCATGGTCCCTCTAGACAGAATTAAAGGTGCATTGAAGGCATTCAATTCAGCATGGGCCTTTTTCATGAAAACAAGCGCCCAAGTCTTTCTTGGAGCGCTATATATTGTAATCTCTCATTTGTTACAAGGGAGATCTTCCTGTTCCTAGAAGTAAAACTTTGCCCAAATTGAAAGGTGAATACTGAGACTTTGAGCTTAGATTATATTTCATATTATTTTATCTAAATGAGAAAACAAGTGATTCGCAGACTTTGTGTTGTATAGCTTGTATCATTTTAGGAGATTATTCTTATGTCTGTCTTCTAAATGTGTTCTTGTTTATTTAAATTAACAAACAGAGCTAGTGGAAGTGATAAGGAAGGTGTCTTGAAACCAGTTACTTTTAGAATTTGTGCTAACATAATTATTTTTAGTGTGTGTTTATTTTATGTTTCTGTGTAAAGGACCTTGGGACGACTTTATGCCCCCATTGTTCTTCGTATTTCACTCTTGGGTAGTCAAGGTAGAGACTTTGTGCTACATTTCAAGCTACTGGTTACTCTGCACCTTTGGTTACCAGTTATTTACCAGAAAGATTCCTGTTGTTTATAAGAACAAGCACTTCTAAAAGAAGAGAAGCATCTTCTGTCATTTAACCAGGATTTATACTATCTAGAAAGGGATCTGGCTCTTGGTTGAATGTTAATTCTAAAAGAAGAGAAGTACCTTCACCAATCACCCATGCTTTATCCTTTGATCTGTGAGCATAATCTCTAAAAAAGAGAGATGGATGGTTTATCCCACCCTTGTGTCTTACTTTCTGCTTATATATATAGTATATAGCCTCAATATATTTAATAGGGAACCTCCTCTTGATGAGAGGAGAGATTTATCCCCTGTTGATGTAGTAAAACTGCACACTTGGATGACCAATCTCCCTATGTTGTGGTGATAGGAACTATTTTGCTCACCAGTTAGCTGGTCGACAAAATATTCACCCAACAAGATGAAAATGAAATATGAATTAATTACTAAGAAATAGTTGTTAATTCCTTGATTAATAATAGTACAGAGTTAGTTCAGGTGACACTTTATGAAAATAGTACATAATAGAGTCGACTAGATTGCTAATATTCTATAGAAACAAAGTCTTTAAGAATAGATTTGAATGGGTCAACTATGTCTCTTAGATATAAAACAAGCTACAAAACTAATTTAACCAGGTCAACTTAGTTGGTTTTAGGGTTGCAATTTTAAAGGCTGCTAACTTGTGTAAAATAGAACTAAAAAAAGTAATGAAATGATAGAGAGATAAAAGAGAGGAACCTTGGTGGGTTTGAAGATGGTTAGGATTGAAAAATTTCATGCTGAAGTGCCTTAAATGCTGCTTTTAAATTCTATAAACTAAGTCGATTGGTTCGACCCAATTCTACAAAACTTGTGTGCTGAAGAAGAATAAGATGACTAAGTTGATATGTTTAACCTAGTTTGTTGATCTAAATGATGTTAGAGAGAATAAGATGAAAAATCTGACCTATTCCACCTTGTATTATTATGTAGAAATGAATAAGAGTATTATGTTGACCTGTTTGATCTAGTAACTTGTATCTAATGAAGTCATGCATAGACAAAATAGAATCATTTTGATGTGACTATGTGTTAAACCTATGCACATAGAGTTAGATCTATATCAATTGGTTTGATACAATACTATAAATATATAAAATATAATAAGATGACAAAAATTAAAGCTAAAATAAAACTTGTAAGGGTTATATTCACATCAGATTCACTAGAATGTATGTAATGGGAAATGTAGTGGATATATAAATCAATCCTATCTTGGAGAAGATAAATCCTACTTACACTTTCAATTGGTGATACATTAGATAATCAGGGTCATGACCAAGATGGATCCACTAGACCTAGCCAAGGGATATCTTACCACAACAATACCACTAAGGAGGGTTCCAAAGCCTCCAATCAAGCAAAACTATGTAATAACCATAACTAGGTCCTATGTTTTCATATTCAATAAACTAATAATAAGTAAAGTAAAGTCTAATCAAGTGCTCACCAAAGCTTGTGGCATAAAGTGGGGGTAATAAACATGAAAATTAAACATGCATAAAAGACATATACTTATGTCAATGTATATGGAATCTTAATACATGAAAGAGAAGTACAAATCCATATCTCTACTCTTACTAAGGAGGAATAAAGTTAGGAATACTTACCTTTGAATATGAACCCACTGAGCCTCAATATCTCCCTTGGCCAAGGTAATTTGTAAGAGTTTATCATGGTATGTAAGGATGATAAGGATAAATCATCTCTAGGCTACATTACCTATCAATGCATCCAAAATACTTCTCCATAAGACAAGATCTATATCTCCCAAGCAAGTATGAAACCCTAAGCCTGTTCCTCAAGTATAATGGTGGATAAGTAGATGCATAATATATCTTATTATTGTCTTCTCTTTGAAATGGTGAAATAGATGTGTTTATATAGGCAAATCTAACCCTACTCCTTTCTGAAAGTTTAAGTCGACAAGGTTGACCTAGTATCATTATTGACAAAACTAAATTAGGTCATGGATTATGTCAGCTAGGAGCTTAGACCCTAATAAGTTTTATCAATAAGAGTACAAGGGAGATGGGGTTGACTATGTATTGTAAACCATAAAAAAGGGGTTTAGGTTAGGGAAGGGATAATGAATGTGTTAAATTACTAGAGGGGGTGAAAAATAAGAGGCAAAGCTTAAATGAATGGTTTTTAGGAGATGGGTTTGTAGATAACAAGTGGAAGTAAGGGACAATAGTATTGAGAAGCACCAATGGTTTTCCCACCCTTTTCCTAGTGTACCCTTTAAGGCATGCACTTAGAGATATTGAGACTTGATAGGTTATTTCAAGATGGAGAGCATCAATAATTTATAAAGTTCTAAAATATTATGTGTATATAGTTTGCACTAGTAGGTGGTTTACTTTATGGTTAGTTTGGTGGTCTAACAATTGTGCAAGTGGTTTATACATACTACTAACAATCTAAGATGGGGACATTATAGAAATTGTAAATATTATGAGGTGTTGCATGGTAGCCTCTGATTGATTTCATATAATTGACTTGAAAAAATATAAAAGTTCTAAAAATAGGCTTAGTTAGATTCAAATTTAAATTACATTTCTATCTACAAGAATGGGAGTGGGAGTAGCCAAGTTTGTGATTATTGGTCTCACATGGCTAATCACATGCCTGAATGTCATTGGGAAAAATATTGTCATGTTTGTGTTATTTATATAGTCAATAACTCTAGTGAATTAGTGGAATCTAAGTGGTAGTACGACATCAACATATCACCTAGTCAACGTAAGGGATTTTGCATAGTTAGCAAATTTCACTTTGATAAGTGGTGTGATCAAGTGATTTCCCCCTACTTTTTGAATTTTAAATTTTCAAATTTTTGGTGTGAATGCAGAAATGTGGTTTTTGGTACTCAAAACTTCAAATGACTATAAATTTGTCATACAAACTCCTTTTGATTACGTTTCCAAATCATTATAAGTTTTAGAGCTTTTCATAATGGAGCTATTTTATCAATGTTTTTATTCTTATATGGTCTTAGCATTTTTTTAAAGATGGAAAGGGTTTTGGGAATCACTACGTTGATGAGGCATAATTATGAGGATTTATATTCATTTGTGAAGATTGCATTGGAAATAAAGGTTTTATTATGGATTACCTATGGGAATTAAAGGGTTCATTTTATCAAGGATCAGAAGGGTGGTTATTATAATTAGGAAGATGAAGGGACAATGAATTTACTAACACATATTGTACCTTCTTTTCAATTTCATTTGAATGGATTAAAAATTCCAAAGGAGAGATGACATGAAGATTTTTTTTTGTAAAATTGACAAGTCAAGGTTTGCAAGTTGAATTGTGTGTTATGTGCACTTGATCCATTAGAGTATGAAATACTTGAGGATTATGTTGCTCATGTGAGGAATTTTTGTTTCAGATGGAGGAATTTAGTAATTAAAATAAGAATAAGGGTGGTTAGATCATTAATATAATCCTTGAGAGCTTGTAGTCACCATATGATGTATTTCTATCTACATTTTCTCTAATAAAGCCATCTTGATGGAGGAATGCAAGATTATCTTTTATAGGTTTGTGCTCCTTGTTTGTTGGAAAACAAGAGAAGCTCACTAAGGTTGGATTATTTGGTTTGAGGTAAACGTTTCTTGTGACAAAGATGAAGGATAAACAAAATTTTAAGTTAAACAAAGATAAGGCCATGCATCCAAAGGAATACCAAGTAAACAATGATAATGAAAACAAGAGGAGTTCTCATGATGGTGCTCACAAGTGTGGTCACAAAGTCAAAGATAAAAATTATGAGTGTAATGATTGTGGCATGCCAAGACATAGATAATACTTATTCAATAAAATGAAATATCTATAGAAGGAAGTCAAGGATCTCAAGGAATACCAAGGAAAGTCAAATAGTAATGGCAAGAATACTATTCTTATTGCACGTATTTCTCAAACTTTTCATGACCATATTTCAAAGCATGAATTTATTATGTATTATGGATGCGTTGGCAATATATTTTTGTCACATGATAAAATCGATGGATTTTTCAACCACATGCGAGACAAATTCCCTCCTCTATTCTAAGAGGAGGTTTCCTTTACTGAAAACCAAAATAAGCAAAATGTTGACAAATTTATAGTTAAAATTATATATTGAGTTTTATATGTAATTTAAAGTAAAAAAAAGAAAAAATAAATTCTCATACATAAATTAATAAATATAGAGTTCAATTTGCATACAATGGAGAAAGATAAATACATGTTTTGATAATCAACATTAACATATTTAGCTTGAAAAACTAAGAAAATGAAAGATGTGCATCATCAAATGTGGAAAATAATGTTGCTATGAACAAGAATAAACATGACTCAAAATTCAAAAACAATTTGGCACTCCTTTCACTAAGAACTTAAAGTTCAATTCAAAAATATTCATAATAAAAATTACATCAACTATCAAAAGTCATTTTACATTTTATGAAGGTTGTATTTATAACCTTCAAAAATAAAAAAGTAGTTAGGACAACTACTTTCAAATAATTGTTAAAAATGACTAAAAAATTACATGAAATACTTCAAACTTGAGGTGTATTTAAAATAAAAGAATCAATATATTGACCTCACTCCACTCATTTAAGTGGATATTTTAATTGATGAGTCATCCTTTGTGGGGTTAGACTCATCATCATTAGTCAACTCAATATGTTATTTATTATGAATATGATGAAGACATATATGATATAATTTAGTTTATAGCTTGATTTACATATGTGGGCATGATGAAAAGTGGGAAGTAATTATTTTTTACTCTCAGTAATCATTTCCTAGATTATCTCCTAGTTAGCTAGGAAGAGAGAAGGTAATCCCTCCTTTAAAGGGATGTAATTTGTTCTATTAGTTAGACTTGTTCTTTCTATGTATTTGCATCCTATATGTTAGGGACAAAATCCTAGATATTAGGAATGTAAATAATGATTATTTGGTGGTTTACTTGATTTTTGGGCATAGAGATTCATAAAAGAAGGCTTGTAATTCCTCTTTCTAGTCATTAAAGTTTGGAGTGTGAAGTATTGAATGAAAACTTTTCGCACGTTAGTTATGTAAGCCAGATTATGAATAGAATGCTAATTTACAATGTTTGGTGTTAGCCAAAATTGTCTTCATAATTCAAATTGAAATTAGGAAGCATTAAAATATAAAAATCCAATGAAATGGTTGTTCAATTCACATTCCCAAGTGACTCTTCCTATTCCTACGTAAATGCCAATTAAACTTATTAGAGTAAGACAAAATCCATCTTATGAAACTTATGATTAATGATAAATATGTATAATATTGTTACACCCCCCCTTAATTTGTAGAGGTCATTTTGAGACCAAGCATACCTCTAAATTTTTTAACTTTTCTCATCCAAACACTTTTTTTAGGATGTCTACTAGTTTCTCTATTGTAGGGCAATGTTGAAACTTGGTGTTGGGGCCATTTATGATCCAAAGTAATTTTAGTTTGTTTATGTTTTTATTTATTGTCAGTTGATAGGTTGGTTATACCATGAGTTGGTTTTTCTTAACCAACTACTTCTCTCATAAGCTTTTTAAGCTTACTCTTATACAAAAATGAAATAATGAAGAAGCTTACATCGAATACATTTTTATGAAATTATTCCTCCATTGTTTTAAGGGTCATCATTGATATCAGAGTGAGGTTTCTCATGGAGAAGGATAGAAATAAAACTCAGTAGATTTGGTTGGGATATTTGTTTTATTATTACACCCTAAGTTTTGTCCAGTAAAAGCTCATTGTTGCTATCAATTTTCACTAGTTCATAACCATATTCTTTGATCCACTCCTCCAAGAACAGTAACGACATTCTAGTTCTATTTGTAAATTTCATTGCGATGTCCCAAATGCTTCAGAAATGATATTATGTCAATAGTCATTGATTTTAAGGCTTTTATTTGCTTAATCATTGATGTTGTCTAGTGGATGAGTCTTTCCATGAATGGATTAAATGATGAAATTGAGTGGGATTGGGAACTAGTTCATAGATGTTTTGATATTATTGCAATGTTGATTCCATCAACATCAATCACTGATGTTTTGCACTAGGGGTTGTTCTCACTACTACTACTTGGCCAAAGATAGGGTGCCTATAATTACAAAGGGATATCTCGGTAGTATAGCCATGGCATGTTGAATAAGTTTTAAAAGTTTGTCAAAAATATGGAAAACCTAAACATTGTGGGCCCCATCAGAGAAGGAAGGTAGAAGTAAGGTGGAGTTGAAGTCGTAAATCCAATTTATATTTGTTTTTTTTACATGCAAAGTGGTAAAAGATCCTTGTAATATTTTTATTTTTTCATTCACAAAAAAAAAAGAATGTATTTAATATTCACCCTTTACACTTTAAAGTAAAGTTGAAAACTTTGATTTTTCAAAGTACATTAAAAATGAATAGGCTTGATTTAAAAACTATTGATGTAATGGTGTAACTTTTTTATCAAAATTATTTTTGACATTATTATTTTTCTGTAAAAGGTTGGAAAAATTAAATTTTGGAGATATAAGGGTGTATAAGGTGTAATATTTTTTTACAAGTCCTAGTAATCTCTTGTTATTGAAATTTATTTTGAAGGTAAAGGCAAAACCTCAATAGCATTCCTTATTTTTTAATTTTGTACCATGGCTAAAATTGTGAGATTAATTTCTAAACATGGACGCTTAACTCCTAAAAATTATAAGGAATTGTCAATGAACATGTAAAATACATTAATCTTCAATGACTTATGGGAAGTAGTTGAAAAGCAACCAACATTTCCCATCAATGCCACAAAGCTTGAAAAATTTCATAGATGTGACAGGTGTACCCTTACTTTATTGAAATCAACTTGTAGTACACAATTTATAATTCACATAGAGGCCATCAAGTATGAATATTGAAAAGCATGGAAATCTCTAAAACATTTATAGTATAAACAACCTACTTACAAGAAAAATGATATTATTATGTAGTTACTCAACACTAAACTAACATATGATGAAGATGTTTCAGAATATGTGTCATGAATTAAGAATTTTAAACAAGAATATGGCACTACTGGTAGGAAAATTGATGATGAAATGCTCATTTCTATTGTATTGAATGTTCTTAGTCTCAGCTTCAAGAAATTTCTAGAAATGTTATAGCTTAGTGATAAGCTTAAAAAATCTACTTTTGATTCCATTTGTGACTTGCTCACTCAACATGAGCGATAATTTGCAAAGAAGAAATAAAAACTTACTAAGGAGGCCTATCATACCAAAATAGGTAATCCATTATATGAGCACAATAGAAAACATTCCTCGAAGCACTTTCAGAGATATACACTATTTGAGGCACACTTCTAGACATAAGCAACATTCTAGACATAAGGATCATTCTAGTTCTCTAAAGTATAGACATCACTCTAGTTATCAAAAGCATGAGCATCACCACAAACATTCACATGGACACAAGCATAAGCATAGTCATTTTTCTTCATGTGGCTATTCTTCCTCTAGTTACAGTGGATGTGAGAAACCATGCTACATTTTTGGTGGCATAAGACACCTCTCTACATAGTGTCCCTCCAAAAAGAGGTCCTCTCCACATCATCAAAAGGCAAAAGCAAATTTTGCTAGTCATTATGATCACTCTTCCAATTCCTCTTCTAGTTATTCTTCTGCATATTCTTCTGATGGATGGGATGACTATGAATTTTCTTGCTCTATAGATGTTGAATATATATTTTGATATGGTAACACACCCATCTTATTCGAGCTACTAGGCTCAATATTGGGATTTGATGTAGTAACATTTTTTGTCTTGTGTACTTTACTTTCATAGATCTAGTGTTGGTATGATCTTTGATGTGAAACATTTTAGTGGTTTATACTTGGTTTATTTATTTTGTGGCTTCTTACCTTTCACCAAATAAGGGAGAAGATATTTTATATTGGTTTTTGATCAGTCATTGGTGGTTGCGGTATGAGTCAACATTGAGTTGATAGCATTGTTAGTGTTGAGCAATGACCTATGGGGGATGTTAGTAATTATGGGCATCATTTTGAGATGTTCTATACATAGTATTGGGGTAATCACTTGTTGGATAGATTATTTGTGAGGATTGATGTAGTTGGATAGGGTGTGATCTTGTTCTACTTTAGTGCAAGGATGATTAGGACATTGATCAATCAAAGATGCATAGTGTACCAATTGTAGTTGCAACAAAGTCTACTTGAATGACTCACAGTCCATTGCTTCAGTCTTTCTATATCCCTTTGGATAAAGGGGGAGTTTCTTGGGATCATTTATGATCTAAATTAATTTTAGTTTGTTTATGTTTTTGTTTATTGTCGGTTGATGAGTTGGTTATACTCATGAGTTGGTTTTCCTTATCCAATTGCTTCTCTCATAATATTTTTAAGCTTACTCTTGTATAAAAATAAAATAATGAAGAAGCTTACATTGAATACATTTTATGAAATTATTCCTCCATTATTTCATGGGCCATCACTTGGTACTACCATATTTCACATAGTGTTAAATCAAATGAAATGTGGTATCGATATGCTTGGTTCGGTTATGAAATATTAGATTCTTTTCCATTTGAATTGAAAAAATCTTGTCAACCATGAGAGGTGTTGACGAAACCTGTTATTCCTAAAAATATGAAATAACCCTTATGAGACACAAAATCTTTCTAGTTACCTTTGAAGCAACCATATAGTCTGCTTCTGCTAAAAACAATTCTAGCACTAATTACTTCTTGGATTTCCAACTAATCAATACTATTACCATATTCATTAGAAACCCTGAAGTGGATTTCCCATATTTAAAATCATTATTATAATCAGAATCTAAATATCCAACCAATTTTAAGTATCCTTCCCTAGAGTATTTGAGCCCAAAATTTTATGTTCCTTTAGGATATCTAAGGACTCTTTTTTATGCTACCCAATGACTATCTCTAGATTGTTGTATGAATATTTAAAGTACACAAAAAATAAATGATATATCTAGTCTAGTTATGGTTATATAATTTAGACTTCCAATGGATTGTCTGTATTAAGTGGCATTGACCAATCTGTTGTATCTAGTAATGTCAATTTTAGATTATGTTCCATGGATGTACTGAGAGGCTTACAATATTCCATTCTAAACTTGTTAAGAGTGTCATCATTGTACATATACTGAATGATGAAGATATAATTTGGTTTTTGAATTACTTAAATACCCAAATAATAATGAAGATAACCCAAATCAGTTATTTCAAATAATTTTATAAACTCTTATTTGACCTTTGTAGTATACCTTTCATTGTTAGCTGTGATGAATAGATCATTAATATACACCACTAAAAATACAACTATTTTGATGAAAAGAGTTATATTTTAAATCTCAAAATGTTTTAAGTTCATATTCATGAGTTTCTCAATTAGTTTATCATACCATTCTAAAGGGGCTTATTTTAAACCATACAACAATTTTTTAATTTTAATAACCTTGTGTTCTTGATCTTTTATTGCAAAACAATTGGGTTATGACATATACATTATTTCCTTGACATCACCATTCATAAATGTAGCTTTGATGTCCATTTAGTGAACTTTATATCTATTGTGAGTTGTCAGAGCCAAGATGCTACAAATGGTAGTCCATTTTGTTGTTGGTGTAAAGGTTTCATTGTAATCAATTCCTTCCTTTTGAAAATATCCCTTTACAACAAGCCTAAATTTATGATTTTAAAGTGAGTTATTGTCCTTGTATTTGTTTTAGTAGACCCACTTGTAACTACTTATTTTCCAGCTAATTGGAGGATCAACCAATTTCCAAGTCTCAATTTTGACCAATGCACTATATTCATCTTTCATTGCTTTTCTCTAGGGTTCAAGCTTCTCAGCTTGTTTGAAAGATGTTGGTTTTGAATCAAATAAAACATTGAGTTCTTCTTTTGAATAATCATCCAAGGTGATATTTTTAATCTTATCTAAAATTTATTCAAAGAACTTGTTTGATTATGATGCGACTAAATTTGCACTTCTAGTTCCTATTTTCTCAAATTCATCGGGTTTGACATATTTCAATGGCTAGGTGGCATAATTAGGTATCTTTTTATGTGGCTTAGGTGCTTCAATTTCATCTTATGAAGCTTATTCACTTCCTTCCCTATGTTATTTTATCCCTTGTTTATTATCTAATGAAGATGTACTTTCTCATTTAGGGTGAGTTTCATTCTCATGTACATGAAACAATAAATAATCATGATTCCCAATTGTATGGCCCTGTTCACTGTTTATAACATCTAAATCACTCTCCTTGTAGACATAAAACTTTGCATATTTATCAAGTTGACAATATTTATTTCTCATAATATAGCCTGTATGCCTTGGGGATTCAAAATATCTAAAATGAATGCATTTTTTACTCTTGTGGTCCAACTTATTCCTCTTCTCTTTTGGAATCAATCCGTAACAAGTGGATCCAAATACTCAAATATGTCACACTGAAGGAAGATGACCACACCACATCTCGTACAAAGTCTTGAGTTGAAGGGCTGTTGATGGTGATCTATTGTTGAAGCATACTATTGTTTAATTTCTTCTACCCAAAAGTGAATATTTACCCCTTTGAATTATAATGTAACATGAACCATATTCATCATGGTCCTATTTATCCTATCTAAAACTCCATTTTGTTATAGAGTGTGAGGTAATATGAGATGATGTTTGATCCCATTTTTATCAAAAAGGATTCAAACTTATTTGAAATATATTCACAATAATTATTAGTCATGAGTGTTTCAATGTGGATTTGAGCTTCATTTTCAATCATCATTTGAAACTTTTTGAATGTCCAGAATGCTTTAGATTTATGTTTCAGATAGTATATCTAATTCAATCTATTTTAATTATCAATGAACAACATGAAGTACATATGAACACTAGCTGAGAGAATTATAAGAGAACACAAGTCTAAGTTAACCAACTATAACTCTTTTGTTGGATTTCCACTATGATTTTGGAAATGATTCTCTTGCGTGTTTGGCCAAAATATAGGCTTCACACTTTTCATCAAATTTTATAGGCAAGGTAGGCAAAATAACAACACCATTTTTTTACAAGACATTAATGTTGTTATAGTAAGTATGCCTAAATATTATATGCCACAACATGATTGTAGACATTTTATCTTCAAATATATGAGCATAATTTATTGAAACTACATAAACATTGTCTAACAATATGAAATGGACTTGTTCCCAAATGAGCACTAGAGACAACAAGTTTATTTTCAATTGAGGAAATGTAGTATGTTTTGAAGTTTGAAATATGGAAGCCCTAGACACTTGAGTCAGATTGTGCCTCTTTCCTATGGTTTCAGACTTGATGTATATATAAAGAATATTGATCCATGAATTTCTTCATAAAACTCCTTAAATAATTCATTTCATAAAGTTATATGTAGGGTGGCACCAATATCAAAAAACTAGACAATAAACCATGATGAACTAACTGAGCCATCATTTGCTTCATCATCTAAACTAGAAAACACACATTCACTGGTGAATTGAGTAGAGTTAAGCTCTTTTGTTTGTTTCTTTTATTTTCATTTTCCTATTTATAATATGATTCAATTTCCTCCCATCCTATATTCATGAGTTTCATAACTTCCTTTTCTATCACATCATTTGAAGTAGAAATTTTGTTTGTCATTATATTCTTTATTTTGACCACCTTGATTTTTATTGTTTTCACCTTTTCCTTATTTATAATCTTGTACTTATCATTGCCTTCACTTTTGAAATACATGAGATTATTATATTTTTTATAGGAAATTCCATTTACATAACACACACTTTCACAAGTGGATTCATTTTTTTATTCCAAAAGGCATTTTATCTTTCCACCATATTTTCAACTAATCAATCAAATGTGAGAGTATTGAACTAATTACTTGCTTGTAGAGACTCTAAATAGGTTTAAATGTTTGAGAATAAGGTATTTTATGAATTCATTCATATAAATGTCTATTTTGACACCCATGGTATCTACATCATGCTTGACATATGGATTTATGAAGCCAATCTAATCACATCAACATCTTTTAGCTTGAGGTTGAACAAATTCAATTGCAACATAATGAATTTTAATTCTGAGTGGAAATCATATAGGTCTTTCAATTTATAAAATGCTTCCCATGGAGTATTGTACCCTGAATATGATGAAACACATCTCTATCAATTGAGGTCCTCATTAAGGCCGATGCTTTATGGTTTTTTTGCTTCCATGTCTGAATATCTTTTACATTCCCTATTAACTCAACTGGATGTATATCCCATCATAATTATAGAACCATAGATAATTGAAGATGAGTGTGTTCTCTAATTTTCAAGATCATTCTAACCTATTGTCTTTGTCAGTTAATGTCATGTTAACAATTGATTTGATTGAATGCATTATTTTTATTTTGAGTTTATGTTTTTAAAACTCAAAAATAGATGTTCTTTATCTCTCCAAAGAGTCATCTTTTTTTATACTACCAGACCAATATATCAAACCTCTCTATATACTCACCCTTCCTATATACCCATTAGTATGTGGATGAATCTTGCACTTTCTATATACTCAAAAATATATTAAAAAGGCATTAAGGCATGTGAGAATAGAATGGTATGTAGTATCTAGGTAGTGTATGAAAAAAAATCACTCTATCACTAACACCGACCTAAAAATAACATGTCATACTTGATGATATACTCAATTTTTATTGCTTTCTATATTTACACCTTTTGATAAAAAATAAATGGTTAAATAGTAGCTCTCCTTATTTCTCCATGATTTCCATAATTTAATTGTTCTTACCAAATTTTATATTAACTTACACAATAGTAATTTTGATTTTTAAATAAAAAATGCTTAAAAGTACCTCTTCTCCTCTATATTTGGCATTTATACAAAAATTCCAATGTTAGAATGTATGACATAATAAACACAGCCTTTGGCCTTATAATATTGGAATGCTTCACATTATATTAAACAACAAAATATAATTATATAAGGTTACAAAGTAATAAATATGGACAAATCATGGCTCATACTCCATGCAGGAGCTTACATTTCTTAAATTGGCTTATGACAAGATTGAGTGGCATTTTATTCTTTCCATGGTTAAGTATGGCCTTGAAGTCGGTCTTGAAGTAGGCTTGCCTCAGATACTTGCTTCTTAAGGATGACCCCCCACCTTGTAATTTATCCTTTGGCCTTATAAATTTTAACCTCTAATACAAAATTACTTCTCCAATAATATGCTTTCAAAATAAAAGTACACCACTGGGAAGATTAAACACCATGCTCTAATTGATTGACCAATTTTTTATAATATAAAATCCTTGTAATAGTCCTGATCAGTAGGATTTAAGTTAAAAATAACCAAAAATATGTGCCAAAATTTGTACGTTATCCAATCTATAAGCAAATTTGCCAAGATAAAGCACCATGTAGGGAAAAAATACCTCTATAAAGTAGCAGGACCACACACTTTTATACATTCATAACACTATAAAGAAAATACACCCAATAGAAAATGATAATGAATGAATATGTTTAAAATATTTTTGAGGAAAATGTGCCTTCTAAATAGATTAGCATGCCTTTCTTCTAGGTCTGATGTGGATCTTTGAAATCTAGAAAGAAGTAGCCACATGCCTTTATCTTAGCTATACAAATAATAAATAGGTAGTTATTGTGCCATTTTTAGATTGAAACTTATTCTTAGCTAATACATTGCCTATAAAAAACCAACTATTATGGAGTAGGTCATATAATTGAAGAAATGAAATGAAAGATTTTAACGATGTCAATCAGTCTAAGGGACCAAGAGCCAGAACATCAAGACATTCTCAGTTTTTTTTTATATCAGATATTTTATTATGAAATTTGATCAACAAACCAGTTATATTGTGAAGCCTAAACTCCTAAAAAATCTCACTCAAGATACCTAATTTCAAATTGTTTTCATATTGACTCTGAATATCCACATACACAATGCATTCAATGATGAAATGTCATTCAGTTTTAACCACTCTTATGTTATAGAAAATGCAAGTTCTTTCTTAACAAAATTATTTTTTTAGAGAAAACTGTGTCAATTTTTTAAGAAGCATTTTGGATCCACTTTTGTGATCCTTCATCAGGAAAGAATTGTATGTGAGAACAACTAAACCCCAGACCTTGAAAATTGATGAAAATAGTTGTTGTAAAAAGGTTTCCTAAAAATTAAAAAGTAACTGTTGTATTTAGTTACTAAAACCAAAAAATAAAAAACAAATAAAATAAGAAATTTTGAGTGATTTAAAATATTTATCATATTTTAATTATTAAAGAAATGTCAAATGGTAAATTACTTTTTTATGAAAAAAATTTTAAGTGAATTTTATTTAAATTAATTATAATAAAGTATAGCTAAAGTATTAAAAGGTAACCTATTTATGTATTTAAATGGTAACCTATTAATTTTAATTTGAGATTAATAAAAAATTTAAACCAAATAAATGAAAACTAAGATAAAGAGAGTTATGTACTCAAGCCTAAAAGCTACCTACATATGTTTGCCAAAAGGAAAAAAACATTAATTATTATAAACTACAGGTTTCCAAGCATGACTAATACCTATCCCCTCATCTCTATTTAAATTACTAGGGCAATTCAAAAAAATTATGGCTTCTCTTAACTTACACTTTTGGAAGTGATCTTTTACTAGTAAAATTCTAGCCTCCTAAATTTTGATAGCATGTTTTGTCTTGAATGAGTGTTCAACAAGGGCTGATTTTTCCTTCCTTTCAAGATGAATGTTTGTCAAATGTTCTTTAATTTTGGTTTTAAAAAACATCCCTATCCCCCCTATGTAAGGTATACCACATGAGAAATCAACCCTGTAGATGCCACTTCTAAGGTTTGGGTCCAACTTGTCTTTAGCCAACCTTAACATCATGCATAACTTATTGACAAGAAGGAAGGTGGAGTGAATATTTTGGAATTTAAGAATTTTAGTTAATTTATTAGAAATTCCTTCGATATAAGTGAGATAGGTCATGGTTCCTTCTACCAAAAACTCCTCGCCTTTAGTTCTATAAAGTTATTTCTTCCCACTCTTCCTTGGGGACCATCCATCTACCAGTTTTACACCTAAGATGACATGACCCAATCCTCAATTGAGCCACTAAAATCCTAGCCTTTCCTTAATATCAACCCACATATAAGCTTTCTCAACATCATCCCATGTGGGATTGAATTCTTTGACATAATGTGCTTTTTTTCTGACCAATCTAATTTGTCCACATGGTAATCCTAAATTTTTCCAACACACACTTCTTTATTTCATCATTAATGTTAAGACATTCTTAAAAATAAATTCCCCACTTGGTCATCCATTTGTTGTTATTCTTCATACATGTCTTATTCCTCCGATCTAGTTTCTCCTCTATGACCATTTTGGCCAACAATGATTATCCATGTTTATAACCCTTTTAAAGTATCTTAGCAACTTGATTAATGCTGAAGCCTCCATTAGAAACGTTCTTGCTTCAATAAAAAGGATCTCATAGGAGACTATCATTTTGACTTTGAATCTAGTTGTGATTAGGTGTTTTTGAATTCTTTCTAACTGTTTCCACTTGTAATTTGACATGCTATTACCCCAAACCTCATAACCATAGAGGACAATCAGCATGACCAAGAAACCAAAAAGGGCTTTTTTGGTTTTTTGATCCCATAATTAAGCTTTCCTACACCTATTTTGAAGAAGTTAAGATTCTCTCCATCTACCTTGGATTATCTTCAATTTGCATGTCTCCCATTTAAGTCTGTAGTGAAAATCAATTCCTAGATATTTTTACTCTTGCACTATCTCTAGTGGGCTTCCTTCAAAAATAAAATTAACCTATTGCTTTTTCCTTTTTAGTGAAAAATCATGAATTTGGTCTTTTTGATATTCACTTACATCCTGAGTTATGTTCAAAGAGATCTAAGGCTTTCAAATGTTAACTCAAATCATTATCTAATTTTGAAATTAGAATAAGATCATCTGCATACAAAATAAACTTTACCACATAACTTGATAGCTACATACCTCCCCCATTGGTTATGTTTAACCAATCTTTAAATTTGTCAATATATAAACCAAAAAGAGTGGGGGATAGAGGAAAACCATGTTTGACCCTGATGTCAATACCAAAGTATTCAAACATACCCTCTTTATTTCTAATTTTTTCCCTCACCTACTCATAAAGCTTATGGAATGTCATTCTATACTCAGTAGGAACACCAATTTCCTCCATCCAATTCCAAAGTTTGTCCCTAGAAACCATGTCAAAATATTTCTTAAAATCAATGAAGCAATAAAAGTCTTCCTCTCCTTGAGTGTCCAAAAAAAATTTAATGAGGTGCCTAAAGGTTATTTAGTGATCAATGTAGAGTGTCTTGGTCTAAATCCCGCCTGCCCTTTTACTCTTTTTCTTTATTTTTCAACCCAACTATTGATTATGTGCTCTATAATACTCATTAAAATTTCTCCAAGAAGAAGGTTGATCATGATGGTGTAATAATTGGAAGGATTATTGATATCCATGCTTTTAAAGAGATGGATAATGATGTTAATTGTCCATTCCACTAAAAAGCCACATTGTGTGATGTGAAATATTCTTTTGATGTGTGGAGCAAGAAACTCAGCCCCCCACTTTAAAAGTTTAGCTTACATCCCATCAATATCTTGCGCTTTACGACATGCTAAGTTATTTATACCTTGTTTAATATATTCCACAAAGAAGAGCTCAATTGAAGTGTTAATTATGGGAGGGTACCCTTTCTCTTGTGGCCATTCATAAAGAAGTTTTGCATGTTCTAACCATTGTGTATCTTTAATAACATTTTCTATTTATTTTCTATTTTGTTGCATCTCTCTCCAAAATCCTTTGGGATTGTTCTTACCCAAGGCAATTAAATCTTTCCTCCTTGAGATCACACACCTCTCTTTTTTGGATTTTATCAAATTTTCATACTTTTTCTTGCTTTATTTGTTTGTCTCATTCTTTTTGAAGGATATTTTTGATACCTTGAACTCTTTGCCATACCACAGATTAGTTGGGAAAGTATTTGAAACTCCCTTCTTATATTGCGATCTCTTTCAAATATTTAATGCTTTATGGATTAAAGGGATTAACGTCTTGCTATAAATATATTCACTAGAATCATTTTTTTCCTTTTTATCTAAATTGTGTTTTATGATTAGGTGTTGTTCAAGGACAATAGTGAATGGCTCTTGATTCTCTTGATTCATGAGGTTTTTCCATTGTGAGTGGGCTTTCCTTTGAGTGTGTTGGCCCTAATTTCCTTGTTTCATGTTTTTAAGAATGCCAAACTTAATAAGGAGGGGCATATGATTAGATTTTAGTTCAATAAGATAGTCTCCAATATCAAACTCTATTAACCTAGGCATAAATCTCTGAGAACATATTACATAGTCCACCATGCTTTTCCTTTTCCCATTGTATGTTTTACAAGTGATACCACCTGACCATGGTCAAGATCTCATACCATTACAAATAACATGCCATACAAGCTACAAATACCAAGAAGATCTGATCTAAAATGTGTCAAAATATCATCCCCATCAAGGGATGTCCTGTCTCAAGGCTGGTCCTCACTTTCCTCAAGCCACAGAGGATTTTTGTCCCCTATATATTCACTACCCAACTATAGACATTGATTTTTTGTTATCCTAGCATTAAAATCACCAATTATAATTATTTCTCATGAGGTGCTAAAAACAAAAATGTCTTTCTTTAAAACTGCATATAGATCTTCGTAATCCATGTTTATCTTCTTGTAGAATTTTGAACCTTTTGGGGCAAAGTAACAAGAATATAACCTAATTATTACCTCCCTATCATTTATTTTTAACCATATTAATTGTTTATTTGGATAATCTTTTTATAATTTTACTATTCTATCCCATTGTTCTCTTATTAACACTATAACCTCTCCATTCCATTTACCTATTTCAACCCCTTCATTCTAAACTGAGATTTTGTTGTATCCTTAAAATTCTAGGACTTTTCATCCCTCATGTTCATGAGTTTTCATAATAATAATAATGTTTTTCCCCTTTGATATGTACCACAACCCTGGTCCTCTTCTCCATGGGTAACCTCTACAATTCCAACTTGCCATGTGTAAATACTCTTATGGGGCCCTAAGTTCTTATTTCTTGTGTGATAGTCACTTGTTGCTTTGAGCATTCCCATTTTTCATCCATGCCCACTTTCCTATATATCTTATTGTTTTCACCTTCTTCCACTCCTTCCTTTGTTCTTCTTGTTAGGTAAATGTCAAATATTCATCTAAGTATATATGAGTACCTCTAATAAATCCTCTATTCTTTAAGATTGTGTGCTTATCTTCCATATTTCTCAAGTAAACTCTTACATGTTTATTACTTACTTATTCTATTTTGAAAGAAATAATAATGGAGAAATCATAGAGAGTAATAAAAATGCTATTTTGATAATAATGTCAGGTTGGACTATTGACAGACTATCAATTTACAATGTTTTGTATAAGTCAAAATTGTCTTTACAATTTAAATCAAAAAATCATTACAATATAAAAAACTAATGAAATTTTTGTTCAATTAACATTTCTAAGTAACCCTTCCTATTCATATGAGAATTATAATTAAACTTATTAGAATAAGACAAAAACTATCCTATAACACCTAAGATTAATGACAAATATGTACAATATTGTTACAACTTCCACATTAAATTATATACAAAATTTATTAATTGAATATCCCATGAGTATTACATATAAAATTTATTGTTTGAAAGAAAAGTGGGTTTTGATTGTGCCTTTTATGTTTCATCAACAACTTTTGAAGCTTGATCAACTTCTTCATGGAGGTGACATTAAAACTTGTAGACGGCCAATTCATTTTTTTATCAAATTTGAAAATTGTTCCTTGATTTCCTTAGAGGATTTACTTTGAATTTGGTCATTGAAAAAATTAGAGGTGAATTTTCCAATGAACCCTTGAAATGATAAAATAAATTTAGATGTTTTTGAATGATTTCAAATCAATTTGTAACATTTCCATTCTCAACTTAATTGCTTCACAACATTCATACAATGTGGCATCTTCAACATTTTTGGAAAAACCTTCTTAAACAAGTGAGTTCACATTTGACGTAACCATCTCACACAAATCTATAATTATAATGCTCCATGATGTAGGTTCTTTTTTTAACTTATTTTTATTATAAACTTATCAAAATCATTCAATACATTCTCATAAAAAATTTATATCTTCTGATCAATCAATTTTATCCCTCAAATTAACAATCCTTCAATTCATGTTTTAGTACTTTACCAAAATTACCTAGCTCATGAGTGAGGGGATAATGTCCTTATCAAGACCAAGAATTTGGGCAGATGAAGGGATAAGGAATTCCATTGTTAAATTTGTTGGAAAAAATAAATGTTGAATATATATAGCCCCATTGGTGAGGTTTATCCTTAAAATTATTATTTGGGTTCTCCATTATTTTCCAATCTACCAATCAAAGAACTCACATCTTTCAAATGATAAATATTACCTTTCCTAGTAGACTTCCTCATTGGAAATTTTTGAACATGGTAGTCATGCATAGTCATGCCCTTTTTATTTTTATTCCTAATTAAATTTGCCACTTCTACATATCTCATGCCATGTTGATCAATGGTTTATTTCAAATTGACTTTTGGCTTTTGGTGGTTATTAGTGGCCTTCGGACATTAAAAATGTGGTTTTGGATATATTTAGAAAAATGTGTGTATTAGTTCCCTATAAAAAATAAATAACAAGTGAGGAGATTACACACTTGTTATTCAACAATGTTTGGGCTCATTTTAGTTTTCCCATATCTATTGTATCTGATCAATATTATTGATTCATTGGGAGGTTTTGGTCAATTTGTGGGACTTGATGGACACAAGACTCAAGAAAAGTAATGCATTTTATCCATATATGGACAAACAAACATAAATGGTTAACTAAATAGTGGTACATTTGCTTTCAAGATATTATATCAAGCATCCCAAGCTTTAAGATGAACACTTGTGTTATGTGCAACATGCGTATAATTATTCCATACATTCTTCTACACAAAAATCTCCTTCTAAGACTTATTTTGGTTATTTTCTTAAGTCCCCCTTGGACTTCACTTTTGGAAAGGAATCAGTAGCGGATGGACATAAAGATGAAAATAAAGCAAATAATTCCATCCATAAGATCCAATCATCTCATTAAGTTATCCAAGATTAATAAAAAATATCCAAGTCAAGTATAAGGCTAGGAATGATAAACATTGGGTTGATCATCACTTCCAATTTGGTCATCAAATTTGGCTACACATTAGCAGTGAATGCCTTAAAGGTGAAGGTAAAAATCTCAAACCAATAAGGTATGGTCCATTTAAAATTGTGGAAAATATTGGTAACAATGTTTTTTTATTAGAGTTGACTTGATATATGTAGATGTATTTTATAATAAATGTTGAAAAATTGAAACTATATGAGCCTCATATGACCATATATCAAGGTGCGAATGTTCAAGTTCCTTATGTTGATGATTTTGCTCCTAAATATCTTGATGAGTTACAAGAAGATGTTATTATTTACAAGAGGGTGAGGACTTCACAAAGGGGTGATATGGAGTACCTTTGTGTGGGTCTAAAAAGTATGCATCCTAGAAAAACACAATGGATGAAAACTAGAAAAGTGAGGGAGTTTTACCCTCCTTATTTTTAGAAGAAAACCATACTTTTGGTGGTTCAAAAAATTCTTAGTGGGGAGGATTGATCCAAGAGAGTCCCAACAAATGATCTATTTAGATGGTCTCCAATTTTACTATAAATGTCTCCACATTGAAAATATTGTTGAGATATTTCCAACATAATTTAAACATAGTCAATATGATGTTGTATGCAAAAGTTATGGCATGTTGAAGCTATATCCAAATAGATAAAAAAGTATGGGCATGGTAGAATTATGATATCATCATGTTGACTGGACTATACAAAATTATCAGTGGTATAATTACGTCCTGACACATGGACCAATTATAATTTTTTAACATATGGCACAAGGTATAAAGGGTTTTTGGTGACCTATAATAACCTTACTTTGATCTTTTATGGTTGAGTGGTGGGGCCCATAATATTTATTGGTTGGGGTCCACTTTTTGTATGGAGGGGGGGCCTACCACTAACTTCAAACTACCATAGAAATATGTTTTTTATATAAACCAATTTCAAGGTGTTATAAGTATAGATATTGAGAGGGGGGTGAATCAATTGTATTAAAATATTGCTTATTTTTTACTTAATATTCATGAAGCATTCATTCACTTGCATATATCAATTAATGTACACAAGCATCTATGAAATCAAATAATATAAGGACAAGAGATATATGTGGGAAAACCTATAAGGGAATAAAACCCATTGATAAAAAACTTGCAATAATTTATTATAATTAATGAACCAACCTTTTATTGAGGCACCAACCCTAAAAGGAGCACCGACCCCTCACTTAGTAAATCACCAACTCAACTAGTACATTTAGCAAGCTTTAACATGCAATGACGCTCCAACCCCATAAGAAACCAAGAACCAACTCATATAAATTGAATATATAATCACCCTTAGACACCTATTTATTACTCAACTAAATATTATCTCCTCTAATTGATCTTATCACACTTCTTTCTCTCTCAAACAACCTATTAGGCCTTCTCGCTCAATTAGCCCTCTCCTTGGCAGAATTAGGTCGAATGACCTTGATCAACACCTATAGAAACATAATTAGATAATAATTTCATGCTCATATAAGTTATATTATGATCTTAAATCCCTTAAATTATTATCCAAAACACTATATCCTTCGCTCAATACTCTAACTAGTCAAAATAAGCTTATTAGGCCTTGACTTTATACTTGATTCTTTACCACACCCATCTTGGTTGGATAAAGACATAACCATAATTTTATTATAATTAAGATATATCACTACGCAAATTTCATATGTTAAAAAAAAAAATTCATAGGTCGTTCATTACCCTTAAGGGATAAAGCCACCAATAGGCTTAATAGAGACCTAATGCAATTAGACCTTCCTTAAGCACACGTTTCACTAAGACCTCATTTGAACACTTTGATCCTTAACCAATGGATGAAACACTTAATATGTCAATTTAATATACCAATAATAATATTTATTTATTTTCCCAACACAATTTTTCTCTTTTCACTCCTTGAACCATCCAATTAGGTCTACTCATCAATAGGCCTTCTCACTACCAAAAAGTCTATCTCAAAAATTTGAACCATACATACAAATTTTCAAAATAAAACACAAATAAAATCATATTAATAGGATATTTTTGAATTAAAATACTTACAAAAATTCTTTGGTCTTCACCACATAGGCCAAAAGGCCTCAGGAACACTCTTACAGATGTCTTACTCATAACCACTAAACACTATCAATAAACAATCAAAATCGTTTGACTCTCCAAACTTGAAAAAGGACTTAAAATAAATAAAAATACATTAATATGATAATATTATATATTTATAACAAATTAAATAACATTTTATCCTTTAACTTAGTGCAAAATGACTCAAAAACATCATTTTCACACATACATAGAAAGTTGCCTGTAGTACCAAAAACATAGTCAAGAAAATCAACTCTTAGAACACCTATGGGAATAATTTTATGATCTTAAAATTGGTTTTTTTGAAAATTTATCATCCTTGTATATCATCTCTAAAAATATATATTTCATTTTCATATATCAATTTAGACCAATCTCACTACTTCAGTCTACACAAGCTTCATTGTATTAGGCAGACCAATTTGATGACAACATTTTGCTTGAGTATACGCATCATAAAAACTTATACACCAAGGGGATAGGATGGATAGGTATTTAATAATTTAACCATGCATTTTAATCCATCCCTATTCCTCTTCAACCAATCCCTAATCTCATTCTCATTCTCACCTAATTTTCTCATTATTTTGCTCATTCGGCCTATTTAGCGATAGGCTACATTTCTATGACCAGTTTAGCACATTTTTGATATGAAACCTACTTAAAAATTTCATGGGTATAAAATATAAGTATTACACATCATATTCCACCATTTTCATGCTTTTACCTGGTCAGCCCTGCTTACTATATCAAAATCCTTGAACATAAGGGTTTTCTTGTAGCTTCTACTCACTGTCAAGACAAACCAAAACCACCTGAGGAAACCTTAAAGAATAATTTACATGTTATAAACATAAAAATAGGTCAAAAATACCATTCTTATCCATAACTAATTACATCTTTCTTATCAGGTCATTATAAGGGTTTTGAGAGGGTTTTGATTGGTTTCACTTCTTAGCAATCATTCATAAAGGATTGCCCCTCATCTCCAAAACCAATGATAGGAAAAACAATATAAGGACCTTCCAAAAATTTCATGAAGTTATTAGGATCTCACACAAAGGTTTCATGTGCAAATGGGTACAATAAATCTCTTATTAGGTCTGCAACACCCCATTCTGTGCACATAGGGAACCTTGTCACAGGTTTTCATGCTTTTTCCTTAAGGTATTGACTTAAAAAATTGTCCACATACTTAACATGACCTATCAAAACTCTACCAATTCTCTCAATATATTTTCCACCTTTATAAATTATCTTTACCCTTAATTATGGCATTATAGGTCACTTTTGCATACTAGGCCTTATATTGCAAGTTGCACTTAGACTATGATCATGTCTTGGAACCTCTTGAAATGTCTTAAAAACCTCATCCAAATGTTATGTGATATCATATACTAATCATACACTTACAACCTTACTCACACAGGTCTCAAATGGCTCAACTCATCATGCAACCATACTTATGCCAATTCAATAGGTTTTTCAAGTAAAGATTAAGCCTCAACACTAGACCTTGAAACTCATCAGTAAGCTTCTTTGTCTCTTTCTCATTTATAACATATCTTAAGACACTTTCTCATGCCTGTACTGACCCAAAACACAAATATTTACCATACATCATGCATACATCTTCTTCACAGAGCTAGACTAGGCTACACAAGATAACTACTACTCAAAGTTTGGGCAGAACAAGCTAGCTCTCAAGATGTCATTCTTCAAACATGATTCTCTAAAGAAAAAACTACTCTCAACAGACTTATGAGCTTTATCAGATCAAAATCTTGGATCAAGACTTCATATATATAACATAAGGACTTGCTGACCCATGTGCTTACCTTGTATGCTCCTCAATACTTAGAGTTTAATCAAGATGCTTCCCTTGTATCTTGAACATGTTATTAAACCTCAAAAAGAATACCATGTTTCCTTAAAATTTTATCTCAACATAGAGACAAAACTTATTTGTCACACACCACTTCACCAAGCACAAAATCAACTTTGATAATGACATGAAGGACTTTCAACTTAACTTTGACATCAATGACAACATTAATGCCTTAATACCAACATTAGGAATAAACCTCAATATAAGGATCTCTCATAATGCATGTGGGACTAAATTCCCAAATGTTTAAATCATAATTCCTAAGCCACCATGTGGCATCTCAAGCCTAGTACCAAGTCCAAAGGATGGTCTCTTTGATCAATTTACAAGGCAAATGAGTAGAATTTAAACCCAATCTTATTTCATATCCCAAGAAATGTTGGATAATACACTATCCAAGTTGATTTGAAAAGGGGTTTTCAAGGCTATTTAAATATTTTTATCATTTTCAATGCACTACATGTAAAAATTTATCCCCAAAATAAGATAAAAGAGATATGAAATAAGGCATGAGAAAAGTCATGGAGCATGGGATTCTAACCCAACACCTCCATTTACCCATTTTTGCATCTTAACCAATATACCACAGCCTAATTTGGGTAAGACAATCAAATATTTGATGTATACCCTTTATTTTTGAGATTTACGAGCCAAAAGAAAGGCATGGGAAGGGAATTTGAACCCATATGTTAATGCTAAAAGGATTAGGCCTTAGTTTTTATACCATGGTACTGTGAAACATCATATAAGAAAGGAAATTGTATTTGAAATATGAAGTTTTAAGCACTTTTGAAAAGGATGAAATCAAGTATATGTCCTTTTTATTATAAGGAGAGTTATTGGGAGGTTATACCAAGGCAACCAAAGACGTCCTCGAGATAGAGGCAGAGAATTACTTGTAGACTATTTAAGTTATTATTTGAAGTAAATTTGTACATAAAGTTTATTTTGCATCATTAATAGACTAGTTTGAGTGATTTTTGGAACCATACACGTAACCCAACAAGGGTGAACTCCATTATCAACCTGGTTTGCATATTTCCCTTTATTTTATTCAATTAATTGTTATTTTTAATCAATTATAATATGATTTATAAATAATTAATCCAAATTTTTAATGTATTATATAAAGTTGAGATAATTTTTATAAGTATTCATAATTGGTGAAGTAGATAGAGTTTGCACTTATAACCAATTTTGGATCATAATCTCATTTCAAGTTTTCACCGAAGTCTCTAAACCAACCACTTTGGCCTGCAAGCCAAACATATGTCTCTACTAATAATTAACCTACACATATGTGTGACAAGTAAGGGAAAAAACATTGGTATGCCTGTTTATACCCATGGGGAGACCCATGTCCACCAAAAGCTTATAACAGGTATCAACATAAGTATCACCAAATGTATGGTATATCCTCCCCCTATTATGAGATGCATTTTATCCTACACTCCTCTCATCTTCCCCCTTACATTACCATGATAGGAATCATTGGTGTAAGATGGTACCATCCCAATCTCCCTAGATTGACATCCTTGGTCTCTATCTCCCTAGCCTAACATACATTAACTATAATTGTTGGGGCACCTTGTCTATGGGGTGTACCTCTATCTATAAATGTTTGTCCCTCACTTATCTCACACTTTTGTAGGTTGAAAGAGTGGTTGACTCATTTACTCATTGGTTTTCCATACCCTACTACAACAAAGCTATCGAATTTATTACCATCAATGTACCCATTTCTCAAGAAAAGGCCTTGATCAATATCATCCCTATTCACATAGAGGCCATAATATCCCCCACATATCCAATCACAACCCATTTTTGATAAGGGATTATTCACTCAAAATTACAACTCATAACGAGTGTGGGATGGTTGAAGGATAAAGTCCCAAGTTTGGTATTCTAATATAAGTATTTTTAGGTCATCGCTAGAACCTCTTAAGCCCACATGTACCGCCAGCCCCTCTCCTTAATTATCCTTATGACAGGAGCTTAGTTATATATAAAATGATATATCCCCTTGTCTCCCACAAATTGGGAGGAAATGATCCCTATAATGGCCTTGTATAGAGTCAAGATTATTTCCCACTCCACCCATGCTAGTCTAACCCCATACTTTGCACCTACATTGGGTGCATCAACATCTCAAAAATACTTTTCCCAGCGGGCAACATTGCCTTTTTATATGGCCTCTCTCAAAATAAAAACTTATACCATGGCTGATAAGCCCAATATATTTTAGATATTAGTAAGAGTGATGGTCCACTCTCCTATATCCAGGGGAAATTGAAAGGTGTTTTGGTCTACATACCAATCTATGATTTTGTTTTAAAGCAACCTAATTGATGGGGGAATGATCCTGACTTAGGATATCTACAATATCCCCACCTTATCTAGTAAGACCAAATTATTAGACATTAATAGTAATAAATTATAATAAAACACTCATGCTCCCTCACTCTTCTCCATCGTATATACATGCCTTAAAAAATCAGGTTAAATAGCTTAAATCAATTTCTCAACCTAAAAAATTACCTAGTACTAGTCTTTTTCATTGTGTGATGAAACCATTACCTAATGTAGTCAACGGTTACATAATTATCACCTACATTTCCCATTGATTGCATGATTTGTCCATGGTAGTTGTGTAACTTTTGTAAATCATTGATGTAAACATAATTGTTACCCTGAACTATGTAATGGCTATGTTAACCAATATGTTAGAAATGTAACCACCCATTTGTAAAGATTGATGATTTCATCATGACATTGACAGTTTTGTCTGCCAACGGTGACTACTCCAAAATCCCTCCCAAACTCTCAAATTACAACTAAAACACAAAAAATGGCATTTTTCTAATCTACCTACCCCCCAAACCTAGCTAGACAATTTATTTTAAATTTTACCTGATCAAAACATGCATCATTGGATAAACTTATAAATATATGGAAAAAACACATAAAAAAGAGTAGAACTTACCTATCCCTAATCCACTCCCCTATCACTAGTACATTCATCATCCTCTCCTTATGATCACCAATCTGACTATACATTCACTAAAAGCTGCCATAACAAGTCTAGAGCTCAATTCATAATTACAAATGCACAAATGAATTATATTTTTGAAAAGTTTATATGTTCTTAAAACTTCCTATTTTTATCAATTTTTATTTAGAACATATTTTTTTATCATTCCAAGTTTGATTTCATGCCTAACTAACCAAAAATGTAGCAAACACTAACACTTTTAAATGTTTTATTTTTCATTGTATTATTGTAAGGTATGTTGCTTTATGTCTTAGTTTTACATGTTCACATCATTTGACCATGAGTTTAGTCCTAAAATAAGATGATGCAGTTAGTATCTCCATGCCCATATATATGGTAAATAGGTTTGTCTATCTTTTGATTAGTTAGCCTTTTTTTGCTTTCTCATAAAACTGCACTTGATTCCTATTTTTTTGTCACAGGTCATGAGGGGTCTCGGTTGGATTTACTTCACCATTTAGGTAATTAAGGCAAGTTTTATAAACCTCCTTTCACTACGTTATTACTTGAAAAAATATCAATGCTAATTCATGACAAGGTGTCTCCCCAATGAGACAATATGTATGCACCCAAAAATTACATTATGCAACATTTTTGAAAAATATAATGATGATATAATGACCTCTACCTAAATATGCTTAGACCTAATATTTTATCCCTTTTGATAGATTATATCTTCTCCTTTAATTTTATATTTGTAATTTTTTTTTATTTTTGGAGTCTTTAACCTTAAATTTTCAAAAAATCTACCTTTGAGATGAAATCGTTGATAGTGACAAAACTACCACTTAGGAAGCATTATCACTGAGACAATTTTGTAAATTGTCATGCTAAAAAAAATGATGTGATGGTTTGATTACTCTATGTAGTGAGTTAATTATGTTACATAATAGTTTCATTTGTGATATCTACAAAAAATGACAATTTCATCATAGTTTATCTGTTTTTGAAATTAGTATTTAAAACTTCAACTTTTACACATTTTAAATATTTTATCTTGTATTTTTCAGTTGTTTTACTTGATGTTCACCTTAAATATTGACCAAATCACCCATAATACTATTTTTATTAATGATTATCAAGTTAACTTAACTAAGCTCACAGTCAAGCTTCAGTTAACTCCCACATGCAACCTCCTTTCTTCCATTTTAAGTATCTCACTTTCCTTAAGGCTTTTTATCCATAATTTGATCAAAGATTGAATATTTTAAGTTTTAAAAATCCGTAGCCTATCTTATTTTTTTTTGGATAAGCTTGCTTGAATCTACGATCATCTTCGTGTCACTCTACACAATTTTGGAGAAGGGAATTCATTGAATTAACAACCAGCACTTTAATGTTCATGATTTAGTTCAGCCACAATCCAAGTGCTCTCATTTTTAGAATTGTGTCTTCTTATTTCTATTATTTTTTCATCATTTTATTAAAATGTTAAAAATATCGATATTGAACAAATGAGCTAGCTACTTAATGACCATATACACACAATAACTTTCTGCACCTTCGTTTAGTCTCACCATTGATCAGGTTGGAGGATTTGTTTTAAGTTTTGTTTTTTTTATTATAATATAATATATTATTTTATTTATATATTATATAGATTCATATTTAAAAAATCATAAGAGAAAAGTAAATAAACCAGTTTCCTCTCTACTTTTAAACCCAAAAAAGGTAGTTTTACTTTCTTTAGTTTATAATTACATATCAAAGCTTCAAAGAACATAGGGTAGATTAGAATAAATTTATAATTAGATTTAATCATAAAAATTTATTAAATTTTTAATTTTCCCTTAACACATATTCATCAAACAAGCACACACACAAACACCCACTCACCCAAAATTAGGAAAATTGAAACTTTTATATTAGATTTAACTTATCTCTTTTGTATGTTAAATAAACTCATATAAATTTGAAAATCATAATTCCATAATGAATTACATCAGTAATACAATAATTTATGGCCTCATAATATCATTAAATTTTTCAAAAAATCTCAATCTAGCATACATGTTAAACTAGATCACATAAAAAACTAGAAATTGTATACCATACACAAACCTTAGTTTTAGATTTTGGTTTTTCATTTTCATGTTCCAAAAATTAAATTACTTAGTAATTTCATTTAATTTTTCTCAAAAAGAAAATAAAAATAGCATTTCATTTAGGGCATGTAGGTGAAACCTTGAAAAAAAATCAACATTTGTATCATTCATTTAAAATTCAATTTTTAGCACTTGCATGCATAATTTTTTTGAAAATAACAAAAATAAAAGTATTCTCTTTTGATTTAATTTTATTTATTTAGTTTATTATTATAAATAAATTATTTTTAGTAACTAGTATAGTTTATTTTATTTAAAAATCATTACCTAAAAACACCAAAAACAAAATCAAACAAAGACTTGTCGAGACATGCACAAGCCTAAACCTTACTCCTAAACATTAAAAATAGTAAATACACTTTATAAATCATAATAAAGACAATATATACACTTTAAAAATTCAAAACAAGATTGTATTTCCCCTTGGTTGATGCTTTCGGAGAAACCATACCTTCAAAGAGCACACATTCTTCTTAGAGTTGGGTCTCCTGTTTACGCTAGTAACATCAAAAGTGATATCAACATCAAGTTTAGAATTAAAATTTTCCATTCTACACCTTATCATTATCCAACTTAACACTATTGATGAGAAATACCATACAAAAATACAACTAATAAGTAGACCTATCCATACTTGAGCCCATTATTTTAACATTCTTATTTTCCTTCTTCGAACTATCCTCATTATATTTTCATTCATTTCACGTGTGACATTTTTGGACATAGTCAACCTAATAGAATCAACCAATTATTTATATTTATCTAGCCTAATTACATCTAATTATGCATAAATATTATTGACCAAGAACATTGATATGTTATACTCGCACATAATGAGGGTTCTTGGGATTTTGTCTCCTCTCAATTTGATGCTCTTAATGAGCAATGTGATGCATGATAACTCTTTTGGTACCACCACGAGTGTGCTTTATCACTTGTCATCCAAAAATCAATCATTGCATCTCAACTCAATTAACCAAACCCTTAGATTTACCATCATATCATCTTTTTATTGCCTATCTCAACCAGACCTCAAGAAGTCAAGTCATGGTAAATTTTAACAGTGAATATTCATTAATTCATGAATATTCTAATTTTTGGATTACATTGCTAAAATTATAGGAATATAAATTATTTTGGGAGTCAGCTCAACAACCTTTTACAATAATATATTAGATTACACTTTAATTTGACACACACACACATATAGTATAATCATCCCCTGATATCAAACAAGTCAACAAGTAGAATTAGATTTGAAGGACCATAGTACCAAATGATAGTGCTAAATGGAGGAACCGAATGATAGTGTCAAATGATAATATATTATGATAATTTTAAATGGTAGCACCGAATAGAAGTGTCAAACTTTAATACCGAATGATAGTGTAAAATGGAAGTACCAAATGATAGAGTCAAAAATCACAAGTGGTGCTACCACCAAATGGCATAAACAATATGTAGCATCTACTCTTTGATTGGATGACAGAACTAAAATGTTGCATCCTAAACCATTATGGCATCTAGTGGGAACACTAAAAGGATAGGCCAATTATCAATAAAATCAAGCATATTATATTATTTTAAAGAGCCAACCAAAAAGCCCACATAATCACAATGCACTCAAAATATAGGTATTAATTATTTTTTAGTTTGTCATATATTTTATTTTAATTGTTCAATAATATTAAAATAATTTTACATGTAGAAATCCCCACTGATATCTCACCAAAAAGAATCAACCATAATAACATGTCACCCCCTAAAGATTTTTTTGATGATGACATGCCACCACTCAAATACACTTCTCTAGTTTTTGATGAAAATAATAATGACACTCAAGTGGAAAAAGAGATTGTTGGTTCTCACCAAACACAAAGTTCAGCTAAAACCTCCACTCAAAAATCTTCATGAAGGAAGATAATTAGATGGATAATTTGAATGTCCTTTAAGGTGGACTGTGAAACAAAATTTCCCTTTATAAAACATGTAAAGCCTAAAAATGTTGATGATACTCCAACAATATATAAATGTATAATATGTAGCTAAAAATTAGGAAAGGAACACAAAATGCAACTAAAATTGGACACAATTGGGAAACATTATGGAAAAATATATGTGACATTGAAGCATCCAAATGGACTGATAACAAGAACACATAAGTGAAAAATTGCAGAAGAATGCATGTATGTAAGATATGCACATGAGTATGAAAATGATAAGAAACGTCAAAAACATCTTGTTGAGAAAGGGGGAACAATTGAGGCAAATTTTGGAAAAGTTATGAAGTCCCATCTAAAGGTAAAATATGTAAAATTCTATATTATATACCACATTCTAAAAAAAGTCAGACCTATTTATGATTTTTTAGATTATAAGATTTTGTTTCAACATAATGGGTTTATGGATATTCCACAATCACATTGGTTAGATAGTAGTACTTGGGAAATGGAAAAATGTTTAGCAATGGTTGAGAAGGAAGATTTGAAAAAAAAAGTTCAAAATTCATTGTTCATCTCAATGTCCATTGATGAGGTCATAACAATTGACAACCCATCCTAGGTTTGCATGCATGTTTATACTTTTGATAACTATTCAAGGCAACCTCATCTACTAGTAGTTCATAAAATGGTAGAAAATTGCAATGTAGAAAATCTTCACAATTTGGTTGTATCTAATTTCAAATATAAAATTGGGATGGATGATTATGAAATAGATATAAAGTTGGTGTCTATTGGGGTTGATGGTGCATCAGTTATGCAGGGGCATAGAAATGGTTTGTGTATTCAGCTACAAATAACAGTTGCCCCATATATAATTTTAATTCATTTCATTGATTATAGGATGAATCTTGCATACAAAATAATTATCAAATTTGATAATGTGGAAAAGTGGAGGAGCTCATTCATGACCTACATGCTTATATGTCAAGCAGTCTAAAAAGATATTTAAAGTTTCAAAAAAATTCATTAGGAGTGACTGATGGTAATAAACTATTGAAATATGTCAATACAAGATGCATTTCTATGTATGAACCTACATGCCATATTTTTTAAGAATATCCATCATTAGTAGGTTTTATGTATAATTATCATAGAGAAATTGACAAAGCAAAATATTTATTGTACCATTTAACAGATTTGAAAACATTGCTAACATTATGTGGAATTCTTCCAATGCTGAAGGAAATAAATTTTTTAATGAAACACGCTTAGGAGAGATCCATTTATATTGTTGACTTCATACGATTGAGAAAATGAGTATGTCAATCTCTAGATATACTATACACTTCAAATGAAAATTTTCAAGGCTCTATTTTTAGTAGTTGGCAATGTTTGACAAATTGAAGGAACCCTGAGAGTTATTTGAAGTTTAATATCAATGATCATCTTTGTGTCATTGTTAATGGAAAGGAGATATTAATGCACACTTTCTACAAAAAACATGATCTTGTGGGATCTAAATTTAAAGAACTGCCTGTAACATGTATTTTGTATGACATTGTTCAATCTGAAACTCAGATGAAACTAAGTATAGTTTCTCAAAACTTATATGCAGAGATCAAAGATCATTTTCAAAGGGATGATTTTTTTGAGGCCATGACAATTGTGAATCCCATTTTTTGGAATAGTAATAACAGTTAAAAGATGATTAACAATTTATTTCACAAATACATGGGCTATCTTGTAAAGCATTTCGATAAATCTGTACAAATGAATGGAGTATAAATAAAAGGTATTTTGGGAAAATATTTACCAACATCCTAGTCAACTCATTTTGTAATTACAATGTTTGAACAATATTACCTTATAAGTGAACTAATAGAAAATGGGGAAATTACACGGTTATGAATAAAACTTTATCCTATTAGTATACTACAGGAAAGTCTAAGTGAATATTTATGATTATATGAAACTTGTCAAACAATTATTTTAGACTCAGTGGAAGATGAAAGAGTATTCAGTGCATTATTATTCATAAAGTCAAACATTAAAATAGATTGGATAAAATTTTAGAAACTTGTTTGAGATTATATGTTTCACGTTATGCTATGGACATGTTTCCTTATGAAAGAGCTCTGGCAACATGGAGGTCTCTAACTAAAAGAAGACGCATCAGCAATACAATGACAAATAAAGAGGATGTAAATAATGACACTGAATATGGCACTGACACAGCAAATGCAAATGTCACTTGTGATGATCGGGTTTGTGTAGAATTGTTTCAACTACCGAACTATTAGTTTCTAGTTGGTGAATTCCAATTTCATATAATTTTTTGATTTTTTTTTAGTTTTTGCTATTCATATTTTACTTTATCTAATTATTTGTAAGTACTTTTCACATGTTTATCATAAGATGCAATAATTATTATACATCTTTTGAAATTCATTTCCTTATTTCTTACTAATTGTTGAATGTAAAATATTAACATATTTTGATTGTGCTAGGGGGAACACTATAGGTTAATATAAAACACTTATAAATAGAGGAATTCATTGATTTCAACTCCTTAATATAGTTCTCTATGTCTTTGATACATATTTTTTCTAGATCTATTTTTTTCTACATATGTGATGTATTTATTGTGCCTTCATAGTCCCTAATATATTCCTTTATAAAATGATTAATTTGTTTCTTTCCATTTATTTGACATGTATTTTATCATAATTGATGTGTATGTAATGTGTTTGATGTTATTATTATGTATTTGATATGATTGCAGTCTCTTATGTTCCTTCTATGTGCTTGACTCTAGCATCTGAAGTGTGTTATGATTTAATTGTTCATGAATGTATTAAGTGTATCTTATCTTACTATTGCATATTATAAGTTAATGACCTAGTACCTTATCTCATACATGGTATGTTAAATCCATTTATATTGATATGTGAGTTTCATGATTGCATCATAAATATCAAAAGGGGGCCTAACACCATATAACATCATAAAATTAAAATTAAAATTAAAATTCATGCTCAAGCCTAACACCAAATCCATCAAAAAAAATTGCAGTCTACGTGGCTCATCCACTAATTAAAACTAAATAAATTGATCAATGCAAATCTAAACTTCAAATTGTCATTCAAAATATATATTTTTAAACAAAACATTGATTACAAATATTATAGAGTTTAAATAAAACATTATTTTCAAATAATATAGAGTTTAAATTTTTTTTGGGGTTTTCACTTCTCAGGTACTTTCTCAACCACAACATCCTTTATGCTACTATTGTCCTTCAATGTCCCTACCTTTTCAATATCCTCAACCACAAAATTAATATGACCAAGATTTTCCCTTTTTTCTTTTCCAGCATCTCTTGTAAAAAGTAGACTTGGACCAACATCTGTCTTTTGCTTAAATATGGCATCAAGATCCCATCCTTGCTCTTTAATGATTTTTCAGAATGTGTTGTTCTATTTATTCAATAGAATAAGCTTCTCTTTGAATTGAATGGTAGATAATAAACTTTTATGTGCATTTTTTAGATGCACATTGAGGACCTCAACTTCTTTTTTTAAATTCTCATATTTTGTCTGCAATTTAAAATTAGATTTGAATAAAAATAATTATGACATGACATTTAATTAAAAGTAAGATACATTACCAAATATTTTTCTTTCTTTGCATTTGTAATCACAACAAGGTTGACATCTTTCACCCATTTATTGAAATAACTTCTACATTCAAATTCTCTAACCTATTAAGCATAATAGTCAACACATTATCATTGTAACTATTATCAATAGTAACTAACCTAGATTTAGCTTGGGTAAACAAAGCATCGATCTTTGTGGGTTCATGTTGCACCAATGAAAATAAATTTTCTAGATGGGAGTGGTTGTGATACTGGGCATTTTTTTTTAATCAATGCCTTCACCTGAAACTCCCACATATGTAAAAAAAATTATTCATCAATAACTCCCTCCTTAAGATTTGAAGTAATACTATCTAATACCAAATTATTCAATGGAAAAGATGTAATAGCACCATCACATAAGACAATATTATCTTGTGGGATGGGATTAGGGGTGAAGAGGTAGAAGGTTCCTCCTAAAAATTCACATGAACATCTTCTCCCTGGATAAAATCATGTGGATTGAAATCAACTCCAAAAACATCACCACTTTCAATCCCCAGATATTCCTTGTCAAGATCAATATCTTTCAAGTAAGTCAATCTCTGCACACTTGATATACCTCTAATAGAGAAAGTGTGGAATTCAAAACATGATAATTATAGTGTTGCTCTATTAGCTTTTGGCACTTGTAGTAATGAAAAAGTCTTCACGCTTGAGCAAGTTGAGTTCAAGGGTGGAGGCAACAACATACTATTCTTCAGAGATTGAGGATACCCTACAAAATGTAAATTATTTTATAAAAATGAAAAAATTTAAAAACAAATTTAAATGCATATTTGAAATTAAAGGTTTAGTACTTGTATTTGGAGATAGTATCTCCTCCAATATATGCATCATATTGTGAGTGACAGGGGTGTTTTGAGTTGGTACATTATGCAAACTTTTAGTCATAAAAACTATAATCAAAAACCAAAAAAATAAAAAATAAAATAAAATATGTAAAGTAAAATACCTTCCATAGAGGGTCGAGAAGGCATAATAAATGTTGGGGTTTGTTGTTGCAGTGGTTGCTCCATGAAAACCTCAAATGATACCGAGTCAACTACAACAATAAAAAAATGACTTAAATAATGCACTTGAAAGTCAAAATATAATTTGAAATTTTTAAATAGCAAACCTGCACGTAGAGATGATGCCGAAGAAACTCTTACATGTTTTGAAATCTGAAATGATTTTAAGGATGATTCTATAGAATCAAAATCTAAAGATCCTTCAACTCCACACTATCATTTTGAGGTAAATTTATTTTGTGAGCCACAAAATCTTACCTATAATAAACAAAGTTCAAACATTTATTAATCTTTAACTTGGTAATAGTTTAACAAATAAACAAATATTAAACTTTAGTTCAATAAATAAACTAACCTCTTGTTTCTCCAGAGACAAAGTGTTTGTGCTCATCTTTGGATGAAGCACAATCAAAATCAATGTTTTTTTGAGATCATATAAGGCCTCATAGTACAATGCCAAAATAAAATTTGAACAATAAATAGTGGAACTGAGATTGGTACAATAAAAATTTAATTCAAGCCTTATCCTAAAGGAAATAAAAGTGCAACAGTCATATCTCAAATTAGAAAGAGTACGCACAATGTAAACTAGTGCCTAATAGGGAGCATTTAATGGTCTTCCCTACAATACTATTTTTGTGAGTAAAAATTAAACCATTGCTTTCAAAAAAGATTCACCAAAATCTTCCACATGGAGGCCCCTCTTTCGACTATCTTAAATGAAAGAGAAAAAAGAGTAATTTACATATCAAATGTTGAATTTTGAATATAAAAATAAATTTATAATTACATACTAATTTAATCGATGTACAAGTTGAAAGCTAACTTTGAATACTTATTTTCATCATCTATTAGCATTAATTTCAAACTCATTAGATTTGCATTGTGAAATATAAGACCTATTAGATTATGAATCTCTTCTGGCAAGGCATCAAAGCAAATTGTTTTGGAGTCCAAGTTCATGGTGAAGATCTTCTCACTATGGCCACAGGAATACATTAATGATTTTAGTAACCCAATGTCTATTTCATACTAGGGTATGTACATTGGGACACTAAATATGCATTTTAAAATCCAATCGTTATACATATCTGACTATTGTATGATCTTCAAAATGTCCAAGCATAATAGGTTCTTTAAAACGATTTTTTTTCCATGGCTGGGGAATTGATATGGGTGGGGGCGAAGGGGAACAAGAAATCTATGTTGTAAAATGTTAAAAATAAGGGTAAATGGTAAGTATTTATAGGACAAGGGGGTGACTAGGTAAATGGATAACAGATTGACCACACTAGTCACCCAGTAGCATGGCTTGACATCACCATTCAGTACTACCTGCTTAGATCATTATTCAACACAATCATCCAATGTTGGACATACAATGCACACCAGTCACCACATATTGTTTGGCTCTACCATTTGGCACAACCAGATGACAAAAACATCTAGCATAACCATTCAACATAGCCATCTGATGCATTCATTCAACACATGCATCCAACATATCCATTTAGTGGAATCATTCGATGTGGTTCCATTCAATGTCTATCTTTCAATATAGCCAAATGGTTGTATGAAAAAAAATAGGCAACTATTTGTTTTTGTTCCTTCATAATCATCATATATTTTCCATTGCCCATACAGGATTCACCACACCTACAAATCAAATTTCCCTAGATTTGTCAAATATTTCCAATAGGTTTTTTAGTAGGGCCTCTTAAAATTAGCCATGTATAGGAGGACATTCCACATTCTTAAGGACCTATCACAGTATAAAGAAGGATTATTTTTGGAAGGCCTTAAGGTGGATGTACAAAAATTTATGGTAGAATGTTTGATATGTCAACAAAATAAAGGAGAAATGATTAATACTCTGGGGATCTTAAAACCATTAACCATTCCTTCACAATTTTGGGATGAATAAAGATGGATTTCATCATAGGTTTTCCTCAGTCAAATAACTTATATGTGATATTAGTTATTGTGGATACACTCACTAGGTATGCACATTTACATGGACTTTCTCATCTATTTCAAGCTAGTACAGTGGTACAAGTATTCATGGAAAAGGTATAAAAAATCTATCACATTCCCAAAATCATTGTGAGGGATTGTGATCCCATCTTGACTAGCATAGTTTAGATTCAACTATTTATCACGTGGGGAACAAAACTCACACAATTAATCTTATCAGGCATAATAATATGGCCAAATAGAAATTGTGAATAAATTTATAGAAGGATATCTACTTTAATTTTCTTGAGAAACACAAGAAGAATGGTATAAATGTCTTTCACAAGCAAAATGGTATTATAACACATTGTTTCATATTGGAACAAATATGACCCCATTTGAGGCTCTTTGTGGTTCCCCCCCCTCACCCCCCAACCTTATACTACATATTATTTTCAAGGTAATCCCAAAGCTATTATAGTCAACGATCATATTCAACACTAATAGGAAATGCTTCAAGTCCTTAAAGCAAATTTGGTTATGGCTCAAAATAGGATGAAATGATAAGTAGATCAGCACTGAAGTGAGAGGTTTTTTTAGGAAAGATATGGGTACTCCTTTAATTGCAACCCTATAAATAAAGGTCACTTAAACAACATAATAACATCAAGGTATCACCAAAATTTTATGGTCCCTATAAGGTTCTCCATTGGATCTAAAGTGTAACTTATAAGCTATAAATTACATGTTATTTCAAAACTCATCCTATATTTCATGTTTCATGATTGAATAAAGTAATCAGTACCAAGCTTCTAGTTCAGTCAATATTTCCTTAGTTATATGAATAAGGGAAGTTTATTATGTAACCCAAAGTCATCTTCAATAAAAGAGTGAAGGGATTATGAAACTGATACATTATTGATTTATCATCAAATGGAATAATATTATAGTAGAAGATACAACATGTGAAGAAGAATATTTCATGAAAAAGCATCTTAAGTTTTTAAGCATTGAGGGCAACCCTATTTTGAAGGGGAAGGGCATGTTACACCCTTGCATTATATCTTATTATGAGTACTAAGATTATGGTATGGATTTCATAACCTTTACCTTTCATTTATTAGTGATTAATATTTATTTAAACTAACCTAATTAGGATGAAATGGCATAACCCTTCCTAATTATGGGTATAAATATGGTTGATAAATCTCTACCAAATCATCATAAGTTATATTATTGAATCCATTTCCTTATTTAATATGATTAATATAGGTTTCACATCAAATTGTATTATATTTTAGTGTTTCATTAGTTATCATATATAAATATCATAACAAAATGTTGTCATAGATGTTGGAGATATGAGATACAACTTACCAAAATAATTTCTTAAAATTTCATTCATCAACACTAAGCAGTGCAAGAAGTTAGTTAATTATAGAAATAAGTTTATGTTCTTTATGGTGATACCTAAACATGATATCATCCTTGCAACATGTATTTACCCCATAGTTCCTCTGACAATAGCAAATACCAAAGAGTTGAAATTGAAATTAGATGAATACAATGATATATTTCAGTCACCTAAGGAAGTGAAGATGCATTGTGTGTATCATCAATCATATGATAAACTTATGCTTAAAATAAAAATATTAATATAGTAAATAAATTAAATATTTATGATTTGGAACTTTCTAAATAGAGAAATATACTAAAGGGAAAAGAACCATAGACACAAAATTAGCTAAAATCCAACAATGTAGGATTATGACTAAGACTATAGATCTAAATGTGTTATTGTTTTGACTAATTATGAATTGGGAATGGGGATTGTCTTGATCTATATAAGAGGCAATGCTAATTAGATAGGGCCAAACTATAATGTAATTCATAGGGAGCACCAATGTTTAGTGGGGTTTTTATCCTCTATGAAAATCTTGGTTTGTGTGTCGTTGCATGTTGGTCTTGTGTATGTGTTTTATGATGTGCAATTAGCTATGGAAGCCACTATGTACCTTCTTATTCACTTGAAACCATATGTTGGTATACAATTATGAATAAAAAATAAAGGGTTTAGCGGTTGAAGTTTTGCTATACGTTAACACCCCCTATGTTGAACATTTCCTACATACCAATACTCTAAAGTGGGATCAAACTCCATGTAGTTCTCTTATGCTATAGTGGTGTGTGTGAAATATTCGTGTATTGATAAATGTTAGTGAAATATTGATATAATTAATGTTCTTAAACCATGACTTCTTAGCTTTATGGTGTATTCAAACTTATCTCAAAGCTACTACGGATATGGGGGCTATGAATTGGGAAGAAAAGGTCTTTTACTTCAATGTTTAGTTAGATTTTCTAGTTATGTTCGATGTATGAGCCTCTTGTGCACAAAATGGTTTGAAATGTGGATTTAAAGTTATATTTTGGGAAAAATGTCATATAGTGCTTACAAAATGTATGAGATGACCCATTAAGTGATTTTAAATTTGATCAATTAGTTGTTATTTGGCAGGAGGATGTGGTTGATGGATTCAAACACTACTGGAAGATGAGATAGTCTTGAAGGAGCGATCTTATTATGAAGCAAAGGTAGCTAAGCTATAATTTTGAATCAATATGAGGATGACATTAAGTTATATAGAATGAATATTAGGAGTAATTATGCATTTGTATTAGATCAAGATAGGGATTGTCAACATGGAGATAAAGGAATAGTGACTTAGAGCCATGGAATTGGGCATAAGCTAAGAGTGAGTAAGAGAAAGGTCAAAAGTGCATTGTTTTAGAATTAAATTTTAATTATACAACTAAATTTACCCCCATTTTAAAGTGATAATACATCAAATCACTTTCATAATTTTTTTTCTCTACTAGGGTTTTCTCCATGCACACCATTGAGTCAACCCTTGGTTCCTTGCTTGACCAACCTTGTGTCATATCACAACCTTAAGCACCTATAAGACTTATCATTCAATTCCATTTAGGGTTTCTTACCTTTAGGTGAGGCTACAATTTGTTGAGAGAATCCCCTATGAAATTATGCTATGGTCTTGGGTTCAAACTCATTGGGCATCTCATGGCATTAAGTTGGAGAGAATCTAGAACATGACTTTTTTCCTCTTCCTCTTTTTTGACCCATAGCATGTCAAAGGAATCTTCCATAAGTCTATCACATGGTATGTCAGGAAATCACTTATGGTTATCTCCCCATGGACATAAGACTTTGTGGTCTCAAAGCACTTTATTCTTAAAGTCCTAGTTTAAGTTGAATTTCTTGGCCTCCCACTCCCATGCTAACACTTTATTCACTAGATAACATCCTCCATATGTCATGTGGTTTATCATGAAAAAAATTGGTTCTACTCTACCAGACTATAAAAAAGGGTCTACATAGAATTAGACCTCTCTCAAGACCTCAAGGAGTTTATAGAAATACAGGTTAGGGATATAAGGCACTCTTAATGAGTCATATATATAAACTTGCCTAACACCTACTTCTACTGACAAACCACAGACCACAAGATAATGGATTGTCCCCTTTAATTAGATCACAATAATACATCCAACTACACAACCTCTCCCCCAAGTCCTTTATTGAAGCTACTAAGGCACCAATTGAGGATGGTTAGACTATGGTAGGGAAGAAGAACACTCATACCAAAGTTATAAACTCAAATTTTACTATAAAAGGAGGTAATCCATCTTCAATCAATGGCCCAAAAGAGTAGGCTCCTAATGTAAAAGAGTGCCCACCAACTAGAACTCTTAAATTGGTAAAAAAGCTTAAGGTATTCAACACTCTTTTGGCTATTAACATTCTATCCCAAGGTGTCAAGCCCTCTAGGCCCAATTTTTAAGACTCATATCCAACCACTCTTCCACTTTATACTCGGTGTGATACATAAAAATTATCTCTCATCCCTTCTCAAAGGATTGACAAGGTAGAGGAAGGAGAGTTTTTGGTTGACCCTAACTTGAAAAAATAATATGAATTATTGAGTGCCAATAATGGGCACTTCTTGTAGAATCGGTATGATTCCCTAGAAGGGATGGACTCAGAGGACATGTCCCTTGACTCTCATCATCTATGGATTTATTTTCATGTAATGTTTGGGGTCTCATAGATCTAAAATGTAAGTTTGTTGTGCATGATTTTAGAAGGAAGTTTCTTGAGATGGACATTCTCTATTTATAGGAAGTCAAGGTGGTGGATTTTTTATTGATGGTTGTTAGTAATTCTATCTGAAATGAAAGTAACATTATTCATAGCAACCATGCTCCAAGATGTGGAGGGGTGATCACATTCATTTATCTAAGGTGGTAGCCATACTTAGTGCAATCTGGTGTGGAGCCCACCAATTAGCTTGTTTGGGATATTTTTAGCATTGAAAGCCACTCCTTTGGATTTATTAATAGTTATGCCTCAAATAATGTTTTAGAGCATACCCATTTATGGTGATGGATAGAGGATGATCTCCCTAATACCCATTGGGTATTATGTGGTGAATTTAATAAAGTGGCATCTCCCAAATACAAATTGGGCCACTTGCCAATGAGGTAGGCAGTTGGTGAAAGGGAGGCATGATTTTATATGTGTAGTAAATGGGGCCTTTATTACCCCAATTTAACCCATCAGCCTATAGATAGATTTTGGTACACCTAGAATAATTTTAGGGAAGGCCCCACTCAAATTTTGAAGCATATAGATAGGGAAATTATGTCCACCCAACCGTACTTCTATTTTGATAACAAATTTTTTCCTATGGTGTAGGTGTTGTTAGATTTTGGGATTTTTGATCACTCCCCCATTCTATTTCATGTGAAATGTAAATTCATGAAACCTAAAGTCCACAAAATGTAATTCTTCCTTAACACCTCTTTACTCAAGCATGGACCCATTGTGGCACACATTAGGAGAGTTTAGAATTTAGATCCATGTCCTTCCCAAGAATATGGTTGGATTCTCTAGTGGGATGATGTCATCATGAAGACCTCCCACTTTTTTCAAATCTATGGCTACAAACTTACCAAATTTTGGAGACATTCCTACTCTACTACTACCTCAAAACTAAGTCTTAAATGAGATCTTGTAGGTGATAGTTACATCCTTAAGTCATTGCATTCAAATTATAGATAGCTACAATGCCCATGAATCCCAAGTCAAAGCCAAGATTTATTGGCTTAAAATAGGGGATAAATCTTCTAAGGAATTCTTTCAATTACTGTGAGCCACAAACTCGAAGTAGCAAATTCAAGTCATTATTGAGGCTAGTAATAGACTCATAGAGACTCCATATATTGTGAAATATTTTTTCCACCATTATCAATAAGTTTTCAAAGCTCAAGCATCTTCAGTTGAGCATGAATCTACCCTTCAGCAATGCCTTTTAGTGTTTTTTTTCAAACTCACTTCTGCCTAGTGGGTGATTTATGATAGGCCCCTCACTATTGATGATTTTCATTATGTAGTGTCTCATATGACTAATGACAAAGCCCCTATTATTGATGTATTTCCCTACAAATTCTATAAAATTCTTTGAGATCTTGTGGGAAATGATTTTCATAAGGTTTATCAAGAATCATTTTACACACATTCATTGGGTAAAAATATAAATAAAGGAAATATCAAATTCATACTTAAGCAAGGAGATCCTAAGTTGATTTGTAACTAACATCCCATCACCCTCTTGAATGTTTCTTGTTAAATTATTGCCAAGGCTCTAACAATCTGACTGCACAATATGTTGCCTCTCATTGTGCATCTAGAATAAATGGGCTTCATCAGAATCTGTTATATCTTGGATAATAACATTATCATTTGGGAAGGGATGGATTGGGATAGATGGTCTAAGTAATAGGCTATGTTCATCAAAATTGACTTTAAAAAATCTTATGATCGCATCAAATTGCCTTTCATCTTAATTATGCTTCGAGCTCTAGGTTTCAGGCCCATCTTCATTCAAACTGTTCAAATGCTTTTCTATGATGCCTTGGCTATCCTCTCCATCAATGGAGTTACCTATGATAAATTTGGCCTTTTTGATTCCATTTGCTAAGGGTTCCCTATGGCTCCTACCTTGTATATTATTGTAGCTGAGGGTTTTAGATATCCTCTTAGTAATGCCCTAGCTAGTGGACTTGTTAAGGGAATTTATCTCCCTCCCAATGTAGCTAATCTACATAAAGATATGCAATTGTTTAATGGCCACTTTACAAATGACTCCTTCCTTACCCTCACTGAAGATAAAGCTAATGTGTAAAATGCCTTATAGTGTCTTGACACATTTTTTCTAGCCTCTGACTCTAGCATCTAATGACAAAAAACTCATTACTACAAATAGTCTCACCTCCATCCACTAGTGTAGGCTACTAAATTTGGTTGGAAGTGGATCCAACATGATGAAATATTTAAATTAATTAGCATCCCTTTTTATTTCAATGCTTTTCCACCCTTACTGTGGAAATATGTAGTTGACAAAGTTACTGAGAAGCTAGATTATTGGGTGACCAAGTCTCTTTCATTGGCAAGAAAATTTTAAATCTTCTCAAAAATTCTTGCATTCACCCATGTGTATTACTCATCATGCTAGGTAACTTATAAAAAATCTTACTAGAAGTTGGAAAAATTTCTCTAATATTTCCTTTAGGCAAATTTACCATAAGGTAAAGGATTCAATAGGGTGGCCTGGCATATTGTTGACTCACACATGAAGCTAGAGGGATGGGAATCATCGACATAGCTCAACAAGGATCTACTTTATTTTAAAAATTGATTGTGTGAAACATTGAGGGCTCAGAAGATTGGAAGGTATTATTTAGACATTGTATCTCCTCAGGCTTACCTAAGGGCAAAAAAACCTAGAAAGGTCTTGGTTTCCCTAATTTACTCTTCATCTAATCTCTCATATAGATCATGGGATCCTTTGTGGCCAAAATCATCTAAAAGGCTTAGTAAAAGATTAAACCATGGCTTCTTTGGAATGGTTCCAATTTTTTTAATAGGCTCTCCGTTAACTCCCACTCTTTACGGTGGTCTCCCATTTTTTCTTGCAATGGGGTGCCCCTGGAAGAAGTCCCTTAAATCAACACCCTCAAGATTTTTCACAGAGTAATTCATTCCATTCAAGACATCTTCTATAGGCATTCTCACTCTTGGCTATCTTGGGAAGAAGTGAAAGCTAAATTTTTATTAGCCAATGTAGACCAAAAATATTACCAAGTGATTATAAATGCCATCCTAGCTTCTATGCTCCATAAAATATCAGTCCATTCCACTCGACCTTGGTGGAAGGACTAAAAATGGTATGTTGAGACCCCTTTTCATAGTTACACTTCTCAGATTGGATATGATTGTATCATCCCCCATTTACCTATGGTTATCAAGCTTATTGCCAACTGGGGGCTACACTCATCTGTTAAAACATGGATCTTTCACTTCAACACTATTTGGGGGGCTTGTGTGGAGTCCAAGCTTACCCATTTTGCTTGGTTTATAATTCACCAAGGCTTGCCTATTGGTAGAAGACTTGTTTAGATGGGAGTTTACCAGCCTACTTGCCCCTTCTGTGGCCACCTTGAGATACTCCCTCATCTCTTCTAGTATTGTCCCAAAGCTCAAAGGCTCTAGACTTAGAATCATGATTTCTTCAAGCCTTTCTAGCCCAAATTTCTCTTATGGTAGAATATCCTCCTTGGTGATAAACTTGTAATGCCCTTCATTTATGCACAATTCTGGCATAATTTCAGAGTGGAGATTTTCTTTTGGATTTAGAAAGAAAGAAAGAATTCTTTGTTTAATCATGCTTCTATTAATTGTAATGTTTTTGCTTTGCACAAATTTTCTATCATCTATAATGTTCTTTTATAGATTCAAGTCTAAGCCAATAAAGTGGATATTGAGCTTGGGTATCTTCAGGATCTCCTCTCTCATTAGGGAGATGCTCCCTGCACTATGGCTTGGGTTTTGCCTTCTCTACCTAGGGATCCTAGACTAGATGAAAGAGTGCCTTGACCACCTCATGGTGGGCATCATCATAGCCATTCCAGGCACTGTTCTCATAGTGACACTTGGTACTAGCATGTTTCCCTTTCTTGAGAAGTAGCAAGGGTGGTAAAAACTACATCCTTCCCCTACTGGGCAGGATGGTTGAGGTGTTCCTCCTCCTCTATGTTTAAATTCTTAGGGGCCACCACATGGATGTCATGTAGACATGTTGGAGAAGTTCCCTAGTCTCTCTTTGGCTATCTCTCCAATTTAGATACAAGCAGATGATGATACAAACACTACCCAAGTTACTGGTTGGGAGCTTGTTTTAGATGGCAATGACTTGTCAATCTTAGGCTAGGGTTTGGATGATATGGATCCTCTGCTTTTTGGCCTTGCTCTTACTGTATAAAAGTTCTCTTTTTATGACTTTTTGATCTAGTTTCTTGTTTCTAGGCTCTACCTATATGATACTTTGGTTTTTTTAGAGGCGTTGCCTAGTGTGTTGTGGTATGCTTTTAAACCACCTTATTTTTTTGTGAATTATTTGTATATTTTTGTTTATCTAATATATAGATATATTTCATCAAAAAAATAATAATACATCAAATCAAAATTATTGTATTAAAATAAATATATCTATACTTGATCTTACCTATGTTGATTAGGCTTGGATGTAGGCCATATGTTGAACTATGCTTCATGTTAATATACAATGAAACATATATAAATCATACATTACTTAAGATGAAAATCTGAAAGTTAAAGAGTAAAATATCATAGATTAAATAACAAGGAATGAATACACCTAATTCAGTATGAATTATGCACTTGGAGTAAACCTCACTCTATGTGGTCACCTAGTTACTTATTATAGTGAAACCTTCTTTGTGCTAATAATAAACTACCAAACATATGATCATGAGATTTTTATTAATTTTAAAACATGTAGTTACTAGAATCATTATGTCTTGGGTAAGGATGTTGTGATCCACATAGATCACAAATTGCTTTAATTATTACATGCTCATAATAAGATATAGTAAGAGAGTCATTAGAAATGGTTTTCTTATCTTTAATAATTTCATTTGAACATTAAACATAAAAAGTGGAGTGTCAATCCAGTTGTATATTGTCTAATCCAACCCTTGGTTCAATATCTTATTTATATACTTGACACATGAACATGAAGTAACCATTTGGTCCGAGTAGTGTCCATTTGATTTAGACTTTAAAAATATCTATCAATAGTTTCATTACAAAAATTCAATTCTAAATTTCTACTTGCAAGATGGAATCCTATATCATCTTGGGCACTTTTTGTATATCACACAAGGAAAAGAGAAAAAACCAATATGAGAGGATTATTTCATCAAGGTTGTATGACACTCTATAGTTTAAAAGACCCTCTTAATGTTACAAAATTACTTTTTTTAGATACCCTTAGGTCAAATGTTTTCAAACACATAAGGTCTTGTAAGGCATGTGCAATTTCTAAGCTGGTTGACAAGAAACGAGCTATGTGCACACCTATGTCAATTCCAAAAAGACCCCAGGAATCCATTTCCATGGAATTCTTCTCATAATGCCATATGACCAATCATGGAAATGATTGTGTTTATGTAGTAGTTGATATATTATCAAAGATGGAAATTCTCACAACTTGTAAGAAAATAATATTAGCTATAAAAACACTCAATTGTACTTTCAGCATGCCTAGATCCACTTTCAAATCCTAAAAAATATCATCTTTGATAGGGATACTATGTTTTTGAGTAATTTATATAAATCACTTTGGTATATGCTAGACATAAATCTGAACAAGTTTGACTCTTTCCATCCATAGAATTATGGACACATAGAAGTGGTAAATAGGATTATAGTGCATATTCTCAAAATTTATAATTCAAATAATCAATACACTAGGGATAAAATTTTCATTTCATTTAGCACAACTAAAACATAGATTTGCACAACTCTACAAGACATAACCATTTTTAGGTATGCTTAAGTTTTCAATATTTGGTACCCATTAACATAGATTATCATATACCATCATCAACAATTATAACTCGTTCAACTCAAATTTAAATTTAAAAATATTTTCAATTAATTGATCACATCAAACACATAAAAAAACAAGTGAAAACCATTCTAAATTATGAAAATTATAAATACAAATAACATAATGATCAACATCAAACACCATAATGACTGCAAACATTTAAGGTTGTTGATCATGTATGGATACACCTATAGAATAAAATATTTACATGACCTCAATCCAAGCTTCATCCACTTCGGTTCAATCCATACACCATCATAAAGCAAGTGTGATAAAACTTTCATGCTCAATCTTGCTTATTACATTGGGTTGCATTTAGTCTTCAACACATAACTCTTGCACCATTACTTTCCCTCTTTGTTGGATACTTTAGATGTTGTAGATATTATTTAACAATCAAAAATCAATCCATATATGACACACAAATAGAATTTGATCAATTAATCGATGTTGGGTTCAAACAAACACATCAATAATAAATACCTCTCTTTCAAATAATCAAATAAATTCAATTACTTTCCAAGGGAAAGTGGTTTATATAAGTGTAAGTTGTGAATATATTTACACATATTATGCCACAACTACATGCAACTTGGGACCATTGCTCTTAAAGGATATGCAATTGATCTAGGAAGATTTGAGTCATCAATTCATGTCATGGCATCTAAGTGTTGTTTTATATCTCATGTGGATTGACCAACAACTTTAACATCATTTTCAACACGTGTTTTTAAATTAAATTCTTAACTCTTCTTATATCATACTATACAACTTATACAATGTCAATATTATGTAGCGTAACTCTATCATAATCTCAGGAAAAGTCATCATATTAATTATTGGTCATGAAGTACTTGCTACCAATCATTGTAATGGTTTCACCAATGCTTCATCTCCATTTGTTGTATATTAATACATCCTTTTATTATTTGTAATAAGTTAGAGTGATAGAAGAGATAAACTAGGAGTATGTAGACATCACACATCTGATCTTCCAAATCTTTTACATAATGTTAGTGTATTTAATAATGCATACACTTTTGCATTTTTAAGATCCACTTGTAATATTCATTTGTAATATAGTTAGTGGATAAACACTAACTAGTGTACACTTATCCATAACCTTTTATTTGAGAATATTTTCAATTAAGTATTTACTTAATTGACCTATGTTAATAATACGTAAGTCTTATTGTTAAGAAGATGAGTTTTACAAGTAACTGGTCATCAAAACCCTAACCATAACCCTAGCCTCCTTTTTTATCTATATAATATCAAACAAAGGCTAGTGGGTGAGGTACATTGTGGATGAGAATTACCATTTTTATATTAGGGAATTTAGGCTAAATCTCTTAATCTAAATAGGTAGTAATGCTACCTAGATAAAATTGATTATTGTACTTCTTTAAGCTTTCATTATGTTTATATATTGCATGTATTGTGGGTGTTTTTATTATGATAGCTATAGTGACTTTGGAACTATTCTAGTAGTTTAATACATAAATTAGAATAATACAACTTTCCTATTACAATGCTCATATGGTGTCTATTGTTCTTCTCTACTCTTTCCTTTGGTTACTACACTTTAATATATTCACTTTCAAATGCATTCACATTGATAGAAGAACACATTAATTTATTTGTATACTCATGATATAATTCATAAGATGTATGTAAAAAATTTAGTAGGTCATAGGTTCCTTATGTCAGCATCTTGATGAGGCAAGAGGAAATTCCTTGCCCACTTAAGCATGAGGAAAAGTCCTTGAAGGCCCTGATTAGAATCATGTGCTTCATTCCATGTTTTCCCACCATTTTATGCTTATCTTAGGGTATAATTTATCATGTTAATTATAATATCATATATAATGTAGGAATTATATGCTTACTTTATAATAGCATCTATGATAAATGAATTATATGCTTCTTTAGCATAGAGGTTGACAATTCTAACATACCATCCATAAAATTCAAGGATTATCCATCGACCTAGTTGGATAAGTTTCTTTCCAGATCCACCACAAAGATAGCATACACCTATGATATCAAATAGATGTCACACCACAAACTTAATTTATAGTGGGACATGTAATAAATGGTGTTAGACCAAATAGTCTTCATTACTAGTTATAAAGATTTTTTTTTTTAATATTTAATTATTGAAGACATAAAACATTTGAAATATGGCTCTAACCATGTATTTATGGGTTTAGGAAATTAAACCTCATACATTCCAAGATAGCATATTCATGAATATTGATCAAGATTCATAGTCTTGACAAAAATTATCTTTAACACCATATTTTTGTTGTAAAAACATTTATGTTGAGTTTTACTCAAAAAATCACCAAACTACACTGGTTGTTATTTCTCTTGCACATATTTTCTCTCCTTCCCTTCTGGAGAAGGGCTTTGTGATTGATAGGAATAGTGTTGTTGGTGAGAAAGGGTATTATCATGTACCCTGTAGGCCAATGTGTATTTCATTACCTCCATTAAAGGCTGTGAAACATATATAGTATCTTGTAATAATATTAGCAGCTTTTGGAGTGTTTGACTTTAGTGGTTTTATGTTGACTTGAAACGTAGAGGACACAAGAGATGGATTGGGAGTAATATCCATAAAAAATGCCCAATGGTTTGCATTGGAAGCTTTATTATTCCTATTATTTTGGTTGGATTTATTGTTCTAATGATTTTTCAATTATCTTGTATTCTCTCAAAAAAAAATCCTAGATTAGATGAGGATTCGACCATAATATTCTCATAATCCATAAGTAGGAAATCCCCAATTTTTTTCTCATCAAAATGGAATAAAAAATAGGTGTTTGGAAAATTGACATACAAAACCATTTGGGTAAATCATTGGTCATCGATGTGAATGTTTATAATCTATTTAAGATCCCAAAAGAGGTCAACCTCAATACATCCATTTCTAAGGCCAAACATAATAGAAATTATTCAAATTAAAGCACACATAAGACCTAAGGGTTTCATAAGTTCTCAATAAATATACAAATGGAAAGCAAATAAATTGACCCAAGTGGATACTTTAAGCTTTTCCTTATCAAAGACCACAAAATTCCTAATCCATGGGAAGAAAAAAGAAATGTGTTCTTAACAAACCAAGGACTATGATTGATAATGGTCGTACAATGTTCAAGGTTTGAAAATTTAGAAATTAAAAAAAACTTGGTCATATCTTGTAACCCATCAATATTAGCATGATACCATACATATTGTACCCAAATCTTGGGCACAAACTCAAAGGGAACTTTTCCAATAAAATACCCAATGATGGTTTTATTTTCAATCCATTTACAAGTAATTTCAAACTCCAAAAAAATTTAAAACAAGTACATCAAGAGGATTAACATGAGAAAGAGAACCATTACCTCATGAATATCCTTTGTGAAAAAATCCCCAAGGTCCTTTGGCACCATTAACTCCTCCAACAGTTCAAGTTGCATTTGAAGATGATAAATCAAGTGGAGAGCTTGTGTATAGGACAAACATAGCCTAAAGGATAATGAGATGGTCTATTATCATTCAATTCCTTAATAAATACAAATTTCCCATAGGATCTGAGTAATACTATAGTGGTATGGCAATGGGAAAACCTAAAAACCCTTCTATATGACAAATGTGACAAACACTCCACAAGCACCCATCCATTATATGAATTTTTTGAAAGGGCACATTTCATATTCATTGGAACCTTGAAGTTTATTAGTTATTTTTTAGCTCTTTAAAAAGGTTTTCTTTTGAATTAAGATCATAAATTTATTTCAAAAAGAAAGAAAATGAGATTGTGATTAGGATTAGAAATTAGATTTATCACCAAGTTCAAGTTTACTATCAAGCTTGCTCATAATATTAAAATCCATGGGGTTGGAATAAGGTGAAAAAGAAGAAAGGACAAAAATGATGGATCAAGGATTTAGACATGATGTAGGCTTTCCTACTCTCCTAGGGATGTATGTCACATCTTTTGATCATTTGTTGACACGAGCCTTTTAATAACCTGAGGATATTTATATCACTCTATTTTCAATTACCTTATGGTAACTCTTATTTGTATTGTGCTTCATGCACCTGTGGAGAGTGTTTTAATTTTAAACTGGAATAAAAATGTGTGACTTTTCTTTGGTAAAAATATTAAAATCTGATAGTATAAAATTTGAACAATATATTAATAAAACAAAAAAAAATGTCTTTATCAGCTTTGGAAATAAAGTTTCATGCACCAAATTGGCATCTCGCTTAGCCATGCTATAAAAACTACCTTTATTTTATTTTTGAATGTGTAATGTGGTGTTAGTAGAAAAAACACTTCACTACCTTCAATGAGACCCATATTTATATCTAATTTCCATTTTGGATGTACTAGTACATAAATCTTAAATATTTCTATTTGAAAAAAAAATCAAGATGTATCAATTTTGATGCACTTATCTTGGATTTATTACATAGTTATGCCTATTGAAAGGTTCCACATTAATTAATGATTCCATCACCTTCTCTACAAATATATCATTGACTAGTGAGAGATGGTATCAATCTATTTGCACTGCAATATTGAATCTAAAAATATATATTTGAAAACTAAAATGGGCTCCAAACTACACCATTTTCCCTAGATAACATTATTATTTTTATCGCTTCTCCAAACAAGAAGAATTCCTATTCAATAACAATCATAAACATCAAATTTAGGATCGGCTTTTTATTGAAATTTTATAAAATTACACTCCCTTTGTTTATCATTATAGTTACCTTAATCGGTGTAATAAAGTGGGTAATAATCTCCTTTACATTAAAAGGATATTTTCCAAAAAAAAATTGTGAAATCCACATTGTATATTTTTTAAAAGTTATAATTATGGCTAAATGTTGTAACATTAGAAGGATATATATATATACACACACACACACACACATATATATACACACATACATACATACATATATTTATATATATATATATATACATATATACATACATACATACATACACACACATATGCATTTTTTTAAAATGCATAGTTGTGGCTAACATGTTGTAAGGTTAAGCTTTAAGACAAAAGAGAGATAAAAGGTCTGACCTTTTGGAATCGAACAAAAGAGTTCAGAATTACATTGAGGAATTTGCATTGCATTACAATCCTCCACTCTACCAATTTAGGTCGAGAGATACTTAAACATTGATTCTAAAGCACTTTTCATTATTCCACTATTATTTAATCCACAAAATAACATGAGTTTAATCCACTCCAAATACAATTATTTATGATATCATGACAATATCCACATTTTTTTTGGAATTATATAAATTTTTATTTGCTAAAACTATTGCTCCCTTGTATTATCAATGTCATATAGCCATGATAGGGGAAGGAGTGAATATGATTTACATACTTATACATGGTTCATTTAAAATTGAGGTGAGGGGTCGTAGGATGTGAATGACATTTATAGTAGAATAGTGGGTTGTTTAACAATCATTCATTATTCATAGAATTATAAAATTATAACAATGGTTTGAATTATACCACTTGAATTAAGTCAGCTTGGATTTTCCTACATAATTGGAAACTTGGTATCTCTACAATAATTACCCTACCTTACCAATCCACCGAGTTTTTAAGGACTTAACTCTTAAGTTGAAATAATTTAAATTTTTTTTAATCTTATAGTGAAATTATTTCCTCAATTTGTTGGATATATCATTTGATTTGTAAATTTCTTGTAATTAGAAGTATATATTACATTTTAATGTTCTTATTAATTATTTTTAAGTTTATTTAATAAAAATGATATTCTTTAATAGCTTTTATGATCCTAGAGTTTTAAAAGGACCTTTAATAGATAAAAGGAAAGAATTTGACCAATAGGAGAGCACTCCACTAATAGGCTAAAAATATAAGGGAGAACATTAAACCTTTTACTAAAGATGCTTTGGACCATATTAATTTAAGAACACGTCAGATGTTAAGGTTCAATTAATAAAACATTTTTAATTTTGATAGATTTTAGGAGATGAGGGATAACACTCACCTTTAAATATTTATATAAAGTTAAGAAAAATAACTTGAATTACATAGTTAAAATAATTTTTATATTGTTTTCTTTCAATGAAGCTTCTATTTGAAAAAATAATAGTACTTCAGAATAATATGGAGAGATATTTTTGATGAAAATAAAATATATAAGGATAGTCAAACTAATTTTGGTTCATTGGTAAGGATATTTTGTTGGCATAGGGTTATGCTACTTATAACACTTATACTGCTACAATCATAATGGTTGTCATTACTAAGAACCACACCCTATAAAATATGATTGCATTTTTAATTAAAAATTGACAATGCAATGGGTTTATGGTTTGTTTCCATTGTTTAATGTTGTTATTTATACCACATTTTTCATTAAAAATAATGAGATTATATCAAACCTTTTGTATTTATTATTATTTTTTAACATCATCACCTTTGGGTAGTCCTTTGCCTATTTGATGGCATCATAAGTTGAAGATGAACCAAATGGCCAAAAAATCTCAGAAGTTCATTCAAAAATTATTCCACGAGATTGTTATGAAAGGATTTAGATATATACTCGCTAGAGAATGTGGTTTATGAAAGGCTTACTAATGGAATTTATATCCCTTGAGTGAAATCCACTCAACTCATCAATGATCACTTAATTGATGATTATTTCCTCACTTTAATTAAATAATAAGAGAATATCATACAAGCAATACACTACTTTGACACTTTTTGTATAGTGTCACATTCTACGATGTGGAAGCATTGTTGACATGTGAATGTAGTGAGAAGTGTATGAAACATTCTCTACTTGTGTTATAATTGGTGTAACTAATAACCATATTTCATAGTCTAAACTCCATTTGGGGGATTGATGATGCCTTGGCCTTTCTTGCCTAGTCCTTAGCCTTCATAGCCCATTTTCCTTAGTAACTTGGACCCAATTCCCTTGGTGAGTTTCTCAAAAATTCTAAATATGATTGTTGATGAATTCAACTACAGTGAAAGATAGGGACTTATAATGTTCTCATATGTCATTTTTTTTGCATCATATGTCATAATTAGGTTTGGTAGTGAATGATAACAGGGGGATTAGACACTTAAAACTTTTTGTACTCAGCTTTGAGTCACTCAAGTTATTTCTCCTTAGTGGAGAGCTTCTACTATATATCCCATATGAAAAGAAAACATCTATCTTTGGATTGAACAAGGTTATGGTGGACATGCTTATAAATATTAAAATTTTGCTACATGGGATCTATTAGAAAATCTATGACAAGATTGAAGCCTTTCTCCTTGGACTAGAGCATCTTGAAACTATTGATTTTGGTGTTATATATGTTAAATCTCCTCAAAAAAGTGTGTTCTCTTCCATACACTTTAAAAGAAACACTTCCATTTGGGATTTGTTTGCCTTCTTGCTCACTTTTCCCATGATTTCAATAGAGAAGAAAAGGATCACACATTTGAATCATAATTCTCTAGCTTAGCATAGATAACTAAATACAAGAAAGTGTGATAGACTCTGCTTTGATACCACTAATCTAGGGCCAAAGAGGATACTCGGTGGGTAGCCTACTTAAATGTATTTAAGGTAGTTATATGTAGAAGTGAAATCAAACAAATTTATGAAATTATATAACATGCAATGGAATATAAAAAATAAATAAGGAAACAACCATTACACATTCAACACAAGATATTTGGTAGAATGGTGCCACTTTTATTCAATGGAAAGAATAGGTAAATTCACATATGTGTATAATGTGCAATAATACAAGAATTAAATTTCATGTGATTATAAATGGATAATCATCCTAATTGATTAATCTAGACTGTAGTATCATCATAAAGGGTGAGTAAAATAGGTTACCATGACCAAAGAGGGATAAACATCCTAACTGATTTATCTAGTCTATGAAGAAATCATCTAATATGATATGCTCAAGGCACGCAAGTATTTAGGATGTTATAGAGATGGCCAATTAGGAAAGAGTAAAATGGCCACTCATTTGGTCGATGCGTGATTCAACTATGTGTATCATTATGTTCAGTGTCTTGCAATATATATCATTAGAAATAAGTAGTTAAATAGATGGTTACAAAAGTGGATAATTACAAGAATGATTTATTTTATGTTTGTGTGACATTTCAACTTAGTTTTAGGTCTGATGTTTAAATTTACATTGATAATACATTGTTGATAGGATCCATGACATGGAATAGACCTAGATAAATCTACTTGGCATGCCAGATGGTAGAAGAGTTCTAGTACATGGATACTCATTCATGCGTTGAGCTAGACTAGTGTGTAATATGATACAAAGTGTTGTGAATGCACACGATGGAACATCATGTTTATATGCTTGGTTTGAGGTGTTATGAAGGTGATAACATGCATATGAATGGAGTGTTATGTGATGTTTATATTAACACTAAAAAAGTACACAATGATATTGTAAATACTATATAAGTGCCAAAAATTACCATGGTGATTTGTCTTGGTGTTGCATAATCATGTCAGAGTGAGGAGAGTATTTATGAGTGCCACATAGGTATATAAATCATGTGATCATGCATATAATTATACAATGCGTACAATATTTCTTTACTGCTTTGCATCAACTTGGGATTAGCCAGATAGTTGAACAATGCACTAGGAGATGTCATAGATCCCTGAGTGAGATAGTTCACATAGAGTGACCTAACTTTTGTGGGTATGCTTTGATTTTGGATCATAAAACCTTTTCAAAAATATTAACCTATTATGTAGAGTTTAACATCGATAAATTTGTGTGGGGAGGCATGTTTCACCCCACAAACATTCTAAAGACCTCTAAAATGGCCCTACAAGGTTATAATGTTGAACTACAATAATTGTACAATAAGACAAAGGATGAGTTAGATATTGTGATTTGGCATGTGGGTGTTGAACTTGATGTAGAAGATGTTGACATTAGCATAAGGCTAGATGAGTAACACCCAATAACTACAATAATATTTGGTGTCTTAGATCCTTTTGGATCATAGGATTTCAAGATCTAATTTTTGATCTCAACACACACAAACATATTTTCACTTGTGATCCTAGCCTTATGCATACTTGCATGATCCCATCCTATGTCAGCCAATAAGGTTAGTTTCATTTTCCCTCTAATATGATGTTATAGATTAAGTGGGACCCATATAGAGCATAATCATATCCTTTGTACTTCACCTAAAATCGATACAATGAATGTTTCTTCTTTTTTTAATGATGTAATTATTCATGAATATATGCAAACAAGTGATTATGTTGATATGATCCATTAAAACATGATCATCAAGATAATCAAAATGAACATAATAATCAAGATAATTATGAGGGCCTAGATATAATTGATCTTAATGGGGTAAATCCTAACTAAGATAAATCCTAATTCAATTTTCATCAAGGACTTTGTCAATATCCCAAAGACATGGGTATAATCATCCAATTGATCTTAACATCTATGACTGTACATGAAGCTAATATTGATCCATCTCAAATGTAACAACAATATCCCTTTAATACTATCAACTAATCATGTATATCTATTACTTCCACATCATGTGTTCAAATGTCTACTAGTATTACTATCCCTATGCCTAAACTTTCAATGACCTATGTGACATTTTCCCAAGGTTTGGGGGCAACATGAGGCCTCCAACATATTTACATACCTATTCCTACATAGGAAATCTTTTTCCCTCCCAAGATGACTATGCATGTTTCATTACCAACTTCTTCTTCTAAAATTTTCCTTGAGAAAATTGTTATAGCTTTACATGATAAGGTATTACAACTAAATCAAGGTGCCTTGAGAACTAGTCATTCCATGGATTCACACACCTTCTTCCATAACCCATTAGCCCCTAATTTAACATCCTATTCTTTACCAATAGCCTTTGTAGATCCTAAGAATCAATTATATTAAGGTAAAGGTGATCTTTAGTAACATGTTAGATCATTCCATGCAACATGCTTAGACTATGCATACAATGACAATCTTGAGAAAAATTAGAGTTACATAGTAGAAATAACATAGAGAAAAATAATTATTAATCATATAATAATGATATTCACACTCTGATTAATTCTTCTATATCAAAACTATATGAGAAGATTACAAATATATAGGAAGATACTTTCTTATAATTAGGGAGATTAAATTTGCACCAATATCTCACCTGAATCTCCCTCAAAATAAAAAAACACTATATTAATACAAGATATATTGTTAACTATTAAAAATATCCATAAAATAAACTAACCTATAATACAAACCTATTAATGTATTATTGTTTACTAAATAATAATTACACTATACATTAATAATGCGAACACCATACCTCAACATTCATCCCCTTGTGAACATTATTAATCCTATCTACACTCCCTTAATGTGAACATGGGGAAAATAATTCTCCCATATATGCACCTATACTCATGATTCAGTGATTTTTAGAGGACAATCACAAACCTTACATATTGGTTTTACAAATGGATGACCAACAACCAACAACAATGCCTGATGGTTTTACAGATGGCTAACCAACAATCAAAAATAATGGTTTTACAAGTGGCAAACCAAAAACCATAAAACAATTATTTTACAAGTGGCTAACAAGAAACCACAAAACAATGGTTTTAAAAGTGGCTTACCATAAACCACATCATAATGTGAAGTATAATTTCTAGATCTCATCATTCTCACATTTCAGAGAAGTTATATAGGAATATTCAGTTCACTTATTACAAATGTGAATAGGCATACATCATTTGTTCTTATTTTAAATCACATCACACTAAAAAAACACACAAATGAAAATAAAAATGCCACTAAATCATAAAGTGGCCCCATCGCTAGTGGTTAATAAGAGGTTATGAAACCTCTAGCCTTTGTTTCCTCCTTCTAGTTGATGAAGTTGCTTCACTTAGTTGATGAATATTTGAAACTCGTGTCATTTTTGATGATGAAATTCTCCCATATACATAACTGACACTTTTGACTTAGGACATCAAGTTTGCTCAAAAATACGTCCTTTACATAAGATGGGATTAACTTTAATAATTTTGACATAAAAATGACTCTTGACAAAAAAATGACTCAACAATCGATATTTTTGAATTTTTGACATAAATAACATTTTGACATTGACAATATAACTAAATGACAATGACCAGTCAATTAATAACTTTGACTCTATTGATAAAACTGACTTATGAACACAAATTTGCATGACTAAACCTAAGTTAATCAAAAAACTTAAAGATACTTTGGGATTTTTTATTGACATTAACCAATTTGACATAAATATGAGACTCTAATGCTAACATTTGACTTTCATAAAATGAGTGTTATCATTTGACTCATTTAATAATGATATTGAAAATATGTTAATGAAGACAAACTTTTGACTTAATGATTAGAACTTAAATATTTAAAAAATAACACTTGATGGTAATAATAAATGACTCTAAAAATAGAATTAAACTATATACATGAGATACTTATTAAACTAAACTTGACACTAATTACAATAGATATAAGACTTAATTAAAAAGGGATTTCCTAAGTGAATACCATAGGTTTTTTGTAAAACCATGTGAAACCATGGAAGAGTAGATTGATGAAGCAAATTGTCATGTTTAAACAGTTGTTGGAGTGAAATCAAGGTCCAAATAGTATTTATCCAAAGCTAAGTTGATAGATCTGAAGTAAAGTGAAGTCCAAATGCAAGTTGAGATGAGGTGGGATGATCATTGTTGTGAATGAATGAGGAACAGTATTGGACAGTGAGATCCTTGTAACATGGTAGTATGTAAACTTGAGATGGCAATATCCTTGAAAAATAAATGTCTTCACCAAAAATTCTTTCATATATATAGGATGCCATCGATGGAGAGGTTTATTGTTGTTTTTATTTGTTCCTCAAATTATAGTGGTAGATGATAGACACAAGGAACATAAATACGAGAGTGCATCATATATCAATATATGTAAGACTATCGATGTCATGAAATAAGACTTTAATGCAAATAAACCAATCTAATGACAAGCTATGCAAAATATATTTGACATAGTACTTAATATAACTGGAATGTGCATAGAAGATACCGTCAATCTATAGACCTCATAGGAAGAAACCAAATGCGAGTCAGATGCATTAAATTTTAGATACTATATAGGTTTAGTTGTGTTTGTCAGTCTAAAATCACTTTGTGAGTCTTAAACATGTATGAGCCATTGAGAGAAATGACATTCATGAAACCAAATCCAAATTTGAATACACAATGTTTTGAGCATAAAGAGAAGTACAACTATTTAGACATTCATTCACAGGGGTGAAATAAGTAGAATATAACAACCCCTCACAAATCCATTACATATCCATCATAGAAGGGACCTAACACTGCTCTGATACCATATCTTGAGAAAGATCAGAGTTGCATAGCATAAATAACATAGAGAAAAATAATTATTAATCGCACAATAATGATCTTCACACTCTAATTAATTCTTCTATATCAAATCCATACAGGAATATTATAAATATATAGGAAGAGACTTTGCTACAATTAGGGAGATCAAATCTCCACCAATATCTCATCTAAATCTCCCACAAACTAATAAACCACTATATTAATATGAGATATATTGTTAACTATTAACAATATATCCAAGTAATAAACTAACCCATAATACAAACCTATTAACCTATTATTGTTTATTAAATAATAATTAAGTTATACATTAATAATATGAACACCATACCTCAACAAACAAACTATTGACCAAACTATTTCCATGAATCTCAAGGACTATGTATTATAAGGGTTCTTTGATCACCCACTTCAATCAGTAAGAGAATTAAACCCCTTGGAAAATTAATTTATAGCATATTTTTCCATCAACATTTATGAGAAGCTATCTTATGCACAAAATTCTAAACTCAATCAAGGGTCTAATGAACCAATTAGTGATTATGTGTTTTATCCCAATACTATATTAGCCAAAATGACTAATGTTATAGACAATAATGAATTACAATTTATATTCAAGAAAATATTTCTAACACCACTCCATGAGTCATTTATATTCAAGAGATTCAAATCTTTTGATGAATTATGCCATATAGTGAAGGATAAAGAACTCAAAACTCATAGCTTTGAATAAACTCAAGTATACATTTACTACAACTACTTAAAAAAATAAGTTTTAAAGTAAACCAATTTATAATTTCAAACCAAATGATATCAATAATTAGGCAAAGATTACAATCAATGTAGTGTTATAACGTAAAAACCATTTACTATTGATATCTCCATCGAAGAGTTAGTTTTCATTATTACATTCCCTCCTCATATACTACTAAAAAGATACTCGACTACAACCTTATCATAGTCTATCCTCCATAAGATCTCAATCCAAATAGATCTATACCAATGAACTATAATGAAAATGCATATTATAGTTATCATGAAATTGTGGGACATTCAACAAACAAATGTTTTGAATTGATATATAAGATATAGGATATTGTATATGACAATATTATCAACTTGGGCACCCCTAAAAAGGAATCTATATCATAACACAATGGAAATAAAAATTTAAATATATTAATTGATCCATTTCCAAAACATGAGACAACTGCCACCCATGATGTATGATCATTTGATAGATGTTATTATTGATACACTTATTGATACTTCACCAAATTTTCCTCTAATCACATTAAATGATAATGATATAGTTGATGATGACTCATATTTTCATGCACTCTTATAAGATCCTATATCAATGAATAACCCATATACAAACTCATGATCAACAATGGTTCAAGTGAGAACATTTTTCACAATTAAACTTATCCATTCCCTTGGGTACACAAAATAGGATTTACAAGATACATCAAAAGAAACTAAGGGATTTTATGGACAAAAAATATCCTCATAACACATAGTATTACCTCTTTAGGTAGGTTTTTCCATATTATCCATGCCATTCCTAGTTCTACAAAGTAATAGGGTCTCTAACATGTTAGGATGTCCTTGGATGCCAAAACTTTGTGTAGTACCATCTACAGTAAACCAATGCTTAAAGTACGTACACTAAATTAGGGTAGTAATAATTATAGGTGTATGTTATGAGCACCCTCTTGATCATAAATTTGATCAATTTTATCATCCATCTCAGTTGGTATAATAATTAGCTGTCAAAAATATGTAATTTAGAAAATACTACAGCCTAGAAAATGATGGTTTCTATTGTATGGGATAGAATAACATATGTTTGATTTCAAAATTAATTTTTAATTACATATTTGTATTCCCATTGAAAAAATAGACAAGTTAAAAAAATGGCACATCAATTCGATGTTGTATGCAAAATTTATAACCATTTTAATTTGGCATACTTAATCTCCGAGATCACCTTGAAGTTTTGGACTGTTGAACTCTAGAGTTTCATTGAGAACGCAGGAAGTTGAAGCATATTTTAAAATTTTGGCTTCTTAATGGTTAAGTTAAGTTTTTTGGTGGATTCCAATCATATAAGAGGTTCAATACATGTCTTTAGAATGAGGATAATAGAGGGAAAACAATAAAAAGTGCAATGGGATGTATTTTGCTTGGATTCATATTACTTAGTTGTAAGTGATATAATGAATACTACACAACTAGAAAATGTTGAGTTTAGTAGTTTTCTTTCAAATCTTCCAAAGAATATTACAGAGATTATTATGAGTGTATTTTCCTTGTAAGCCCAAGAGGTAGAAAAACTTGTAAATTTCATAACATAGTGGAGATGGGAAAGCATGACTTCACTCTTGCTAGAGTTTTTTCACATTGAGTTTTTTGAGGGTATGTCTTGTGTTACATATCTTTATGGTTGATGTATTTGTTTTATTTTCTTTTGTTTTTACACTCCTTGAAACTAGGCTAATACAAAATCATTTAAGAGAGCTCAAGATTCAGCCTTATTATTAAAGAACTTCACATTTGGCATTTTACCTCTATATAAGCATGTTAATTTCAGTCATGTATGGAGTAGTATCATGTTTAGAGTGTGGAGATATTATTTTATATGCTGTATATGACAATATTAAGAGATATAATACATGTTAAAATAAAATTTTAGGTGTTTTTTTATGGCAAAGAACTTAAGGGAAACACCTTGACTTAAAAGGGTCAATGTTGGTGAAACTTAGTGTGGAATATCCACCTAGTTTACAAATCACTCTATATCTAGTGGTATCTCCTTCTATACCCCCACCACCACCATGATTGGTTATTATACTTATTAAGGATCATTATATTCAGATGGTTGGCACACCTATTCAAGATCATTATACATAGTCTATAATGACCTAAGCTAGTTATTTATGCAAATATATTCATATATAAAATGTTTCCCAAAATTTAATATAAAATATATGTTGTAACACTGTAATAAAATCCACACTATTGTAATATCAAATTATTAAAATATATAATGTTTATTTTTCACAACTATGTCATGAAACCACTCAATGTTTACACACATGAAATATAACATCACCCAAATGTTAGAGCTGATTTCTATTCATGAAATGGATAGAAATATTCTATAATAAATAAACACTTATGGAAATACATATAAATATGAAATGTGAAAACATTATATGTGTGTTAGAACTCCCTTCTTCATAAATCTTCAATTATAGCACGCTAAAACATATGCATAAATCTAAACAAAGATTTAAAGTGAAAATATAACCTCTATGTGAAATTTCCCTCAATATACCAAAGTTATTTCATCCTTTGATCTCTAATAGTCCAAGGGGTTTCATCCTCAAATCTTGTAGTTGAACACAAGTACTCGAGTTATGAAAGAAATCAATAAATTGGTAAAAGATGCAAACTGGTGAAGTATCCTAACTTTAAATAAAAGTTTGGGAATAAATCCCAACATACCAAAAAATTCTAAAAAATAATAATATAATGTTTCTGTTGACCAATTTTTTGCTCTAGGCCAAAAATCATTCACCTTCTTTATTCACTTTTTGAAGACAGTTGTTTTCAAGTTGCACAAGTTCAATGACAGTGTTTTCTCATTTTGGTTCAATCGCTCAGTTCAGTGTTTTGGTTCATCAGCCTGGCACTTTGGTTCAATGGCACTTTTGGTTCAATGGCCTAAGGTTCAATCTCTTAGTTCAAAACAGCTTGGTTCAGTTGGTTCAACAGTCATCGGTGCGCTTAGTTGAACCATTGAACCGTTGAACCATGTTGGTTCAATGGTCTTGGTTCAAAGAGCAAAGGTTCAACAGAGAAAGTTCATCAGCTTCATTGCAAAAGGCTCATCGGCGTGCTTGGTTGAACCATTGAACTGTTGAACCCTTTTGGTTCAACGAGTTCAGTTCAACGGCTCAGTTTAATGAAAAAGGCCATCAAATCTGGTTTAGCAGTCATTGGCATGCAATGATTGAATCATTGAACCATTTTTGGGTTCAACGGGTTTAGTTCAAAGAAGAGTTCAACGGTTCAGTTCAATGGGGAGGTTCGTCGGCTTGGTTCACTAGTCATTGGCACGCTTAATTAAACCATTGAACCATTTTGGTTCAACGGCTTTGTTCAACAGGCCTAGTTCAATGCTTAGTTCAAGGGTATGCCCTTGAACCAAGGGGCAGTTCAAAGGCTTAGTGCCCTTCCGAAGGGGTGGCACTTCAAAGGAAAAGACCCGGGAAAAGGGTTCAAGTTCAAGTTCAAGTTTCAATCCAAAATTAGCTAAGTCCCATTTCCTTCAGACTTTTATCTGAAGGAATTCCTTCAGGAAAAAGTTTGAAGGAATTCGGGCGCGTACAAAGTAAGGGCAGACAGAATTTCTGTGGACTTTTTATTCACGAGAAAATGTCTGCAGACAAAAGTCCATGGAAATGCAACGAAGATGAAAGCAAAGGTGGACTCAGGGAAATTGTCTGTAGACTTAAAGTCTGCGGGAACCTAGAGAACATTCGTACAGATACAAAGGGCCCGTCGAAGGACCCCGAAGGGCAGATGCCCTTGCGGAGGACTTTTAGCCCAAATTATGAAAGGGTGTTTTCAAAGGCAAAAAGGTGCCTAGGAGAATGCTAGAAGAAAAGTGAAGTCGTAGAAGAGATCATATGAAGGCCTAATAGTGTTGTGATGAGGACGGTGACGTCTTGGAAGGTGTCAAGTTTAACAGAATAGTTTAGCTGTTGGCTTTCAAAACATGATGGCCATATGAATGTCAACTTTCACAAGGATAAATGGTCGTTTGTCTTCAAAATCAAGGAAGCGCAAACCATGGAAAAGAGTTGGAAATGCAGTGACCCACCAAGATGTTCGCCCCAGGGGCCGAATACGCTAGATAAGATAAAGTGGAGGAAGGACAAGTGACAAGCATGGTTTCAGCAGGTAAAATAGTGTCAGCGAATTGATCATTTGGGATACAAGCAGCTAATCAAGCAACCAGTTTCTCCATTTTGCAATAAATGGGAAGGTAAATCATATTTTGACCTTGAAAGGGGCAAATTTCAAGGGGATAAAATGCACAGTTCATAAATGCTTTTGAGCGACTTGTTTCTTTTCATGAATAGGCGATTGACCACTTGTAAACAAGGAGCGCCAAATGAGCCTCTTGGACTTCCCATATAACATTGCGAATGGGTAATTTGTAATGATCTTTTCACACTTTTATAAGGCACAGCCCTACTAAAATTTCCACTTGAATCAAATAAAAGTGGTTTTTTACCTCTTCTTGGATAGATATTTTGTGTATGTCCTGAGTGTTTGATTTGTGTTCAGTCATTGTCTTTTGATGTTCTCACAAGTTCAGCACCAACACACCAGTTATCTACAAGGTGCCATTTTCTATAGCTCACAGGGGAAGAGCTCTATTTACAAGTATAGAACAGAGGAAGTCACTTACAATATGTATTGCACAACATCTTTGTGAGTCCCTGTTCCTGTGTTTTCATAAGAACCTCCTTGCCATTTTCTTGCAGCCTGCTCCTTCTGCCAAGGTTGAGTGTATGTATGTTTCTTTTGTCTGATCCTGAGTGTGGATGTGGAAAGGTCGACTTATTTTGGTGTATCACCTCCTTAGAGTAGTTTTATTTCTTGCAACCTCTTTCTCCCTTTTCATCCCCCCATTATATAGCTGTATATATATATATATATATATATGTATATATATGCATGTGTTTGCACTTGCTGAAACAAACATGATACATCAAAGGGAGCTAGCCCTTATCTAGAGACTCTCCCCTCCAGCTTCGCCAGTCCCACAGGCGAGAGGGGAGTTTCCATGTTGCAATGAGAAGGTAAGAGTTTGACCTCCTTGCCCCAAGTGCAATTTCCTGCATCAACAATTTTGGCATGACTGGTGGGACACACAGTTTGATAACTTAGAAGGGTTTCAGGATTAATGCTGGTCCTGTCATAGCAATTTCAAGTTTTCTATCATCTGGTGACTCCACTGGTAAGAGCTTCAGTTCTCTAATTAAGAGTAGTTGCTTAACTTTCTATGCCTAAAGTCACCATAAGGTCCGCTTCAAGAGGGGTTCCTTTCGAATTCATTGAATTACCTTTAAATTATGCTAAAAGATTATAATTTGAGAGAACCCACCCTTATCCAGCGATCAATCCTCTTAGGCCTGTTATAAGAGACACAGTCGCAGTAGAACCCTAGTTACAACCAATCCCAATCATGGCATTGCCTTTTGCGGCTTTTTGTGGTGAGAGCCCCTTGAATCTACCACGCTATGATCCAATTCTAGGAACTACTCTCAAGAATGTGCCTTCTTTTAATGGAGTGGGGCCTATTATATCCATCAAGCATATTAGGAATATCGCCAATCTTTGCAATATTCATAATGTAACAAAAGAAAATATTGCCATCAGACTGCTTGCTTTGTCTCTGAAAGGGAAAGCTCTTGACTAGTACGGGACCTTGCTTGTGAATTCAATACACTCCTGGAATGAGTTGGGCACTCAGTTGACAGACCATTTTGGGGAAAAGAGTGATGACCTCTCACTTGTTGAGCAGCTGACGACTATAAAGAGGGCTCCGCATGAGTATATGTAGGACTTCAACACACATTTTCAAAAGACTTGGGATAGAATTCCCATCCTGGTAAGACTGACTCCCAACTATGCTTTCTTGTACTACTTAAAAGCATTAAATAGTGATATTGTTGTGATGATCCAATCTATGGGAGGGCATATACTACCTGTTGCTTATGATATAGCCATAGCAGCGAAAAATTTCTTGGTTTAGGCTGGGAAAATAGCCCCTAGGCCTCATATGCCACTTTTCCCAAAAATGCTACCCCTAATTCAAATTGTTGGTCCTACAATAGCCCCTTTGCCTAGTGTTGAAAATCCAACTACCAGTCCGTCTAATGAGCTTCACGAGGTTAAAACCCTGTTGTAAAACATGTCAAACAAACTTGTAGCTCCTAAGAGGTAGCAAGCCTAAAGTAATAGGCCGAATCAGGGATATCATCACTATGGTCAAGCTCCTAGGCCTCATGTCCAAGGCTATAATCAAGGACAAGGTCAGCTCACTCAGACCAGGCTATTTCAAAATTACAACTCAGGCCCCCCTTCATCATCTAAAGTCATGGTGCCAGTTCAGAATAATCTAGTACAAGAGCAGCCAAGCTGTTCGACCATGGGGTATGGTCAAGAATAGGCTATTTACACAAATGAGATGATGAATTATTTCCATAATGCAGACAACCAAATAGCTACTCTATCTCAGGTCCTCAAGCCTTCAATGCAACCTAGCACAAGTAGTAATTAGGCCCAGCCTGATTCCACCTTGATGAATCACCTAGAGGGGGAATTTTATTCAGTGAATTATGTGGGCACTGCATACAACCAGGCTGATTATGTTGTAGCCAACACAAGGTTTAAAAGAAGAGTAGTGATTGAGGCCCAAGCTACTACTCAAATGGCAGCAATGCCTCCTCCATCACACTCTAATTCAAAAGCCCCAAACTTTAGGCATCCGTCTTTACCTTTAGCCCTTCATCCTGCAGTTCAGCTTGGGATCAACCCCAAAGAAAACTTGAAGGGAGGCAGTCCTCAAATCAATATAGTGGACCAGATGAAGAAGCTGCATATGAACATTTCTTTATGGGATTCATTGTCTCTTCCAGGCTAGAAGGGCGTGTTGAAGAAGGAATTGCATGGGCTAGATTGTCCAGCTATCCTAACAAGCACTGATAATGTCTTGATGACAAATGGATAGCCTTCTACTTCAAGTTAGGTAAAGAAGGAAGAAAAAACTCCCCCTTTCTATGTATCCTTGGTATTGGGTATTTATTGGTACATAATTGCATAATTGATAGCGAGGCTAGCACCTCAGTAATGCCCAAGTGTATTGCTGACAAGATGGGACTGAAGTATGAAGAGATGAACAAAGGCATCCTACAGCTAGATGGGACACCTACAAAAAATAGTTGGGATTGTGAAGGGTTTAGGCTTGACATTGTATGCTTGCCCAACCTTCTCAATTCCCCATGATATAGTTGTAGCAGACGTTCCTCCTTATTTCGCAATTTGCTTGTCCAGAGACTTCACGTCAAAGATAGGTGGCTATCTAGTAGCAAATTGGTCATATCTGGTTTTTAGAACCAAGTATGGGACCAAGGTAAAAATTGAGTCTGAGCCACTCTACAAGGACCATCTAGAACCATACACGCCCAAAATAGTAAATGTCAGTTACACAATCATTGACTAAAAAGAGTCCTAGATAGACCAAGCTCCGTCCTCTGCTCTTGAAGGAGTCACAAACCTACTCTTGGATGACTGGGGAAATGATAACTTCGAACATGATCCTTACAAGTTCATTGAGGAGGCAGACCTTGGAGTCTATTGCATGCACGAAGAGGGCACCTTCATGCCAAATTTAATGAAGGCATGCCAAGAGGACCCTGGGCTATGGCAGCTATATTTTAACGGTTCCAGAAGTAAGTTAGGCACTAGAGGTGGGGCGATGTTGGTCTCCCCTTCAAAGGAAAGGTACTTTTCATCTTTCCACTTCCAATTCTCTTGCACAAGTAATGTTGTAAAATACGAGTCTCTTATACATGGCCTTGAATGGGCAAGAAAAAGAGGGATTAAAGAGCTGCAAGTTTTGGGAGACAGCAAGCTGATTGTAAATCAGGTGAGAGGCCTAAATCTGACCAAGAATTCCTTGCTAAAGTCTTACAAGCATAGAGTCTGGGACTTGGTGGAGGATTTTCTTGCTTTCAATATTATCTCCATTTTCCCAGAGAGCAAAACAAACAAGCAGATAAGCTAGCAGCAATTGGCACCCAGTTTAATGTTTTAAAGGAAATAAGCCGAGACTGTGGTTTGCACCACCTGAAAGTGGTGGTTTGGCCTTCAGTTCCTGAAAACATTACAAATTAGCAAGTTTTCGAAAGCAACCAGCAAATAGATTTTTTCTTATAGGAAGAAGCTGAATTTGTAACACAGAATCAAATGAAATTACAGCAGCAATACGGCAATCAGATTGTTCAATTGAAGAACAATAAACTCCCTAAAGGGCTAGTCACGCTTGAAAGCATATTCAATAGATATGACTAATTAAGAAATGACAAGGCATGCATCATAACCAAATAGGAGAATTATGAAAGGGTTGAAATCTTCAAGGACAAGCTGCTTATGCTTGGAAAAGTCTGCACATTTCAAGAAAGGTGGGCTTTCATTTTGTTGTGTCAGGAGTTCTCCAATGTCTTTGCTTGGGATTACAATGACTTGAAGGGCTTCAACCCAAGGCTTGCCCATCACACTATTGAATTAGAAGAAGGTGCCAAACCAGTCACACAAAAGCAAAGACCTATAAATATGATAATTGAGCCCCTCATGCAGAGGGAATTGGCCAAATGATTGAGTCTGGAATTATATTTCCAATCAAGCACTCCAGCTGGCTGGCCAACCTTATTCCTGTTAGAAAGAAGAATGGGGAAATCAGGCTGTGTGTCAACTTTAGAGACCTTAATAAAGTCTCTTTAAAATATCATTATCCCCTTCCAAGCAAGGAGTAGATTCTTCAGAAGGTAAGAGGTAGCGAGTGTTTCTCCCCCTTAGATGGTTATTTAAGGTATAATCAAATTCTAGTGCAAGTTTGTGATCAACACAAAATGGCCTTCACTACTAAATGGGGAATGTTTTCCTACAAGAAGATTCCTTTTGGGTTATCCAATGTTGGTGCTACCTTTCAGCGAGCCATGGATATGGCTTTTGGAGGCTTAATGAATAACAACATGTTGGTCTACCTCGATGATGTGACAGTATTCTCCAAGGAAGCGAGCCAACACATAGAGCACCTCAAGAAATTTTTTGAAAGGTGTAAGGAGTTTAGCATCTCTCTTAATCCAAAGAAGTGTGTGTTCATTGTTCATGAGGGGAAACTCCTTGGCCACATTGTATCCAAGGAGGGCTTATCTATTGACCCCGAGAGAGTTTGCTCTATCCTGGAGATGTCCCTACCGAAACACATGAAAAACCTAAAGAGCTTCTTTGGCAAGATTAATTTCATTCAGAGATTCATTCCAAATTTTGTAGAGATAGTCAAGCCACTCACCCCTATGCTGAAGAAGGGTGAGGAATTCAAATGGATAGCTCAAAGGAAAGACAACTTTGAGGCCATCAAGCAAGCCATAACCTGGGCTCCCACTTTGATCAACCCTGACTTCAACAAAGACTTCAACCCCTACACTTTCAGTAATGAAGAGGTGATATCCACCATGCTTACCCAAGCTAACGGTGATGACATTGAATAGCCACTTGCTTTTTTCAGCCAAGGATTAGAGGATTTTGAAGTCAAGTACATGTATGTAGAGAAGCAAGTCCTGGCAGTAGTATGAAGCCTAAATAAATTCAGGCATATGTTGTCTAACAGCAGGATCCACCTCATGGTCCCACATCTTGGCATCAAGGATTTCTTGACCAATCGAGACCTGAATGAGAAGAGGGCAGGGTGGATTACCAAAGTGATGGAGTATGGCGTAGACATTAAGATCACCAAGCTAGTGAGAGGAAGAGGCCTGTGCAAATAGCTCACTATAGACTTAAAGTAAGAGAGGGAAGGTGGCTTGTTAATTCACAATGTGGCCACTATAGAGGAACCAGCTATCATAAAAGATTGGACGTTGGACCTAAGGCATTTCCTTACTACTAGTGAGTTCCCACAGGGTCTTGATAAGACTGAAAGAAGGTATTTTAAACTCCAGTCTCTCCCTTATGTCTTGGTTGATGAAGTATTGTTTAGGAGGGATTTTTTCAGGGTCCTCCTAAGGTGTATTGACCCAAACTAGGCTGATAAGGTATTGGTTGAGTTCCATGATGGGCTAGTAGGCGGTCACTTCGCTCCTAGAGCTATGACAACAAGGATAATGAGAGATGGCTATTTTTGGCCTACTCTTTTCAAGGACACCCATGCCTGGGTAAGGAAGTGCCAGAAGTGTGCACTTTTTGATGGAAAATAGCAATTGGCTACCATGCCTCTACAGCCCATTCAAGTGGAGCAACCATTCATGTAGTGGGGCCTAGATTTCATAGGGACGATCAATCCTCCCTCCAGTGCTGGGCACAAATGCGTCCTGACTGCTACGGACTATTTCACCAGGTGGGTGGAGGCCATCACTCTAAAAGAGGTGAATGAAAGCGCAGTCCTAGAGTTTTATGAGGACCTGATAACAAGATTTGGGGTTCCAGCTACCATAATCTTAGATAACGCCTTGGCTTTTTTGGGAGCTAAAACAAGTGAATGGGTGCTAAGGTATGGCATATACCTTCGCACTTCATCAAATTATTATCCACAGGGGAATGGGCTAGCTGAGTCCACCAATAAAAAAAATGATCAAAATCATAAAGAGGACTATGGAAGAAAATCAGAGGACTTGGCATGCCAAGCTAAAGATAGCTCTATGGGCTGACCGAATTACTCCGAAGAGAGCAATCAAAAATTCTCCATATACGCTCATGTATGGAAGGGAAGCTAGGCTTCCCATCTCGCTAGAGTTGCCAGCATTGGATCGTGCCCACCAAATAAAATTTGAAGAAGGAACTAGCATGGAGGTCAGGCTGTGTGGGCTAATGGATCTCTAAGAGGTGAGGGACCGGGTTATGGCTTCTATGACAAGTCACCAACAGCAAGTAAAAAGGCACTTTGACAAGAAATCTTTGTCAAGAGATTTCTCTGAAGGAGACATTGTCCTAAAATGGGATGAAGATCGAGCCAAGCCCAAAAAGCATGCAAAATTTGATTCCCTATGGAGTGGTCCTTATGTGATTACTCAGTGCAAGCAGCATAATGCATTCTAACTTTCTAGGTCGGATGGTGAAGAACTGTGTATCCCAGTTAATGGGATACATCTGAAGCGTTGTGGCTAATTCTTGGGTTTGCTTGTACATATTTTCCCTTGTTTTCTTTCCTATTTTCCCTAAGTGTTGTTGCACAGGTAATAGTTTTCTTAGTCTTGTATGTGCTTTCGTTTCCTTAGAGGTAGATCTGCATGGTTGGTTCTAAGATTTGACAGAACTGTTGTTGGTTTTCAAAGTTACTATCTGACTCCATGCCTAATGGATTTTTTTAAGGTAGGTAGTCTTTAAGCATAGCAGGCACGCTTCCCCTGTGAGTCGCCATCTGTTGACCAATTTTTTGCTCCAGGCCAAAAATCAATCGCCTTCTTTATTCACTTTTCAAAGACAGTTGTTTCCAGGTTGCACAAGTTCAATGCCATTGTTTTCTCATTTTGGTTCAACTGCTTAGTTCAGCATTTTGGTTCATCAACCTGGCACTTTGGTTCAATGGCACTTTTGGTTCAATAGCCTAAGGTTCAATCTCTTAGTTCAAAATAGCTTGGTTCAGTTGGTTCAATAGTCATCAGCGCGCTTATTTGAACCATGCTAGTTCAATGGTCTTGGTTCAAAGGGCAAAGGTTCAACAGAGAAAGTTCATCAGCTTCATTGCAAAAGGCTCATCAGTGCACTTGGTTGAACCATTAAACCGTTGAACCCTTTTGGTTCAACAGGTTCAGTTCAATGGCTCATTTCAATGAAAAAGGCCATCAGATCTGGTTCAACAGTCATTAGCACGCAACGATTAAACTGTTGAACCATTTTTGGGTTCAATGAGTTTAGTTCAATGAAGAGTTCAATGGTTCAATTCAATGGGGAGGTTCATCAGCTTGGTTCACTAGTCATCGGTGTGCTTAATTGAACCATTGAACCATTTTGGTTCAATGGCTTGGTTCAACAGGCCTGGTTCAATGCTTGGTTTAAGGGTATGCCCTTGAACTGAGGGGTAGTTCAAAGGCTCAGTGCCCTTTCAAAGGGCCGACACTTCAAAGGAAAAGACCCAAGCAAAGGGTTCAAGTTCAAGTTCAAGTTTCAATCCAAAATTGGCTAAGTCTCAATTCCTTCAGACTTTTGTCCGAAGGAATTCCTTTGGGCAAAAAGTCTGAAGGAATTCAGGCACGTACAAATCAAGGGTAGATAGAATTTTTGTGGACTTTTTGTCTGCAGGAAAATGTCCATGGACAAAAGTCCATGGAAATACAATGAATATGAAAGCAAAGGCAGACCTGGGGAAATTTACCCAGGGAAATTGTTTGCAGACTTAAAGCCTGCAAGAACTTAGAGAACGTTCGCACAAATACAAAGGGCCCACTGAAGGACACTGAAGGGTAGATGCCCTTGTGGGGGACTTTTGGCCCAAATTACGAAAGGGTGTTTTCAAAGGCAAAAAGGTGCCTAGGAGAGTGCTAGCAAAAAAGTGAAGCCACAAAAGAGATCATATGAGGCCTGATAGTGTTACGACGAGGATGGTGATGTCTCAGATGGTGTCAAGTTTAACAGAATAGTTTAGCCATTGGCTTTCAAAACATGACAGCCATATGAACATCAACTTTCACAAGGAGAAATGGTCATTTGTCTTCAAAATCAAGGAAGTGCAAACCATGGAAATGAGCTGGAAATGTAGCGACCCACCAAGATGTTCACCCTAGGGGCCAAATAAGCCAGATAAGATAAAGTAGAGGAAGGACGAGTGACAAGCATGGTTCTAATAGGTGAAATAGTGTCAGCGAATTGATCATTTGGGATGCAACTAGCTAATCAAGCAACTGGTTTCTCCATTTTGCATTAAATGGGAAGGCAAATCATATTTTGACCTTGAAAGGGGCAGATTTCAAGGGGAAAAAACACACAATTCATAAATGCTTTTGAGCGACTTGTTTCTTTTCATGAATAGGCAATTGACCACTTGTAAACAAGGAGCACCAGATGAGCCTCTTGGACTTCCCATATAACATTGTGAATGGGTCATTTGTAATGATCTTTTCACAATTTTACAAGGCGCAGCCCTGCTAAAATTTCCACCTGAATCAAATAAAAGCAATTTTTTACCTCTTCTTGGATAGATATTCTGTTTATGTCCTAAGTGTTTGATTTGTGTTCAGTCATTGTCTTTTGATGCTCTCACAGGTTCAGCACCAACACACCACTTATCTATAAGGTGCCATTTTCTGTAGATGACAGGAGAAGAGCTCTATTTGGAAGTATAGAATAGAGGAAGTCACTTACAGTATGTATTTCAAAACATCTTTGTGAGTCCCTGTTCTTGTGTTTTCATAAGAAGCTCACTGCCATTTTCTTGCAGCCTGGTCCTTCTGCCAAGTCTGAGTGTATGTATGTTTCTTTTGTCTGATCCTGAGTGTGGATGTGGGAAGGTCGACTTATTTTGGTGTATCACCTCCTTAGAGTAGTTTGATTTCTTGCAACCTCTTTCTCCCTTTTCATCCCCCCATTATATATATATATATATATATATATATATATATATATATATATATATGCCTGTGTTTGCACTTGCTAAAACAAACATGATACATCAAAGGGAGCTAGCTCTTATCTAGAGACTCTCCCCTCCAGCTTCACCAGTCCCACAAGCAAGAGGGGAGTTTTCATGTTGCGAGGAGAAGGCAGGAGTTAGACCTCCTTGCCCCATGTGCAATATCCTGCGTCAATAGTTTCCATATTCTCCCTCTAAAATAGGCCCACAAAATATTTGTCATAGTTTCCTTCTTATGCCTAGATAATTTTAGCCAATAAAGATTATCCACTTTTACTCTCTTAAAACTATCATAATAGATGTGATCTCCCCAAAATTAGTTGATTGTAATTCCATCATTAATATTTTTTCATATATTTTCCTTAATTTATATGCCAATTAATCAACAATTATTTCCCTAGCAATTTTCCCTTAACCCATGAGAAATATGAGAATGGGCTTTTGGGTCCATAATAATGAATTAATTAAAAAGGGGACATTACAAGTCTGCCCTCCCAAAAATTATTTTTCCTCAAGCAATGTAAATTTATGTGTTCCAAGATCTCTAGTCCTTCTCAAGGAGCATATTATGTAGGTGGACTCTTCTAATGAATCAAGTACTCTATAATTTTCATGTTTCTCAATTTATTCACCCTGGTGTCAATAATAACATTTAGTACCAATCTAAGATTTCCCTCATCATCCAAGGGTTGAAAAATCCATTGAGGGTGTGGCTTGTTGTCTAAGTTCTCTTTTGAGGCAAGGCATATGGAAAATGTTATGGATCATGTTATTCTCTAGCAAATCAAAATCATAAGTAACTTTGCCAACCCTCTTGAGAATCCTATAAGGCCCATAGAAATAAGATTTGATATTTTTAGCCCCACTTTTTTTTAAAGGAGGTGTTTTAATAATTGTCTAAAATCTTACAAAGATCATATCCCCAACTTCAAATGACCTATTAGTGCATTCTTGATATGCATAGATCATTTGTTGATTTGGGGCTTGTTGGAGATGTTTTTTGAGTGACCGTAGTATTTCCTAGCCTTGCTTTACGATTTCAATATCTACTTGCACTCTAATATCTATGAATACCAAACAAACAAAGGTCAATGAACCATAACCTTACAATTACATAAATGGAGACATACTAGTGGACATATGGTGGGTGGTGTTGTAATAGTATTCTCCCAAGTGCAACCACTTAACCCATGTTGATTGTTGATATGAAACATAGTTACATAAATTTCCTTCAACCCAATTATTCACTATTTTCATTAACTCATATATTTTTGGGTGATATATTGTGTTATGGGTTAGTTATGTGCCATTCAAATGAAATAATTGCCAAAAAACTAAGAAATCTAGTATCTCTATCGATGACAATACTTTTAGGCAACCCATGTAGCCTAAACACTTCTCTAAAAAATAAATATGCCACCTGATGTGATTTTAGGTATGAATAAATATAAAATAAGTGTTCACACTTATTTATCCTATCCATAATAACATAAATTTAATGTCTACCAGTTACGTTGGAGAGGCCTGTAATGAAATCCATGGATATACTTTCCCACTTCTGATTTGGAATAAGCAACGGTTGTATCAATCATGTTGGAAAGGCATGTTCCACTTTGTTTTATTGACATGCTATACATTCTCTGATGTGTTTGAGGACATCCTTCTTAAGTCCCTTCCAAGAGAATATTTATCTGATGTGTCTATAGATCTTGTAGAATACTAGGTATGCTACCAATGGTGCATCATAAAAAGATCTCAAAATATTCCCCTTCTTTTTGGAATCAGGAACTAAAAGGATTTTATTTTTATAAATAAATAGGTCATATGCCACTATGAATCTATTATCTCTCACATTCCTATCAAGGAATTTAGTGGAAAATGTGTTTTTAACATATTATACCATAATAAAAACCTTCTGATCAACATAAATAATAGAAGTAGAATATTTAACAAGAATCCTAGAATTAGAATTAGCTACTACATTATTTCCCTTTAATGTAATCTATATCAAAATCATAAGCTTGGACCTTGCTTACCCATTTTTGTTTCCTATCATTCAATTCACATTGGTCTAGGAAGAACTTCATGTTGTTATGATCTATCTTCACCACAAATCTTCTAAAATTTAAATGATGTGTAAAATTGGCCAAAGCTTGCATGATGGAAAGCATCTCTTTTTCATAGATAGATAATCTTTTTCTTATTATTTCACTTTACTTCTTTCAAATGCTTTAGGATGCCCTTTTTTGTACTAATACAACTCTAATTTATTCTCCTGGAGCATAACATGTAAAAAAAATGGAAGTGAAAAATCTAGAATAGCAAGTACAAGACATGAACTCATTACCTCCTTAAGCTTATCAAAAGATTCTTGTGCTATTTTTTTCCATGCAAAAACTCCTTTATTTTTCATATTAGTTAAGGTGTTGTTAGATGTGAAAACTCCTTAACAATCTTCTATAGTAACTAAAAAGGCTAAAGAATCCTCTTAATTATGTCAATGTGGTAGGAGGCCAATCCAAGATGGCTTGGATTTTTCATTGATGCACATGAACACCTTGAGCATTAATGACATGGCCCAAGTACAATATCTCTATCACCCCAAAATCACATTTAGATTCTTTTGTAAAGAGATCATGTTACCTAATATTTCAAGGACTATATCTAGATGTTTCAAATGATCCTCACAAGTAATGTTGTAAATCAAAATGTCATCAAATAAAATAAAATAAATCTCAATTGATTTTTGAATAACTGATTCATGCATGACTAGAATGTACCCAGATCATTTGTCAAACCAAAAGGCATAACCAAGAATTCAAAATACCCATAGTGACATCTGAATGTTGCTTTATGCACATCTTCATCCCTTACACAGATCTAAAAGTAGCTTGATCTCAAATCAATCTTTAAAAAATACACTTCCCCATACAACTCATCAATGAGCTCATTGATCTTGGGAATGGGGTATCTATTTTTTTTTGGTCTGTTTATTCAAATCTCTATAGTTAATACACATCTACATAGTGTCATCTTTCACAAGAACCGTTGATGAAGAAAATGGGCTAGAACTAGGTCTGATGTGACCCATCTCTAAGAGCTCTTTTATGACCTTATATATCTCTTCTTTGTAAATTATTTGGTGGTGGTAAGGAGTGGTGATGATAGGCTTAGTGCATGATTTTAATTCTATGGTGTGTTTGAATCCTTTCTCAAGTGGTAATCCTGGAGGCAAGTCACTAAACACCACACTATGCTTATCCAAATTATTTTAAATATCAAAATGATAAGTATATTTCTTACCTATAGATGAATTGGTAGGCATCACCAAACAACTTGTCCCATGTGTAAATTCCTCTCCATTATTTTCATTGTAACCACTCATGGTGATCCATTATAAATTCCTATAAGCACTGCATATTTCCCTTTAGATTTAAACTTGAGATCCATAGATTGATAATTGTGTGAAAAATCACCAAGGGAGTGAAACCATTGTACACCCAAATTTATGTCAATTTATCTTAATCCCATAACATAAATATTATCACATACCTTATGATCACCCATGGCTATGTTGAGTTATTAGATTATTTTGGTGGATGGAATGGTGAATCCATCAAAAACAATGGCATTGAATCCTTAAAATTATTCATCTTTCATCCCTCTCTTTATCACCAAGCCTTCATCAATGAAATTTTTGGTAGCCTCACTATAAATAAGCACAATCATTCATTGTCTATATAATACTCCTTAAAATTTGAATGAGTGATATGTAGGTGTTCCTGAAAGAGCTTCTAGTTTGCCTAAATATTTATCCTCCAAATTTTTAGGTTTATGATATTTTATGAGTGGTTATGATTTAGGTTCTTTAGAATCCATATCATCATTATAAAATACCTCAATATATTAAACTTGGCCCTTTTCAAGGCATTTATGACCTGATTCTCATGGATCATGACAAGAAAACATAACTTCTTCCTTCTAAGTTCATTCTTGGAATAATCATTTTCCTTCTTTATTTTAGGTGGTTGTGGTGTGGATTTCTAAGAGTATGAATAAAATCTTAATTTTTATAAATTCCCCTTGTGTTCACTAAAGGTGGGATGAAAATTTAATTTTTAACACAGATGGCTCAAGTGTTAAAGATATTTTGATATCCTCTTAGAGTAAATATGGTACAAAATAATTAACAAGACCCTTGAGGGGTACAATTAAGACTTTGACAAAAAGAAAAGTGATTCTCTTTTGAAATACATCTAGTACCATAACTGTAACATGTTAAAACTCTACAACATATGACTCTACTGGGTTTTGTTTTCATATCTATGCAAGCGCTATGAAGTACTCATCCTCATCTTTTCACTCAAAGTTGTCTAAAATCCTTCAGATAAAATCATCAAAAACTTGCACAAGCACATGTCCTTGTGTAACCAAACCATGGTGCCACCAATCATAAGGAACGCCCTTTGGATGAAATATGGAAAAATTTATGGAATCTTCCTCTTCCATAGGGCTAAGAGTAAAATAAGTTTATAATGTGTGTAACCAAGCTAGAGTAGATATAATGTTGTTACCATCAAAGTTAGGAGCATTTAATGTATTTACATTTTGTTGCAAACCTCTTTTCTCATAATTTTAATTCCATTAGAGCTTATTCCTCTAGGAATTATTTTTCCAAGGATGTCTAGGTAATTCACAAAGGTGACTATATTTTTTAAAGCTTCAAATTCACCTTGGTACTCAAAAATTGTCAATTTCTTCCATGGGAGGGGCCTCAGGTTCTTTTCCCTATTTTTCCTCTCTTTGAAAAAACATAAGCTAAGATTAATTTGGCATGGAATTAAATACATATTGGTTATTAATAGGTGTACTCCCTTCTCCTTGAATATATTGGTGGGGTCTAGATTTCTAAAATTTTGAGAGTGCAGCATTTGTGTTATGAGATCTGCCAATCTATCTTGTCCCTAATTAAATCTAATCAAAGTTTCATGGAAGAATCATTTTTTTTATTCATATGTAAATTTAATATTTCCTCTTCCTCATCCCATTTATTCTTATTTTTTTTGGGTCTTGTGCTTGTTATAATTTTCCTTGCTCTCTCATTTGATATCTGATTTCTCTTTCACTAGGAATCATTAACAATTTTATTCACCATGTACGTTGGCAAGATCAAGGCTCTAATACCATTGTAATGACCTCAACTAATTATTTATGAAAATATATTTAGATATTAAATATTCCTCTAAATTTTAATATATGATATATGTTGTAACACTGTAATAAATGCCACATAATTTTTATATCAAACTATCGAAATATATAATGCTAATTTTTCACAATTGTGTCTAGAAACCACACAATGTTGCACACATAAAATAAAAAATCAACAAAATTATAGAGTTTATTTATATTCATGTAATGTACATAAATATTTTGGAATAAATTATAAATTACAACAATACATCTAAATATGAAATCCAAAAAAAAATACTTTGTATGCTAGAACTCCCTTCTTCCCAAATTTGTAATTACAACATATTGAAACATATGTTGAAATATGAACAAATATTTGAATTGAAAATACAACCTCTATGTGATATTTCCCTCAATAAACCAAAAGGTTTTCATCCTCTGATCTCTAAGAATCCAGGGGGTTTCATCCTCAAATCTTATAGTTAAACACAAGTGCTCAAACTGTGAAAGAAATTGATAATTTGGTAAAAGATGCAAATTGGTGAAGTTGCCTAACTTAAATAAAATTTGGGGCACAAATACCAACATCCAAAAAATCAAAAAAATAACAATAATATAATTTTTCCATATTATTCCTCCAAAATAGGCCCACTAAATATTTGTCATAGTTTCCTTCATATGCCTAGCTAATTTTAGCCAATAAAGATTCTCCACTTTCACTCTCTTACAACCATTATAAAGCTTGTCATAATAGGTGTTCTATCCCCAAAATTATTTAATTGTAACTCCCCCCATTAATATGTTGTCATATATTTTCCTTAAAAAAGATATCGAATAATTAATAACTATTTCACTAGTAGTTTTCCCTCAGCTCACGGGAAATATGAAAATGGAATTTTGGGTCCACATTAATGAATTAATTAGAAAAGGGAAATTATAGATTCAGTTGATACACATATAGGATATATTTATATACCTATTTTATAGGAACATAGTTTGGTCCACTAGACAACATGTTATTCAACATTGATCATATTAGAGAGTTACTCAAGGCCCACATATTCCATCATTTCCAATAGTACATACTCAATTAGAATGATGGACAATTCAATGTTTCTATAATGAACACAAATAATTAGACATTATCTTACTATACAACAAACCCCACATAGTCCTTAGCCATTTAGAGCTACCCATCATACACTAATCTCTATGAGTAGTAATCATGACAGTTATGGTGCACCACATGACTTCTTATTAGATTATGACATGTTCATAGTTGGTACCTCCTATCCATGATAAATAACCCTCATATTATTTGATGCAGGCATTTCCCATGATCTTCCCATTGATGTGATCATTGGTTATCTTTTCCAAACCTCAATGATTCAAAAAAAATAAAAAAATAAATAATTGAGTAATTAAAAAAATAAAAAAACATTAAAGATATTTTTAAAATATAAAATTTACAAATGTTACACATGATTAAAGACATGATTACTATATTACATGGTTACATATGTTATCTATCACATGTTTGGTAGATGGTATATTCTTTTCATACACACATGAATTTCAGTGTATATGAGTGTGATGCATGACATATAAGCTCAACATGAACATATAAATATTGGAATTTTCCTCTAACCAGTGGCCATGTTGATACTAGTGGCATCTTATTCCATAGATTTAACTATTACAATTTATATCTTTATATGACCCTTCCACCATGTTGAGCTACCTAGATCACTTACACATGTCTTGTTAGTTACTCATATCTGGATAAGTGCACAAAGTTGGGAGATAATTATGTGGACATTTACCCTAATGCATATGCTTTATATACATTACACATACATGTAATGTCTATAATGCATACAAGTTATATAGAGTTAGGATCAAAAATACCAAGCCATAGTATGTACACGTTTATATATCTATATAAACGTGTACATACTATGGCTTGGTATTTTTGATCCTAACTCTATATAACTTGTATGCATTATAGACATTACATGTATGTGTAATGTATATAAATCATATGCATTAGGGTAAATGTCCACACACACACACACACACACACATATATGTGTGTGTGTGTGTGTGGACATTTACCCTATATATATATATATATATATATATATATATATATATATATATATATATATATATATATATATATATATATATATATATATATATATATGTATGTATGTATGTATGTATGTATGTATGTATGTATGTATGTATGTATGTATGCACATAATGCATACGCATTTTGTGCACTTTACATAATGCATATACATTATGTTAACATGAAAAAAATAAATAAAAAGGTCAAATCCATGTTATATTGTCATTCTCCCTTGATTTTCTATTTGTTCTACCCTTCTCTATGCTAAACTACATTTGTATTGTGCTTGGAGGAGGAGAAAACATGCTAAAATTATTTTTTACCTTGATGAATCGATAATGTTGCCACAAAGGGGAGGTAAGAAATAGAAAACCAAACCTATTAACACTATTTTTTAGTAAAAAAAATATTTTTATTGTTTTATTTTTAAAACCCTTTTTTAACAGCCCATTCAACTGCAAGAAAATATCCTATTAACTCTCATCCTAACCCTTTACTTAACTCTCCTAGCCCGCCTATAGTTCCACAAGACCCCCAAGTAGTTAGGAAGATTTGCTTGCACGCATAGTATAAAATAAAATAGAAATTGAACAAACAATTAGGAGAATGAATGAATCCACTTCGACCAACATCCACTGCACCTATTTGGCCAATACCCTAAAGTTAGTATTAGGTCAAGTTCACTTGATAACAAGTCAAAATGATGTATGGGCATCATATAGGAATAGATTTTAGGCTTACTATGATGATAAATTGTCAGCACATGATGTGAAGGACAAACAAATATCAAAAAACCTAATTTATGTCTTATTTTTTGGCCCAACAACCAATACACCCTTTTCACTATCCACAAAATTCTTCGCGATCCACCTATGCCATCACAATTTGATTAGAATAAATTTTTGGGACCAATGGTGTATGGTGTTTGATTTCCCACTATGTAACAACCATGAGGTCCCATTGTATTTTTTGAGAAAACTCTATTGCAAGTTTATCCTCAATGAGATTCATAGATATTTTGACTATCAAAGTTTTAGAGTTAAGGGAAAGTCTCTACATAATATAGACCAAATGCACATTGTACACCTAATTGACCAATAAGGGTCCCTACACTAAATCCACTTCATCTTGAGATACCCTCTACGATGAAGGAGATCATGGAGATTGACACTTTACATGCACTTAATATGGTTACTGACACACTCATTCAGCATATGAGTAGGCTTTCTAAGACTGATGCTAGAGATATTCCACTCAATGTGCATACCTAACCTCACTGTTGTAGATGTTGTGGTGTTATATGCATTGGACCTTTGGATGATGATGGTGGTGATTTTGAGGGCTTAGATGATATACTTTTGATCGATGGGTTTATGCCTATACATTTGATGTGCACACGTTGATCACTACATATATGTAGGTATCTTTTATATTTGACATGTTAAATTTCATTTATATTTGTATTTAAAGAAAATAACTAGATTACATATTCAAATTTTATTTTATATATATATATATATATATATATATAATTTTTTATGTTTTAGGAGGAGATGGTGCCATCATCTTCATGGTCCACTACTAGATTTTTGGGCCGGATGATGTTTACATATGCACGACTAGTTTTTGGGCCATCTACCACTGCATGTGTTGATATTACTAGGCCAATGTTCATATATATATATATATATATATATATATATATATATATATGTATGTATTTTTAGTTAATATTTTATTGTTTACATGTTTTTATTTATATAGATCTATGCTCTTGGCTAACAATCATACTTGTTCAAATTAAAATTTGAATGATAGTGATGTGAATGCAAATTATATGTGTGAGATATGTTGAAACACACAAAGATAAAATCCATAATATAAGAACCCCTAATTGAATATATACCTTATAGGGTGAATAATGGATCTTTGAATTCTTTCAATAATGATGAACCTTCTAGAGAGTCTCTTTCAATGTCTAGTGATGTCTTTCTCCCATTTTTTTCAAAATATATTCTTCTTCCTATTTCTTCTAATTGCATATTGGTGGTGTTCCTTCACCTTCTCAAACTTATTTTAATGCTTCACAAGTTTCTTGATTATCATCTCTTCTTCGTAGTGTTTTTTAAGTACTTAATATTTTCATTACCACTAGTTATCTTCCAAAATTTTAAGTTAGTTCCCTTGTGTGAATCATGCATGTTATACAATATCTTAAGTTAAATTTATCTATCAAGGATCTTAAAATTCAAATACACTACTATTAAATAGTACGCTCTTGTTCTATTTTATTCAAAGGTCCTTTGACCATTTTTCCCCTTGATTTTGTGCTTCTCTTTTTCATATTTTTATTATCTTTATGTGTTTACTTCCATACCAATAGGTTCCTAACTTGAGATAGAGAAGTTTAGAAACACATAAGTACACAATGCATGTATATAGGATAAGGAATAAATCAAGAAAGTGAGTAGAGTTTCAGAGGTTAAGAGTGATAAAATTTTAAGTATAAGACCTGAATTGAAGTGGTTAGGGAAAATTATTATTTCAATTCCTCAAATTACATTATTTCCTTTTGATTATGGAAGTGAAAATTCATATAAGGATTAGGTATTACATCACGAATTATTTTTTAGCTAAATTGCTTAATGATTTCTAATTTTTATAGAGAGAAAAGGGTTTTAAACTTTATTTTAACTGATTATGGGTTTAATAAAGGAGATAAATTTGCCATATATATTCAATGTTTTCTAAAAAATTAAATGAGGTTGTTTGTTCAGTTGATGACTATAGCGGAGACTCCTCCATCTCTATCATCTGAGACAAACACATGCATTGTTATGGTAATGTCATCTACTTAGGAACTGACTGAGGTACATGTTAACTTATAATTTTGAATTGTAAATATAGATTTATTTTAATAATTTTGCTACATAGTTAAGCAAATATAACTTATGTGAATAAATTATGTATGTAGAGTTGTTTGATGACATCTGATATTCTCATTCATATTATTATTGGGGCACCTTTTCTTGTTGTATCCCCATTTCACATGCCTATTCTTGTACCTTGACCTGTCACTGACCCTATTGAGTGTCAGACACAGATTGATCATGACCACGAGATTGCAGTAAGTGTATGTTTAAATTATTTTTGTATTTTATTTTAAAATTAATTTTTAAACTTGGTTGCATTTATATTATGCAAATTTTCTAATAATATTTATATTTGAACAGATTCAGCTATAGATGAGATATGAGCATATAAATACCCATAGTCTGACCTTGGAGGAATCTAAGGTATCTGAGGGATCTCCATCTAGGAATAAGGCATCCCAGGGAGAGTATTCTTTGAAGAAGGCAAAGAGAGGAAGATAATTTGATGAGTAGGATGTCTTAGATTATGTAATTATTTGTATTCCTATATGGAAATGTATGTGTTTTTTCCATTGTATGTGTATATGACATTCTATTATGTTGTCAGATGATGTAATTTTTTGTATGTCTATATGGCAATGTATGCGTTATTGGCATTGTATGCCTATATGGCATTCAATCGACATTCTATTATGTTATTATTTTGTATGTTGTTATGGATTTCATGGATACATATGTGTGTGTGTGTATGTGTTCACTTTTCGTGGTGATCATATTTCCATGTACAATTTGGCTCGCATTATTATTGTAAACTAAATTTGATGGTTGTATGGATATATTTATATATGATCATATTTAATGTCTCCTTCATGTAATTTATTAAAATTGACTTAAAATATTTTAATATGTGTTACAATTAAAACTATATAGGATAAAATAGTATAATGTTTGAGATAGAGTCATATATTACTATGAATTACCTCTCATGATTGGGCTAACCATTTATCACTATTCTATTATGGATGCCATTGCTACACTGGTTTAATATCATTTGGGACTTGATATTCACATTTTATATTCATTGAATTTATAGGCATACCACGTCTCTATTATAGATATAATTGAAACAATGGAATACTCATCTCTTGCATACCTTCTTTGGATGCCCTTATAAATTTAATTGTGCAAGTTTGATGAAGGGCTTATGTTCTACCTCCTCCTTTGGGATGATCTCTCTTTAGAGATGCTTTTCATTCTTATTTAATGATTTCAATTTATTACAAGGTTTTCATCTTCTTGGATTAAACTTGCATTTACCCATGTGATCATGAGATGATGTTGTGTTATTTCCTTCTCCATATAGTTGTTGCCCTTATTTTAGAGACTCTTTTTTGGCCCTTTGAATTAGTGCAAGATTATAATTCTCATGTCTCCTTAGGTCTTGGAATATTTGGGTGGTTGTATCTTTTTTTCCTTCATAAATTTTTTTATCTCCCTCTCCACCGCACTCAACTTGTCAATTTCTTCTCTTCTTATCATATATTTGCTTCACTATTCAGGAGCATAAAAACACTGGCAATAAATATTGTCAAAGTTGAAAAGACAATTGGAAAACTCCATTTTTGGTGCTTCATGGCTGAAAACAAGTACTTTCAACATGTTTGAGGTCAAGGATAAAGTCTAGGACCAGGTTCTTAACCTCCCATCGTGCCCGATCAAGATACCCACCACTTATTTTGACCTCAAAAATGCCCTTCCCAATACAAGAAAAAATGTAGTTTTTAATCCTAATTTAAAGCATGTGTAAAATGAAAACTGTATGTATTTGGGATGAAATAGAAGAACCATAGAGTGAAAGTAAAATCCATCTAATTACACCCCATAACACATTGATGGAACCTCAAGACAAATATGTGGCATAATCTATCGTAACAGGTCCTAAATGTGACTTTTCTTAGTAAAGAGACAAGTTCTTGAGTTCCAAATAGAATTTATGCCTCTAGGACCTCCAAGTGTACATTCATCATTTTGAACACGTCTATATATAAAAATTACAAATGCTCCCATGACCTCAACGTCAAAATCACTTGAACGTGTATTTTTAGTATTATTCAAGAGTGCAAAAACACTAACAACAAATATTGTTAAAGTTGAAGCGGTAGTTGGCAAACTCCTCTAGTGCTTCATGACTTAAAATTGTAATTTTCAACATGTCTAGGATTATAGATAATGTCCAGGGCCAAGTTTCAGGCCTCACATCATGCCTGATCGATGTTAGGATAAAATAAAACATATATTTATCTTCAAATCACATAAAAGAGAAAATTTGAAATGAATCAATCAAACATATAAAAAATAATCATAAACATGCACAAAATAGGAGAAACCAAATTTAACATGGTTCACCAAAAGATGGGCTATATCCACCAAAATTTTCTAGTATATTATTTTCAGTAATACAAAGGAGAAATAAATCTTGCAACAAACCCTATTACACCTCTCTACCTCTTTTTACCTCCTCTCTGTGTGCAAAAATGTTTCATTTTTCATCTCAACCATGTAAAAATACATTTTAGGGTGAAAACACCTAAACATAACCTCTACCATCAAATCTAGAAATATTTAATCAATGGCCCATATTGACTATGAAATTACAATTTTACAAGGTAATTTAAATAAAAAATTTGCTTTGGGGGCACTGCCCTCAAACTCTTGCTAGGGTACATAGCCCCTAGACCTCACAAGAGGGGTTCCTCCCCCTTGAAACCCCTGATGCCATTATAGATACAAATAATGGGATCCAAAACCTAACTAAAATAACATCAAATTTTTAACCTCTGATCTTGGAAGACAATCAGGCTCCACACCTAACAATCTCCCACTTGGAGACTAATTGCAGTAACTCCATTGCTACTACATCCACTATATTATCTGGACCTAGATAAGTTTATTAATTTAATTATCATCCATGAAGACTAATTGAAGCTAAAAAAATCTTCAACTTCTCTCTTTTAACCACCTTGGTCATCATATCCACAAGATTTTTACTAGTATGTATCTTCTCCGATTTTAGTTGCTCTTCCTCTATCACTAAATGACTGAAATGATATTGCAACTAAATATGTTTTATTTTGGAGTGAACAGATGATTTTTTATCTATATGGATTTCACTTTGACTATCACTATATAGAGTACATATTTCTTGACTATCTCCCAATTCTTCCATCAACCTTTGTAACCAAATCATTTCCTTGATTGCTTATGTAGCAATAACATACTTAGTCTTTATGGTTGAAAGTGCCACAACCTTCTATAACTATGATACCCAACTAACTATTGTACTACCTACTATAAACACATACTTTGTAATGATTCTTATACCATCCAAGTCACCTACCATATCTGAGCCAACATATCCTTATAATGTCACATTTGATCCACCATAGCTCAACACTATATCTATTGTCCCTCTTAAGTAACAAAAGATCCATTTTACTGCCTTCCAATATTTATTTCCTACATCACTCATGAACCTACTCACCACTCCCACTGCATGTGTTTCAACCTTATACACACCATTGCATACATTAAACTACCATTTGCTGATGAGTATGGAATTAAAGACATTAGGTGCTTTTCTTCTTATGTTTTAGGACATTGTTTCTTTGTTAATTTAAAGTGTGTAGCAAAGGTGTCCCAACTAATTTTTCATCCTTTATATGAAATCTTTCCAACACTTTTATGATGTACTCTCCCTATGATAATTCTAGCTTCTTATTCTTTCTATCTGTAGTTATCCTCATACCAAGGAATTGTTTAGCTGCACTTAGATCCTTCATAGAAAATATATCACTTAACTATTTCTTGAGTACATTAATATTGTGCATCTTGTAACCAACTACAAGCATATCATCTACATATAAAAGAAAAATAATGTAGCTATCATTTTCAAAACTTTTAAAATATACACAATGGTCTGAATGACATCTACAATAACCTTGTTTTATCATAAAATTATCAAATTTTAAATGCCATTGTCTTGAAACTTGTTTTAGGCCATAAAAACTCTTCTTCAACTTTCACACAATTTTATTCTTACCTTTGACTTCGTATCCCTGTGGCTTCTCCATATATACTTCCTCCTTTAAGTCATCATGAAGGAATATAGTCTTCACATCTAACTATTCAAGGTATAAATCTTCTACTGCTACCAAACTTAAAATAGCTCTTATAGAAGTCATTTTAACTACTAGAGAAAATATTTTGTCAAAGTATATACCTTTCTTTTGTGCAAAACCTTTAACCACCATTCTTGTGTTGAATTTCTTTTTACCTTCATTCTCCTCCTTTATCCTGTATACCCACTTATTCTACAATGCCTTCTTTCCTTTGGGAAGCTCCACCAAATCCCATGTCTAGTTTTCTATTAGAGCATCATACTCCTCATCCATAACTTGCTCCCACTTATCCTTGGCATCAATCTACACTGCTTCTTCATAGCTTTTTGGCTCACCACCATCAGTAAGTAATAAATAATATAAAGAAGGAGAAAAAAATCAAGTGGTCTACTTACTCTTGTAGATCTTCTAACAGGGGTTTGAGGTACATGTTCCTATTACACATTTTGATTAGGAACCTCTGGGACATGTTTTTCTATAATGTCTTCTAATACTATCTATTCTCTTTTAGATTCTTCTTGCTTTTTTTTCTACAATTGGTCCTTGTACATGACTTTTTAATGGAATACAACATCTCTACTCCTAATTATTTTCTTATCTTCCAGATTCCACAACCAAAATCCATAGCCATCAATTCTATAACCAATAAATATGCATTCCTAAGACTTCACTTCTAATTTATTCCTATGATCTTTGTCAATATAAAAAATGCCTCACAACCAAAAATTATTAGAAAAGAATAATCTACCTTATTTCTAGTCCATACCTCCTCTAGTATTCCACCATCCAAAGCACTCAAATGTAAACTGATGTAGTTACAACATCTACCCAACACTGTAAAGGCAAACCTACATGCAGTCTCATGCATCTAGCATGCTCCATAATACTTATGTTCATTATTTTTGACACACCATTCTGTTGTGGTGTTCTTGGAACTATTTTCTATCTAGGAATTCCACTTTTTGAATAGTAATTGTAAAAATCATTACTACAATACTCACCTCCATTATTTGATCTAAGACATTTTAGTTTTAAACTTGTTTCATTTTCAACTAAAGCTTTTCATTTATTAAATGTATCAAAAACATCAGACTTCCTTTTTATATAGTATACCCAAACCTTCCTAGTTACATCATCAATAAATGTAACATAATAATTTGAACCACCAAGTGAAGATACCTAAGTTGGTCTCCATACATCCATATGCACAAGCTCTAACTTCTACTCCTTCCTAACTGGTCTAACCCTAAGAAACCTCACAATTTTTTTTCCATATACACAGTGCCCATAAAATTCTAGATCCAATTTTTTCAGACCTGGTAGTTTATTTTTTGCATGTAGGGTCTTCATTCCCTTTTCACTTATGTGGCCAAGTCTGCAATGCCACAAAACTGCATCTTTACCTATATAAGTTATAACATAAGATGAATTAACATTATCTATATACAAATATAAAGTACCTACTTTTTTACCTTTTGAAACCACCATAGAACTCTTTGTAACCTTCCATTATTCGGTTGTAAATGTGACCATATAACCCTCACTACCTAGGTGCCCTATAGAGACCAGATTTATCCTCAAGCTTAGAACATCCCTGACATTCTTCAGTACCCAAGTGTTTCTATTTTGTAATTTAACCTAAACACTTCATTTTCCAATAATAATATAGGGTTCATCATCACTAAGGTAAACATTCCCATAATTACCTTGAACGTAATCTATAAAATAATGTCTATGAGGGGTCACATGAAAAGAAGCACCTGAATCTAAAACTCAAGATTCAACAATATTATCCAAAGAAAGTATAAGAGCATCTTGTAGTACATCACCTACTACATTTTCTTCTTTATTACCTTTTTGTTGATCCTTACCTGATTTATCCTTTCAAAACCAACACTTTTTTTTTATGTGTCCTGGCTTGCCATAGATCCAACATTCCATCTTGCCTCTTGATTTAGATCTTGCACCCCTTTATGATTTTCCACAGTTTTTTTTAATCTAAGAATTTGACTCAAGAGATGATGGTTAGTATTGTGTTAGCTCCAAAATAAAAACTAAATGAAATAAATACACTAATAGCATAAAATCTCTAGGCCTAGACACTAGGGAGAGCTTAGTTAACAAAAGCAAATGACAAACACAACTAAAAAGCAAAGAATCAAAGACAAGATTTCCTTCACCTTCCTTGGATGCTCCAAATGCCTTTTTAGTAGTGGCTTGCTTAGCTTGGAATCAATTTCGCATTATAATACTAGTTGCTTAAAGCTTTTTAAAATAATCATGCATTATAACTTTGCACTAATTAAACTTAGAAATGATGTTGTGAGGCCTCTTATTTATAGATTTTTAGATTTGATCATAATCAACCTCAACCATCCATCTCAAGATTGAGATGTGTGGTTGAGGATTAATTCAATTTTGAAATTAAAATTTGTAATTATCCTCATCATGGCATTGGAAGAAGGGGCAATTAAGAGGCATGGAGGGCATCATAGAAGACATTGATGAGGCATAGAGGGCATGAATACTGATATTTATGGCATTTATGGCCTAGGGATGTCTTCCTAAGAAATGAGGTCACTTGATGATGCATATATTCAATATTTATTTCCAAAACAAAGTACTCAACAAGTCTCCATGGAATTATTAATTAGGCCTTGATTTGGGTTAATTAGCTCTTAGGCATGATTAAGCACATTGTGCATAAATTACCCAAATTAATTAAAATTCCTATTATTGGTCCTAAATTTGACTGATTTGAATTGAAAGTCCATGTTAGATGTGTTGGATGTGTATTCCCATTTAGAATGTTTCCAATAACAAATAACAAAGTCACAAGTGTTGTGTGAAATATTTGATAGGAAAGAGTAGTCCAGAGCACGCAGGTGCAAATTTGGCATTTTGACTCAAAATAAACTGATCAAAGTTAGTTAGCCCATAAATTATATTTTCCCATTTATGGATACCCTAGCCAAAATTAGCACCTGAATATGTCAGTTTCACATCATTTAGTGTGTTTTAGTGTTTTTAGGCCAAATTGTATATTTTGGGTAGAAATTGGTCAAAACCCTAGTTGGAGGTTATTGATGGCCAATTTTAGGTGTCTACAATTTTTCCTTGTTTGGAAACGCATTGCAATCAATAAGCACAGTAATATCTTCTCAAAAAATGAAAAAAGTCATGTATGCCTACAATTGCAATGATGATAAATTAACTATATGATTCCCCCTTGAGGGAATGGTTGGCACAAGTGGATCGACAAACGATCCCTTGAAAAAAAAGAAGCGAAATGAGGGGACCAAAGAAAGGAAAGATGATGGGGTGAAAACACAATGATAGTGAAACAGTAGTCAAAATCATTGAGAATGCAAGTGGGATGGTGTACAATGATTTGCCCAAAGGTAATTATAAGCATTGTACCCTGATAGTAGCAACGTGGTACGATAACACAATGATTTACCCAAAGATGGTTATAATCATTGAGAATATGAAATTTCTCTAGTTAGGATAAACAAACAAGATAATAACATGCCCCTGTATAGGTAGAAAATGTAAAGTGGTGACAACATAATGATTTGCCCAAAGGTAGTTATAATCATTAAGCAATATAGGTGAGACGATGTGCAATGATTTGCCCATAGGTAGTTATAATCATTAGACCCTAATTATGGAAAACATGATAAACTTGGCTGAGGATGATGATAACTTAACACAAAGGTTAGTGATGAATTATAACAACTTACTAGTAGGGAGATGCTCATCTGAACTAATAAAGGTTGAAATTCTTTCATGGTTAATTACTATGTTTGGGATATGATTGGGAGTGAATCAAGATGTCGATGCTAAAGAGATGCCACCATTAGTGAATAGACTCCTTGAAGCTGAGGTTTGTTTTAGCATGTGATGGTAGGCTTTATCATAGAACACCATAAATATTTAGCCAAAATATGCATAAGGATTGACTCCCTTAATCCAATATTCAATATAAAATAATGCACCAATGATAAAAACCATGATGACAATGTAAACATATAAATATGGATGAATTCAAGTGTAAGTGTGGACAAGTAATCACCCAATGAACACACATAAATAAAATCAAGGCAATAGTGCTGAAAGCAAACAAATAGGTAGACAAACAAAAAAAATAAGTAGAAACAAACAAACAAATATCCTACGAACATTGCCCCTAGAAAATAGGTGACAACTTAACAAATGAACTAAAATGGGGAATAAAAGAAAAGGAAGGGGGTGAATAGTTGGGTACTCTAACAATGGAAAATGGATATGTAATAATGGCAATGGCATGGCACTGTGAAATGGTATGGTACATTTTTTGGCCTAGGTGTGGTTTTTGATTTTACTGTTCCTGTTGAAGGAGAGATGCATGTCCTAATCAGAAAATGATATAAATAGAATACTTGATCATGTTAATTACTATCTTACACCTCATCTAAATATATAATCTATCAAGAATGGCCTAAATATTTGGTTGTTGAGAATGCTTTTGTGATCTTCATTGATCGTTGATTCTAATTCCTTCAAGCATCGAGACATGGTATCTTTATAGCCTTTGCAAAGGAAAGTGAAACCATGGATGGTAAATAAGGACAAATAATGGATGGTAGGTTTTATTTTTAAATGAAATGGTAGATGATAATGGAATGTGGAATGGTGGGGAAATAAATGAAGATCAAGACTTTCAGTCACACATAATGTTGTTGATGTCAGATTCAACATATTTTTGGTTGTGGTGGGGCTGAAGACTTATTCTCTCAATAGGAGCACTATAATTTTTTGTTGTTTGATCTTGAGAGTAGTTACCATATGATTAGGCTATAGATTGGAAGCTATTTTAATTTGATCTTTGATTTTGTCTTCATCAAGTAGTGAAGAACTTTTGTGCTCAGTTATTAGTGACTCAAAAAGGTTTTCACCAATGAAGTTGTCTTGATTATCCTATAGCATCTTTGAAAAGGTTTCATTAATGAGCATTGGCTTTTGACTTTGATTTTATTCTAGAGCTTCTAAAAAAGTTTCACTAGAAGATGATGAGTTCTGATTTTGATTGTACCCTAGTGCCTTCAAAAAGGTCCCACTAGGAGAGTGTTCTTCTACTACATGAATGTTGTCTTGGCCTCCTTGCTCTTCTTAAACTATTATGTCACCATGGATGCAGTTCAATAAAGTGTGAATCTATCTATCCCAATCGACACTTGTGGGAGATGGAATGTCAATGATTTGGCTATCTTGGTTGATAGTAATGCCCTATAGAATGGTAATGGAATGGGGAGAGGTTGCACAATCCTTATAAAATATACTAGGATAACTTGTGTCGAAGCTGAAGTACTCATCCTCAAAAATTATAGAAGGATCACAAATGTATTTAAATTGATCTATGAGGCATGCGTAATCAATATTGTAACATCACCAAATATATTCTTCTTTTGAATCTAATTCTAACTCAAGGGATTCTGAATCCAATGTTGATTATGATTCTAATGCTAAATCTGATGTTGATTCAAGAATAGAACCTGAATCTAACTCTAATTTTTCATTTTATGGGTACTCTATTACAATGATGTCTTGTTGAATATTTGGTTTTGGACAAGTAGTAGCCTATGATGGCACAATGGACTCCACAAAAATTGGTTTGTCAAATTGAGACTCCTCTAGTATGGGAAATAGGTCAAGAGACAACTCCCCAAAAACTGGCTTGTCAATAGGAGGCTCCTAAAAAATAGGCACATGGTTGAAGTAATGATTTACCCAAAATTGGTTATAATCACTAATAAGTGACTCAATAAAGACTGGCTCATTAGAGTGAGACTTCTTGACAACTGGTATAAGATCAATAGGCAATTTATCATAGGCTAACTTATCACAAATGGTTGATTCAAGAGAAACATCTCAGATTAGTTGGTTCTCTTAGCCTTGGTTTCCAATGAGTTAGAAAACACTAATTTTTAACATAGCTTGGTATTTGAAGGATTGGATTGGTTGAAATTTGGTTGGGATTGGTACAGATGAGGAATTACTTGCAGTTGGATAATGATAGGGCCTTTGGGAGCATGATTACTCGCATGAACCAAAGGACAAAGACCTGAGATGGTAATGATAGGGCATTGTGGGGATTAATTACCTGTACAAGCTAAAGGAATAAGTCTTGGAATGATGTAGGGGCATTTTGGAGCTTGATTTCTCACAAAAACTAAAGGATGAGGTCCTAGTATAGAAATGGTATTCCTTAGATATTGTGGAGCTTGATGGCTCGTATAATCCAAAGGACTAAGTCTAGGAATGGTAATGGTATTTCTTGGATATTGTGGAGCTTGATAGCTCATATAATCTAGAAGAGGGTTAGGGGTATCTGATGATTGGATAGCAAAAGGACATCTTGAAACTTGACTGCTTGCATAAGCCAAAGCATCCAAGTCTTCCTCATAAACCATATCATCCCAGTTGTGAGTTGAATCATAAGTTGGTTCTTGGTTGTGTTATATGTACTAATTATTGTAAAGAGGGTATGGATTTGTATCCCAAACAACATTATCTATATTTGGGTCTTTAAAATCCTCTTCATAAGCCTCTTCATACCAATCAAGGTATCGAGTTGGATCGTAAGTTGCTTCATGACTTTGTTCCCATGAATGATTAATATGAGGTGAATAAAAATCTATCTCACAAACCATATTAACATCATTGGGGTCTTAAAAAAATCCATTAAAGTCATTTTGTGTGGCCATTCCATCATAATTCAGATTGTAAGTGACTCCACCATAAGTGTAGTTAAACATATCCACGTAAATTATGAAAGCTCTAAAAATAAAAAGGCTTAGAGTTCTACAAACTCTGAAAAATGATTTAAAGGACAAATGGTTCAAACTTGGTCTAACTTGGTCGAAAGGTGGAGTTGTATCTCCAATATGGTTTGAATGTGGATTTGTATCTCCCCAAAATGGTTTGTGCCAAGACTTGGCATAAAATAGCCTAACATCAAATGTTTAATGTCAAATGTCATACGTATAAAAGGTCAAGTGTCTGGATAAAAACTGGCATGTCAAAGGTCTAGGTCAAAGTGTTCCAAACAAGGTCTAAACAAGGAAAGGAAAATTTTGAGTTGCTAGGTCTTTTATCCAAATACAAAGTCAAAATCTAGGCTCAAAGAAATAGGCATGCTAGGACTTTTGGCCAAATGGTGTCAAAAGCTAGACTTGAAACAAAGGCGGATGTGATTTGATTTAATCTAACAAGTTTGGAAATAACTTTGACATAAAGCCAACGCATGGAATCAAACATAAACATGATCATTTGGTATAAGGCATAAGACGTAAGGCTCTTTTAAAAAGGTTATGCTCTCACAAATAAAGTCATAAATAATGAGGATAGGCACTAAACAGATAAACCATCAATAGTTTTCAAATTTGGGTAATCAATTAATCAAAGTTATGCAACCCAAAAGAGAAAGATTTATGTATTAGCCCCACAAATTAAGGCCTAAACAAAAATATATCAATGTTTGGATCCAAACTTAACAAGGCTAATTGAAAACTCAACGTTGAAAACTAGGATTTGACTAAACATGCTAGACAAGATTGGATAGCATGACAACACAAGATAAAGGTCCAAATGATATACACAAATTGATTTGAAAAAAATGGTTTTGATACAATGGTAGACAAATCTTGAAACAAATTGAGCAGCCTAAAGGTGTAAGCATACTCAAATAATGTGGTCAATACTATGTTTCAAATACTCAAAGGCAAAATGGTTTGACATGATTTGGGCAGCATAACACTACCCTCTGCAACTCAAATGACACACAGACAAATAAGTTTAGAAAAAAATTCAAGGCACAAGTGTGGTGTAAAATGACCAGCATAACACCTCTTTATACAAAATAGTGATGTATAGACAAATTGGTTTTGACATGGCTTTATGAACAAACAAATAAGTTTTAGTCTCAAAAACATACCAAATGAGTAAATAATCAAAATACACAAAGTATAATCATCCAAATCCTAGCAATGGTATGACATGTGGGGTTAATTAAAATATCAAGTTTAAAACATCACTAGGGGAATCAATTGCATAATGACTTTCACACCAAACAATGCAAAATATAAGCATGTATTTTGGATCCATATCACTCAGCTTGTTGCAAAAAGATCTCATCCTTTTTGCAACCACTACATCCTATTATTCGCTCAGTGTAATGCGATATCCAAAGTACCACTACATATTGTGTGCAACTTTAAAAAATTCAAATGAATTCAATGTCGGGAGATGAAACCCTAGGTCAAAGCTTCCCTAAAGAACTTACGAGAGGTGATGAAGTGCCCCTCACAAGCCAAGATGCATAAAAATAAAGAAAGCATGAAAGTAGAAAGACTTTAGGGTCATTTTCAAGGTCACCCAAACTTTGATGAGTTTTTGGGGAGTGCTTTAGATGACATTATTTCTAAGTCTTGGACTAAGATACTTACATTAGGAATGGTGCTTTTTATTCTAAGGGTTCCCAATAGCGGACAAATAGAAGAGCATACACACAACACCCCTCTTTTTGGCAAACAAAAATTAGATCAAGAAACTATTGAAGATAAAAAGCTTGGAAAGATGAGTTCATTTTTAAGCACAAATGAAAATGAGGTGGTGTTCATTTGACCCCTTGGTCTTAGTTTTAACTTTGAAAACATTCACCAAAAACACTTGAATTCTTTGTTAAGCACAAAAACAAAGTTCATAATCCAACTTTAAGATGCAAAAGTGATTTAAACATGTTTTGAGCAAATATCCCACTTGGTCCTGTAGCAAAATTGTTAGCATGTATTTTAGCTTTGAAGCCCTTTTGAATTTGAAATAAGAAACATTCGAAAAGTAGGTCTCGAGTCTGTGTTTTTGAAAAACATAGTGACCGACGTCAATCAATACCACTGACATTCGTTACGGCCAACTAAGATTTGACCGATGTCAATTTTGTTAACCGACGTCAATCAAGCCAAGTAATCGATGTCGATATTTCTACCGACATCAGTTATTATGTAAAAATTATGGCAACCAAAAATGGCAAAAAAAGTTAGAAAACCAATTTGTAAGAGTTTTAAAAGCTCAAATAAGTTTTTTAAGGTTGCACAAGGATCTTTTTTAGGTGTAGGATGTGTCTAGTCCCACTGGATGTGCCATATGTGAATCTAAGAATTTGACTCAAGAGAGGATGGTTAGTATTGTGTTAGTTCCAAAATGAAAATAAAATGAAATAAATACACTAATAGCATAACATCTCTAGGCCTAGACACTAGGGAGAGCTTAGTTAACAAAATCAAATGACAAACACAACTAAAAAGCAAAAAATCAAATACAAGAGTTCCTTCACCTTCCTTGGATGATCCAAATGCCTTTAATAGTGGCTTGATCGACTTGAAATCAATTTTAAATTATAACACTAGTTTCCTGAATCTTTTGGAACTAATCCTGCATTATAACTTTGTACTAATTAAGCTTAGAAATGATATTGTGAGGCCTCATATTTATAGATTTTTAGATTTGATCAGAATCAACCTCAACCATCCATCTCAAGATTGAGATGTGTGGTTGAAGATTAATTCAATTTTGAAATTAAAAATTTTAATTATCCTCATCATGGCATTAGAAAAAAGGGAAATTAAGAGGCATGGATGGCATCATGGAAGGCATTGATGAGGCATGGAGGGCATGAATCCTGATATTTATGACATTTATGGCCTAGGGATGTCTTCCTAAGAAATGAGGTCACTTGATGATGTAGATATTCAATATTCATTTCTAAAACAAAGTATTTAACAAGTCTCCATGGAATTATTAATTAGGTCTTGACTTGGGTTATTTAGTTCTTAGGCATGATTAAGCACATTATGCACAAATTACCCAAATTGATTAGAATGTCTGTTATTAGTCCTAAATTTGATTGGATTTGAATTGTAAGTCCACGTCAGATGTGTTGGATGTGTATTCTCATTTATAATGTTGCCAATAATAAATATCAAAGGCACAAGTCTTGTGCAAAATATTTGATAAGAAAGAGTAGTCTAGAGCATACAGGTGCAAATTTGGCATTTTGACTCAAAATAAATTGATTAAAGTTAGTCAGCCCATAAATTGCATTGCCCTATTTAGAGATACTCTGGCCAAAATTGGCACCTGAATATGTTAGTTTCACATCATTTAACATGTTTTAGTGTTTTTAAGCCAAATTGTATATTTTGGGTAGAAATTAGTCAAAAGTCTGGTTGAAGGTTATCGATAGCTAGTTTTAGGTGTCTACAGTTTCCTCTTCCTCTATTCTTATACCTTTCTCCATTCTCCATTGTTAATGCATTTCTAGATATGGATGTTTCACCTATGTTTTTCTTTCAGATTTCCTCACTTAGGATAACACCCACCACATCTTCAAACTTTACTTAGCATTATTAGACACAGAGTACTTACTACCATTACCAAGTTATTTCATCTTTCAGGGAAGAAACAAAGAATAAAAAGGGCCCTAACTTTACCATCAAAGTTAATATTTATGAAATGTAACTGACTAATAATCATGTTAAACTCATTTAAATGATCTGGTACTAAACTATTTTTATAATAAATAATTTTTTTATCCAAAATATTTTATTTGTGACAGAGGGTTTTTCATATAACTTGCCTAATGTACTAATAAGACTTTTTGTTGTCTTTTCTTATGATATGTTGAATGCTATAGAAGATGCAAGGCAAAATCATATGGTTCTAAGGGCTTTTTGATCCAATAGTTTCTAAGCTTCATCTAATAATGTTGATGGCTTCTTGGCTTGCCCTCTTAATGGCAAATATAGGTCATTTTGCTAAAGGTAATCCTCCATCTGCATCCTCCACAATCCAAAGTTCTATGCATTGAACTTCTCCACCTTAGATTTATTTTCATCTACTATAGCTCCCACTCGAGGTTAAACCCTTTTCTTCCTGCAATTTAAAATTATGCAAACAAAATCTTTACTCTGATACCACTTGTTAGAATAAAATAAAACACAAATTTATTCCAAAATTATATATAAGAGAAACTATGAAATGAATCAATCAAACATACAAAAAATAATCATAAACATACATAAAATAAGAGACACCAGATTTAACGTGATTCATCCAAAATGGGCTACATCTATCAAACTTGTCCAGCATATTATTTTTAGAAATACAAGTGAGAAACAAATCCTACAACAAACTTTGTTACACCTTTCTACCTCTTTCTGCCTCCTCTCTTTGTGCAAAAATGTTTCATCTTTCATCTCAACCATGTAACAATATATTTTAGGGTTAAAAACACCTAAATATAACCTATACCATCAGATCTAAAAAATTTTAATCAATGGCCCATATTGACTATGAAATTATAATTTTACAAGGCAATTTTAATAAACCCCTTGGACCCCACAAGGGGGTTCCCCCCTTGTAATCCCTCACACTATCGTAGATACAAAGAATGGGATCCAAAATCCGACTGAAATAATATCAAATTTTTAACCTCTAATCCTGAAAGACAATCAGGCTCCACACCTAATAGTCGAGAGACCCACCACCTATCCCAACCTCAAGAATGCCCTTCCCAATACAAGAAAAGTATAATTTTTTAGCCTAACTTCAGGTGTGTATAAAATGAAAATTGTATATCATTTGGATGAACTAGAAGAACCATCATGTGTGTGTTGAATCCATTTAATTTCACCCTATAACATGTCTATGGAATCTTTGATACCAATTTATGACACATGTTGCAGTAACAGGTCCTAAAATATAACTTTTTATAGTGAAGAGACAAGTTCTTGAGCTCCAACTGACATTTATGCCCTCAAAACCTCTAGGTGAAAATACATCACTTTGATCATGTATAGATATTAAAATTACATGTTTTTCCATGCCTTCAACATCCAAATCCACCCAAAAATGTGTTTTCATTACTATTCAAGAGTGTAAAAACACTGACAATAAATATTGTCAAAGTTAAATTGATAGTTAGAGAACTCTACTTCTAATACTTCATGGATTTAAACTGGAACTGCCAACATGTCTGAGGTGATGGATAATTTCTAGTACCACATTATTATCCTCCCATCATTTTCAGTCGAGAGACCTACCATCTATTCTGGCCTCAAGAATGTCCTTCCCAATATAAGAAAAATGTAATTTTTAGCCAAACTTCAAGCATGTGTAAAATAAAAATTACATGTCACTTGGATGAACTAGAAGAACCCTCATGTGTCTAAGCCCTATAATTTCATTTTGTCTTATGTTTATGGAACCTTCAAGACCAATCTATGGCACAAGTTATAGTAACAAATCCTAAAATATAATTTTTTTATAGTGAAGAGACAAGTTCTTGAACTCCAAATGACATTTATGCCTCCAACACTTTCAGGTGTAAATACATCACTTTGATCACATTTATATAGGCATATTATAGGTTATATCATGAGTTTGATATCCAAATCCACCTAAAAGTGTATTTTTACTACTATTTAGAAGTGCAAAAACACTAACAACAAATATTGTCAAAATTGAAGTGGCTGTTGGAAAAATCCAACTCTGATGCTTCTTGGCTTGAAACAAGCACTACCAACACATCCGCGATGGTGGATAATGTCTAGGACTAGGTTCTTATCCTCCTATCATGTATGTTCAAGAGACCCACCACTTATTCTGACCTAAAGAATGCTCTTCTTGATATAGAAAAATGTATTTTTTTAGCCTAACTGCAGGGATGCATAAAATAGAATCTATATGTATTTGGATGAATACGAAGAATGATCACGTGCATGTCAAATCTCTCTAATTTCACCCTAGAGCACATTGATGGAACCTTTGATAACAATATGTGGCACAAGTTACAACAATGAGTCCTAAAATATAATTTCTTTACAATGAAAAAACAAGTTCTTCAAATCCAACTAACACTTATGCCTCCAGGACTTCCAAGTACAAATCCATAACTTTGAATGCATCTAGATAGGAAATTACATGTGTTCCCATGACTTCAATGTCTAAATCCACCTATAAGCATGTTTGCATTGTTGTTTAAGAGAACAAAGACATTGACAACAAATGTTTTTAAAGTTGAAGTGGTAGTTGGAGCTCTGCCTCGAGTGCTTCATGGATCAAAATTGGTACTACCATTATGTTTGAGGTGAAATATAATATTCAAAACCAAGTTTTTGATCTCCAGTCACACCTGGTCAAGAGACCCACTACCCATTCTGACCTCAAGAACACCATTCACAATATAAAAAAATTGTAATTTTTTGGCTTAACTTTAGATGCACATAAAATAAAAACCATAAGTCATTGGCATGAACAGAAAGAACCCTCATGTGCATGTTGAAGCCCTATAAATTCACTTCAAATTAGGTCTATGTAGCCTTCAATACTAATCTATGGCACACATTATATTAAAAGGTCATGAAATGCAACTTTTTTATAGTTAAAAGAAGTTCTTATCATTCAACTGACATTCTACCTCCAAGACTTCTAGGTGAAAATCCATCACTTTGAACACATCTGGATAAACAAATGATACGTGATACCATGACCAAGACTACCAAATCTATCCATATGCACATTTTCACTATTATTTAGTGAAAAAACACTAACAATAAATGTTGTCAAAGTTGAAGTTACAGTTAGAGAACTCCACCTCTGGTGCTTCATGAATTAAAACTAGCATTACCAAAACATCCAAGGTGATAAATAACATCCAATACCAGGTTCTTGACCTCCCATCATGTTTGGTCGAGAAACCCACTACCCATTCTATTTTTAAGAATACCCTTTTTGTAATAATTGAGTACTTATATTAAGCTTCTCTTAGTTTCAAGAATATAAAATTATTTACTAATAGTGTCAACCATGTAAAGGTGAAGGCTTATTTGGCACCACTAACCTACAAAAAAATTATAAGTAAGTAATTAAAAATAAAATTTATATATACTACCTACAAAATCAATAAAATTTGATAAAATTAAATACATTTACATTTGACAAGTCAACATACCTTGAAATTCCAATTCAATGAATCACTTAGATCTACTATAATCTCAATAGTAGCAAGAATAGCTTCATGGTCTAACTCACAAACTTTCTATAGATTCTTTTTTAATGACCTCCCATGATATCTTACCAATTGAATATTTATTTCAAGAACTAAATTTGAATAGTGTAGTATTTTCATATATGTTTCAAAGTCTTCAAACAACCATATATCTGAATTTTTTATAAGATATCCTTGAAGCCAAGTTCTAGTGAGTACCACAGACCCAGTGGCATAGTTAGTCAATGTTTTCTCCATCTATGATTGGAGAAGTCATTTTTTAATTTTCCTCTACACACCAACATAAGTAGTAATGCATTCCCTCTTCATTGTCCCCATCAGCAATAATTGTAAAAACATGCTCTAGATCACAAAAAATAAAATTTTAATGGTGTTGTCAAAATAGATAATGAGAATAAATAGTACATAATGATTAATCTTCTACCTGGTTACACTAGATCATATACATGGTCAAAGTCATGTGACAATGTCATATATGTAAGTTGTAATGTTGGTGGAACTTGATATGTCTCAATTGAAATTAGAGGTCTACAACTCCATTTGTCCACTCACTCTTGTGAATCACACTTATTCCAAACAAATTCCATGCATGCATAATAGAAACATGCCAAGTGTCTCATATGAATAGCTCAAGAACCTACATTTAAGCTACGAAATAAGTGGAGCTTACTTGATCCTGTTACAATCATATAATCCTCATACTTTGTCAAGTGTTTTTCCTCTATCAACCATAAATATCTATGAATGATAGAATTTTATTGAGCACCATGACCTATTTTCTCATTACACCATTCAATAATGGTTGTTGCATCAATCAAAACAACACCATATTCAAAATTTTACTCCTTTCTTGTAACAACTCTTTTTACACATGATCTAACACTGTCATGTTCCTTTTTTCCATGGCTAGCCTTAGTGAAACTCAAAATATGTTCGACGTTAATGGTAACATGCATCTTGCTTAAGCAATAAAACATATGTGAATTCTTGAATGATGATGTGTAATTGTTCGATCAAATATAATGTTGATTGAAATTAATGTTTCTCTCAATCAACTGTCTATAGAACATCTCAAAACAACCTTACACATACTCTGTATAATGTGATCACTCATCATTGACATAGAAATAATATTTCCTTAATATTTTTTGATCTTGATCTGTACTATCAAGTGCATGTATGAATGTTATATGCACAAATATGGTAACCTATATTGAGTTTTAATATTATGACTGAACTTCTATTTTTTATTTGAATGTGTAATTCTCAACAAAGTTGACTACTGAAATGATAGAATCAAGTAAGAATTGGTCATTGATTAGTTTTAAATGTCAATGCAACTATCTAACCATGTGTGTGTTTCTTGCATATTTATAAATAATTTTCTCTAAATTTGATCATAATTTTAAAAATCGATATATGGCCTTGTAACAAACTCACACATTTTAGATTATTTCTCCTCTTTTACTTGATAAGTCATAGATTTGTATATGCTCAAATCAACTAATTCCTTTCCAATTGTACTTGTACTCTCCTCATGGATATGATTTTTTTATTTTAGAAATCCACTACAAATGTTACAATTTTTATTCAGACATATTTTGTTATAAAAGAATTATCCATCTGGTCTTTCATAAAAAATAGTTGAAATAAATTATCTAGCTGATTTTGGTAGAACTTCTATGTCAAACTCTTAAAAAATATTGTTAGTATGTAAAGTACAATGTATATAGTGAAAAACATCATAGTGCATTGAAAATGCAACATGTTGCCTACAATAACAAATGGTGCGTGTGTGATTTATTTTTACATAAAATAGTTTGATCATCTCAAAATATCTTTGACAATAGAAACTTGTCAGTATTTTTTTAAAAAAATAGAGTATAATTATGTTTGGGTTATATCTAATAAATGTTTTGGTTGTGGTTCATATTTAAGAGAACCAACTCTTTTTTTGACTACATCTCTTATATTGGGTGAAACTCTTGTATTGTCTTTTCAAAATTATGCAAGTGTATTTTAAAGAGGATCATCTATAGCCTTGTCCTTTCGTGGAAGTCTACTAGAGAATGTCTAGAGCTCAGTAGTACTAGCATCATTAATTCTTTAGCGTATTCCAATTGGTTTAATTAATTTTTATTTTTTTATGTCCAATGATCGGTTAATTTTTAAAATCAATTATTTTTTTCTTTTTTGACCACTTACTACCCAAGTTATAATTATACGCCACGTAGCTTTACAATCTTTGTTGCATGATTTCAAGCTTGCAGTATGATATGCATCATGTATGTTTTCAACAATTTCATTCTTTTCATCATCTATGTTAGATGTTCTTAGACCTAAGGTGTATATTGTAGGTCTCATCTTAATCCATTTCATTAACAAAATAAATAATTGAATTTTTAGACTATCAAAATCTAATTTATCAAACAAATTATCTCAAAAAAATTTAGCTAATTTTCTTAAATGGCGATCAAACATTTTGTTATCCATTGGTTTCAAAATATTTTCATCAACTTCAATTCAGTACTTGTCTTTTCTACACACAATCCTTGGAGGTGTTGTTAATGGCGAAATTTTTTAAGATGGTGTTTCAAAATAGTTTTGTCACTATTAGTTTCTTCATTGTTAGTTTCATTGTTTAGATGTAGGATGACATTTTCTTCATTGTTACTTTCATTATTATATGTTTCCATGAAATTATCTTTATTGATAGAGGGTAAATCATCATGCATAAATTCACCATCAAAAAAATTTAAAAAAATTATACTTTGAATATGGACTTGTAACATTATTTGGACTTCTACATAAATATCCATCATCATTATTCAATTCATTATTGTCAATTTCATCATTATCTATGATTTTTAGATCATTAAGGATAGTGTTTGTACCTTGTCTTGAACAAGACGCTTGCATTTATACTTTTTATTTTTCTCTCAACTCTTCTAATTGCTCCAGTGTTTTATGCTTTAACTTCTTCCTCTTATTTAAACTAGCTTCATCATCCATGACCAGTGTTGGAGAATTTAATCTTATTTAGGTCTTTCCTATAAGTTTATAGGTTTATTCTAAGTCTAGTTTATGTGTGTGAATTTATTATATTTATAAATGCATTTAACTCACTTATGAGGTGGCACTCACCTCTTTAGTCCACTTGTTAGATTTGGAGTTACTTGCATATAACTCCTCTCTCCCCACATGACACACACATCTTTTTTAATTGTAAGAGGATTAGAAATACTTCACACATATGATGAAGTTTACATATGTAACACATTATTCTTTCAAGCTCTATTTATTGAGCTCTTATCCTCCTCTTTTCTTGCCTTTTGTTATTAGTATAATCTTGATCTAGTCTTGCTCTTGATTTAGTTTTGCTCTTGCATCCTTCTTGATGCTCTCTTGACGTAAGATCATTCTTCTCTTACAGTTTTTCATACTATATTGTAATTAGAGATTCATTGTCGTAAGTTTTTAATAATATTATGGGGTTTTTATTCATTTGATGGTTTTCTCACTTATCAAATCTTGTCTCGAATTTATAATTTATTCACTTTGATAAGATAACATTCTTCCATTACTTATTTTCAACGTATTAAATTCTTAAAAAATATTCTTTCATAATATCAAATCCTTAATTATTTAATATTATTTTTTTAATACTTGTATAAAATTTTAGATGAAAAATCAAACATTTTCGAACACCTTTTAACCATCAACTACTAATTTTTATCACTATTTCATATGCATAATTTGGTAGTTTTTTTCTTAATTATATAAACTAATATCTATTCTCTAAGTAATTTGTCTTCTAACATTTTTTACAAATTTTAATGCAAAATCTAATTTATTAAGATTCTCAAACTATATCAAGAAACTTGTGTTAGTTTGTGATGAACTAATTTAGAACCAAAAGCAGCACAATAAAGTTCTAGTGCTCCCATTATGTTCTGAATCTCCTCTTCATAATTTTGAAGAAAGAGCATGTTATCATTAGCAAATGAGAGTTAAGAACCACTGCATCACTGGGTAAAAAAACACCCCTTATTAAGTTCATTTGATTATGCTTTTGTAACAAATATCCAAGAGCATCAGCAGTAAGCATATAAAGAAATGGAGATAATGGGCAACCATGTCTGATCGTTGTAAGGGAAAGGTACTAGATAACTCTTTGTTTACCACCAACTGAGTAGTAGCATCATTGAAAAGCATTTGTACATGTGTGTAAATCTTAGAACCAAATCCCAACGACTAAAGCATTTTAAGAATAAAGTTCCATCGCATTCTATCATAGGCCTTATCGAAATCAAGCAATTATGATCTTGTCCCTGATTGGATACCAAAGGAATAGAAGTAGATTAAATATGGACAAATTGCTCACTACTTGGGCATTCCCTTTGGGTTAGGTGTTACTCTTTCTGATATGTGGAATTGGTTTCTTAACAAGCTAAAAAATAAGCTTTGCTCGTGGGAGAATAAATTTTTGTCCTTAGCTGGAAAAATTCAAGTTGTGAATCTTATTTTCTTGGCTTCCCATGTGTATTACTCATCTTATTGGATGCCTTCACAGAAAAGCTATGAAGATTTAATCAAAATCATTAGACATTTTATGTGGTCTAATTGGAATGGTGATCCTGGTTTCAAATCAACTTCTTGGATATATTATATCCAACTTAAATCTAAAGGTGGGTTGGGCCTATTAGACCCCATAACTCAAGGAGTGTGTTTCGCTGCTAAGTGGATTGTTAGAGTGGTTTTTGGTAAAGAACCATGGAAGGTTTTAGTTCGTTACCATATTATACAGGCCTCTATTAAAAAGAAATGGTAGGCAGTTCAATGGTTTGATAAAATTTTGCTTACTCCCTTTTTTTAGCTCAAAGCTTCATTTCCTTTGCAGTCTATATGGAAAGCCTGGCAACAGGGTTGTACATGTTTAAATTGGAAAAGTGCATACCTACAACATGGGTTCAGTTTTGGTACATCATCTATTTGGTGGAATAGATTGGTTCAATACCAAGGACAACCCCTTGTTGTTGCCTTTCCTAGACATGTTCATCACCTTTTTCGTAAAAGGATTCATCAATTTGGAGATTTATGGGATTTCAATGCTTTTGACTGGGCTATTTGGCATACCATTCAGACTAAATTTGGTTTAAATAATAAGTTTCAAGGTTTGGTTATCTTTGTGAAAGCCTTGGTTCCCATGGATCTTATTATAAAGTTGTGTACTCCCTTGCAATGCAACTTTCTTAAAGATTGGTGGTGGTTATCCAAAGTCTAGTTTGGTTGTTTTCCCTTAAAAAAGGTCTATCTCAGCGTTCTTCCTCCTATGCCCTTAAATCCAAGGCTTAATTAGAAATGGAATTGTAATTTGAAAGAAAAGACTTGGTGACAGTTGAGTGCTCAAATTTGGAGGTCGAAATCAGAGGCTAATGCTCAAATATTGGCTTGGAAAGTTTTACATTTCAAATTACTAGTTGGTGACACGTTGAAATGCATGTTGGTTCAGGGAGTTAAATGTCCTTTCTGTCAACATAATGAAACTCTGAAACACATTTTTTGGGATTGCTCATTGGCTAAAAGGAAATGGGATGTTATTACTAAATTCGTTCCTACGAATTTCAAACATAGATTAAGTTGGAAAACAACATTATTGGGACTTGGTATTCAAAATAATGTTATCGCAGATTTTATGAGACATACAAAATTACTTAATATTTGGAAAAGTAGATGTTTGTCAATCTTTGTTAAACATAATGTTCATCAGGGAGCTGAAATGTTAAAGTTTTACTCTGATATCATTTTCCAAATTGTTGTTTTATGTTCTCAATTACAGGGGGTGCCCAAAGAAAAAATGAATATCAGCAATCATTTTGATAAAGATTAAGTATAAAATGCTACAGTTACATGAAAAAGACACATTATATTTCAAACAGTGATAAAGTATGTTGAAATGCAGAATGTAATGTTGTTGTTTTGTATTGTTCTAGTAAATTTTGTAAAAGACTATTATCCTCATAACAACACTGAATTGTTTTATACTATTATATCTTTATCACTGTCTCTTTTTTAACAACTTTTTGATTGTCTTTTATTTGTAATTTTTTACTTGCTTAGTTTCAATTAAAAAAAAGAAACTTGCATCGTATAAAAAATTTACTATTTATTAGAGTTACGATTTTTATTTATTTTTTTATTTTTTATTTTTTGGCTTTGTCATATATCTTAATTCAAAATAAAGCTTCATTTACTCTAATTTAAAAACATGTGGTTGTAGTCCTTATGAATGGTGGTCCCTTCCTAAGCCATTAAAATATCTCTGATTAATCTAATCGCAGCTTTTTATTTTTTTATGTACTCTTATTTTGAAAAGAAAAAGGCATATCTTGTATTTTTTCAAAAAGTTTTTTTCTTTCTTCACATTCGTTTAAAATCAGGATCTTTCCTTTTTTTTTCAAATGAAAGCCACGTAAATTTTTTCACAAAGTTTTTAAAGATTTAAGTTTTATGTCATTCAATTTAATAAATTCAAATATGGAATTGATGTGGCATTTAGAACATAAAATCTTATTTCTCTGTTACACATGAGAGGTGGTGGTGAGTTGGCATTTATAAAATTTCATGTGTCCATCTCTTACGTTTTTTAATTAATTTATAAAGAAATAAATTTGTCAAAGAATTTATCACCCTTTCTAGTAAATTTTTTCATTAACGTTACTTTTTGTTTTTGAAATGATATTCAAATTAAATAATTTTTAGCTCTTAAATAATTTATGCACGTTTTTACTTTAAAAAATGATGAGACGGTGATTTTAAAATATGAAATTTAATGTTAAAAAAATATTATTATTATGTTTTAAAACTTTTTTATTATTTAATATTTTTTTTCCTAATTTCAATTTAAAAATCATGTAAGGTATAAGTTGTTTAGGTGGTGTGCTTAGTAAGTATGAAGATGGTATTCTTGAACTTATTTCACTTGAATTTAATGTAAATTATAAAGGTCTCAGTTTTGATAATTCAATTTGAGAATTTTTTTCAGTGGCAAATTTTTGTTAATTTATGAAAAATCAAAATTAAGATTTGATATTTTAGAGGAGTAACCAACAACACGGGATCGCCAAAAAAATTTAGTATATTTTAAATTTAAGGGTCGGCTCACCTACTTTTTAAGATAAATTTCATTTTATATATGTATGTAGTTGACATCAAAAAAGTCAATCTGAAGGCATTCACTACTATATATAATATACTAACGTTATGTTATGAAGTACAACACCAAGGGTCGGACGATAAGTAGACACTGTCAGGTGACAACAAGCAATTGTCAAGTGATTACACCTTGAGCTAGCTACCGGATGACTAAAATCAGGGAACGAACAATAGTAGGCATTGTCGAATGGTAAATCAACTACAAAACAATGACAAAGTTGCCAGACAATTACCATAAGTGTCGAATAATGGCCAAGTCACTCGACATTTATGGTCTCAGACAATAACATTATTACCCTCTGGTCATTGTATTGACATCTAAAAGGACAATTGTCAATTGACAATTGTGCCACCATTTGATAGCGTCGTAATCACTTGATAGTTGCACCACCATTTGGCAGTGCCGCTATCATTCGATAATTACATTATCAGACGATAATATAATTATCATTCGACAGCTACATAGTCGTTCAATAACACACTACCAAATAGAAGATGTGTTGGCACCCGACATCATCATTGCCATTCGATGACTATGTTGTTAGATGACAACATAGTTATCATTCAGTTGCCCGCTACTAGATAGCAACCACGCTAGTTAAAGTAGACAATCATCTGTAGTATGTAGACAGATGATTGGATGGTACAGTCTAACGAATACATCCAACAATTCATGTTTATAATTCACTTATACTATTATATGCCTTCCAACCTGATTCATCACTATTGCAACACTGATTTGCCTAATGACCTCTAAGTTTTTTTAATATAGACCACTAAATTTTTCTTTGACTCAACTATTTCTCATACAAATTTGAAATCTTGTTGTCCTCTATATCAATAAACTTATAATACAATTTATTTTTATTATAGTGCTTGTAATGTTCATATTATGATTAAAATTATTAAACTTTGTACGTATTGTAAAAAACATAAACGTTGTATACCTAAATGTTAGAAATTACAACTATGTAAATATTATGATAAATCCACTCATGACACATTGCATTATTGGAAAATCCTACTTCTAATGGTAAAACTATTTGGATTCTTAAAACTGGTGAATCTTATAGAGACTTTGATATGTCTTTATGTGATGTTTCTTCAATTATTTTTTGACGTATATCTTTTGTTAGTGACACATCTTCTTTGTCTCTATTTTGATTAAAATCAAACTCTTGTATGTATTTCTTATTTTTTATTGCAAAGAAACTATGATTTGATTATATTGACTAATTTTTTATATTGTATAATTTCATATTTTGTAATGGAAGTCATCTTTGCTCCATTATCTTATTGTACATTTACTTTTATTATATTATGTACGTAGATTCTATTTTTAGCATATTGGTTACTTGACTTGAAAGATTAGTATTAGCTTGTTTGTTTTACAAAGTTTCATGGATCATTTCTCCTTCTTGTTAGTATTTGTTCCATTGTGGATCGACCGCATTGTCGAAAGATGATTTTTAAAGATTCTTAGTGATCACACTTTCAACTTTGTGAGTTTTGGCAACACCTCTTTTTATTTTTTCTCAAAATATTAAATTTCCTTTTGAAGGAAATTTCTATTGAGGGGAAATATTATGTAATTTCAACTCCCTTCCTTATTTGTAAAAGGTTTTCTCTAATTTTATAATCCCAAATTAAATTTAAGGGAAAGTGTTAGAAAAATTAATTTTATTTAGGTCTTTCTTATAGGTTTCTACGATTATTCTAAGTCTAGTTTATGTATGTGTATTTATTATATTTATAAATACATTTAACTCAGATTTATGAGGTGGCACTCACCTTTATAGTCTACTTGTTAGATTTAGAGTTACTTGCATGTAACTCATCTCCTCCAATATGACATATACATCATCTTCACTTGTGAAAGGATTAGAGACACTTGGCACACATGCTTAAACTTGTGCATTTTACTATTTACTCTTTTGAGCTCTATTTAAAGAGATTTTCTCCTCTTTTCTTCTTACTTTTTGGTAGTGGTATAATCTTGATCTAGTCTTGCTCTTTCATCTTTCTTGATTCTCTCTTGACCTAAGGTCATTCTTTTCCTAGCTTCTCCATGCTATTGTAATTGGAGATTCATTATTGTAAGCTTTTAATAATACTGTGACGTTTTTATTCGTTCGATGGTTTCTCCACTTGTCAAATCTCTTATCTCAAATTTATGTTTTGATCACTTTGGCAAGGTAACATTGTTCCATTGCTTATTTTCAACATATTTTTATTCGATTCTTGGGAAATATTATTTCGACTAGATAAATAACAATTTGATTCCTTTTGGTGGTGGGGACCTAAAGAATAATTTGATTCCTCTTGTCTTCATTGTAAAAAATGCAAAATGATGCAGAGAATGTCTATGGGGTTAGAATTCTTCAAATACCTTAAAAATAAATACTGGACAATGACTTGTTGTCTATTAATACAATAATACATTATAATGCATGTGTGTTATATATATTATGCCTATGTGATCATATATTATATTGCTATGATATATGATTATATTACATGATGCAAACCCATGTTATATTATTATGTATTGCAATCCAAACTATGCAATGTTATTATGTCAAGCAATCATATACAATTACCTCCATATTTAACTTTGTGATACAATTCTGGGATTGATTTACCCATATGTTACATCATATATAATTGATCGAGCCATAATTTAGGTTCACAGGGTTCAATTTGGCCCAAATCACATGTATAATTGTACCAATTGACTAATTGAATTAATTCATGATTAATTTAGGCTCAAACCACATCTCTAATTACACCAAAAGACTAATTAGATCAATTCATGACTAATTTAGCTCCAAATCATGTCCTTCTCTTGTCTAGTTAGGTTGAAGGGGTTTGAATTGGCCCCAATTTCTTTATTACTTAAATTGGTGGACTTTTTGCTTTATTTTGTTATGATATTAGGGTCAATTGACCTAAAAATTACTTCTATATAGTCAAAATTACGTTCACAAGGTTTTATTTCATCTAAGTTGCATCAATCATTATAGCAATGGACTAACTGGGTAAATATGTCAGGAATCAAGAGTTAATTTAGCCCCTTGAATTACATTATAGACTCATAATCAAGTCAAGGGGTTCAAATTCGCCCCAATTACCTTCATATTTGTATTTATAATAAAATTAGGGTCAATTAAGTCATATGTTTCTCCTATACAATCGATTGACCCATAAATTAATTTCACATGGCTTAATTTTGCCTAAAGCATGACCCTAATTGCACCCATTCACTAATTAGATCAATTAATGGTAGAACGAAACTTAATTTAACCCTAAATCATGTCCTACTCTTGTAGTTAGGTTGAAGAGGCTCAAATTGGCCCTAATTTCATTCATGATTGAATTGGACTATTTGACTTATTTTGTTATGATATTAGAGTCGATTGACTCCTTAAATTACATCTTGTATAGACAAAATTAGGTTCACAGGGTTCAATTTCATCCAACTTGCATCACTAATTCCAACACTCGACTACTTGGCTCAATATGTCAGGAAATATGGCTAATTTAGCCCCAAATCACATCTTAGTCTCATAATTAGGTTAAATGGGTTCAAATTGACCCCAATTACCATCAGATTTACATTTGTGATAAAATTAGGGTTTAGAGTTTAGGGTTGTAACAATCGACTGATATGGTTTTTGTATTACTTCTGGGATATCTATCATACCTTTTGAATGAAAATCAAGATGTTTTCTCTGAATCAATTTCTTATATCATAATAAATATAATATTTTCTTCTAAAATAACTAATTAATAGAGAATGTGTTGCTCAGATATCATCATCATGACCACTTGTGAAATGAAATAGTCAGACCAATTCATCCCTTGACAATACTAGTGTAGGTTTCCATTCATTCAAGCTTATTATCCATTGCCCTCATACACAAAATTTGCAATGACAATGTTTCATTGTGCCTAAATTTAAGATTATGAAACATGCTTATGCAATCCATCACTCACTCTCAATTCATGAACATTTTGAAAAATCAAATGTACTTCCAATTTATTTCTAAATGTGGACATGATAATGTTTCATCTTGTCACTCTTTTTAATTTCAAACTCATTGTAGACACTCAAATTAAATAGATCACTAAGCCAAAATACCCAAAAAGGTTATTTTGTAGAACAACTATTCATTGCACTTATAGGTTTACTAAAAATATTGTGCAATCTTAAATCTGATGAAATGAAGAATGAATAATCACCATTTCTCCTTTTTTTCCCTTACAAATTTATACTATGATTTCTCAATCATCCAACATCGATCACACCAAAATCCACATTTTAAATTATTTTCATTTCCATCCTTATCAGCTAAAATCACTTGAAATTGATATGTCTGGAGGAAAATAAACAATATAGCCCATTCCTTTAGTTTTCTTGTAGTTAGGCTAAAAGGGCTCAAATTAGCCTGAAATTCCTCTTTGATTGAATGAATCAACTATTTAATTCATTATATGATGACATTAAGTTCAATTTTACTCCAAATCACATCATATACAATTGAAAATATATTCATGTAGCTCAAATTTTTAAAAAATTTGTCATTGATTGCACCATTTGACTAATTGGCTCAATCTATGATGAAATCAAAGCCAATTTAACCTCAAATCAAGTTGTATAGTCATAATTAGGTTCAAATGCCTCATATTCACCCTAATTTCCTCCACAATTGAACTGATCAACCATTTCATTCATTATATGATGATATTCAAATTTATTAAGCCCAAAACCACATCCCATACATGTCAAACTTGCATATGTCATTGAACTAAATGATTTTTGGATTCATTCTTTGATAAAATTGGAGTTGATCAAGTCCAAAATCACATTTTATAGTCATGCACTAAGGTTGAAAGGGCTCAAATTAGCTCCAATTGCCTTTATATTCAACCATTGGACTATTTGGCTTATTTAGTTCTGACATTGGGGTCGACAGGCCCAAATTAAATCCTTTATAGTCAAAATTAAGTTCATGAGGCTGAATTTCGCTCATATTATATAATTGATTGCACCAATTCACTCAATCTAAACTAATCTAGCTTTAAATCACATCCTATACATGTAGTTATGTTCAAGGGTTTCAAATTGATCATAATTTCCTCCACCATTAAAATAATTGACTCATTCTTTTATTTTGTAAATAAATTAGGCCTGGTTAAACCCTAAATCATGTTTTATATAGTCCAAATTATGATTACGGACATAAACTCATCAAAATTGCATCACTTTATCCATGATGTCCTTTTTGTGGTTGTGTATATTATGACAAATTTCGCTTTAAAATAAAATTATAAAAATTATAAATGTGAACTAAATAAGTAAAAACATGTATAAATGTGAATTAAATAAGTATAAATGTGAATATATCATGATACATAGATAAGTATAAACACTTATGAGTAGACAAAAATTATTTTTTTGATGTTATGGCAACATAACACGTACATGTTATAGCGTGTACACACTATGTTTTGTTTGAATCCAAAAAACTAAGACTTTTGGTTTAGAAATGCTTGGATTTCCAAACTAAAGGTTTTAACCTACCAACACATAGCCGACTCTGAGAGTTTTGATAGCAAACAACAAAATTAAACTTCCATCACTAAATACACTACGAATTTCAATGAGAAAACTCATAAAATTATTACGACGATGATGAACATGCTCTCCTCTTTCCAAATATATGATTTTTATAAATATTTAACTATTTTAAGGTTTCAATCTATGTTGATTTCTAATTTTGGCTTTTTTAGACCACTACATAGCACAAATATACATGCCTATCTATATTTTTGTATCTTTTTTTTTGTTGATCTCAATGTAAAATATGGTTACAAATTAGGCCTAATTCTACACCATTCAAAAAAAATAGTTTTCATTTTCTTAGGTAGTTGGGGGGCACATGGCCGAGTATCTATTTTTTTGTCAGTTTTCAAGATCTATTTACTTATAAAATTAAAATATATATATATTTATTAAAAAATTATGAAAAATATATGTTACAAACTATATGATCTTATCTAAAGTTTCACCAAATGGCTTAAACAATATTAAATGGTACTCAAAAAATGAAGGGTCGCACGACGGGCTATCTACAATATTTTTTTTAAAAATAGGAGTTCATATTCAAATTTTATATGTTTGACCTAGTTAAACTTAACCATTTTTAAAAAATAGTGTTTTGAAAACTAAACTAAAAATTTTATAATTCATGTTCTTACACCTCCTCTAATTTTGAGTGAAGCCATCTTAAATTATCTTTAGAACTTTAAATTTCTCAATTTTTAAGAAAAACATGTCCATGGTTAGGCCTTTTTTAATCCACAAAATATGTGTACTTACCCATCTTACACAATGTTAGATTGATATGCTAATATACTATGATGTGATATTGATACATATGGATGGTGTAAACTAGTTTCCTTATTCTATGTTCTATTGATGTTGCTACTATGTTACATGATAGGCTGCTTTTTACTTTTCTATTGTGTGTGGCCCATGGCCTTGTTTGATGCAACATATTTGATGTCCCTTGTTTACAGCATATTTGAAATTATTTGTTTTAGACATCTTTATGTCCCCTTGTTTATGGCCCTTGTCATTCTTTATTGTGACATATTCATGTCCCTTGAATGCATCCCTTGGCCTTATGTTTAACACTAACACTTGAGCTTGTTATGCTTGTTGAACTTGCTAACATTGAGTGGTGCCATGATTTATATCACGTATTTTTATTGCAGAGTCTTATTTAGAGATCCTTATATTATGTGTTTCATTGATGCATATATCTATATAAGACACTTATATGCTTTGCATTGCATATGTTAGATACATGCTTTAATCAACATATACATTACCATGATGAAATATTCTCTACATGATCACATTATCTATATACATGACTTGATACAAATAACTCTTATTTTGATATGAGTGACTTACAAGATACATCCCTTATACCAAAAGGGTAGCATTATAGTGGGCTTGTCATAGATACGTAAGTCTGCATGAGTGTAACAAATTATAAATTTTAGAAATTCAAAATGGGTCAAATACATGACAAATATTGGCACATTGATACAGTGTATGGAGGCATATGCCATGTGTATGAACTCATTTTATAGACATATAAGCACATATTCACACACATTTGGGTGCATATACATGAACATATGTACACAGTTTATAAGAATATGAATTGCATATTTTTACATACATCTAAGGTATACGTTCTCAGATTCAACATATATATGCATATCATTCTATATCAGTTGGTACAAATTCAAGGGGCATGCTATTATTTCATGCACATACTACACACTTTCAAAGTCATGAAGCATGATATTGATTCACGCACATACATAATAGTACAGTTATACTTGAATGATAAATAGTTTTCATTCCACTTCACAAATTTTTAGTCATGATAGGGACATGAACAATTTTCATTCTTTTTCAATCATGCATTTTATTCCACTTTAAAAAAATAATATAATCAAATCTGCTTCATGATGGGGTGATGAACATTTTCATTCCCTTTTTATCATTATTTTTATTTATATGAAGTGGACTTGAGCAAAACTATATAATTGAATCTATAAGCCATCTACAATTGTTGATTATATTTTTTTCAACGAACCTAGCTTGATGGTTCTCTCTTTACCTGCATATTTATTTGGCTTAATACATTACATACTTATCCCCACATTCATTAGCATTGGGACATGTTGTCTTGCCAACCTAAAAGCTTGTATAGCTATACAAATTTGTGGCACAATCACCCTAACTATCCATGTGCTTTAGCAAGGAATCAAAAGTTTCTCCAATGCTTCAACAAGGAATCATCATCTCCAACAATTTGCAAGGGAAACATGGTTTTCACAAACACACGTGTACTCTTACCCTTTTTATTTCAAAATTTAAAAAAATCAATTTCAAATTAAAATTTTCAATATATGGACATTGACTACACATGATTTGAGGTTTTTCTATCAAGTGACTTGCACAGTTGGAGCTTCATACCAAAGGCAAAGTGTGTTATACACACTTAAGTACATTTTATCCTTTTACAGACTATCAATTCCATTACTAAAATAAAATAGGGGCATTTGTATATAATAAAACATGGTCTTCAATACTTGACAATAACAAGCTTGATACACATTTACCACACATGACTTGAACACACAAACAAGGTCCTAATCCATGATTCTCTCACACTTGTATATTATTTTATGAGTTGACATTTCCATTCTAGTATCATAAACCTATAGGAACCTCATTGTTGTTTCAAACCTACTAAATATTTTTCACAAACATCTCTAGACTCCCAGCTTAGTCCATCTGTACCTAAGTCGATTACATCAATTTTAGCCATTATCGCTAGTCAGTAATGACCCAAACTCTCAGAACCAACCCTCTCCTAGCAATAAGTATTTTTCAAAATTAAATATCTCCCGAGGTTTGGCCCACTTGCCTAGTGTTACAGTGGCATGAGAAATTACCCAATTGGACTCATTTATAAACAAATCAAGATCTCATTCAGAAGGGACTTGGCACTTATCTAGATCACATCTATACACTATTTCACATTGAAAACATTTGTCATATTCTTTCTAAATTGAAAACCTATCACTAGGAGAAATAACAAGCCAAATTTGAAGCACACAATCTAAGTCAAAGCAAACGTTTTCAAGTATTAAAGCCAAATTATTAGTTACATACATACAATAATAGAGCATAATTACATAATCACACTAGGTGGAAGAACTACACGTGGCTTGATTTCCCTCTTCAGGGTACCAAATATGTAGGCAGTGATCAATAATCAAATTAGGTATGATTGGAGTCAGCTAACCAATTATAGTTTTTAGTTTTTAAAATTTTATAGCCCTCACAAAAACACCTAGGGTTCCAAGGAAAAGGAGATTGATTTCTAGAGTTACGTACATCATCAAGGTTCAGGGTCACATATACAAAGCATACAGAGGTAGGTGAATGTGACCATATAATTAAATTCTTGTATTTCTGTACATGTTAGTATTGAATGACGATACTGATCTAGATCAGCAAAACCAACCCTGCACAAATAGAAACACGGTGCTTAAACCAAACAAATCACAAGCCTCTTTTTAGCTGATATCCACTTCGAGAATACAATCATAGTCAAATAATTATCCAGAAAAACTAAGTACTCATCCCTTTGTTGTACTTATTATATTTAGTATATGTCACTTATCAAATCATTGCATTCAATTTCGATATTTTACATTCAGATGTATGCTTGAATTCCATATCTTAATATTTAAATTACTCTGTAAATTTCTATCATATTGTTAGTCTTTATTAGATTAATCTAAATTAGGGTAAAACACTCTCCAATCTTATGCTTAATCTTTGGGTAGCAGGTTTCATATTGTTTGGAACATCATCCTTGAGCCCAACCTTGCTCATTTTGTTTGGTGTTTACTTTATGAACGCTTACCTTTAGAAAAAACCTCGATTCATTTAGGTGTCATTCATCCCAAATTCCATTTTGTATCCATTATGAGACTATTAGGCACCTATTCTAGCTATGTAATAAATCTCAATAAGTTTGGGATTGGATTCATGACTACTTCAAACATTATAGGCCAAAGCCATTCACATGTTAGGTTATTTGTTGGGATATTGGCCTAGGTTTCCTACAAAATTCATACATGTTTGGTACGTGTTTTGAATGGAAATTCTTTAAACAAAGGAACTCTGCTATTATATCTTATTTTTTAATTGATAAGTAGTTCTATAATTATAACATAGTTATAGTGATTTATTATGTGCTTATGCAAATCCAAGTTCCAGTAAAATAAGTGGCTCTAGAAATGGCCCATCTCCATACCTTTTTCATCATTGGGGCAATGTAATGTGCACTACGGCACATGCTCTGCCAACTTCAGCATCAAGAGATTGCACTTCGCGAAAGGGCCATTATTGTAGTTGCTCTCATAACCATATTGGTTGGTCACCACCTTCACAAAGGTGGTCGCTTCGACCCACTCAATAATGAGATTGGGCTTCTTTGGTCGGCCATAACAAATTTTCGCGTCTAACATTAGCCACATCCTTTTCCATAAATCTTCTAGATGATCAGTAAGTTGATGCCCTGATAACCTGAATAATGTTAATGAAAAAAAATATGAACATTGAATAAGAAACCATAACTGAAGGTGATGACCTCCTAAAATAAAGTGGGGTTCCAAATCGAATGATCAAGTATGAGCTTCTTTACCCTTGCAACCTTTTCTTTTTCCTTTTACAGTGTAATCATGATGTAATGATTGATTATTTTGATAACTTAATACTTTTGTAATTTTTATTTCTTTTCTCTAACCCCATATACCTAGATTTGCTAAATTTAAAAGCCTAATATCTTTCAACCCACTTTTTGTGAATATTTTGTAAACCTTATTTTGAAATAATATAACACTATTTCATCAAAACAAAATGACCATGCAAGTTAGTAACCCCTCCAGCTAAATGTTACTTGGAAGGATCTTTTTGAGCATTTGAAGTGGGAATGATGATCCATCCCCGAGAATAACAAATTAAAGGAAGGAGTAGATATCATTATACCAACATGAGCATAATACATATTTTATAATAATCGTCTGAATTTATTGCAATGAAGAAAGAATAATCTTTTAAAATATCGATATGTTTCAAAATTATTTATTATACCAAAGTGTTTCTCAAATGAAGTTTATGTTTTATAGTGATGTTCGAAAAAAAAAAAAAAAAATTCACTTTGTCGATCACTATTGCAGTAAGTGTAATTAATGGTTTAGATGGTCATAAATTCAATGTTTTTAGGTGTTTTTGGTCTTGTTGAATTTAAATAATTTTTTGATGTTAATTTAATATTATTTATATCAGAAAGATAATATTTCTACAATTTATAAAATAAAATAGATATTTTTAGATTATAAATTGTGGATAATTTTCAAATCTAAGAATTATAATTATGAATATTTATATATATATATAATGTTTCAGATTGCATTCTATGAATCATCATTAAGATAAGAAAAATATTATGATGAGATTGTAAATCTATATTTCAATTTAAAAATATTACAATGAAATATAATTATAAATATTTATATATACATATAAAATATTTCAGATCATTGTAGACCTATGTTACAATTTAAAGATATTGTAATGAAATACTATAATATATAAAAATAGAAAAAAATTCAAAAATTGTCACAGGATTTACAATTCAAAAATATATATTTTACCATTTATATCTATATAAAAAAATTACCGAAAAAAAAAAATAATTATATATATATATATAGATATAGATAATTAATTATCATCATTCCAAATTAAAAATTAACATAAAAATTTACAAAATCCTCCGAAACGCCATCCCTAGCAACCAATATCAATCTTACATAAGATCAGTTGAAGGAAGCGCTTCACAATCTGCTTATTTTAGGCAATCCCTGTAAACTATTTCAAATATTGCAAACCTGCATTTCAAATAAAGAGTGCAAAAGTGTAGTGGATGATGGGAAAACAGAGAGACCAAATGACAAAAAGAGACCAGTGCAGACCTTCAAATCACTCACTATCTTCATCCATGGCAGACCTGCATTTTGAGTTCTCGTACAATCAAATCCGCTGCAATGTTCGCTACGAAATCATGATTAACGATGCATTCAGGAAGAGACTTGTTTATGTATTTTCATATTTGGTAGGTGATGCAAAACTTATGCAAACCTTTTATTTATTATTATTTTTTTTTAATTTAATTTTCATTATATATTAAAAAAAATATTAATTTTTTAATATTCATGATGATATAAAAGACATTTTAATGTGATGCAAAAGTGTTTTTGGGTTAATACAAAATTTAAGCAAATGTGTCACAAACCTTATTCAATTAAAAATACTTAATTCGTTTCATTTTTGCACCACAAAAATAACTTAAATCCCCAAATTTTATAGATTAAATTACAATATAAATGTGAAGGATTACTTCTACAAATGTGACATGGCCTTTACATTTCTTAAAGTGCAATAGCCAAAACTTATGATCCCACTAACCCCAACCCAAATGACGGTACAAATTATAATATATATAATAGTGCACAACTCCAATAAAATGAGTATAATATATATGAACTTCAATGTGAATATACTATATGTAACATATAGTATGTACATATTAAAAAATATATATATGCATTTACATTATTAGTAATATTTATATTAAAATTTTATTATTTTTAAATAAATTTTTAAAATATCAATATTATTTTCTTATTTATATCATATCATATGACTTGAAACGTTATTCTTTATATAATTATATAAGTTTTTTTTTTGGTTTCAAAGTTGAATAGGATAGTAGTATTTTATATCAATCTACATTTTAAATTTTAGGGTTCGAGGTTATTAAATTTCAGGTTTAGTGTTTAATAATTTTAAGATTTTTAGGTTTCTTATTTTAGAAACATTTTATGTTAAATTTTTTATGTTTGGTTTTCATATTTTAAGGTTTCTACGGTTTAAGTTCAAAGTTTTTAAGGTTTCGAGTTTTGTATATTTTTCCTTTTTTTAAGGTTTTTAAGTTTCGGGTTTGGGTTTCAGCATGCCAGTTTTGAATTCAAAGGTTTTGGTTTCAAGTTTGGAATATTTGGTTTTTGAGTTTTAGAGTTTTCGGGTTTCGAATAAAATAGTCACATTTATTTCAATTTAATTTTTATGTTTGAGTTTTAGGTTTTCAAGCTTCAAAGTTTCCAAGTTTCAAATTTTGAACTTAAGATTTTCAAATTTTAAAATATTCAGATTCGAATTTCAAAGTCTTCAGAATGTAAAATAAAAAACACAATATTCATTCTCCATATTATTCTGACATTCTCATCTCTTTAACAAAAAAAAAAAACATTACAAACATTTCCCTACCACATATTAATTACCATAATTATATTCCCCTCTAATATCTCAAAAATATATAAACTAATGAAAATCAAGTCCCCTTCTAGCTTTCTAGAAGAAAGGTCTCATGCCATAAAAAAAATACTTAAAATGATACATTTTATGATATACCATACTTTTTAGGCAATTTAAAATCAGACTGTACCAATGCAGAATACTAAGCTGTTTAAGTTGCTGTTGTATTCTTTGAAATTAAATTCATTAAGCAGTACATCCTTTTGCTGTTATGATTTCTTAATGCATACTCTTACTGGTATACTAGAAGAAGATACAAAGGGAAAGAAAGCATGGAATAAAGATGGGACAAGCATAATCTAAAGTATGCATTGGATGCCCATTCTTTCATAGCTAAACACCCAAATAAAGAAGTATGCGATAATGTGGCCTACAATGACCAACCAAGGGACAGAAAGGACCCAACAAGAAATCATTTCTTTGATTGACAGACAAATCCATGTGCCTGCCACCCACAAGTTCAATAAAGAAATCCCAGACCTAAAGCAATCTTGTGAATAGGAATATATTCAAAATATAAGTGTTTCTTCCTCTTGGGTAGAACTGATATGATTATCAGGCGGTTCCCTTGTAAATTCTGATCAACTGAGGTTGGTGTATTTGATTTATTGATTTATAGAATGAATTGTTTTGAAATCATTTTGAATTTAGAATGTTATAAAAATCAACCCTGTGCCATATCCAAACAACATTGATTTCAATAAAAAAAATGGTATACTGAACTGTTAAGGAGTATTGAGCGCCCCCCCCCCCCAAGAAAAACCAAAAAACGTTTGGTTGCTTATTGTTGAGGTTTAAGCCAAATTGATGTGTAGTACCTATCAAAATGTATTTGTCTGTTCTGAAAATTTATTCCCAAGTGGGGTGTGCTTATTGCTGAGAAAGTCTCTGAGCTTGTTTAAGCCAAATTGCTGTGTAGTACCTATTATATTAAATTGTATTTATTTGTTTGAAAATTATTTCTTAGTTGGGGTGTTTATGGCTGAGAAAGTCTCTGAACTTGTTTTATCCAAATAATTTTGTAGAACCTATTAAAGTATATCTAATTTTTTTTTAAATTGTTTCTATGGGTATACAGATTTTGAAAAAGTGGTCTTTTCAGAGAAAAATATTGTGAGGGGCAAGTAGAGTCATTGTCAGGGCAGTGCAATGGACGGCAAATTGTATAAGTGTGCTCTAGAAGGGGACATTGCAGGTCTGAAATCTTGGTACTCAAAAGATCAGGAGATTGTGAAGGAAATTACACCTCAGGGAAATACAGTGCTCCATCTTGCAGCCAAAAGAGGGCATGCTAGTTTTGTTAAGGAGTTGCTTAGCTTGGAGCCACAGCTTCTGAAGAAGGCCAATTGTAAGGGAGACACAGCATTGCATGAGGCTGCTAGAAGGGGTTATGCCAATGTTGTCGAGGCCTTATTTGGCCATTGCAGTACAGTAGTACCCTCGGTTGACAAAGATGTGGAAGGATTGCAGGCTCCAGAGATTGAAGATCTCATAAGCTTTCAAAATGCTGAGAAAAATACAGCATTGCATGAAGCTGCCAAAGGTGGGCATGGGGATGTGGTAAGTGCTTTGTTGAAATACAATGAGGATGTGGCCAGTGATGTCAACCAGGCTGGGGAGTCGGCTCTGTTTAAGGCTTGCGAGGAAGGGCATCTGAAGGTAGTTATCCAGCTTCTGAAGAGCGCACCTTCTTTGCATTATGATCGCAGCCATGACAGAAAAACAATTCTCCATGCAGCTTTAATGGGAGGACACAGAGGTCAGTCACTGCAATGCTCCTTTCACACGAGCATGTAAATTTTGGTTTTAAGAAGTGTTATATAAAACAACATTTTATAAACAATACACAAGTACTCCCTAAATCTGTATCAGTAACAATGTTTTAAAATTGTGGCCTTACCCGAGCAATTCCAAAATCTAATAGATTTTGCATATATCATATATATGAAAACTACTTCTTCTGTACCTTTATACATAAGACTCCAACCCGCAGTTGCCAGGAAACTCTAGCATAGGGATGATTACGCCTGCCCAGTTCTGTCCCCAGACCTCAATTTCTGATGACTATATATGTAATATGGACGATTACACCTGCCCCAGCCTCTTCATAGATCCACATTTTCCGGGAACCATCTGTAAATATAATCTATCTATACTTTTATTCATTTACTTCCATACCCTGATTTTCGGTCCACATTAGCTCTATGCCCGCAATAGGTGACCATGCTGAGTCCAAACAATATAATTTAGAACTTCCAAACCATAGTTACCAAATCCAATTGGATCGGCACAAAATCTGGTCAGATTTAGATTTTTCGACTGGTCCCGATAAGTGCAATCTGAATCAAATTTTTTTTAATTTTAATAGTTTTTTAAATTTTCAAGAAAAAAATAACATCTAACGATCTTATATAAGATTAAATATATTAATATTTTATATTAAATTAATATTTTTTAATTTATTTATCAATTTTACATATTTATAAAATTATGTTCATATACATCTATGTATATATTCTGAATAGGATTTTCTCCATTTTTTCCAAAAGTTCTGGACTTTAAAATTTTTTATCTTCCTTAACAGATTCAGATTTCCCAATTTCATAACTATAATACCAAATACATGTATTAAATTATAATCACATCTATCATAACATCACAAGCATATTATTTTTAATATACTATAATAATTCTTACATTTTACTAATGCCTTCCTATCATTTGGAGATCTCTTTGGCCCATTTGCAGATCTCTAGAGTTTCTCCCACATCCATTTGTACTCATTGTAGATCTCCATGTTTTTCTCTCGTTTCTTTTTCTTCTGTTTTTTTGGTTGGGAGGGGAAGGGGTTAAATAGTAATAATTTTGTATTTATGTTGTTAAAGTCCATAAAATATAGTACAATTTATACACTACAAATTGTTGGCAAGCAACATCTATCAAAAACTCTTGAACAAAAAATTCAGATTCAAACCTTGAAAAATCCTATTATAACCCTATATTATGAACCATCATAATAATTTCGAGATAGTTTTTAAACCAAAAAGAGCACAATTTCTAACACTATCCAAATGCAGAAACTATATAATTCAAAAACATCTATTAGAGTCCAGAACTTTTTTTTGTCAAGAAAATGGTATTTATAATTAAGGGGGAACCAAAATACAGAAGTTACAACACCATTAGAGCCTCCACAGGTCGACCATGCTCTGCTCTTACACTACTTTCATAAATAGAAATAAAAATATATATATTTATGTTGAGGGAGATGTCATGTGATCTATGGGACAAAGTATAAAGCTACAACAGAAATACCCAAAGGGTTTTTACTGTTTAGTTACCATTTCACTTTAAGCTAGTAAATGCAAATCAAATGTATCCTATCAAAACTTGCTTATAGTGTTCTAAGACATCTTTAATATAACTGCCTACTTATTTAGACAGTAGACAAAGAAAATTATGAAAACTATTAAAATATTCATATTGTAATGAGTACTTCTATCTAAATTGTTCATCTATAGGGTACTGCAGTATCACATGCTCCTCATCTTCCACTTCTCCTTGCTTGCAGAGCAAGAATATACACTCTTCCCAGTTTGTATTTTTCTAATCTCCTTGTTTCAACTGATAGATGATGAAAGCTTAGCCTAAGTTGACAAATAATATGTCTTTTATGCATGGATATTTTCTTTTGGAGCTAATCTTATTTAATGTAGGTGATCATTTGATTGATCTCACATTGAGAGAATCTCATTTTTCACTTGGATCCTGTCAAATCATTTACGTTGCCTTCTTTTATATGCCAAAGTACCATTACAACTTTGCTCTGTCCATCTATTCTTAGATTCTCAAACAAATTCCGATTGCTCCTCTTTCTTCTTAACAGTACTTTCATACCTTGCAGATGTGGCAGCTTATTTGCTACAGGAACTACCAGAATTAGCTAAATCATCAGACAAATTTGGGAGCACTCCACTGCACTTAGCAACATCTAGGGAAGCCGAACATGTGGAGATGGTGCTAGAGCTGCTGAAAGTGGACTCCTCTGCCTGTTATAAGTTTGATGAAAAGGGAATGACACCAGTTCACATTGCAACAGAAAAGGGGCATGCCTCCATATTTCAGGAGATACTGAGCTGTAGACCAGACTGTATTGAACTGTGCGATCAAAAGCATAAACAAAACGTTCTGCACTTGGCAGTGGGAAATGGGCAATCCAATGTGGTCAGATATTTGTTGAGGAAAAAGAGAATGGAGATTTCTGAGCTGATTAATGAACCAGACAATGAAGGGAACACGCCACTGCATTTAGCCACTATGAAAGACTCATTAGAGGTTTGTTTCATTATCATTCCTAATTTCCTATCTATCTGCTATCAATAAATGTGAATTTATTTTTTCAGAATTCTAATATGTCTTTCATTTACCTGTCTACTGAAATCTCTAAGCAGGCCTGTATAAACATTTAAACATATAAAAATGCCTTTTAAAACATAAAAGGTTACATGTTTCAGAGTGTACACAGATTTATGTAAAACTATTATTCAGTACATATCATAGTTACAAAAATCCAAAGAAATTGTAGCAATATCGCCAAACTCACAAGGTTTTAGGCTTGGCGAGTAACTCCTTGCTAACTCGCATGGTAAGTTTTTGCAGAGGATTTTTACTCGTGTGTACTCACTGAGTCCATGCAGAGACAGTAGAATTTTGTTTTCAATTTTTTTTAATTTATGGACTTAGGCTAATAGAAAATATACCTATGCATTCTCTATATTCATTTTTTATTCTTTTTAACAGTATTTTGCATGTTATATAAGTCCGAGTTTGTGAATTATGGTACACATTTTCTGATTGCAGATGGTAAACTTGCTGCTGTCCCCATCTGTGTCCAAGGCATCATTGAATCTCACTATTAAAGCAGTCAATAAAGCGGGCCACACTGCGCTGGACATTACACAGATCAAAGGAGGCCACTCGTTTGCACAACTTTCTGTCTGGAAAGCACTGAGGGATGCCGGTTGTAACCACGGGGAACGCTTACATGAGGCTCTGAAAGGGGACCAAATATTCCCTACCGCCAAAGTTAACAAAGCCAATTGTAATTGTAGTTCTAATTCTAATTCTAATTCTGCAGACAAATCCCTTCAAAAAATGGCAGAAACTCTTTCTGTTGTAGCGGCCCTTATTGCCACAGTCACATTTGCAGCAGCATTTACTGTTCCTGGAGGGCTTCACGAGGGTCTCGCTGTTGAGGAGGAGGAAGGAACAGCAGTGATGATAAACCGTGCGGTTTTTAAGGTATGGTATGAGATTACTTTTAATGCCCTTTAGGCCAAACGGGTGTGGGCTCTGAGTAGATTTAGCTGTTCAGAAGGCCTGAAAGTAAACAGCCAGTGCGTTCAAGTTGAATAGAGTTGAACGTATACAGTTTAACACTCACTGACACAAAAAAGGGTTAAATAGCTCGTTAATGCCAGTCAATGCGAACATACCATCTGCATAAGCTGTACCGTTAAGAAGATTGTTTTGTTTGATTGTGTCGATGGCAAATAGCTGTGTAATTGTTCCTAATGTTTTGATTTCATGTATCAGGTATTTGTTATATCAGACACTGTTGCCATGTGCAGTTCAATGATAGTGGCCTTGATTTTGGTGTGGGCAGTCCCCGGGGTCCCTGGGATTTTGGCTGGGGCCGTGGGGTGGGGTCTGAGAATACTGTGGGTGGCCTTGGGAGGGATGGTGGTCACCTTTGTGACTGCAATATATCTGGTAGTGGCACCAAAGTGCCTGTGGTTGGCAGTGTTTGTGTGCATATTGGGAAGTAGCACACCCTTCATAGTGAGTCCTCTAGTCATTGACTCTGCTAAACGTAATGTCCATAAGGCAGGCTTCCACTACGAATATAACCAACCAGGTCCATGACAAGAAGTTATACTTTATTCACAAGCTAATTATGTGGTTGGCCCAGCAGCAGCAAGGAAATTTTCCTCGGCTGCTCTTGCGATATTTCCCTTTAGACAGGAAGAACAAGAAATCGGGGAAAAATCAACTAATAATGATGGGTGCAGCAGATCCTTCTCGAGGTGGTGGCTGCGTCGACAAGCCTGATGACCCTCCACAGCCGTTGTCTGCTTTGATTGCTCCAGTTGCTTAATGAATTTCTTTTGGATGCCCAATGGGCTTTATATTATGTTGATTTTGATATTCTCCCTCTTTTTTTTGTTAATTGGAATGTTTATATTTAAAGAGATTTGAACTCCTTTCTGGATCCATCGATATGTAGTCTTCTTATGAGGTGTGATACCATACATATTTTTTTTTTGGGGTAAGATTAAAGATGCATCATTTTGTATGATTAATAGAAGGCGCTTTTCAATTTTTTTTTTTAAAAAAACAGTTTGAAAATATTTGTTAAAAGTGATTAGACCATTGCTTATTCCTATGGGATTTGAGATTTAGTACTGTTTCTTTTAATTTTCACCCGATTGCCTTACTTTCCTTCGGCTCAACAAACAATTTGCATATAACAAAGCTTACATAACATATATTTTTATATTCCTACAGGAATTTGAGACTTCATACTGTTTCATTTGATATTCGGCGGTTGTCTTTCCTTTGGCTCTCAAAGTAATTTGCAAGTGATGTGAAAACTGTAAACTGGACCATTTCCATCACAATCAACCATGAGGTTGGCAATGGAATTATGACACAAGAAAAACAACCTTTTGCTTACTTCAATTGCAGCAGCAGGAGTTCCACCTAAGAAGGTAGATTTAGTATTGCTCCGTAGTGGATTTTAGCTATGACTAACAAAATTGTCACTTGTGGACATCATTTTCCACATGACCTGAAATTAACATAGAATTCATTTGAACAAAAGAGAACTTAAATACCAGTTGCAAACACCATTTGGAAATTTTGAGGGTGGACTGTATAGAAAAATTGTATAAAGGTAAAATAATTTGTGTGTTACTGTTCATTAGACTTCCCTAACATGGAAATTAGTTGGGCGGATCAGAGCTTAAAATGATTTTGTAAAGCATAAAATTCTGTGTATTTAAATCCAATAATCAACATCTCATGGTGTATAAAGATGAACTACATGAAACACAATTGCATTTTAGTTGAAAAGAAATAACATTAAAAAGCAAGCAACAAAAAAGAATTAAGAGAAACACACTCGAGATGTATAACAGCTTGAAGAGTACTTTCATCTCTCACGAAACCTGTAGACGAAGAAATTAGTTATCAACAAGGCCAATATTGAAAGGAAATATAATGTTAACTTTCATAAAAGTAGCCATTATAGAGAATGTCAGACTCCAATGCAAAACATCCAAATATATTGGTTACTATAAAAAATCAAGAATGCTTTACTGAATGAATAATTCCTCTAAAAAATGCAAAAGGAGGCTTTTGACTTTACGTAATGAAGATATAACATTTGGACTGCATCCATATCATTACAATTCTAATGGAAGCCTCGACTTAGAAAACACAAAAGGAATAAACATACCAACATGGTACGTTTGTGTTGCAGCAAAACTGAATGTGCATGCTCCACAAACACAAGACCTGCCCTTAGAATTGGAACGATCTGCTCAAATATTCCTTTCCCAATGTATGAATTGAAAAATCAACTATGGATACTGAAAGAGCATGCTCTGATCTGCAGATTTTTGGGACCTTAATCAGGACCCAAAACACTCAGATTGTGGGTGCAGGAAAATTGGAAGCCTAGTGGTCAAGTGGAAGTTCAATTGATGCCTAAGGGATATTTCCTTGTTTTTGCCACAAAACAAGAATTTAGTTTTCCAAGGAGGACCATGGTTCTACAAAAAATCTGGTCTCTTCGTGAAGCACTGGTCCCCTTCTTTCTACCCAGCACTGTCCCTGTCTGGGTCTGCTTGCCTTTGCTTCCAAGCGAATATTGAAAAGAATCATCTCTTATGAAGATCGTATGGGCCACATGAGAGTACATAGGTGCATGTAAATTCACCAGGAATCCAGGAGTGCATAACTATGCAAGGATCTGCATCTGCATAGACTTAGAAAAGCCCCTGCCCAACCGCACAATTCTCAACATGGGAGGGATCGAATGGAAACAACCGTTGGATGACAAAAACATCCCTATTGAGGTGGCGTATTTGCCATGATCATGGGCACTTGAAAAGAGTCTATCCCGTGCAAGCACCTCAGAAGTACACATAAGGTGAACCTCAATCAGCCAGAGTTAAAGAAACCAGCAACGACTAACAAGAATGAAACCCAGACCAAATAGGGCATTGTAGCAGGAGAGAACGAATTTATACTCAAGGAAAACTAAAGAGACAAGTAGTCAAGAGGAGCCCAAAGGCATTAATCTGGGCAACACATTTGCAGCGCTAGCAGATCAAGGCAAAGGAAAAGGGAAAATCGCTGCAGTTCTAAGCTCCACTACCATTCATCAGGCCACAACCACTTCAAGCAATCTCCAGCCAAATCATGGTAATAATTTTGATCTCATCAGATTTTCAGCTAAAGCAAGGACAACAATCTCTCCAAGTTGAAATAAAAAACCTGACTCTAAGGATCCAAAACATTCCTTTGTCATGGTTCTTATACTATGGGACATTTGTTACATTCCAAATAACAATAGAAAACAGAACTGCAAATATAAAGTAGAATAAACGATAAAGTGCTCACCTAATTGTGGATTGTACCTACAAATCTGTCTATAACATGGCAGTTCTCACACAGTGGGGTCTCTTTGTTTGCATCAAAAGTTGAAATGGTAAAAAGATACATTCTTTAGGGTGTATGCAACAAATTACGATAGATCTACAACTTGTCCTACTCAGTGAATCCCAAACTCAAAGAAGGTAATCTCATCAACAACTCATTGCATAGTTATTTATATCAGGGACATGACCAATATGAATTTGCTAAATTTACCTAAGGGATCTCTTATCACATCACACTACAAGAGAGGGTTCCAAAGCCTCTAGTCAAGTAGCACTACACGATAACCCTAGCTAGAACGGCTTCTAGAATGCTTTTAAGATGCAAGAGGAGAGTTCACCATGAGAAGACAATTGACTTGCTTCTCAATTGAATGAATAGTGTTAAGGATGTACATGATCTCAGTTGGGGTAGTCTTTTCAGTCCAAAACTCCAAACCCCTCAATGAGCCATGGAAGAGACGGGCTCCAATTTGATACCATTCAGGTCTATGAATATACAATAAACCGTTCCACACTCAGATAAACCAAGCCATCTTTCAACAAAACTAGGAAGCAAATTCTATGATATATCACTGTTATGATCCTCCGTTCCTTTTATAACAGTATGTAGCATTCCAACATACAAAATCATGGTGGTGCAGTCAAGGAAAGGGAATCAAGCAGATGACAGCCTTGTCCTTGCAGCATGAGGCCGAAATTCAGTACTGCTATGATAATACCGTTGAGAGGAGATAGGTTGAGGGTGCACGAACAGAAACTAGTTTGTCTCTTTGAAGATTGCACTTTTTTCACTAAATTTTACACATCAAACCATGGTCTCCTTTTCTTTCAAATGACCTAAACAACTTTTCCAAAGAGCTCAGTGATGAAGCACTCAACTTCTAATCAATAGCAGACTGTCAACCCCACACAAATAATCATCTTCAGCTGCTATAACATTCACTTGAAGGAATTTTGTTTTCAATTGAAAGTTAGGACTGTTTCACCTATTCCAATGCATACAAAGAGGCTAAAATGAGACCAAAGAAAACTTATTGATCAGATTTTGACATCATTCACTGATGTCCTCCAGGCACCAGGGCTTCCAAACAACCTACAGCAACATTTACAACTCACTTCTGGGACTGTTACAACAAGAAATGGAAAATGGACATTTTTACAAATGCATAGCCTAAATTTTTAAGCATTGATGCTCGTTACAGGAAAGGCATTGCTTCAGAAAATTTATTGATCCTCCAACTAGATCAAAACCCATTTTGGGAATGCTATTATCTTTCCCCGAAACTGCTCCAAACTCCGTATCCTTCAACTCGCCAAAACGCCCCTGTTCTTCTAAAATCGGTCTGCACACAGAGGAGGATGACTCAAACTGAAAATTTCCAATCCCTTCACATTCTCCATGCATAGACCTCTTTTTTGGTACCTTGGGTGCCCTCTAAAACTTCCCCAAACTCTCCAACCTTGTCTTCTCTCCAATGGTTCGGCGGTTACCCCTTTTAAGTTTTTTTCACATTCCCATCTTCAGAAATGCCCTTGAAAGGGGAAAATGGTTTCTTTTGCCTCCAGCTTGCAGTTTTCTACTTCCTCTCAGTTTGATGATTTTATGGGCATGGACCAATTTAGCCCTTCTCAAATGCTGCCCCAACATCCGATGTGTACAATGCTCCAAAATGCCTTGTTTGGAGGTAAAATAAGAGAAAATTGAAATAAATGAAAATGTTTTTATCTCCAAGTTTGATGCTGTACACACATTAAGGGACAAAAATTCACATCGGATATGCCTTCAGTCCGTCTTGGACATTCCTGGAACTCCTAAACTTTCACCATACCTCATTATGCCTACAACAGAAAAAAGCTTCAATCTACTCGTGCAAGGCCTGAATTTGTGGAGTGAGCATCATTACACCATCCTCATGGAAAATCCATTGTGATGGTATGTTTGATTTATGCTGGTGAGCTGACTCCATGTCCCTGACTTGGCCACCATGAGCCTTGTAAGGACAAAAGCTTCGAACGTCCTTTGACACTGTTATTACCCATATAAGCTTATGAAGCATTGATCATGGTGACATGATGTCATGGACACCTTATTCCTACCATGGTAACTTCCTTGGAGTCGAAGACGAATTTCAAACACCACATGAATATCACGACTTATTAACTAATTAGCAACTTTGGGTTATGCCGGATAACTGTCCCAAACCAAGAATGCTCCTACATTACATGGTTGTCTTTAAAAGCTACGTTTTTTTCATAAAATTGTTGGTAGGATTAATCTGAAAATATTTAATCCCAAATTAAGCAAAAACTATTCATCTAGAGTTGTCCCCTACAAACAATTATACGTTAACCACACATAATAACAAATTTCATCATGGATCACTTCCATGCCACCAACCTATCATTCACATCAATTACTATTCAACTTTTTGCAGAATCACAATTGTCATAATTATCAATTTAAAGTAAAAACATCTTATAAATAGTGCTTATCTTAATCTCGGGCACAAGGCTCTTTATCAAGTAAACAATATTTTAGAGAGAGAATATTAGATCATAGTTTGTATACTTATACTCGAGAGTACTTGTCTTCTACTCAAAAAAATTATTTAGCAGTTAATCAATAGCCACTCACCATTAATTGACAAATTTAAAAAATATTTAAATTTATTAAAAAATAAAATTTATAGAAATTATAGTTGTAAAATATATAAAATTAGTCAATAAAATATTAGAGTGTTGGAGTGTTGAATGCACTCACCCAGGGTCTCTCTAAGAACGCATTACCACAGAGGAAAACATGAATACATTGCTCACAATGACAAACTATCTATTATATAAATGATAGTATTACAATGTTCTCACCTTCTTGCCATGTAATTGCACTCCAAGAATGTCATTAAATAGGAGTAAGAGGTGAGTGGAGGACAAGCAAGTGGCCCTCCCACTAGGTGAGTGGTGAGACCATTGTCTCCCACTAAGGATTGAGTGGTGAGGCCATTGTTCCCCACTGATGAGTCATTGTGGCCCACTAAGCACTTAAGCATGTGCACACAATATTAGTCTTAATCAAGCCCTAATCGAGCTTAACTAGACTACTCCAACACCCTTCCTTAAGCAAAGATTAGGGAGTGGATAGAAAATACAAATGGGTCTTGACTACTAAACCAGATAAGGTATTCATGTATAAAATAGGATGCAGTATGAAGTCAAATGTTCTTATGGACGCCAAACCATCTTGTCGGAATACATGGATGTCGAGTCATTGTAACCGCTAAGTCGAAGTAAGAATGGTGTTGAATACGAGGATCACTTAAACAAACACTGCACTCCAAAAGATTGGGTAAAATGATGAACCTGAGGAAGCATTAACTGAAACACCCTCCTTGGCAATGAAAGTCTCAAAATAAGTGGATTGAAAATGGTGAAACCTGAGCACAAATACTAGTGGGGATGCCACACTGGTGTCACTACAAAAGTCACCAAGAATGCCACTAAGACATAACAATCCTCATATGAGTTTCGGCAAACAAAGTGCTTGAATAAGATACCCATGTACAAGGAGGAATCCAAAAAACACTCAAAAAAGATGCCAAGTGCACAAAAACACACAACTGCTAAACAAGAAGCTCAAAACAACAAAGGAATATAAAAAGCAGTACATGTAGGCAAGGAAGCTAAAGAGCGGAGGAACTATGTCTGTAGATCCTTCACCAGGGTTGCTTCCAATGTCACCGAGAATTGATTAGAAATCTACCCTAAAGGAATAGGAATGGTGGATGAAGATCCCTGCATAGGAGTGGAAACAAAGTCCACAACAGTAAAATGCAAGGTAGCATATGTATATGTGCCAGGGTGATCAGTGCTGACAACTGTAAGCTCAGGTATCTCAAGCCTGAGTGAAGGTGCAAGTGTCTCCATGAAAGATGGTAAGGCGCTAAGAAGGGGACCTTGAAGGAGACAATTTGTAGAGTGTTGAACTCTATCGAAAATGCATCTGCATAATATAATGGACAAAAATGAAAAAAAATGAGATGCATTGTAAGGGTCTCTCAAAAACTTAGTAACAATAGTTAAAGTCGAGAGAGAAAAAAATAAATGCTTCAAGGTGTCCCAAGAAAGCAAACGGCTCAATACTCGAACACAATGTTGAAGAAGGTGCACTAGATGGAACAAGGGCCATCAAATTCAAATGCACACGATGGACTCAAAAGTCACAATAGATCTCAAATTTTCATGAGTAGTCTGGATCTACTGCTCGAACACAAATAAATAATTGACACTATATTCACCAAAATAGCTCTTATGAAAAGAGACTGGCAGAGGTGTCGAAAGTGCAAAAGGTTCACCAAACTAAATTTGATCTACTGCCAGAAGATGCGATGTACCAAGGGTTAACAAAGAACACGACAACCAAAGAAGTAGGTTCTGCACCATACCCCCAATCTACTAATAGGTGGAGTGATGCAAAATGGTCCATATGATTGGGCTGAATCCACTACTCAAACACTGACAAAATGACATCGAATGCACTAGAATAGCTCTGCATGAAGCTGAAGGAGACTATGAAACTGTCAAAGAAAGAGTTTCAAAGATACAGATAAAATCTCTCAAGAAGATGGTCCTAATTGTGATAAGAAAATCAAGTAATTGAGGAGTGAAAAGGTGTTTATAATAGAGCACGCATACACATGAAGGTAGACATGGTTGAATCAATAAACCCCCCATGGCACTTTATAACTTAGTACAAGTAAAAAAATATCCCATGCATAAAAAATACCAGATGATGTAAGAAACACCAGAATGTTGTTAATCTATAGAAGACGACATCAAGAGTCATGAGAGTTGCTCCAAAAATAAGGGAGCTATGTGTAAATGAAGAAGCAATATAACGAAGGAACCACACTGGTAAAATCCTCACAAATAATGCTAACACTGTCGCCACAAGAAATCTATCCCAGATAAATACGAATGGTGGATAAATATCCCTATATGAGTCAGTGCAAAGTTCACAATAGAAGAATGTGAGGCAACATCCAAAAGTGTGTCAGGGTGACTAGTCCTGACACATCTTCAGGACTCTCATCCCTGAGTGTAGGTGGAATAGAACTCTATGTCGCTCAAAACCTCATGAAGAGTGGAGCAAACAAAAGAGGAGTCATGTCGTCAAAATGTCTCAGTGAAGATGAAACACCTATTGAATATCCAATGCCATGCTGATAAATCCATGTAATATGTTGAACAAGGGTAGCTAGTCCCTATAAATGTTTATCAAGGGCCATAAGTCGAAGCATGCTATAGCCAAAAGCAAGATTCTTCTCAAAACAAGTAAGCATATATGCAGGTGTAACTGGAGTGGGATGAATAGAGTGTGAAACAATAATAGGCACATAATAATCAATTGTAACAATGCAAGCAAAAAGAACAATTTGTTGCTCGGGATCTGGTAGGGAACAATCTCCAATAGTACCAAAACAAGTGGGAAGCTCAAAATAGAGCATGTCATTGGCTGGTTGAATAGTGTGGCAAATGGTGACATAAATAATTATGTATGCATAAAACACACCCAAAAGAATCAACAGCCAAAAAATGACAAGTTGCAAGATGTTGAACTCTACTAAAAAAGCATCTACAGTAACAATGTGGGCCCATCCTGCGACTCAAAAATGTTGACATTGGGCTACACTAGACTAGCTACTCATTAGAAGGAGAACAAGCTCCACCAAAATCTAAAGGAGACTATCAACAAATAGATATAAAATTTGTCAAGAGGATGTGCATGCTCAAAAAAACTCTACCAAACAACAAGGAGCATCAAAAGGTAGGAGGAGCAATATGTGACCAAGAAACACAAGTAGCAAAAGAAATGTACACGAACAATGTGGGATGTTGGGCTCGACCGAAAATGCATATACAAGTGTATAAGCGACAAAGGGCTTGGGTGTGGGTGTTTGGTGTGTCAAAAAACACTCAGTGTGGCATTAAAATTGCCCCCTAGAATGGATGTCGGTTAACACCAAAAATGCGTTCATGAGAACTATGATATGGGCCAAGAGGGTATAATGAGCAATAACCTCTAGAAGTGAAGGTGAGAGCAAGAAAATCATTTGTTTTGCTTCTGAAGGGTCTGACCTCTCGCTAGACTGAACCTCACCCTCCATCTTCGATAATTAAGTGAAAATACAAAAAAACATTACTTGTACTCTTTATAATATTACTCATCCCCTTTACAATTTTGACCAATTAATTACAACTTATCTCACTTAAAAAAATCCCCTTTAGAAAAAAAACAATTCCCACTAAAAATATCCCTACCGCCAAATTTAGAAAAAAAAAACCTCCCACTAGGGGAAAGGTCCCAATCGCTCCACACCCTAATTTTGGATAGTGAATTAAGGTGCCATAACATCACATTAGATTTCGAAATTTTTACCCATTCTAATATGTCGTCTTAACTACTTATAACTAAGGTTTCAAGATCTAACACATTATACATTTTACGATATAATCGATTGTATCATGAGAGGTCATAAAATGCATTTTTTAAACCTATGACCAAAACTTAACCTTTAGAGTACGTAGAGTATCAATACTTGAGTCTTACTTGTAAAGATGTGATTGATTACTTTTAATTTTATAGAATAAATGTTAAACAAGTATTAGCTATTACATGTTCATACACACTAATATATTTCATCGATAAAACACATGTTAACAAAAACCTTCTTCAACAATTAAAACATACACAGCGATTGAAATCTTTCCCCTACAAATAACTTAACTCGCTCATGAGCTATAAAGGGCCTTCATTTTGAAAATTTTAAATCACCATTTAACGTGTTTGTCCCCCGCTTTTAAAGGTACTCTGCCACTTTGTTGGAGGTGTAGGAGGAAAAGATCTTGGCATCGGTGACAGAAAAAATAGAACTCCACCGTCGAGGCTGAGTGGCAAACAAAGAGAGAGGACTGCCACTTTTCAACCCGCTCCAATCTCCTTCCAGCCGATTCAAAAACTGCCATTTTGCAAAGCCATGTTGTCAATGGTCTCACGAAGCAAAAATCTGATTTCATGACAGTGTAAAAAGTTGACCAGACTGGTTTGCAACGGCTATAGCTTGAGCCAAACGAAGAACATCCATTACCACCTGAACTTTTTCTTTGAATGCATCAGGATCTCTTCAACGAGGCATCCAAGTTCGGGTCCAGATTGTTGGCTTCCACCTCGTGAGACAGTATCCTGGTCGATAATAATACAAAAAACAAAGAGTAGTCCACTCTTTCAAGCTTCTTGGAATATAGAGAGAACAAGTAAGCGAAAAACTCATTTTGGTCGTTCTCGACCGATCCACCACACAAAGGATCGGAGTCTACATCGAAGGGAACAACCACTGCTAGAAAATAGGATCCACAATCAAGATGTAAAGCCTTGTTGGCCAGTCACTAGGTGGAGATATACGGCTTCTACAAGTGCAAGAACATGTAGAAGAGTTGCAAATGGAGGCCAAGCGATGGTAGAAAACCTATGGAGTATGGAAATATGCAACACTAGAAGCACAACAGAGATGCCTTGGCTGCAAATGGATGACCTCCACGGGCACCCTGGTAGTGAAGTAACCTTCAACGAAGGAAGGAGAGGGACGTTCCAATGGAGAGGGTCTGCAGGGCGTCGAAGATTGATACAAGGACTTTGGAAATTACGAGCAAGAAATATCTCTATTCCTCTAAACCACTCTGTGTCTTCATTACTAGCTCGTTTCTTGAGTTGTAGGTTGTGAGATGTTTGATGGCTAGAGATGCTATGAAGAAAAATAAAAGCATTTTCAACACAGCCAATTAAAAAAACTCAGAAAAAAATAGCTAAGCGTCCCATCCAACTTAGTTTGATCTAAGGTTTAAAAGGATAAAAGGCAAAATGGGTGTGGTTACAAGAGACATAGAAGAAGCCCAACGCTTAAGACAAATAAAGGCTTAAAGAGGTGTATGGAGTATAGAGAGAGTAAGGTTGAATGAGAGTTAGGTTAGAGGTGTACGACATGCACAATGAGAGTTTAAATTAAAAAAATGCAAAAAAAATTTCTCAAAAAAAAATGTATGGCCAGCACAACAACAAATTGAACTAACTCAAATATCAACTATAATAAAAGACATAGACATATTGAGCAATGGCTCTTTGGAGATTGCTTTGATACAATGTCAGAGTGCTAAATGCACTCACCCAAGGTCTTTCCAAGAGCGCATTATCATAGAGGCAAACATGAATACATTGCTCACAATGACAAACTATTTATTATACAAATGATAGTATTACAATGTCCTCACCTCCTTGCCATGTAAATGCACTCCAAGAGTGTCATTAGATAGGAGGAATAAGAGGTGAGTGGAAGACAAGCAAGTGGCCCTCCCACTAGGTGAGTTGTGAGACCATTATCTCCCACTAAGGATTGAGTGGTGAGGCCGTTGTCCCCCACTAAGGAGCCAGTGTGGCCCACTAAGCCCTTAAGCAGTGTACACAATATTAGTCTTAATCAAGCCCTAATTAGACTACTCTAATATAGGGAAGTGTTTTTTATTAGATTTGAATACAAATAAAGTACAAAATTGCATAATCATGATTCATTCAAATACAACTATTAACAATAAATCGATACTTATACAAGAATCTACAAATAACAATAATCTACAATTTTCTCTTCCATGCTCTAGTGAAAACTAAGGGAGACTAAGAGAGTCTAGTCCTCCCACTCGGTTTCCCCTTGCTTTGCCTAAAACATTGTGTTTGTGGCTCCATCTCTACCTTTGCCTCTGCCTCATCTTCGACATCTATAAAGATGTCATCGAATCCAATCTTTCTTTATTCTATTGTAGTTGCACCCTCCATAGTTTGCCTCTCAAAATCAGTAATCTTATCCTCTATGAACAAAGGGGCCTCCTCATCCTATGCAGTCCAATCACTATAGAGATTAGTTTCATCTATGTTGATAGGCTTTTATGATGTGTTATTCACCTTTTTTGTGTGATGTCGAAGGTTGTATTGCACAAAAACCACGGCATTGAGGTGTTGTTGACTCAACTTGTTACACTTCTTTATATGAATAGCATCAAACAAACTCCAGATGCACTTGCATCCAAAAGTGATACAAGGTTGAGATAAAATGTGGAGCGCTAGCCTTTGAAGAATTGGGTAATTTCTACCTCAATCTTCTCATCGTGACCCTGAAAAAAGATATTCAAAAAATTGTAAGTAATTAATTATTGTAAATTTGTAATTTGTAAGATACAAGTAAATACTTCATTTTTTATTACCTGATAACTGTGTGGTTATCCTTTAGATAGCTAATGCTGAAGAAAAGAGCCTCCCCCTAGATTGCTTATAAGTTTGCAACTCTAAAATAATGAGGTCTCTCATCTCAATGTCAGGTGTCATACTCTCAATGCATATTCAGAGGCCCTCTATAACCTCCCCATTAGCATATGTGAAGTCATTAGAGTACAAAAACTTGGGGTTAAGATAGTACCCCGCTGCATGGATGGTAGGTGGAGTTGATTGTTCCACCTCTGATTAATCAACTCCCAAATGGGATCAAATCTGACATTATCTCCCTTATAATAGTTTTGGATGGTCTCTTTGGTCCTATCCATGGTCTCATACATGTAACCCATTGGGTTTTGTTCCCCATCCATTAAGCGTAAAACCCTCACCAAATGTTTTGACACCTACAAAGTTACAAAAGAAATTTTAGTTACAAAATTACAATTAAAGTAAATACTTTAAAATTTTGAAAATAAAAGAGTCGACTTGAAATTTAAATTGAAATTTGAAATTACCTTGACAATTTTTGTAGCTCTCTTCACAAAATCCTCATTAAAAACTACCTTTGAGATTTTGACTTCGTCAGAGTTATTTAAATATGTTGAGTCTACCCATGCTTGACACACAAACATCTACATCAAAACTATCGATAAACTACAAATACTTTGCAACGTAAGAAAGTTAGTTACAAACCTTGTGACCCCTGATCGTACAAGCTCTTTCCCCTCGGTGTGTTCTCTCATCAATCTAAGAACCCAAGGGTGATTATAAATATATTTTGTGATGTCTCTAGCCTCTTCTATAATCGGTCTCACTAAATCAATTTTGCCTATATCCTCCAAAAGAAGGTCAAGGTAATGGGTCGTGCAAGAGGTCCAAAAGAGTGATGGATGTATATCCTTGAGAAGTATCCTAGCTACCACATATATTGTTGCATTATCTGTGATAATTTGGATAACATTCTTGATATCCACCTCTAAAACAACCTATTCGAGCATTGATTTTTAGGCACAAAAAAACTATGCAATGAAGGTTATTCCCCATGTATGTTTTGAGGCACAAAAAACTATGCAATTGATTTTTGTTCAAACTTGATGATGTGGATGTGCCTCGCTTGCATAAACTACGACTAGAGCCCATAATTTATGTTATAGTTGCCTCAATTTCCTCTATAGATGTAGGAGCAGTGGCCATTATTAAGGCTGCTTGCATCCTAGCCCTCTCTGTATTTTTTTCATTCAACAATGCAAGCTTTGCAACCATATCTTATTTTGCCTCTTCCATTGCACTCGTATAAAGCATGACATCGCAAGAAGGAATGCATGCAAGATGGTACTTGAATTAATTGATGCATCTACCAATCTTCTTCGAGTAAAATGTACAAATTGTAGTCGTCTGAGATGTTCCAACCCATATGACATACTTCTGTTAGAAAAATAATTTGGTGCTCACATGTTTAAGCTATATATTTGTAATTATTTAAATTGAGTGTGAATGCCATTGTAATAAGGTGAGTTATTTGGTTGGTAAACCATCTCACATAAATAATGTGTATGAGAAAGAATAAAAGGATTGATAGATATATTAGGGAGATATTGTGAGAGATTCATGGGAGCACTTAGGAAAGATATGAGGTATTGGGTGATAAGAATAGACTCCTAACTTGTATGAGATCAAAAATCTATTTATATGTATTCTATCTAATTTATAGTGTGTCGAATGAATTGAATGTCCCGAATGAATGATTAAATTGAATACAGAATTATATTATGGAGTTAATAGTGTGTAGTTTGTATTATACAGTCTACAACATTTTTTTATCATTGGTATTAGAGCGGTATGGTCTTACTATGTGATGGGGTAACTCCATTGTTTGCTTGTTGTTGTCACTGGTTAATCTATGAGCATTTACAGTTGGTTTTATTATTGCTATCAACGTTGGATTCGAGTTTTACGGACCTATGTCACATTGTCAAACACCTCACGCTTTGTGGGATTCTGTTGTAGTTTGGTGTTAACATCTCATAAAGTCAAGTTTTAAGTGCATTGCCCTGTGATATTATTCTTTTTCATGGATCTCCAGCTTCACGTATATTGCGTAGATCATATCATTGTTGCACTTCTAAATTACAGTTGAATCTACAAACTGAACACGAGTACTAGTTATTTTGATTTATGAGAGGATCAAAGTGTAGAGTTTGATTGAGTTTGGTATAGTTTAAGATTTTTTTTTGAGATTTGAGATGTTTGGTGATCCTCATATCCATGCGCTAGACCAGTCAAATTAGATGAAAATGTGTTCTCTTAGCCCATGCTTATCTTCAATTAATTCGCTTTACAATGTATATTTCAGTCTGCAGTGATTCATCCATTTACAGTACGACGGGTAAAAATTCTATCTATCAAGTCAGCATTCCTGTGTGTCACCATCATTCATTGTTGTCAAATGTTTGTGATGAATACTTGGCCATTCTCACAGACCAGATCAGAGTCAGTTCATGTTATGTGCTCAAACTTGCTGTATATAATCCATGTGCCCCTGTTAATCTTTGTCGACATGCCAAAATTGTCGATAGATTCTCATCCACTCAAGCCACAATGTTGATCCTCTACTTAACATGATCTAACGTTTTTCAATGGTCTTCACGTGAATGTGGACTATACAAAATGTGTCAAGTTTTGGTCGCTTTCGTTAAACACTTTGATTCATTTATTTATTGTCTTAATTTTTTTTATAATTTTGTTATCAAAGTCATAGTGAGTTTTTTATTAATATTCAAAAGTAAAAAAATTGTGTCTATCTTCAAGTGATTAATGGTCATATTAAATTTTAAATTGATATTAGATAGAGTCTTTGTTTGTGTAGACACTATTTGATGAATTATATATTATTTGAGTCTTGTACACTTGACAAACTCAGATTTTGGTTGTTCCTCTCAGTGTTAGATTTTTACTACTTTTTGAAGTCTTGCATCTGCGCTATATTGTGTCTTTTAGCCTATATTTTGGTCAAAATTGGTCAAAACACACAATTATATAATTTAGATTCACGATTGTAACATAATTCTATACATTGGTATCATTGTTATACATAATTTCAGCATGAGACATATCAAAGGTGCATATGTTATGTAATGTGCACCTAATATTACAAAATTTAAATTAGTTTCAAATTTTAAAACATTCTCAAGTACTGTCATCACCCAACAAGATGTACTTTTATAGACTGTATTGAGCCAATCTACTATAGTAGTTGGTTCACATTCAACATGGTTGAGATGATTAAATCATTCAATCTTGCCAAGTTTTCAAGTTAGACTTGATTGTATCATCCAATCTTACTAATTTGATAGTATGAATTGACTTTGTTCACTCATGCTCACTAGGTTATAAATATGATTAGGTTGCATGGTTGAGTTAATCTCAACTGCTAGGCAGCAACTCACTTTTTATTCAAGATTGGAGGCATGTGCCTTCTAAGCTCTCTCTCTCTCTCTCTCTCTCTCTCTCTCTCTCTCTCTCTCTCTCTCTCTCTCTCTCTCTCTCTCTCTCTCCTTAGATATATGCACTTTCTATATATATATATATATATATATATATATATATATATATATATATATATATATATATATATATATATATATATATATATATATATATATATATCTTAACTTCAGTTTTACAGCCTTACAGTGATACATCTTTCAAATCAACCTATCAATAGGCAAGGTGGTTACATTGATACATAAGTGTACTCTTAAACCTTATTATTTCAATTTCAATCATTTCAAATACTTTCAATTCCAAATTATATGCACTGATTATGCATTGTAACATGTTCTTGGTTGCAAATCAGTCACTAGCAAAGCACTCAAGTTGAACTCAAATAAAGGCAAGGTGTGTTATACACACCCAAATATACATTCTTTTCCTTTAAATTAACAATATCATTACTAGATTAAAGGGGAAGCAAATGCACACACTATATTATGGATTATATAGCACCTCAGTCTTGCACACTAGAAAAACTTATATCTTGGTTGTTTCTCTCAGTTTTGGACTTTTTCTACTTTTTAAACTCTCACATCTATTTTATATTGTACCCCTTGGCCCATCTCTTGGTCTGACCAGTCTCATGTTGATGATGTAGACCTTCTATCTTGTCCAGAATACTTAAAACTTGCTTATCTTTCACCTCTACAAGTCTTGAGTCTGTATCTACTTTCTTGTTCCCTAGACACTAGCATTTAAGATAGACACTTGTGTTGACACAAGTATCATACTTCAATGCAAGTGTCCAATGCCCTAAGTCATCTAATTTGTAAATAAAATGTATCCTAATCATTGACCTAAATTTTTTAACATGAGTTAATTCTCCAAAGGGATTAATGTAAATACAAGGGCAACTCTCATTCATTCCACACCTAGAAACTTCTTACATACTCACAAATAACTTACAAAAGGCATTCAATCAAAAACTTAAGTGAGCAAAGCTTCCTTATTTTCTCCTATTTCTATATTATTCATATGGATATCATATACATAGGTTTGAATTACTGAAGGAGTAACCAAAGAGTTATATTCATGAAGCTACAAGTTAGGTTACTATTGTAGTTATTTTGCACATATTGCATGATTCACATACATGTTAACACGTAGGGGAGAATTACGTCGATATGATACCCTCTTCAGAATATTTCCTACATAGACAACACTCATTAACAAAGGGGTCTTTGGGGTCAGCTCGACACTGTATGCCCACTAACTCATATTTTCCTAGGGTCACTATGAAGATGAAGAACTAAGGTTTTGTAATTTTATGAGTGACAGTCCATGGCCCATATTTGAATGCACTATAACGAAGGTGAAGACAAATCTAGAAGCATCTAATTGATCACATTTTTTTCCAACAGGTATTATGTACAAGAGACTTGTGTCAAGTTCAGATAGTAGCGTCAATATAATTATCTTAGGCTGATTCTAGTGTTCACAACTCCAGAGACACTCAATCTAGAATCTAACAATTATACCAAAATCTTCTTCTAGTCTACTTTATGTCTGTTCTAGATCCATAACTACATTAGCATCAAAGCCAACTAAGTATATTACTTCTTTGTGATTTTTATATCTAGCATAGTTGTACTTAATATTTTTAGCCTATCTCAATTTAATAAATTCAACATATGTTATATTTGAGTTTAGCATTCAATTGGCCTGCTTTAGAGATAACTTATCATCTTTGTGCCCTAGGCTTCTCTACCCATTTAACCCTAGATAATTCTAATCTAGATATCAATTTAGGGTTAAACAGTTTGATACTTTTGTGTTGTATAGTCACTTATCAATTTATGATTTTTAGAGTAGGGTCCTTTTTTTCATCAAAAGTCATATGAAAAATATTTCATAATAGGGTTATTAGGACATAGCTATAGTCTTTATTTAGGTGAGGCTTTCAGAGTCACTAAGATTTCATATATGTCATTTTAAAATTTCAGTGTTATTTTTGTCCAAATCATTGATAAAGTCTAATGTAAATTATAGTTTTTATCTTGTCAATGTCAGTAGTCAAGAATTAAAAGTCTTAAAATAAAAATAATAATTAAAAAAATTTGTCTTATAGATGCATTATCACTTGTACTCGACGTCCATCTTGTGTGAGGGGGGGGTGGGGGTTGGCATTGGGGGGTTTATTTTTACATAAGCCTCAAATCCTAATTTGCTAAGTAGAAAACTTACGAGAAGATGGAGGCAACAGAGGAAGAATGAATTTTATCATCCTGTCGTCATCCACAAGTGACGGGGTTATGCAATGTTGTTGTGGCATATTTTTTAGTCCTGTGTTTATTTTTCTCTTTTGTGAATAAGAATAGATGATACATCCATGTTCATGTGATGTAATAAATGAACATATTTTAATATATTTTTCTTTGAAGTAAGATAGTGATGAAAGATGATAAAGTATCTCAACGTCATGATTGTATGGTTGTTGGTTAACCACATGTAAAACCATCTTATTTGATTTGAGTTTATTGGTCAATCCTAGTTAAAACCATCATATTTGATTTGAGTTGGTCAATCTTGTTAAAAATATCATGTTTTATTTGTTGGTCAAATAGTAAAACTATATAGATCATGAGCAAGCAGAGGTAATATGTTACAGTACAAGATAATTTTTTTCCCATGTTCACACTAAGAGGTAGAATGTTAGAAAAATAGTTTAGTGCTTACATGTTTGAGCTATATATTTGTAATTAGTTAAATTGAGTGAGTGTGAATATCATTGTAATAAGGTGAGTTATTTAGTTGGTAAAATAACTCACATAGATAATGAGTATGAGAGAGAATAAAGGGATTGATAGATACATTAGGGAGATATTGTGAGAGATTCATGTGAGCACTTAGGAGAGATATGATGGATTGGATGATAAGTTTAGACTCCAAACTTGTAGGAGATTAAAACTCTATTTATATGTATTCTCTCTAATGTATAGTGTGTTGAATGAATTGAAAATCATGAATGAATTATTGAATTAAATACATAACTATATTATGGAGTTAATAGTGTGTGTAGACACTAATTATAAATTATATATCACCTCAATCTTATGCACTTAGAAAACTCAGACATTGGTTGTTCCTCTTAGTTCTAGACCTTTCTCACTTCCACAAGTCTTGCATCTTATATCTCTTGTGCATCTTGGCCTGTCTCTTAGTTTAATCAATATTATTTTGATGACCCATGCCTTTTATCTTGTCTAGAATGCTTAAAACTTTTTTATATTATACATGTGCAAGTTCAGAACCTGTACCTACTTTATTGCTCCCTTGACATTTGCATCCTGAATAGACACGTGTTAATACATGTGTCATATTCTAACACAAGTGTCTAGTTCCCTATATAATCTAATTTACAAATGAAACATATCCTAATGGTTGGCCTAAATGTTATTATGTGATATATTCTCCAAGAGGATTGGTATAAATATAAGATCAACCCTCATTCATTCCTCACCTACACCTAACATAGACCAAGATAACTTATTAAAAACATTCATTAGAGCAAAGCTTTCCTATTTTCTTCTATTTTTATATCAATCATAGGAACAACACATACACAAGTCTGAAGTATTGAATGAGTAGCTTAAGAGCTGATTTGTTAAGTTACAAAATAGGTCACTGTTGTACTTAATTTTCATATATTACATGATTCACACACAGTCTATCACGCAGGGGAAAACTACATAAGTTTGAGGTCCTCTTTAGAGTATTAGATATGTAGGCAACACTCATTGACAGATGGGTCTTTTATGTAACTTGACATTGTATGCCCACTAACTCATTTTTTTTATAGCCACTATGAAGACAAAAAACTAAAGTTTATCCATTTGACAAGGAGTGGCAGTCCATGACTTAGATTTTAATGCACCAGAGTGAAGGAAACAATAAAATTAAAAGCATCCAAGTGGTTTCATCTTGTTTCACTAAGTATTTCATATTAGACACCTACATCTAACCCAGACACTAGCGTCAACACAACTATCCCACGCTGACTCAAGTGTCTGCAAATACATAGACACTTAATCTAGAATTTGGTGATTGTTCCAAAATATTCTTCTAGTCTACTTCTTGCATGTTCCAGATCCAAATCTATATTAACATCAGAACTAGCTAAGTACTTTGTTTTCATTATCTTTACAATATCTAACACAATTGTACTTTTTATTTTTGGCATATCTTAACATAATAAATTTAGTATATGTTTTATCTAAGTTATATAATTAATTGGTCTGTTATAGATCTGTTTATCACCCTTATGTTTATTCATTTCTATATTCTTAATCTTATCTACCCATAGTCGGATCTTCATCCAAAATTTAGAGTTAAATATTTGGTGAACCCGATCTTTGAGCTCCAAACCCTAGGTGGTTTAAGGTTTTGTGCATCCTATTTTTTTGATTACTGTACTTTATTTCAAAATTTTAAATTTTTCATTTGTAAAAGTAATGGAAAACATTAATTCAAAAACTCAATTTCAATTGGAAGATGAAGCATTGATCACTCATCTTCATAATAAAAGGGTTTAATGGATGCATTTTTGTATGTTACAAGAAATGAAATAAGTAAGCATGATAAGACTAAGGCTTAAAAGGTATTACAACTGATTCCATACCAATCAATCTACCTAGATCTAGAGGAGGCATAAATTATGGCTTCCAACCTTTATTTTCTAAAACTATTATTGCTACATCTACCATGGAATTACCAATTGTTTCAAATCAAATATTGATTTCAATGCCTATTACTACTCAAACCATGTTCACTTCCCCTTTGGTGACTACTCAACTTGATGATCTAAACCCCAATGGGTCTATAGTTCAAACTCTCCTTCAAGTGATAAAGACCTTTGAAGACAAGGTTACAAACATTGAACAAAAGGCTTTAAAGTCTCCTCAAGATATTGATTTCCAAGATGTGTTCCATAACCTTCTTGCATCTGAGATATCGTTACACCCTTTGCCAACTAGTTTTGTTACACCTAAGTTCCCATTTTATGATGACAAGGATGATCCTAAGTAGTATCTTTTATCTTTCTATACATCATGCCTTGATTAAGCCTCAAATGATAAACTTTTGACTAAATTATTTCTAAGAAGCCTAAAGGACTATGCTTTGAGGTGGTTCTATGATTTATCTCTCCAATCTGTGAAAATCAAATCTCTTGAAGATCATTTGTTGGCACATTTATCTATTAACATTACCAAAAAGTTTTCCTTGCCCAAATTGAAAAAATAAAATAAGGAACCAATGAACCTATCATTGAATTTATCTTGAGGTACAAGACAATGTAGGCTAAAATTACCAATCCTACGACAGATAAAGAACTTCAAGACATCTTCAAACAAAGTTTTCTTGCTCCTTTACATGATTTAATTATTTTCAAAAAAATTAAATCTTTTGATGAATTGTGTCATCTTATTTAGGACCATGAAATGAAACTTATCTCATTGAATAAACTTAAGTATGTAACAAACACACCGACCACATCTACATTCAATACCAATTTCATAATCATATCAAGTTATAAGGTAAATCCTCCTGAACCTAAAAAAGAAATAACCACCATGGTTAATATAGTTTTAAAGTATCCTAATTTAATTTTTTTATCTAATGCATCGAGGATAATTTTCTTACGTTTTCTTGAGACTCCATCTTCATTACTCACATGAGTAGTGGAGAGTGAGATTATATATATATGTCATCCTATAGAGGTTGATATGATATGATACAAACACTTATTTTGATTATCATCAAGGACCAGGGCATTCTACAAACATATATTTTACCTTGAAGCATAAGATCTAGGACCTTATCGATGACCAAAAGATTACATTTGATGATCCTCCAAAGGAATCAAATTTACAACCTAGTGATCACTAAAATAGAAGATATTTAACAATACCTTGCAAGACCATTCTACAATAGATGCAAAGGTGTAAATGATAGATCCTTCACACTATGAGAACCCACTAGATGGGATTATTGGTACTTACACATGACATACACCTCTTATGGTTCATAAACCTTCTATTACTTTTGATGATAATGAGATTAAAGATGATGCCTCAGATATTCATTATTTATTCATTTGATTATAGCTTGACAACCAACCTATAGGTAATGTTATGATTGATAATGGTCCAAGTAAGAACATTTGCATCATGACATTACTCACATATTTGGGTTATATTCATAATGATTTACACCCTTCTATTGGATCAGTCAAAGCATTTTGATGGCACCTCACAATAGATTTTGAGTGAGATTAACTTTATTGTATAGGTGGGTCATACACATGTGGTTACTACATTTTTAGCTATACCTTCTACAAGTGTATTTGATATGTTATTAGGATGACCTTGCATGCATAATTTTCAAGCAGTAACTTCTACATTGCATGGGTGTGTTAAATACATTCATGCCAATCAAGAGATTACAATTTTTGGTATTCCATATGAACATCCTCTTGAGCAAGAGAATTTATTCCCAAACAATTAACTATCAATCCTACTAATGTTAATCCACCAAAAAAGGGTTAGCAAAAGTCAATCCCCTTTACAAGGTGACCAGTAATTGAGAAACCTTTACATTAGAGACATATAGTGGATTCCACATAACCCTCATCTATTACACACCATACTTAGATATCCAAAGCACATACACATGTTTCTATCACTATTATCCCAAAGAAACCACATAACACTCAATGATGGGTTCTATGAACCCCTACTCCTACTATTTATTCATGACTATAAAATCCTATTTTACATATGTAGAGCATCCCAGATACTATAGTAATAGATATTTCACCTAAACATGATCCTCGAGAGTGTCACTAAATTATGACACCAAGGTCATAGTGGGGAGATATATATGGTCATCCTTTGAATGCAATCATAGGATAGTCTCTTCATATTCCAAAAATACCAAAAAAAACAAAAATCAAAAAAATATTTTTTAGCATTTACATATTCTATTAGTTATTTGGCATTTATGTGTTAGTTCCATCTTGGTGGATATCATATCAATTACTTCTACATACACATGTTTCACATTTTTATTTGAGTATGATATAGGTATACACAAATACATGATCTTTGCACTTTTGGTGTTGGGTTTTCCCTTTACTCATGTCACTACGATGTTAGGGACAACCACCTTATTTGATCATGATATTTCTAGGTTATATCATTCTATGGTCACTTTACATTATCATGTTTTAACTCATATATGTACTTACACATACCATTATCCATGCTTATATCTTTTGTAGTGTACTTGATATACTATGTACTTAACATTTTTTTGATAACACATATATCCATGGGCTACTATGATATGTTTATGTTGGTTTTTTATGTTCTCATTTATGCACTTTATTGAGTGTCTTGCTTTGATTTTATCTTATCTATTGAGCTTTTGAATATGCTTTATTATTTATGGTCCTTGTGTCTTTGTTTGATTCTTTGACATGTGATATGTCATCACTTGTAGTATGGATATTTGAATATATCATTATTTTTGTTGTGGACATTTAACTAAGCCATGTACATTTGATTATACAACATTTAAACATGCCCCTTGTTTGTGATCTCCTTGGACCATTATCTGTTGACTTGATTTTGAGTGTTATTGTGTGTGTGTTTGATTTCTTGTTGATCTTATACTATTATTATCTAGATGTGGCCATGGTATTTATTATGAATTTTAGGCCTTGGTGTGATCACATTCTATCTAATTAAATGATACATTTACCTATACATGTTCCCCTATATGCTACATGGTTCATTCACAGTCATATGGTTATCTTATCCTTTTGAGTTGAGGTAACTACCAGTTTCTATTCTTCTCCCACCTCAAATGGTGAGAATATCAATGGGGGCACATCATATAGGCATGGCTTCCACATATTCACAATTTCAAATTTAATAGAGGCATATTGTGGAAACATGTACTCCACACTTATTTAGTATTCAACATACCCATATTGCAGTAAGGGCATGTTTGGAAACATGTCCTCCACATTGGCACTTTTATAAATTTTTAGATTTCACCATATATAGTAGGGGAATGTTTTGGAAACATGTTATCCATACTTCATGGTTTCAAATTGGCCAAAACACATAATTATATGATTTAGATCCATATTTGTGGCATAATTCTATACATTGGTACCATTGTTATACATAGTTACAACATGAGGCATATCTAAGGTGCAGATGTTATACAATGTGTACCTAATATTTAAAAATTAATTCAATTTAAAATTTACAAAACTATTAGGGGTTGTTATCACCCACCAAGTTGGATTTTTAAGAACTACATTGAGCCAATCTACTGTAGTAGTTGGTTTACCTTTTGGTATGTTTGAGGTGACCAAATCACTCAATCTTGCAAAGCTTATGGGTTGGACTTGATTGTATAATATAGCCTCACAAATTTTAAAGTGTGATTTGACTTGTTTCACTCACACTCACCATGTTATAAGTATGATTGGGTTGCATGGTTGAGTCAGTTTCAACTGTCAAGGGGCAATCCACCCTTTCTCCAAGTTTGGGGGCATAGCCCTCCTCTCTCTCTCTCTCTATCTACCTCCTTAAATATATGAAATTTCTAGATTTATATTTTTTCCTAATCTTTGTTTCAGTGATTCATAATGATACATCTTTCAAATCAAATTGTCAAAAGTTAAGGAAGTTGCATCAATACACATGTGTACTCCTAAACCTTGCACTTTTCATTTCAATCATTAAAATGCTTTAAATTTAAAATTATATGAACTGATTATATATTATAACATGTTTTTTGTTATAATTTAGTCACCATAAAAGCACTCAAGTTGGACACAATCAAATATAAGGTGTGTTATACACACCCAGGTATGCATTCTTTTCCTTTAAACTAGCAATTTCATTACTAGATTAAAGTGGGGGCAAATGTAGACACAATTTATGAATTATACAACACCTCACTCTTGTACACTTGGCAAACTCAGACCATGGTTGTCCCCAAAATAAAAAATGTGATTCTAATCCACTTCTAAATACAAGTTAATAACAAGTGTCCTATCAACAGTGCAATCTTGGTTATAGAATGAACAACCCTAGTAGATTGACACAATGGGTACCCATTATGAAATATTTCAATCTAAATCCACCTATTTCTCCATGCTATGCCAATCCACCCTTAAATACTCAATAACATGCACCTCTACCATCCCAAAATGCTCCCACTGTTGAAAAATGGTAAGAGACAAAAAACATTGTTTTAGGACTCCAAGGAGGTAGTCAAGGCAAGACATACAAGTATGACAAGATATGCCCTTATAAATTTGATATGAGCTTCCTAAAATTACATTTTCCACCTCAATTTAAGGCACCCAAATTCAATAAATATAAAGAAAAAGGTGATCCTAGATAACACCTAAAAAAATTATTTATTTCATATCAAGAGGTAACTTACAACAACATTTGTCTATTTTGATTATTTCCACATAACTTAGGTGGGAAAGCTTTGGAGTGGTTTATCCATCTACAAAATGGATCCATCATCACTATTGATAAACACTTATCACATAACATGGATCATGAGTTGACAATGGTTGAGTTATGTAATGCCAAAAAATAAGGTGGAGAAAGTTTTCGTGCCTACTTTCAATGATGGATAAGTTTAGCCAACCGATTCCCACATAACCTTCTAGACAAGTAGTTAGTGAGAATATTCACTTCCAATATTAATGCATAGGTAGCTCATAATTTGAGAATTCATTATGCCAACACATTTGAATATATTAAAGATAAGGGGGTTCACATTGAAAGGGTAATTATTGACAAGGGTTTGGTTAAGAAAAAATTCTCAGAGTCAAGCATAAGATAAAGCCCCAACACAAGCATAGGTAAGCATGCCTGAGAAGCCAAATATATTAAATATAAATAATAATGTTAGGAGTAATGGAGTAAATGAATTTGAACATGTGCAAACAATGAAACCACAACCTATCCAAAATACTTGACCACTTACATTGCAAATACCACCTCCATAAAGGAATTAATATCAAATAAGATTTTTGTCTAACCATGGTGAGCCTTTAGAGGTGATATTCAAAAAATTAGTTGCAGTAAACATGGTAATTTGTCCAAATACAAATCATTTTGAATAATTCCAACCAAATCCCACATGGTATAAGAACAATAAATAATGTGATTACCATCATGTTAAAGGCCATGCAATATACAGATGTATGAAACTTGGGCACTTCATCCAATACTTGCTTGAGCATGGTGAAATTGAGCTTGAGAATGTTATTTCTAATTCAAATCAAAATAAGGGTATATACAAAGACCCATTTCTGAAGCATAATTCCAATAATCATAATCAGAATAATAACAATCAAGGTTAGGATTTCTAGACCAACCAAATTAGCTATCATAATGTCTCATTCAATGATAACATTATTTTGGGTTGTATTACCAACAATCATGTGGCCAATATTAGGATCAATCCCCATCTATCATTTAACACTACTTAGTGTCTTCCCCTTTCATTCTAGGACTTCCCCCTTAACATCCTAGTTTCCCTCTTCCAACTCGACATCCACAGGTTACCATTTCAAGTCTTACATATCCTCCTTCCAATTCTAGTAACCCTCTTCTCACTCAAAATTTTGTTATTAAAACTCAACATCTATAGGTTACCATCCAAGGTTCTTCATCACCTCCAAAAAATAATCCAATCCAAGGCCCTTTGCCTTAAAAATATAAATTATATTCTTCTTCCACTAATAAGCACTATGATCTTATGGAACAATTAAACAAGACATCAACATAAATTTCTATTCTAAATCTTTTGCGTACATCTGAAATCCATAAGGAAATAATGTATGAGATTCTACAATAATCCAAGGTTTTAAATGATAATTATCCCACCCAATTACAAGCACTTATGGGATATCTATCCCCAGGTCCATAGATCACATTGACCAAAGTGACATGTCATCCCTTGGTCCATTACATAACAACCCCCTTTAAATCAAATTTGTAATTTTTCATCACAAGATCAAGTGGGTTATCATAGACAATGTTTTGGGTTTGAAGATTACGTCATTGAAATTGGTCAAACTTTTGGGGTACACTTTAGTAGATCTTAAACTAAATGTAAATGATATTTTGTTATTTTGTAGCACCTTAGTCTTGTACACTTTTAAAACTCATGATACTGGTTATTCCTCTTAGTTTTATACATGCCTTGCTTCTACAAGCTCTTATATGCTCTATCTTATGCCCCTTGGACTATTTCTAAGTCCAATCAGTGTTATATTGATGACAAAGACATCCCATCTTGCTAATAATTCTTAAAATTTACTTATTTTATACCTTTTCAAGTTCTAAGCATGTGTCTTCTCTCCTTCTCCTTGGACACTAATGTTCGAGTCAGATAGTAGCATCGACATTACTATCCTAGCCTGACACAAGTGTCTAATGCCCTAAACTCATCCAAATTACAAATAAAATGTAATAAAATGGTTATCCTAAGTACTTTAATACAATTTATCTCTAGATAGGATTGGTATAAATATAATATCAACCTTCATTCATTCCTCACCTAGGAATCAGATGAAAAGAGCACTTAGGAAGTACTTAAGAAGAACTCAAGTTTTAAAATGATTTCCTATTCTACTTTATCTTGATATCAGTCAAATGAATAACCTAGATATAGGTCTAAAGTACTAAATAAATAGTCATAAGGTCATATTTTCCAAGTTAAAAACTAGGTCATTGTTGTACTTGCTTTACACATTGCATGATTCACACACAAGACAACACATAGGGAAGAACTACATGAGTCTAAGGCCCTCTTTTAGAGTATTAGCTATGTATGTAGAACCCTTTGAAAATGGGGACATTACGGGTTAGATTGACACCATGTGCCCACTAACCCATTTTTTCCAAGGTCACATTAAAGATGGAAAGCTAAGGTTTTTCCATTTCATCAGGAGCAATAATTCATGACCTAGATTTAAATGCACCAGACCAAAGACAATGCCAAAGCTAGAAGCATCCAGGTGGTTAAACCATATTTGGGTGTATATTCCTTATAATATGATAGCATTGAAATCAAACACTAACATCAATGCAACTATCCCAAGTTGACACAAGTGTCTAGAGAACCAGAGGCACCAAATCCAGAATCTAACGACTGATCTAGAACTATCTTCTTTCCTATTTATCATCTATACCAAATCCAACACTATTAAGATTATAAATATCTAAGTACTTTATTTTATGTGTCATTCATATATCTGGCATAGATGTACTTTCCATGAATAACTTATCTCAACATGATAAATTCAATAGATGGTACATATGTGTTTAGCACATTAATTAGTATGTTGTATATCTAATATTCACCCTTGTGCCTTATCATTTCTATATCCTTAACCCTTTTACCCAAGTAAGATATACTCTTATCCAAATTAGGGTTAAATATTTGGTAAACTGATCTGTGTGAATGCAATTTTTTCTGATTACTAAGATTTTAAACTAGTTGGGATTTCAGATTATTATACTTTTTCATTTTCTATTAGTATTATTTTGCATGCAACCTAGGTGTAACCCTAGATTAGGGGTGTGTCTATTGAACATAATGAGCTTCCCCTGAACCCATCCAAGATGTTTTAAACTAATGAGGGATCTCATACTTTGGATCATGATGATACCCAGTTGACAATGAAAAAAACCCTGATAGGGTTATCATAGAAGAAGATTTTGATAATGAAAATTTGGAAATAAATGACAATACCAAGTAGAAAATAACCAAATGCATACAATTTTAATGTTTTTTGAGCGCATTCGACAAAACCCTAAATATCTTGGGAAAATGTTAAAAACTATACTTGAAGCTAAAAAAGCAAAAACTTTAGTGGATACATCCATCTCCTTGAACACATTACAACTCAATACATCTAATGGGGGCATAAATTATGTGTTCCAACCTTTGTTACCTAAAACTAATATTGATAAATCTATTACAAACTTATCTGTTATATCAACACAAATACTGATTTCAATGCCTTTTACTACTCAAAACATGTTTCCAACCCTTGTGGTGACTACTCAAATTGCTAATCAAAATTCCACATGGCCTACAACTCAATCGCTCTTTCAAGTCATAAAGACCTTATAGGATAAGGTTACTATTGTATTCAACACACCCCCACTATTTTTTTCTCCATAGTAGGGACCTATTAGAAGTTTGAAAGGTCTAGCTATGTTTAAAAGGGTTTTCCATTGGCATTTATATTTGTATTCAATAAGATCAAGTCTTAAAATTCATATTCCTTATATACATGACTTTTGTTCAATATAAATACATTGGGCATATTTTTATTATAATTTTTTTCACATTCAGACTAACTTATTGATGGTCTTTGAGAGTTTTGCATTCGAACTTCACATATTATGCACTTCACAATTTGTGTATTTTGTATTTCAGGTTTTAAGAAGTTATGTTCGTAGGTTATATTCATCACAAAATTCATCACTTACTTCAACATATCCAAACTTCTGAGTCTTCACACCTATCTAGCTTTCTATACCTTTACATATTTTACACTTTGTAGGTTATATTCACAAATCTTGGTTTTTATTGGTCATAAACTTTAGAAGTTTTGTTCTTCGTATATCTTGTTCAGGAAGTTAGTTTTTGACATTTGTGTTGTCACACTTTAGATTTCAAAACTTTTGTTTGCATCTTTTATCATGACTTTACCTTCATATATTCTACATTTCGTATGTTTTGTTTAAAATTTATATTTTGTAAGTTGTGTTCAGAGGTTACATTCAGCAAAAGTGTTCTTCACAAGTTATTTTCATAGGATTTGTTCTTCAAAAAAATTGTTCAAGATTTTTGTCCTTCACATTTTTCATATTCAAAACATAACAAAAATTATTCAATCAGGTCCCAACACAAATCTCGATACTTGACTTCCAAAGACATGTTCTGTGGCATAATTAAGTTTGCACGAAGGTAGCGATAAGGTGACATTCACTTAAGGCTACAACATGGTATTTATCCAAATGTATATAAAGCCTATGTGGCATACCTACCACAATATAGTGACAAAGTTTTAATTAAATGAGTAAAACAAGTTTATATACATTGGACATTAATGGTGCATGAACTAGAATTAAAGTCCAATACTCAATGCTATATGAGTGAATTATAAGAGACATATAATTAGTGATTACTAAAGAGCTCAAGTGAATTTGTATTCATAAGAGAATTTGAATCCCTAGCTATTTATGTCCCTATGCTAATTACTTACAAAAAGTGAGTAAATAGTCAAATTGAAGAATATAACTACATAATTAAACCAGGTAGCAATGGCTTCTTCATCTAACATATTCAAAGGAGTGTTGCCACCTTCCAAATTTTCTATCAAAGACTCCACATAGTATATGAATATCGCCTTTGATCCTATGGTATTTAACAATGAATATGCCAACTATTCAACTCTCTGGGATGTGATCAAGGATGTATACACCCAATCACATCAAGAGGCTCTAATAACCCCACAACAGTAGCTGATAATGGATTTGTTATCATTAAAATGTTATTAAATACATTTTGTAGTAGCTAAAATTGAGGTGATGCCATACATCGACCTAATGAGGGACCTATTATTTGTTAGGAATGTGACTAGCAGTGGATTCTTGCACCACATAATCCATAAGAAAGTCATCCCTTGTATTTCATGGGATGCTTTCTAGAGGTAATTGTGGTTGCTTATTAAAAATGCCACTTTTTATGGACACTAGGCTGAGTTGAAGAAAATGACCACAATTGAGAAGACACTCAAGAAATGGATCATTCCAGGAGAAGTGGTCGCTCTCAAGGCCAAAGATCTAGTACTTATCACCAAATTTAGATGGCCTTGTTGAATGAGTTATATGGTCACCCCAATATCCACTTCCTCCACCTAGAATGGGTGTCATTGCTTGATTTATTGATGACCTTGGAGTTGACTTTCACTCTAGGGGAGATGATCAACACAAAATTGTAGGAGAAAATGTTCAAGAAGAATAAGAGGCCTATGCACTACCACTTATATACTACGTCCTATTTTTTAGATGCAGTCATGGGCACCATTTACGTGCTCAATGAATCTCTCAGGAGCCTAGACCCAGACTATATTAAAAATTGGGTATGTGATTCTTTTTCTTTCCTCCACATCTATGCATATACAAATAACATAGTTAGAATTGTCGAGAATGTTTACCCTCAAATGTGGAGGGCAATGCGTGAGGAACCCTTGCTCAAAGTATCAAAGAGAATTAGAAAAATAATAGGGATAAGGATAAATTATTAGCTCTACTCTAACTACACAGTGATCATGGTAATGGGAAACAAGGTTGCTCCTTTGCGTCTCCTAAAGTATGTCCTTGATAAACTAGCTGAGTAAGATATTGCCTACTAACTATGGTGGAGCGTGGATGAAGATTTTAAGGAAAAGAAGAAAAGACTAATTCATGGTTCCTCCTTCATGATTGGCTAGATGTGTTATACCATCAAGAAACATTTTGTATAAGCTAGAAAAAATAGATAGTATTATTCATTGGTTACTTTACCACATAGGGATTGGGATCCTCATGACCTAATCCAAAAGCACATCCAAGGCCTTGGTATCCCCTACCAACATGAACCATTCAAGCATGATTTCATATTTTTGAATGTAAAAGATGATGCCAAGGTTATAAAAAAAGCAAAATTTGTTGCATTGACAATGGAGCTTTTGAGAGCTATTCAGGTAGATCCCTTTATAACAATTATAAAGGCATGTACTAGGCTTCCACCTGCTAGTGGGTGGTCAACTATAGACTATTGGACTTCTCAACACTCCTAGCAACCACAAGACCAAGGAACCTCCTCTAAGTCACCACCTATAGTGATGATAATAGTCAAACAAGAGTTAGGTGTAGAGGATGCCCCTATAGTATCAAGGTTCTCAAAGTAAGGTCCATCTCAGACACCACCAATTGCAATGACAACTACCAAACTAGAGAAGGATGTGGAGGAAATTCCTATTACCATAAGTTTAGTTGGGAGAGATAAAGAACTAATTTGTATTAAATCTTCTGATTCCAAATATTCTAGCCTTCTTATTTGATCCTCGGCTTCAATTACTACAAATATGGGTCTTATACCCACTTCCACTCAATAGGTTCCTCCTTTGGCTAAAAATTTAACAATTTGTTACACAAATAAGCCTAGAGCTCTGAAGGACCCTATTTATATAATTGTTGGGACATCAATGCAAGAATATATTGATCCTGAAGATGAGGAAGAGGAGCTACAAAAGGCTAATATCTTAAGTCTTTAATGAATAAAAGGGAAAGTACTAATAAAATTAGAAAAATCATGTGAGGACATTGTTCTTGTGGTTTCCCCAATTATTTTTGTTTCCTCAGTGCCTGCTATTTATTTGATCCCAATGGTTTCTTCAATTCCTATTACTTTTATTTCTTTTGATCCTATTTTTTCTAGTGTTATCCTTGATGTTTCAGTCCCTATTTCTTCTAGTGTTACTATTGACAATTTTGCCCTCGTAGGTCAAATTGTCACCCCTACCATTCAAAACTTTGCACATCATGCCAGTTTATCTTGTGAGTTAATGATTTGGTCCTAAAAATTCCTTAATGTGATTATGGGGAACCAGACTATCACAACACATCATGTAGGAATGAATAAATTAGTCTAGTTGTGCATTTCATAAGTGCAATTGGGAAGTCAACCAAAGTTGAAAATTTACATGAGAATGATGTATTTTGTGCCAAGGTCATCCCCTTCAAATTTGGTATCTTGATGAGTTTTCTATCTCAAGATATAAGCCTTTAAAGATGATTTAGTAGTGTAGGACATGCCTGGGGACATCAACTTAAAGCCATAACAAATAGTCATTTGGATTCAAAAATTCCTTAACAAACTTCAAGTTGAACACAAGGTTGACAAGTGGTATGATCTCGAGGCCAATATCAAATATCAATGACATGTGGGTGATCTCATGAGGTCAATAAGTCAAATAAATATCTATTGTGCACTTTTAATCATGTAGTTAAAGATCAACGATGAGTTCGAGGTCAAAAATTCAGAGGATCCTGAGAGCAAACACGAAGGTGCCAAGTGTCTCAACCTTGGTAAAATCTTGAGTAAATCAATAGAGCATGTTTGATCAAGCAAAATTAGATCTAATAGAGAGAATTCAACCATGTGGATGTTGATTGATGGTGTAGGCAAAGTCAAAAGGTTAATGAGCTCAGATTACATATGAGGTTACCACATAGTGTAAGCATGTTTGATTACATGAACTGATATTTGGGTCTATAGAGGGTACACGTAACTACCAAGTGTCATAATCTTGAAAACTAAATCAAAGGGCACACAGAACTACCAAATTTCATAATCTAGTAAGCCCCAATTAGATCAATGGCCAGTATTGAGGGTCAAAGCTAGGAGACTCCAAAGGAAATCAACAGAGAAGATTTGATCCAATTCCCAAAGTGCATAAGACGAGGACACATGTCCAAATTTGTAGTGATCATTTGTTTTAAATAAATAACAACATGGAAAATAATGAATGATTTTATGGACCCAATCAAGTGAATGTATATATGCAAGATCCAGATGTGATCTGGGTTACCAAAGCAAACACTATAGATTTGTAGGCCACCATTAAATCTCAGTAAAAACCTCTCAAAATCCATTAGATGTGAGTTTTACCTATTATTCATGATCATGAGACTAAATATCCTGATGAAACTTTATTGACATTATGACTATATGAAAACCAATAAATGGGATTGGTTTTCATCTATATTAGACCTATGTTCAGGGTTTGGAGTAAAGGTAGAATGGTGATTTTGACAATTGTGTTCTAAGGGGACACTAGATGATTGAGTTCAAGTGACTATCTAATAACATAAATGACATATCAAGATGAAGCATGGTTCTACAAGCTCATTAAGAAGATGGAGAGTTTAGAGGTTGAGAAAGACAGTGGAACATTCAATGAAATTTTAGAAGTCTTTGGAGACTATTTTCTTTTGAATGGATCATGACTAATCATCCTAAACATGGATCTTGTCTTCTAGTATGTTTCTAAGCCAATGAGAGGGCTTAAAATCTATTTTGAGATAAGAAAGTTAATTTGTAGAGGTGGGATTAATGCTAATTGATCAAAAATGGTTGGGCCTCATTTATTGATTTTTGTTTACTCACCTCCCTCTCTCTCTTCCCATTTCTTATATATCTCCCATTTCATCCCCAAAAAAGACTCTTATGCTTTTTACATGCCTATGTTATGCCAAGATTTATACTACAACACCTATTTGATGCAGTAAAAAGTTGAATTCCTCCATTCATAAGCTGAATCAAAGTGTGTTTTATGAATTCATTGATGTGGTTAAGTGAATCTCTGATTTCTTTTGCCTCTCACCTTCATGAAGTGTTTTTTCACTTTCATATGTTATTCTAAGTGCAATAAATAGTTTGTTGATTGGTTTGGGAGTGGAAAAGATATGAGATCTACCCTCCCATGCTAGATTGATAGCTAATCAGTGCCTTTTTATGAAATACTTAAGTGAAAGTTGATCAAAGAGTGAGTGAAGTGATATTTGTAGGTCTGAAAGTGTTTGATAGTGTGTTATGTACAATTTTAAATGTTTAAAACATTGGTGCATCACCTCCTTTTACATGTTTTCATGAATTATTATCTATTTCTCTACCTTTTCTAAGGAAGATATTAGTTTAAGTGATACATCCAAGGGAACCAACCCTCTATGGAGGCTCAACCTTATTATAGGATACCCACAACCTGAGGTTGTTACCATTTTATGGCTTAGTTGGAGAGAGTCTGGAGAACCCTCTCCAAGGGTGCAAATTAATGCCACAACAATTGCTACCATCCCTACCAATCCTATTGCTTCTACTATTGGAATTGTCTATTCTACTCCTATTATCTTTATTTCTCCTATTTTTTCTACCTCCCCTACCATTACTTTAGGTGCAATTGGCTCTGATCCACCTAATTCTAAAAAGGTACATTTTAATAAAACTAGGGGAGCCCTTACTAGTGCCCAATTACATGTATCTTATACTCAATTGGGACTTCCTATGCCTTCCTCCACCACAAGTCATACTACTTCCATTGCTCTCATTTCCAAATCTAAGAAGAAAAAGATAACTTATGTTGTTCATCCTATTTCTTGGTTTGGAAACATTGATTGGTTCAAGATCATTTGGCCATTGTTACTAGACCCACTACTTGCAGAGGCCTTAAGGCAATATTTAGGGGATGTTTTAATAAAGACTATTGGTGAGGACACTCATTTAGTAGATTCCACTCATTTGGTGATTCCCCAATGGGCTATAGACCTAGAATCTTGATCCTCCCAAAGACTTAATTTGACAATAGCTGAGCTTTCTATCGTGAGCTCTATTTTTTATAAATTAAAAGATACAATATAGAGGGTTAGAAAGAGGAAGATAGAAGATGAAAATGGTCGAGGCTTAGTCTTAGAAGAAAGGAACGATGTATTTTCATTGTCAAAGATAAAGACTAGGAGACTTGGGTGGTCTCCATATAATGAAGATTTCAAGGCCTACCTACAGGCAAACACAAAGGCATTATTATAACTTCATGATGGAATAGATAAGGCTAGATAATAATTATAACAAGAATTTGAGTAGGTCAGGGAACAACAATTTTTTTTTTATGTTCTTAGGGAAATTGAAGGTGATGTACAAAATGTTGCTATAAAGATTTACAAGATTTTGGAGACTATTCATTCTATGATGGATGAATTATCCCCTCATATAGTTGAAATAGTAAAAATATTTAATTCTTTGAAAGAAGACGAAAATAAGCTAAATTTTCTTGTATTGTATACAAGCAATAAAAATTTTGGCCACCTTGATTTCATGACACCATCAGAGGCAGTGAATGCTCTAAATATGGTGGTCATTAGGACATCATAAGTTAGGGAGTGGATATCAATCATGCAAGCCTTGATTCTTTAAGTAAATTAATAAGTAGGGCCAAATTTGATCAGCTGCTATAGCAAGAGTCAACCCATTTTAATCAAAGCCTTTAGGGATGTACATTAGAATAAATTGAACAAGAGATGGGTTCTTCCAGAAAAAATTAATTAAGGTGGAGATATTATTAGTGGAATTTAGATCCACCAAGATAAAACAATCATAGTTACTAGTGCAAGTTACCAGGGTGCATAGACCCTCCCTTTTGAACATGGATACAATAAGGTCACAACATAGCATTGGGTATGAACACTACCAATAGTTGGAAGCAAAGAAGTAGGTTACAGTTGTATCTTCCAGTTTTAACCATGCCTTCAACTATTATCCCTCCAAAGACTATTAGTTTAACCATGCAGGATCCATCAACTAGTAATCCTTAGTTTATTATATATATATATATATATATATATATATATATATATATATATATTGATAGTGTAACTAGGATATATACTATTTAATTAAGTAATTTTGTAATCGTGCACACATTACATGTCTTTCTAAAAATGAGTCTAATTTTAAAGGACTCAATTTTGACTAAGTTCAGACATAAATGAATAATTTTCATTGATTATAAATTTCATTCTAATTATCATTAACATGTAATTTTAGACTCTTTTATGGATTTAGAGGATGAGGCAACTCCTCCCCAAATCTATATATACTTTTAATCCTTTTGTATTCAAAGGTGGGAAAAATATCAATACAGGTAGAAGTCTTTTTTATTGTCACCCAACTGTGTTAGTGTTCTTCCATTCCAATTCTATTTATTGCTTGATTTAGTAGCTTGAAGTGTGCAAAAGCTATAGAAAATTCCTTATTTTTATTTCTAGTGTATGCTGATTGAAGTAATATGAACTGTAAGAGCTAATACAAAGATTTAACTTATGCAAATTAATTAAAAAATAAACATAGATAAATATTAAATTACACACCATATTATTTTATTCACTCTTTACAATAATAATATGAAGCTTACATATGTATATGTTTGTCTTTCCTATAAAGATGAAGATTTACTTAACCAACAAATCTCCCCAAATAACTCAATCTTAATAAACAACCTATGGATGTAATATTATTGTTACTCACAAAAAAATAACTCTCAAATAGTATATTCTAACTACTAACCCAATATACCTATTAGTGAATTATTACTCTCATAATTATTCACATTAAAAATCAATGTGAGGACTAACATTGCCTAACATTCCCACCCTTGGGCCTTATATGATAATTTGTGTTTTCACAAGACTTAATGAAAGTAGAGAAGGAACACATCAACCTCTCATCAACCATTCCTTATTGAGAACACATCAATCAAATTAGTGTGGGAAAATTGAATAGGAACCATCTACCATCAATCATTCATTAAGGGAACCTCATCAACTTATATAATGTGGGAACTACAAGCAGGAACCATCTATTCAAAATTCACTCCTATATCTCCTAAAAACCTTTTTTTATGCATTACACTATGTGGGAAAATATAAAATACACCTCTTATTTGTCACACATACAAATAAGTACTGGAAATAAAATAAATGCACCACTATAGTAGAAGCACCCCTTCATTAATGGCTAATGAGAGGAGTAGAAAGCCTCCATCCTCTAGTGCCTCCGACCTCCAACATTTTCTACTTAGAAAATATAGATTTAAAGCTCAAATGTATGTTGTTTTTTATGACAAGAATACACTCCCCATAGTTTTGACACATTAAACTCATGATATCAGGGTTCACCCGATAATGCATCTTTTACAAAGAGAAAATTTAACATTGACAAATTTATTATTGTTTGTGACATCATACTTTAATTTTAGTCTCAATGACACTTTTGACATATAGATGACCAAAAACACTACTTTTGATGACACACATAACATTAAACAATTCATAACCCTCAACTCATTTTTTATTTGAAAAATAGTATAAACATTGAAAACCACTATAAAACTATTAATCATAGCTTTTAGCTATTTGACTCATCTAATGAATATAAACTAAATATATTGACTCATTAATATAAATCTAAAGTTTAAAAAAAAAAAAAAAAAACATTTAAATCTAATAAAAACATCTAAACTGTTGATTAATAAATTTGAATAACTATATTCTAGACAGTGGAATAACCAAAAAAATATTTTTTGACTTTGAAAATAATTACTAATTATCTGAGCCATCAATGAGCTTGAATGGATGCATAGCCGAGCAAGGCAACCTAGTGAGTGTCAAAGGTAGGTGTAGGTAAATGCTTTGGTAAGCAAGTTGGATAGAGACCAAATTTGGAAGAAGGTTGTGCAACATGGATAATGCTAAGGAGCTTGCATAGATTAGAAACCACGTGGGAAAGATTTCAAAACTATAATATAGAGTGCAACTATAACTTTGAGGCTTGGATTTCTATTTATTCTTTGTAGCCTCTGATCCTAAAAAAAAATGTTTGTATATAAATATGAAACAATATTATTTAATGCTTCAGCTACAAATCTCACGTAGGTGGATGACGTTGAAAGTAATAAGAAACTCTAAGCTGTGTAGTATTTGACACTTGTACATAGCATCACGATTCACAATACATACAAATACTTTTCAAATCAAAAATTAATTCTTTCAGGCTAATTCTGAGTGGTTCTCTATGTCTATCTACTTATGAACAAAAAGTTTTGATAGAATAAATGGTACTTATAATAGAAGATACATTGGCTATGGCAAAGCCACATTTGATTGATGCATTAACATGACTTCAATACTTGTACAAAAATCATATATCAGTCTTTATGTCCTTTTCAACTACTCTAAACATGTCTTTGTTAGCCACACCTTTTATATTCCTAATGTAAAGATTAACATAAACTCTCTTATGATGACATCAATGGGGGAAAAAAATAATAGAATTACCCCTCCAAACCACTTAATCTTCTACCATATCACCTGATTTGGTACCACTAATAGGAATTATAAGAGCTAATATAAAGATTTAACTTATGAAAATTAATGACAAGAATAAACACAGAGAAATATTAAAGCACACACCATATTATTTTGTTAACTCATTACGATAACAATATGAAGCTTACATATTGATAGGAATATCTTTCGTATAAAGTTGGATATTTACTTAACCAACGAATTTTCCCAAATAACTCGATATTAATAAATAACCTATGGACGTAATATTGTTGTTACTCATAAAAATACAACTCTCAAATAGTATAGTCTAACTACTAACCCAATATACATATTACTGAATTATTACTCTTGTAATTATTCACATTATAAATCAATGTGAGGTTTAACATTTCTTAACATGAAGATGTGTAATATCTATTGGATAATTAAACAAATATCATTTATTATATGCAATTAGGTTGATTGTTTCAATTCTCTAAGTGTTCATAAGTGTTTTCTTGATATAACCTTCTATGTGTGAGTAATAGCTGCCTTATAAATTTTTACGCATGAAATATACTGAGAGGAGGGGTGAATCAATATATTATATATCTTTTTCTTAATCTGATTTCTTTTCTTTAACCACTTAATCATACATTCAATATATGTAATAAAACTAAAATAATAATTTGCACCACACGAGAGAGAGAGAGAGAGAGAGAGAGAGAGAGAGAGAGAGAGAGAGAGAGAGAGAGAGACCAGATTTTTACGTGGAAACCCATAGTGGAAAAAACCATGGAGAATAATATCAAGTATATGAATGAGCACCAACTCAAAATACAAATTTTGCAAGCACCAACCCACATGAGCACCAACCCCTTACAAAGATTTATGAGCACCAACCCATAGGAGCACCAACCCCTCTTGTGTATAAAACACAACTATCTCTCAATGTTGCTTACTCAACAAATGATAGAGCTCTAAAATATCTCTTGCTTTTCTCTCTTCAAAAATAAATAAAAAACATGCACTCTCTTGCATATTACAAATGGCTTCTCAACCCTTTATTTATAGCTTTCCAAATGACCTTTGGCATTCACCCTTTATGACCTTTTAATCCTCATGGAAAATAGTGCCAAACTTGCATGACCCTTCGTATCCTTACATTTGAAAATTCATATGGTGACCATTCATAAGCAAAAGCATCCTTTCCTCTTTTGTCTTTATCTTGGTGACTTTTCATATTCCTCAAAGTGTCACTTCATGGAATAATGTGCCATACCTCTTTTGTCTTCACATGGTGACTCTTGAAATTCTTCAAGATGACTCTTCATGAGAAAATGCATCCCATTCCTCTCTCATCTTTTACCCCGTGACTCTTTGACTTCTCCATGGGCCCTCTTTTGACTTATATGCAACCAAAAATATATTCAATGATATTAAATAAATATTAACACACATTAGCCAAGATATGAATATCGAAAACACCATTAAATGCAATGGGGCCTTTATCATCAATAATGTTAGATCTTTGACATCAATGACAATATTTCCAATAATCTCCCCCTTTGTCATTGATGAAAACCTCAAATTGCAACTACCACATCTTGAAACTTGCACATACTTTCATCTAAAAAACATACAATAACTCCCCCTTATTATACCAACCAGTACCTATTCCCTAAACCTATTTTTATACCTGTACCTATTATTCTCCCCCTTTAACATCAATGGCAAATGGCTTACCCAGAGCTAACACTTAGCTCCCCCTCAACTAATGCTAAACCTCAATGGCAGGAAGTAAAAGAAATTACTCTCAACTTCTCTCGTAAATACTCAAATGTGTCTTTTGGTAGTGCCTTTGTGAAAATATCTACAATCTACTTTGTAGTACTGATATAATTCATCTTAACCTGTTGATCTACAACCTGCTCTCTCAAAAAGTGATATCTAATAGAAATATTTTTTGTTCTTGAATGCATCACTAGATTTTTCAAAATATTTATAACACTTGTATTATCACAAAAAATAAAAATAGGTTCATCATACTTTACCTTCATATCTTCCAAATTTTGCTTCATCCAAAGCACTTGAGTACAACACAATACTGCTACAATATATTCTTCTTCAGTTGTATAAAATGATATTGAATTCTACTTCTTACTTAGCCATGATACTAAGCTATCACCAAAGAAGAAAGCTCCTCCAATTGTACTCTTTCTATCATCCAAGCACCCTGGCCAATCTGAATCTATATAAATAATCAAAGTGAAATTTTTGCATGTGAGATACCATAATCCATAATCCAATGTCCCTTTGATATATCTAAATATTCTCTTCACAAACTAAACATGACTATATTTTTGAGATGAATGATATCTTGCAACCATACCTACTACATGCATGATGTCTGGCCTTGATGTTGTGAAATATAAAAGACTACCAATCATAGATTTATATAAAGATTGATTTGTAAAAGGTGAATCTTCATCCTTGCTCACCTTATTTCCTGTACACATTGGTGTGCCAACTGGTGCACAATCCTCAAAACCAAATTTCTTTAACATTTCCTTGGCATATTTACTTTGAGATATGAAAATTCCTTTATCTAACTGAAATATTTGCAATCCTAATAAAAATGACAAATTTTCAAGCATAGACATCTCAATTTTTTTTACATATTATCAAAAATTATTTTGTCATCTTTTAAATATTTCCTCCAAAAATGATATCATCAACATATACCACAACAATCAATTGATGCTCACCTTCTATTTTGATGTAGAGATTACTATCAACAAATCCTCTCTTAAAACCTTGATCTTGTAGGTACTTATCAAGTCTTGCATACCAAGTTTTAGGAGCTTGTTTCAATCCATACATTGTTTTCTTCAATCTGCATACATGGCTACTAATATTTGAGAGAATAAATCCCTCAAGTTGCTCAATGTAGACTTCTTCTTCTAGATTCTCGTTCAGGAAGGCAGATTTGACATCCATCTGAAACACTTTAAAATTTTTAAACACAATATATGCAAAAAATATTCTAATAGCCTCTAACCTTGCCACTGGTGCAAAAGTTTCTTCAAAATCTATTCCCTCAATTTGAGCATATCCTTTACATACTATTCTTGCTTTATTTCTAGTCACTTTTCCATTTTCATTCAACTTATTTCTATAAACCCATTTTGTTCCTATCACATTATGATCTTTTGGTCTAGGCACTAATTCCCAAGTATCATTCTTTTCTATTTGATTTAATTCTTCATCCATAGCCTTAACCCAATGCTTATCATGTCTAGGTTCTGAAAAAGTTCTAGGCTAACTTTTGGATAACAAAGAGAAATTAATTTGCTCAGATTCACTTACCATCATTCTTCTAGTGTGAATTTCTTCATTTATGTCTTCGATGATGTCACTTTCATTATGATTTATCTGAACATATTTGGATAGAGTTTTGGTACCATTTTTCTCTTTCTTCTCATCTTCATCTGATTCTTCAAAACCTTTCTCTTTAATGATTATAGGAATGTCTACTAGATCATTGATTCTTTATGTTCTATCTTCTTCTATCCTGACACTTGCACTTTCAACAATTTTCTTGGTTCTTTTGTTATAACGTTTATAAGCTTTACTTTTGCAAGAATAACCAAGAAATATACCTTCATCTACTTTGGATTCAAACTTACCAAGTTTTTCATCAATTTTCTTTATGAAGCATCTTCTTTCAAAAACTCTAAAATAATCAACTGTTGCTGGTTTGTCTTTCCATGGCTCATAAGGAGTATTGTCACTATTGACTCTCAATAATGCTTTATTCTGAATATGCACTATTGTAGCAACTACCTCTCTCCAATATTTATCTATTATCTTGAATTCATTTAGCATTGTCTTCGCCATCTCTTGAATTGTTCTATTTTTTTGTTCATCTACATTTTGCTTTGGAGTTTTGGCTGTTGAATAATGTCTCTTTATTCCATGGTCTTCACAAAACTCAATAAATTGATCTGACATGAATTCTCCTCCTCGATCTGATCTTAGACACTTAATCTTCAAACTGGTTTCATTCTCAACTAATGCTTTGAATGCTTTGAAATGTCTGAAATCTTCTAGTTTTTCTTAATAAAACATTACCTAAGTCATACGTGAAAAATATTCAATAAGCAACATGAAATATTTCTCACCTTAAGTACTTTGAGTTCTCACAGGTCCACATAGATCAGTGTGAACAAGCTCTAGCATCTGAGTAGTTGAGTACTCTTTTGTTTTGAACCACCTTCTATCCTGGTTTCCATGCTGACAATGTTCACAAAGCGTGTCAGATGGCTTTGTAATCTTTGGAAGATTTATGACTATTTGATTTTTGCTGATGTTGACAAGATTTTTGAAATTTATGTGCCCCATTCTCCTATCTCATAGCCAACTTTCTTCAATCAAACTCAAATAACATCTTTGACCTTTGATGTCTGATAACATATATAAATTATTGCATGTTCTCTGAGCATCTGTAACCAACCCATCTGAATCTTTTCTTCTAATTTCAAAACCTTATACATAAAACTTTAGTGTGTGCCCCTGATCACCTATTTGACTTACACTCAAAAGATTATACTTAAGACCTTCTACATATAAAACATTTTTAGTTTTAGTTCTACCATTATCCAAACTTAGTGCACCTTTTCTAACAATTCTGGTAGTAGTATTATCTCTAAATTTCACTATGCCACCATTGATATTTTTCAAGGTTATGAACTTACTCTTGTCTCTTGTCATGTGCGTATAACATCCACTATCAATGAACCATAGATTTTCTTCATTTCTTGCATACAAAGCTATCTGTACCATCACATATTTTTTAGATTATTTCTTTTGCCATGAACCTGTTTGAACTTTTTTCTTGATGAATGAAGCCTTGAAACTCTGATCTATGTGAAAGTCATTGCACTTGTAACATATTATGGCCTCTTTATTAAAGCTTGATATAGAAGCAAAAGAGTTGTGGCTTCTGCTTAACTCTGTATGAATTTCTTTCTCCTTATTTCTAAAATTGTTAGCCCTTTTTTGACATTCTATTTTTTTGTGACCATATCCATTACAATAAAAATAATAACTATAAAAATAGGACCTGTTTGTGTATCTCTGACTTGATTGCCTTTTGTAGCTCTATTCCCTCTAGCCTTCTTTGTTTGAGATGTCCTCTATATTCTTAACTTTTTCCTTTTTTATTTCTTCTTTTCTAAGAGCTTCAGCATAGCTTTTTCTTTTTTCTTTGTCTGTGAAAGTAGTGATCTCCTCTTTCTCTTTTTCAAATCCAATACTTATCTTATCTGACATTGATCTTTGATTTTCTAATAACTTATTCAACATATTAGTGTTATTCTTAAATTTTGAATCATTGGATGTTCTATCATTGATTGCTTTATTTGTTTTCTCAAGATTTGCTTTTAAAGAAGTAATTTCAATAACATACCTTTCACATTATTTACTTACTATTTTCAATTGTGCTGTTAGATCTTTTTGATTCTTCTTGGATTCTTCAAAGTGTACTCATAGATCTTTAATTATTTCTTTTGACTCTTTTTCATTTTTCTCAATATGGAGCTTTAATCTTCAATTTTTCATTTTAAGAGCTTTTAGCTCTTCTAAGGCACAAATGAGTTCTCCTTCCAGATTAACTTTGGCTTCATCTTGTTTTTCTTCTTGATCATCTATACTTTTACTTGCAGAAGCATCTTCATGTGTGTCCAAGAATAGAATCTCTTCTTCTTCTGAATCACTGACTCCAATATCTTCGGCTGAGCTAGGATCTTTAGAATACAAACTCTTCTTCTCAAATCCCTTCTTGAATTTACCTTTGAAAATTTTCTTATATGTAGACTTTCCTTCTTCATTGTCATTATTACCCTTATTTGGGCATTTAGCTACAAAATGTCTAATCTTTCCACAATTAAAACTTATAAAAGGTAATTTTCCTTGATATTTACTTGTGCCCTTTTTTGGCTTGCAAATGATAAGAAATCCGTTATCATCTTCATCATCACTAGAACTATCACTTGATTCTTGAATCTTAGCCTTCTTTTTATTTGATGTCTTGAAAGTAGCTTATCTTTTTGAGGGTTTATCTTGTTCAATTCGCATCTCATATGCCGTAAGAATACCATGAAGCTCATCCATCTTTAGCTTGGCTAGATTCTTTATTTCTTCAATTGCCAAAACTTTTGCATCATATCTCAATGGTAGAGATCTCAAAACTTTTTGAACCATAGTTGATTCTTCTAAATTTTCTCCAAGACCTTGAATCTGATTAACTATTTGATCAACCCACAAAAGATAACTTGTTATATTTTCTTCTTCTTCCATTTTCAAACTCTTAAACTATCTTTTGAAAGTCTGAAGCTTAGCTTGCTGAACCTTTCCATCACCTTTGTAAATATTCTCAAGTTTTACCCAAGTTTCATGAGCAGATTTACATTACATAACTTTAACAAATTATGATTCACATAAACCACATAAAATAGAATTTAAAGCTTTAGCATTATTTTTACTTGCCTTCTTTTCTGTCAAAGTAGTTACAAGTATCTGTGGCTCTTCATATTCCTCCACCACTGCTTGTCATATGTCGAATCCAAGGGCCATCAAATAAGTCTTCATCCTTATGCTCCAAAAAATATAATTCATCCCATCAAACAAAGGTGCCTTAATATGTATAAAATCCTTTATGTGATCCAGCCATTGTGCTTTCCCGATCTACCTTCAAGCTGTAAAACTTTTTCAAAAGGAACTTGCTCTAATACCAATTGTTAAGCATGAAATATACTGAGAGGGGGGTGAATTAGTATATTATATATCTTTTTCTTAATCTAATTTTTTTTTTTAACCACTTAATCATACAATCTAGATATGTAATAAAATTGAAATAATAATTTGCACCACACAAGAGAGAGAGAGAGAGAGAGAGAGAGAGAGAGAGAGAGAGAGAGAGAGAGAGAGAGAGAGAGAGAGAGAGAGAGAGACCAGATTTTTACGTGGAAACCCAAAGTGGGAAAACCCACAAAGAACAATCTCAAGTATATGAATGAACATCAACTCAAAATACAAAGTTCATAAACACCAACTTGCAGGAGCACCAACCCCTTTGCAGAACACCAAAACAACAAATATTTATGAGAACCAACCCACATGATCACCAACCCCTTACAAATATTTGTGAACACCAATCCACAAGAGTACCAACCCCTCTTGTGTATAAAACACAACTATCTCTCAATGTTTCTTACTCAAAAAATGATATAACTCTACAATATCTCTTATTTTTCTCTCTTTGAAAATAAATAGAAACCATGCACTCTTTTGCATATTATAAATGGATTCTCAACCATTTATTTATAGTTTTCCAAATGACCTTTAGCATTCACCCTTTGTGACCCTTCAATCCTCATGGAAAATGGTGCCAAACTTGCATGACCCTTCATATCCTTGCATTTGAAAAGTCATATGGTGATCTTTCATAAGCAAAAGCATCCTTTCTTTTTTTGTCTTTATATTGGTGACTTTTCATATTCCTCAAAGTGTCCTTTCATGGAAAAATGTGCCATACCTCTTTTGTCTTCACATAGTGACTCTTGCGATTCCTCAAAATGACTCTTCATGAGAAAATGCATCCCATTCCTCTTTCGTCTTTTACCTCGTGACTCTTTGACTTCTCCATGGGCCCTCTTTTGAATTATATGCAACCAAAAATATATTCATTAATATTAAATAATATTAACACACATTAGCCAAAATATGAATATTAAAAACACCATTAAATGCAATGGGGCCTTTATCAGCAATAATGGTAGATCTTTGACATCAATGATAATATTTCCAATAGAAACCTCCCTGGTCTAAGTTATAATCTTATGAATAAGGGTGTGCAATAGCTACTCTAGATAGAAGAAATCTTTAGTTGAGACCTTATATTTTCCTATATCATTTATTCACCTAAATTTCCTTATTATGATTGCATGTGTGTGTGTGTGCAACATCTACTAGCTGCAAGCATCAATATTAAGACATTTGTCCATAAATAGACTAGCCTAAAATTAATCCCTTTAAAATCATGGAGACTTTTTTTCTACCCTACATTTCCCTCTTTTGGAGTTTATTTTAAGGTCTACCCACTTTAGTATAGGTTCCATCCATCCAACTCAACTAGGTTCTAATTTTGTTCTAGGTTTGACTCACCCATTCACACATGGTTTAACAATTTGCATGCTTAATTTGCTATTCTAGCACCCAATTGTTCAACCCATACCTATAACTCATACCCTATAGTGGAGTTCATCTCCATTGAGATCCTAAAACATTGGAGGCTACCTCATTAGCTTTATGCTTTAAAATAAAATCACATCAATAGGAAAGAAAAGTTGGTACTAGAAGGAGGGCATAGCCACTGTGTGCTTTTACCTATAATAAGGTGTCCCCTACATCTGAGTTGCACTAGAAACACCCAAGAGAGTAACTAGGTTTAGAGCCCAATCCACTCTTTTAATTTGACCTCTATCAATCCATTGAAGGCCTATATCTACACCACTTGTCCCTACCATATCCAAGATCAGGATACCTTCCCTAGTGAGAAACCTCTAGCCAATTAATCTTCTTATGGATCAACCTTAGTTATTTATATCCACCATTATATTATTAGGAGATGTGCATGATTTACCAAATAATCTAGAGAAGTATCTACCTTTTGTATCCCTTTCAATAGGAAGAAACATAAAGGAACATATCAAGTTTTTCAAAGCTGCTTTAAAATTAATGAATGTCACTGATAAAGATGTTGCATGCATGCTTTTCCCATTTACATTATAGAACATTGCTTATGATTGGTTCCTCAATTTACAAGATAACTCAATTCCTTTATGGAACTCCTGTCAATGTAATTTTCTTGACCAATTTGGACAAGTTACTAGTCTAAGTGTGGTATATCATATTTTTTGTAGTATGAAGATGGATCTCAATGAACCAATCTAAACTTTTAATGCAAGGTTTCAAAATATGTACACTCAATTAAGTGTTGCATATAAACCACTAATGTCATAGCTTTATAAATGTACAAGAACACCCTATATCCAATTACTACTGTATTTTTGTGAAGAGCTAATGTTGCTAACACCTTATCACTAGCCTATGAAAAAATGATCAACATTGATAGGCGACTAAATCCATAGTACCAAACACTCCCAACCTTGATGTTGGTTTCCCAGCTTTGAATCCAATGCCTCATGTGAATTAAAAGGTTATAGCATTCAACTGGAATCGGTTGTATGCACTACCTCCTATGATGTAACATACACCAAATTAGTATTATGGCTTCTTGAACAACTCTACACAAATGAATGGTTAGAAATAGATTTTATCCCATATAATATTAGAGTTGCTCAAGATGTGGACTCTAATAAATTAGAATTGGATTATATATACAAGATGGTTCAAATGTTAAGCAATGACTTCTTGAGCATACAAAGGAAAATAAGTAATTTTATTGGTCCAAGCAATAATCAAAATTTTGGATTTGAAAGATATAATATACCTTTTAATAAGCCTATAAATAATGTAGAACAACAATAAGCCAATAAGTTACCAAAAATCAACATAGTGGAGATAACTCTACCCAATTGGTGCAGGGTTCATAACACATCATAGCGTGGTGAGCTTGATTGTGTTGAGTTATGTGAAATATTTGAAATCTTATAGAGAGAGATGGTGAGGTAAGATTTAATGAACAATCTATCAGAGTTCCCCCATGATACCAGTTCCTCAAACACAACCACATATTTTTGAAACTCATGAGTTTTCCTTCCTAAGTGATGATGACAATGCATCAAAAGATAACTCGAATGAGATACATGATTTTCAACAGTTCTAGAGGAACAATTATAGTTTAAGGAACAAAGAACCCCTCACTACATCTACGCCTCCAAATAATATGACCATTCCCCCAAATTTGAAATTTGATAACAATCCACCTCCCCAAAATGGAATGATCAGCCTTTGAATAGGTAAGAATGGAGCAAAGGAGGATATAACAACATTGAGGACATAAAGAAGATAAATGCAAACATCACTCTTCATAAATTAACTTAGATTACTGAACATAAGGAGCTCCTAAGGAGGTCCAAGATAGGGAAGTCTATTACAGAGAAGCCAAAAGCCCCTTATACCAATGTTATATGTAAGAGTAAGTTAGAAGTTCCTCCTTTCTTGTTAACTATTAGATCATTTGGTAATAATATACACAAATGATTAGTTGATTCTAGAGTTTGGCTATTGTAATGCGAACTTATTTTCACCAATATTTGGGATTAACTCCAAGTCCATCCAAGAGGATAATTTTACAATTAGATAAAATAATGGTGCCTATGGTCAAAGAGCTAAATGATGTATACATTCAAGTTTAATCTAAGCCATGTGTGATGATGACTATAGACATACTCATGGTAAATATCATAGAGAGATATGGAATACTACTAAGTAGAGATTGGTCAAAGACGTTAAGTGGGTATATAGAAACAAACTTCTCTCACATTTGGCTACCTTAGAGAGGTATTCCAAATCAAATTCAAATTGATCAAGAAAAAATGAAGTATCCCATCACATAATACATTCATAAAAATGAATAAGTAAGTTATAAATCTCTTAATCTTTAGATTTATACCTTTACCATGAAGAATGAGGTACAAACGCCAAAAATCCAAGGACCTTCCCAATTGTGGAATATTCATTTTGATGGTGTAAAATCCAAGCAGGGATTAGGCATTAGTGTCAAATTGATTGACTCATTAGGTTAAAAGTACTAGCATCTTTTAGGTTGAAATTCTCATGCACTAACAACGTAGTAGAGTACAAAGCAATGATTTTGGGATTGTAATTCACTCTTAAAAACAATGTCAAGGAATTACTAATATATAGAGATTAAAAACTAGTGATTAATCAAGTTAGAAATAACTACCTATGCAAATTGTCATATCTTAGAGGTATAAACACCGGTCTTACGATTTGATTAAGTCATTTGAGGCATTCAACATAGTAGCTATTCCTAGAGAACTAAACCAAGCTGCAGAGTCACTGGATACTTCAACTACCAACTTAGCTACCCTACAAGAATCTAAGGTATAAAGGTTTTATATTGAACTCGTGCCTTGTCCATTAGTTCCTGATAATATAGAAAATTTGTGTTTGATGATGATCGACATATTTTCCAATTCTTGACTAATTCAGGAAAATTTGAATTTCAAATCATTGATGATAAATAAATCAATTATATATGCTATGAATAACTAAGAGAAAGAGTTATTTAACTCAAAGAAAATCATCTTACTTTAAGGATAGTTTTTTTGGAGAGAGCATTTGATACATAACCCTAGGCTCAACAATTAAGGCAAACTAAAGTCAATGAATATGAATTCAATAAAGAGAACTTGGCAGATGAGATTGATCCATGTTATATCAATATTGGTCTTTGTTTCACCCCAGAGGAAAGATAGAGGGTGAAAGACTTGCTCATATAGTATACATATCTGATTACATAGACCTATGAAGATTTGAAAGTTTTCAATCCTAGTGTCATCACTCATACAATCCCATTGAAACTAGAACATAAGCCATTTAGATAAATATAGAGATTGGTTAATCCCACCTTGGAACCACTCATTCAAAAGGAAATAAATAATTTAGCTATAGATTTTTTGAAAAAATTGTGTATTCATTTTTTGACCAAAGTTTCAGTTCATTCTCACACCCTAATGATGGTTCATAGAGTTTGAACTGAAACGTTGATAAAAAAATGAATACATAGTTTTTTCTAAAAATACCTAGCTAATTCAATGGACTGTAGAAATACTTTGTCATTAATAGATAATTTATTGATCATTAGGATAAGGTTCCCTATTAGACACTCAACTTGGGTTTCCAACGTGGTTCCAGTTCGAAAAAAGGGTGCAAAAATTAGAGTATGTGTTTATTTTAAGAACTTGAATAGGCTTCTGAGAAACATAACTACCCTCTACCTTCCCTACATGAGGTGATCAAAATAGTAAGTAGTTATAGAATGATTTATTTCTTGGATAGTTTTTCAAGATATAACAAGGTGCTGAAAGAATCAGACGATAAGATGAAGACTAAATTTACCATGAAGTGGGGTACCTATGCATACAAGAGTATGCCTTTTACCCTAACTAACATAGGAGATACCTTTAAGCAAGCCATGTACCATGCATTTTAAGGGTTTATAGATAAATGCAAAATCATTTACATGGATGACCTCACTATTTTCTCAAAGAGCATAACTAATTATTTAGGCCACCTATAATTAATCTTTGAAATATGAAAAATGTTTGGTATATCATGAAACCTAAAAAAGAGCACATGAGGTGTTACTAAATGCAAGTTTCTAGGGCACATCATCACCAAGGATGGTATCACCATTGATCCAAGATGAATTTAAGGGATTTTCATGATTGTTTTCCAAAACAACAATAAAGAGCTAAGTTGTTCTTCTAGAAGTTAAATTTTGTGAGGAAGTTTATCTTAGGTTTCATAGAAATAGTTAGACCTCTGAATTTAATGCTTAAGCAATATGTAAAATTAGAATGGACACTAGAGGCCTAAAATTCCTTTCAATACATCAAGGATGCCATATCTCAGGCTCTAGTGTTAATAAACCTAGACTTCAATAAAGACTTTTTATTATATTCATTTTATTCATAACACATGATTGTTGTGGTGCTTACCTAAAATAAGTATGAAAGTGAGCATCCTATTGCATTCATAATCACAAACATGAAGGAAGTAGAGCTCAAGTACTCTATGTTAGACAAGCAAATTTTTGTTCTAGTCAAAGTGTTAAAGAAATTTGGAAGTTACATATTGAGAAATAAGACTATCACCATTATAGTAGACCTTATTACCAAGCTCACTTTACAACAAAATGAATTAGGAAAGAATAAATGTAAATGGATGAAAAATTTGCAGGAGTTTGACCTAGAAATCTTGCCTACCAAAAGTTTTAGAGGACAAGGCATCATTCAACTTATGATAGAGCTTGACTTGTGCATCACCATTAAGGAGGTTTGTCAAACCTATGTATCTAAAGGAGATTGGTATACTAATATCATTCGATATTTACTTATAGGTACTTGTCCCCCAGAACTCAGTAGAGAATAGAAGAGATCCTTGAGGCTCAAAGCTAATCTCTACATGATCAAAAAAGGAATCCTCTATAAAATAAATTATGAAGGCATTTACCTAAGATGCATATCACAACTAGAAGCTCATGAAATTTTGGAGAACCTACACTAATATATTGGTAGTGGTCATCCATCTAGAAATACCACATCACATAATATTCTCTGAATAGGCTACTATTGGCCAATAATCTTCAAGGATGCACACATCCATGTACGAACATGCCATAAATGCCAAGTTTTGGTGAAGAGTGATGCATTGGCATCAATATTTTATTCTACCCAATCAAATTAAAAAAATGTCTTTATATGCTTTAAAGCCAATTCATCCATCAACTCCCATAATAAATTACAATCATCTAAATTTACCACTAATTACTCCAGCATAGGAAAAACCAAACATAAAATGATAAATTATTTATAGCTTTCACAATTCCCTATCTACTAGATCTTCTTTCAAAAAATAAGGCTTTTTCCTTATAAACTGAAATCATTAAACTATTACTAATTTCCAGCCAATATATTCATTCAAACATACTAGTGAGCAAAAATGGTATCCAGGGCATGCGCTACAACACAAGTAAAATTAATATACTAGATCACTACAATATTTAATCAAATTCATTATAGTCTTACTGTTCTTATGGGCAGCCTCACGCAATTCATTGAAAGACTAGAAAATTTGGAATAGAACAATGTATCCATAATGCTTACAATATCTATCCTTGTAATTAATAATACAAGGTTAATCTCCATATAATGTGTTACATGCAACTATCATTTATAGAAGAATGATGATGCCACAATGATAACGTGTATGAGTAAAACATGATTATAATTTTCCTCTATCCAATGGTTGCATGAGATGACAATGCATTATTCTAACACATCATGTATCTATAATCATATGATCATGTAGACCTTTTCCCTTCTGACTCATCTTCAAATGTGTACATTGCAATGCATGATCTTTACTTTCATCATTGCCTTCACGTAATCCTTGTTATCATTACGTCCAAGGTCAAACCTCTCAAAGCAAACTTTTCTTTACCAACATTAACATTGTTGCCATGCCAAGTTTAGTTCAGTTCTTTTCTTTATCTAAACCCAAGAGCTACACCACCAAAATTATTTTTATCTCAATTGTTTCAACTCAATCAAAACCTCATTCCATTTTAATCAAGGATTTCAATAGACTCAGATAACCCCTCTATGTTTTCAACAGACTACAAATATGTGTTTATCTCCATGTTTGATTTCCAATTGGCTGCATGTCCCAATATAGTGACTTACAAATCTATCTCTAATTTTCCAATAATCTCTATAACACATATGCTCTGAAACCTTAGTACAAGGTTACACAGGTTTGGTCTTGGTCCTAACATGGTTGAGTGCAAAACATAGTCTACAGACCTCAAGAAAATAAATTATTTATCAAGATGATTTTCTACACTCTTGCATGGAGTTGACACACATTTAATATTTTTGTACTCTATCCATTATCTAAATTAGTTACACACAAAAATATGATTAATTTTTCCAAGCGCTAATTTACCTTGACAACATCGATGATTTTTTTGGATTGCCACACATTGAGACATCTCTATTGCACATTTTCATCAGTAATTTCTAGGTTGTGTGTACTCACACCATATCTTTATTTATTTATTCACAATTTATGGAATACAAAATCAATATACATAATTGGTTAGTTATCATTCAAGAATTCACGGATCCTTTTCCTTGTAAATAGCTTTCATTAATTCAAGTTTAAATCTTTATCAAGATCAAATCTTGATCCATAATATATTTTCATGCATTCAGTTATGGTGCAACTGAATATACACATATAGTTCACATTTATCATAATTATTCACACCACATTCATTCAATCTCCTAGTAAACTCTGAGTACAAAACAAACTTACAATAAAATAAGAGCTTACTTGTAATCTCCTCTTTGTATTATGATGAAGCTCCTTTATAAACAAACTAACTCTTATTTACAATAATACTCTAGAATATACACATTTATTCATGAAAATTTCCTTGAGATAGAGTGATCCGGGCAAAAATTCAAGCGATAATTCAGGTGACAATTCCACCCCAATTGATGACGGAACTTTCAGGAGCCATAACTTTTGCACTGTAGCTCCAATTGACTCACCGTTTGAACCATTGGAAATCTAAGAATGAGTAGAACATCGTGAGATGACATTGAGATTTTCTCAATGAAGTTTGACCCCTGAAAACCCAATGGAAGTGCCCCAAATTTTAATTTTAGTAGTGCATTCTAAAAATAGTAATTCCTTGAATTCTGTATTGTTTTAAATCTTGGAAGTCGAACCACTTAATCTCCCTCAAGATTGGTGACCTTCCACATCCTCCCAATTCTTTCAAAATGTGTATAAATGAAGAGGTAACCCTAAATGTGAAGACAGACATCTCTTCCCAGAGATAAGCATATAATTGTATTGCAATCTTGAGTAATACTACATCTCTTCTTAGAGAATTCATTGTTACTATGTTATTGAAATATTTATCAACTAGAACTTCTGAGTTTTGGATTAGTGGTATCAGAGCGGTTTGTCTTGAGAGTGTATGATCCCGAGGATGAAGGTCAAGCTACAAGAAGCTTGGGTGGGAAATAATAGAGCTTCCAAACTTTCCACCTATTCACTCCAAATGACTTCAAATGGTGGATGACACTGAGACATCTGATCCTTTCAAGGAAATGGTGAATGAAGCCCTCCAATGGAAACAAGCATAGATGCTACAATAATTTTCCCAAATTCTTTAAACACTCTCAATGGGAAATTCTGGCTCCGCAGCTACACTTCTTGGCTCCTCATCCAGGGAACATCCCTTCAGTGCTCCAACACCCTTCAAGGTTCAGGTAAATTTTAATATTCCTACATTTGAAAGCAAAATCAATGCTGATGCAGTAGAAAATTGATTAGATCAACTGTCTTCCTACTTCTCTGTAAATAAGTTCACCGATGGAGAAAATATCACTTTTGCTCTTTTGAAAGCATCATTGCCTATGAAAAATTGGTGGGAAGTGTACAAAAAGAGGTTCTATACAGATGACATTGGCCTTGAGGTGGAACCTACCTGGGATGTCTGTGGAAGCGGTGAAAGAAGAATACTATCTCACTGGAGCATATGATGATCTGTACACATAGTGGAAACAACTTTGCCAAGGTAAGGACCAATCTGTTCAAGATCACACAGACATTTTTCATTCTTTGTATGCAAGATTGGGCATCCAAGAAAGTGAGAGACATAAGACTTTCAAATATCATGGTGGACTATAATGGTACATATGGGGGGAAATGGAACTCTTCAATTTGGAAATCCTCGGTGAGACATACAAATTTGCAGTGAAGATTGAGTAGAAGCATGGCAAAAAGAATATGAAGAGTCAACCCTCAAAATGGAAAAGTGACAAGGTCAAACACAAGGCCAAAATTGGAAGTAAAAGGAGTTTTAGGATAAGAAACCCCAAAAGGGGAAGGCTAGAAAATGGTGTGATTACCACAAAATTGGAACTCACTCCAAAGAAGAATGTCGGGCCATCAAGTCACTACTTTCTGAGTCACAATACTCAACATCTACTACTCTACCTCATACAAAACCCACAGTCAAAGAGGACGAAGAAGAAATTGTAGATGTTGAGCATGACACCATCGTCGCTTCATCATAGACCCATGAGGAAAGACCAGATGACAAGGAAATATTATTTCACTCCAAATTATGGGTAAAAGGTAAGCCTCTACATTTCATTCTTGATAATGGGAGTCAAAAAAATTTAATCTTTTCTAAAGTTGTGAAAAGTCTAAATCTATCCATGAAGCCTCATCCAAAGCCCTACAATATTGGATGGTTGAGCCCAAGGAGAGACCTCTGTGTCACCCATCAGTGTCTTATTTCATACGTAATAAAACCATTCCAAGATGAAGTCTTATGTGATGTGGTCAATCTAGATGTTTGTGATGTACTCCTTGGCCAGTTATTCATGTATGCGTGACATGGCATTTATGAATCATGAACTTGGAGAATCACCCTCACTCTTAAAACATGGCGCTATAGGGTACCAGAGGTACCACCTCCCACATCTATCTCCTTGATCAGTGCCACCCTCACTCTTAGAACATGGTGCTATAGGGTACCAGAGGTACCACCTCCCACATCTGTCTCCTTGATCAGTGCCAAGCAATGCAAGAGATTGGTGGAGAATACAAAGCAATTTGTTTTCATGGTGGTCAAACCATAGAAATCCAAGAAGGCTGATGTTGCAGTCTTGACTACACAATCAACACAACAACAAAAGTAGATAGGATGAATCACAAGAGAATATGATGACTTATTCAAGTCACCCATAGGAGTTCCACTACATTTCCAGGTAAAACATTCTATCGATTTGATCCCAGGATCACCTTTACCTAACAATCCTGTGTATCACAGATCAATTTTGGAGAATGATGAGATAAAAAGATAGATTCAAGAATTGATCCAAAAAGGTCACATCGGGCCAAGCTCTTCACCCTGTGGTAGCCAAATTGTGTTGGCTCTGAAGAAAGATGGAACATGGAGGCTTTGCATTGACTATCAAGCCCTGAATAAAATCTCTATGAAAAATTACTACCCTCTCCTCAGGATTGATGACCTACTAGACCAGCTCTATGGTGTGAATTTATTCACCAAAATTGATCTCAAATTTTGTTATCACCAAATTCCCATCAATCCCACTGATGTTTGTAAGACTGCATTCAAATCTAAAGAGGGGCTCTTTGAATGGTTGGTTATGCCTTTTGGCTTAACTAACGCACCTGTAACCTTCATGAGGATGATGGATGACATCTTATGACCCTTCACCAACTCATTCATGGTTGTCTACTTAGATGACATACTCATCTATAGCAGAACATGGGAAGAACATTTGCAACATGTTCGTAAGGTGCTTTAGACTCTTTAGGAAAACAAGTTGTATGCAAATCTTGACAAATGCATATTCAGGATTACAACAATTCAGTACCTTGGGTATGTTGTGAATGAGGAAGGGGTCCATGTTGATCTAGAAAAGATTCAGGTTATTCAAGAATGGCCCACACCAAGGAACCTCATAGAGCTTTGAAACTTTTTGGGTCTTGCAAATTTCTACCATAGGTTTGTTCTTAGATTTTCACATGTTGCTTGGTCACTAACCCAAGTGACTAAAGGAGGAGCTAAAGCTACATTTCAGTGGGGTGAAATACAACAAAGGGAATTTGAGAATTTGAAGAGCAGACATTGCTCAACCCCTATTCTTACCTTGCCAAATTTGCATCAACCTTTTGATTTGATGACAAATGCATCTGAATATGCCATGGGAGCTGTCATTATGCAACATGGCCATCTTGTTGCATATCACTGTGAAACTTTCACTGATACAGTCAGGAAATATCCAACATATGATAAGGAGATCTATGCTATTGTGCAAGCCTATAAACAATGGAAACACTACATCTTGGGGAAAGAGACAGTCATCCACACTGACCACAGACCATTGGAATTCATCCAGACACAGAGCAAACTACAAAATGAGAGGCACCAAAAGTGGGCCACATATCTTCAAAAATTCCACCTAATAATCAAACACAAAAAGGGGAGCTCAAATACAACTGTAGATTATCTGAGCCACCCACCAATTACTGCACTCACAATAGTTCTTGACCTGCGCAGACATGAGACTGCCACTTGGGGTGATCTATATGAAGCAGATCCTATCTTTGTTGATATATATCAAGTGCTTAAAAAAGGTAAACATGTTTCTGATTTCTATTTGCAAGATAATGTCCTGTATCATATGGGGCACATCCGTGTTCTAGCTATAGAGCAACAAAAGATGATATGGGAAGCACACTTTAGTAGGACAACTGGACACTTTGGTATAGAAAAGACTTTGGCAGTTCTTTAAAAACACTTCTACTATCCCCATATGTGAAAGGATGTGGAAATATATCTCTAATATTGAACCCCATGTGCGATAGCCAAGCCAAAAAATAAGAAGCAAGGATTGTACATGCCATTGCCAAAACCAACCAGGCCTTGAGAATCCATCTCAATGGATTTTCTCTCAGGTTTGCCCACTTCAAAACATGGTAAGGACTGTATTTTTGTGGTAGTTGATCATTTTTCAAAAATAGCTGTCATGATTTCTTGTAAAAAAAATATATCTACTGAGGAAATTTCTCAACTATATTTTAGTCATGTATGGCTCCATTTTGGTCTCCCCAAGTCCATTGTCTCAGATCGAGATAGTAGGTTCCTGAGCATCTTCTAGTCCACTCTATGGAAGATGATGGATACCAAAGCTGATGAAGTCCACAGCGTTCCATCCATAGACTGATGTTCAGATAGAGGTGGAAAATTTCTTGATTGTTCACATGATTTGGATGTATCACTCCAAACATCCATGCACATGGAATGATGGACTTCTTTTCATACAACATGGATACAATCGGGCGCTACACAACTCGACCAAACACAGTCCATTCCAAGTATGTTTTGGGTTCCAACCCATGGCACCAATTGATATAATTGTTCCATTTTCCACCATGGAATACACACCTCATGAAATATCTAAGGTAGCAAAAGCAACAAAGTTTATTGAACAAATGCAACACATCCAACAACAAGTTCATGACATCCTGGAGAAGATAAATCAGAAGTATAAGCAATGCCATGACAAACATAGGATTACACACCATTTTGATGTGGGTGACAAGGTTTGGTTGAAGCTTCAAAAGAAATGACTTGCAAGCCCACACATAAAGATTTAGCCTCTATGATATGGTCCCTACACCATCACCAAAAAATTTGGAGAAAATGCTTTTGAGTTGAACCTACCAGCTTACCTTGGTCTGCATCCAATATTCAATGTGGAGCTCCTCAAACCATATCATCCACCTCTATTAGACATTTTAGTTGTAGAAGAACAACTAGAAATTGATGAGATTGATCCATAGAGTTTTTCTCTAGTGGAAGAGGATTAGATTGTGGACACCTGGATGAAGATAATAAGAGGACGCTCTATTCCTCTTTATCGAGTGGTCAAAAGGGGCCAGCTTAGCCACCAAGGTGAGTGGATTATAGAGAATCATATCAAGACACAATTACCACACCTGATGAGGAACATTGATGAAATGGGGACCATTACTTTTTAAGGAGGGAGGAATGATCCAGGCAACAATTCAAGCGATAATTTGGGTGACAGTTCCACCCCAATTGATGATGGAACTTCTGGGAGCCATAACTTTTGCATCGTAGCTCCAATTGACTCATCGTTTGAACCGTTAGAAAGCTAAGAATGAGGAGAAAATCATGATATGGAATATATATTTTATAAATTAATTTTGACCCTTGAAAACCCAATAGAAGTACCCCAAATTTCAATTTTAGTAGTGCAGTCTAAAAATAGTAAGTTTCTAAAAATAATAATTCCTTGAATTCTATATTGTTTTAAATCTTGGAAGTCAAACCACTTAATCTCCCTCAATATTGGTGACCTTACACATCCTCTCCATGATTTCAAAATGTGTATAAATGAAGAGGTAACCTAAAATGTGAAGACATATATCTCTTCCCAGAGATAAGCATATAATTGTATTGCGATCTTGAGTAATACTACATCTCTTCTCAAAGAATTCATTGTTACTATGTTATTTCTATGTTATTGAAATATTTATCAACCAAAACTTCTAAGTTTTGGATCATTGATCTTGCATTCATGACTTCACACTTATAGCATAAATCCTTCTTGAATCCATAATCCCAACTTTATCCTCAAAAACTAACTATTCTAATCTTATCATGAAGAAAACTAATTATTCTAACCTTGGGAGGTCTATAAACATCCTCCAAGATTCCCTCACTTACCTCGTAAACTGGACAACCAACTTATTTATTTCTCTCATAGTTTATTTTTTATATTTAGCCAAAAAGGCGTTTTATAAATATTTAAATATTCAAATTATCCTAATCACAATTATTAAACACCTCAAATAAACAATTCCTAGGACCTCATAAAGCAGCATGTGTCATTAAATATTTACATTGCTATCGTGGAACATATCCTGATGCTCCTGCATCAAACTCCTGTAGTAAGAAAAAGATTTGAGCTCTTCCTCAAATGAATTTTACCCTCTTCTTTATTTTCTTCTAATTTCTTTGTTTTTGGTTTTGTTTATTCTTGGTTCCTTTAGGTTCAACAACATCTTCATTTGTCTCATCATCTTTCATCTTTTTGGTTTCATCTCCTTTATCTTTGCTTTGTCCTTTCTTTAGTATACCTACAAAAATAAAACTAAAAACAATTTTCAAGTTAGAAAAATAAAATATCTCCATTGTCTTCTCCTTTTTCTTTTTTACTTTTTCACCATCTTCCACAAATTGTTATTGTCTCCATCCTTTTTATTCTTCTTCCTTTTTTTTTATATTCTTCCTTTCAAGAACCCCTAAATAGATTTCATCATCCCACTGATATTTCGATCCACTATATATTTTTATTTTACAACATAGAACACAAATTTCCTTCTTTGTTCTAACATTTCATTTATAACCTTGGCATTATTTTCCAATGTCCTTGCAACTAAATTATTGAATTCATAATAACACATGAAGAAAATAAATAAAATCCATTTCATAAGTGCCTCTATTCTTGACACTTTTCCATGTCCTTGTCTTTTGCACTTTGTCTCTTCTTCCTGATTTGTCACACATTTTGTATGTTTTGCACCTGTATCCATAAAATCAAAAACAACATTAACATTAAATATTTGGAACTATGATTCCTTTAAAAAATTTTCTACCTCTTCATCCAATGTTTCAAAATACTCTTCTTCCTCATATTGATCTGTACATTTGGTTTTATCAATAGAATCCATAAATGCTTCTATTACTTCTTCTTCCTCTTGGTTCATGTCCTCTACAATTAGGAATTGTTTCACCACTTCTTTCTATGTACCTATAAGCATGTTACACAAAATATCATAATTAAAATTTTGAGGCTTTATTGCCTCTTTTCGATGTTCCTTCCAAGAATGGGCTTCCAAAAATTTTATTTGTTTCCTCAAATTTCTAATTCTTTACTGCATGTGCTTTTTTTCTACAAGCTGCTTCCCTGACGAATTTACCTTTTTATTCACTTCAATTGCCAATTTATATTTTTCATTTTCTTGTAGGAGCTCCATCATGAGCTTTACCTTCTCTATCCTTTCTCTTATCTCCTTGATTTCACTTTCATTGATTAACCCTTCCTTCATTAGGTTACTTTTCTTTCAGTTATTCCTTGGCAATTTCTCCATTTTACTCTATTTCTCTCACCTTATCTTTTGTCTCAACCAACTCTTTGGCCTCTTGAAAAACTCCTCCAAGTCTCACCCATATATGTTTCACTATGGTGTTTTGACTTTCTCTATCCAAGTCTTCTCTCTTAGAATTATGCTTTGAGCAACTAATGTGCTTTTCACCACTTGAGCTTCTTGAGCTCTTCTTTTCACTTAAGCCTTCCCTGGCTTATTTTGCCTCTTAAGCCTTAATGGATTATAACTGCTAGAACCACACCCTACAAGACCTTCAATATTACAACTTCAAAAAATAAAAGTCATACCTATAACTTCAAGCTCTTCATACCTCCTAAACAGTAGCATATACTTCCACAAATTTCAAACAACATACCTCCTTTGAATTCTTCAATATTTCTGCAAGCTTCTTTTAAATTTCCTACAATTATAACAACTCAACCAAGAAAGAAAAATCCTTCTGAACCTATGAACATTGCTTATATCCTTGCTTCCAATAAGTGCAACTTAGCCCAATAAAAATGCCCGATGAAAATATTATATAAACTATGCCAATCAAATTAATTATCAAAATATTGAAACTAGTTTTCCTTCTAAAACTTTTATAAGCTATGATACCAAAAAAATGATGCATTGGCATCAATATTTTCTTCTACCCAATCAAATTAAAAAAATGTCTTTATATGATTTAAAGCTAATTCATCCATCAACTTCCATAATAAATTACAATCACTTAAATTTACCATAAATTACTCTAGCACAGGAAAGACCAAACATAAAATGATAAATTATTTACAGCTTTCACAATTCCCTGTCTACTAGATCTTCTTTCAAAAAATAAGGCTTTTTACTTATAAACTAAAATCATTAAACTATTGTTAATTCTCTAGCCAATATATTAATTCAAACATACTGGTGAGCAGAAATGGTAGCCAGGGCATGCGTTACAACACAAGTAAAATTAATATACTAGATCACTATAATATTTCATCAGATTCATTATAGTCTTACTGTTCTTATGGGTAGCCTCATGCAATTCATTGAAAGACTAGATAATTTGGAATAGAATAATGTATCCACAATGCTTACAACATCAATCCTTATAATTAATACTACAAGGTTAATATCCATTTAATGCATTGCACACAATTATCATTTATAGAATAATGATGTTGCCATAATGATAATGTGCATGACTGAAACATGAATCTAATCTTCCTCTGTCCAATGGTTGCATGAGATGAAAATGCATTATTCTAAAACTTCTTATATATATAATCATATGATCATGTAAACCTTTTCCCTTCTGACTCATCTTCAAATGCGTACATTGCAATGCATGATCTTTGCCTTCATCATTGCCTTCATGTAATCCTTATTATCATTACACCCAGGGTTGAACCTCTCGAAGCAAACTTTTCTTTAATAACATCAACAGACTCAAAAAACCCCTCTGTGTTTTCAACAGACACAAATATGCATTTATCCCCATCTCTAATTTCTAATTGGATGTGTGTCCCAATATAGTGACTTACAGATCTATCACTAATTTTCCAACAATCCCTATAACACTTATCAATTTCATACAGGGTTACATAGGTTTGGTCTTGGTCCTGACATGGCTGAGTGCAAAATACAGTCCATAGACCTCAAGAAAATAAATTATTTATTAAGACAATTTTATACACTCTTGCACAGAGTTGACATACATTTAATACTATTGTACTTTGTCCATTATCCAAATTAATTACACACATAAATCTAATTAATTTTTCCAAGCACTATTTTACCTTGAAAACATTGATGATTTTCTTGGATTACCACACATTGAGACATCTTTATTGCACATTTTCATCAGGAATTGCTAGGTCATGTGTACTCACACCATATCTTTATTTGTTTATTCACAATTTATAGAATACAAGATCAATATACACAATTGGTTAGATATCATTCAAGAATTCATGAATCCTTTTCCTTGTTAATAGCTTTCATTAATTCAAGTTTAAATCTTTATTAAGATCAAATCTTGATCCATAATATCTTTTCATGTATTCAGTTATGGCGCAAACAAATATACACATATAGTTCACATTTATCATAATTATTCACACCACATTCATTCAATATGCTAGAAAACTCTGAGTACAAAACAAACTTACAATAAAATAAGAGCCTACTTGTAATCTCCTCTCTATATTATGATGAAGCTCCTTTATAAACAAACTAACTCTTATTTACAATAATACTCTAGAATATACACATTTATTCATGAAAAATTCCTTGAGATCGAGCTTGCATTCAGGACTTCACACTTATAGCATAAATCCTCCTTGCCTCCACAATCCCAAAGTTATCCTCAAAAACCAACTATTCTAATCTTATCATGAAGAAAACTAATAATTTTAATCTTGGGAAGTCTAGAAACATCCTACAAGATTCCCTCACTTACCTCATAAGCTGGATAACTAACTTATTTCTCTCATAGTTTATCTTTTATATTTAGCCAAAAAGACATTTTACATACATTTAAATATTTAAATTATCCTAATCACAATTATTAAACACCTCAAATAAACAATTCCTAGGACCTCATAAAGCTATAACATGCGTCATTAAATATTTACATTACTATCATGGAACGTATCCTGGTGCTTCTGCATCAAAGAGAGAAGTGCACACAATAATGACACTATAGCCTATCATTGAAAGAAGGGCATTTGCTTAGTGGGGATCAAATTTCACTGGTGTCATTAACCCAAATTCCTTAACTAACCACAAATTTGTACTTATAGCTACATATTACACCAAATAGACTGAATCAGTGGCTACAAAACATTCCAAAACATAAAATGTAATTAGTTTTATGGAAGAAAACATCACAACTAGGTTTTTTACCCCAATTCCTTAGTTTGTGAGAATGGGACAACATTTTAATCAATTGAGTTCACTGAATAGGCCCATGACAATCAAATCACCATCCGATCATCTTCCAATTATTACCCACAAGGAAATGAACTGGATGAATCAATAAATAAGAACCTAATTGATGCCATTAAAAATTTAGCTATAGAAAAACCTAGATAATGTCATCATTTATTGAAATATGCACTATGGGTAGACCGAACAAGATTCATGTAGGCCCTCAAAACTTCACCTTACCTTCTAGTATATAGACAAATACCAATATTCCTAATCATGCTCAAATTTCCAACATATCAATTTATGCAGGAGTACATGGAACCAAGTGAGAAAGAGAAGTCTTGTTTATTGGATGTAATAGAAATGGAGGATTCAAGGAATGAAGCCTTGCTCAATTTTGGTAAACATCAGGATTTAGTAAAAAGATGGTTTGACAGAAGAGTAAAGTTTAAAGCATTTAGAATATCTGATCTAGTGATTCGATAGGACAAAGCCCATGAAAAAAAGGATGACATGAGAAGTTTACCCCCTTATAGATCGAACCTTACCAAATATTACAGATCTTGGGTATTAATGCCTTTTGTTTGAGTGACCTCCAAGGTAATGGATTGACATATCCAATTAGTGGGAAATTTTTGAAGCACTACTGCATGGTTATACCATCTGGAGATGCCCCTAAATGACCAAAAATGTTGAGGTAGAGGTAAGAGCAAGTTAGATTTACTATTTTCATAGTTTAGTCTCTTATTTTTTATCATTTTCTTCCTTTAGAGTAGTTTTTATTGCTTCCTAAATTAGCATTTTTTGTTTTGGCATTTTGATTTCCTTTAGTTTAGTTCCCTACTTTTTATAATAGATGTCTTTGTTTATTTTTGTGTCAATCGGATTAATCTCTCCTAGTATCAACAAGCTAATATCCAATTCACTAGGATTTTCATCCATGCTTAAGTTTATGAATGTTGAGTCCATAAGAAAGGTTCTAAAAGAAGAACAAGCATTAGAAAGACATAAAATGGAGCACATGAATTGGTTTTATTTATAGATTTTGAACTCTTATGCTTGAAATTTTTAGAATTTAAGTATGCAATAAATAGATTAACCATGGTTATATGATAGTTGAATACTTATATCAGGTATGTAAAAGTTGCTTTCAATACTCCATACAAATTTAGAATTTTTTCTCATTTATTTAGATCGAATACACTTCTAATTTTTATATTTTTTAAAGGTAATAACCATTGATACAGATATAGTTGACAGGGACATTCTGGTAAACCAAGTTTTCATATACATTAGCTCACAATGGTTCTTGCCTTCCTTCTACTCATATTTAAAAAATAGAGAGAGGACCAATGTATCCTAAAGAGTGATTAGTAAACCCACAAAAAATGTAAGGTGATCAAAGACTCACATGATGAAATAAAATCAATGTATCATGCATCATGCAAGAATACTAGGGAAGGAAAGGAAGAGAAACCCAAGGTATATCTTTCAGGGCTATGGATGCCTGGTTAGAAGCAGATCAATGCTTGAGTTTACCTAGTTATATTATGATTTAAAGAAATTAGAATGAAACCTATAGTTTACTCCAATTCCTTGCTAAAATCCTTAAGACAAGGGTAAAATAAAATCACTTCATCACACACATATCTAAGGTATAGCTGAGGCTAGTATATTGTATGAAGAAATTAGGAATCTCTTTCGTGTTTTTGATTTAATAATTCTATTTTAGTATGATTCATATTTAATTTTGGGTTGATAACCAAATATTTTGGGGTTATTGAATACTCAAGAGTATTCCCCCTATGAGTTGCCATTTTTTGTATTCAACACACCTCCACACTTTTTAAATCCTAAGTAGGGACCCATTAGAAGTTTGAAAGGTCTAGTTATGTTTAAAAGGGCTTTCCATTATCATTTATATTCATATTCAACAAGATCAAGTCTTAAAATTCATATTCCTTATATAGATGACTTATGTTCAATGTAAATGCATTGGGCATCCCTTTATTATACATTTTTTCACATTCAGACTAACCGAGTGATGGTCTTTGGGAGTTTTGCATATATAAATTTTTGCATATAGACTTTGAATATTATGCACTTCATTAGTTGTGCATTCACATTTTGAGTTTTTATAAGTTATGTTTACAAGTTATATTTATCATAACATTCATCACTTGCTTCAACATATCCAAACTTTTGAGTCTTCATGGTTGCACAGCTTGCTCTACCTTCACATATTTTACACTTCGTAGGTCATGTTTGCAAATCTAATTTTCTTTGATTGTATACTTTGATGATTTAGTTATTCGCATATATTATTCAAAACTTATGTTTGGGAAGCTAGTTCTAAACATATATGTTATTACACTTTGGTCTTTGAAACTTATATTCGTATCTTTTATCATGACTTTGCCTTCATGTATTCTACATTTCATAAGTTTTGTTTGAAATTTACATTTTTCAAGTTGTGTTTGGAGGTTACATTTAGAAAAAGTGTTCTTCATAAGTTCTTTCTGCAGGCTTTGGTCTTTATAAATTTTGTTTGAGATCTTTTTCTGTCATACCCTTCACATTTGCATATTCAGAATGTAGCAATAATTATCCAACTAGGGCCCAACACAAATCCCAACACCCAACTTTTGAAGACATGTTATGTGGCATAATGAAGTTTACATAAAATTAGCAACAAGGTGACACTTTCCTAAGGGTATAATGTGGCATTTCTTTTAATGTATAGAAATCCTATGTGGCATAACCACTAAAGTAAAGTGACAAATTTTGAATTAAACGAGTAAAACAAGATTGTAGACATTGGAAATTTATGTCACACGAACTAGAATTAAAGTCCAATACTCAATGCTATATGAGTGAATTATAAAGAGACATCTAACTATTGATTACTGAAGAGTTCAAGCAAATTTATATTCACAAGAGAATTTGAAGCCCTGGTTATTTGTGTTCCTATGCCAATTACTTCTAAAAAGCAAGTAAATAGTCAAATTGAAGACTAAAACTATGTAATTTTACTAGACATCAAAGACTTATTCATTTAAGGTATTCAAGGGATTGATACCACCTTCTAAATGTTCTATCAAGTACTCCATAGAGTATATAGATACTACCTTCAATCCTATAATATTTACTAATGAATATGCCAACTATTCATATCTATGGGTACAATCAAGGACGTAGATGCCCATTCATATGAAAAGGCTATGAAATCCCCATAATAGCATCTGATAGCAGACTTGGTACCTTTAAAATGTTAGCAACTACATTTTGTAGTGGTTAAGCCTAAGGTGAGGCCATGTATCAACCTAATGAGGGACCTATTATTTATTGGGAAGGTGACTAGCGGTGGATTCCTACACCACATAAGCCATAAGATAGTCATCATTTGCATCTCAGGGGATGCTTTCTAAAGGTACTTGAGATTTCCTATTGAAGATGCCACTTTTGATGGACATCATGTTAAGTTATGGAATAAAACAACCATAATTGTGAACACACTTAGGAAATGGATCATTTCAAGAGAAGTGGTCTCTCTCAAATCCAAAGAGCCAATATCTATCCCCAAATTTTAGATAGGAGTCTAAATAAGGATGGCCTTATTGAATATGTTATATGGTCACCATAGTATCCATTTCCTCCTCCTAAAATGGGTGTCATTTCTTGATTCATTGATGACCTCAAAGTTGACTTTCTCTCTAAGGGAGATAATCAACACAAAATTGTAGGAGTAAATGTTTAAGAAGGATGAAAGGCCTGTGCATGACCATTACTATATGATGTCCTATTTTATATGCATAGTCATGGGCATCATTTACGTATATAATGGATATTTTTAGAGCCCATCCCTATACTTAATTAAAAATTGACTATGCAATTCTTTTTCTTTCCTCCACATCTATGCATATACTAGGAACATAGTCAGAATTGTTGAGAATGTTCACCCTTAAGTCTAGAGGGTAATTCATAAGGAACCCTTTCTCAAAGTATTAAAAATCATTAATAAAATTTTAAGGCTAAGGGGTGATTATTGGATCTATCTTGACTACATAATGATCATGGTAATAAGGAACTAGGTTGCTCCTTTGTGTCTCCCAAAGTATGTCCCTATCAAAATAGCTAAGCAGGAGATTACCTACCAACTATGGTGGAGCATGGATGAAGATTTGAATAAAAAGAATAAATAATTGATTCATGGCTCCTCCTTGGTGATTGGCCAGATATGTTATACCATAAGGAAAGATTTTGGAAAAGTTGGCAAAAAGAAAGATTATTATTTGTCAGTTATTTTACCACATACGTATTGGGATCCTCACAACCTAACCCAAAAACACATCCAAGGCCTTAGTATCCCTATTATCATGAACCATTCAAGCATGATTTAATATTTTTGAATGTGAAAGATGATGTTGAGATTATAAAAAGAACAAAATTAGATAGATTCACAGAGGATCTTTTGAGAGGTATTTAGATGGATCCCTCTATAATAATTACAGAGGCACGTACTAGGCTCCCACCTCTTAATTGGTGGTCAACTATAGACTACTAGACCTCTTAATACTCCCAATAGCCACATGACTAGGGAACTTCCTCCAGGACACCAACCATGGTGATGACAATAGTTAAGTAGGATCCAGGTGTGGAGGAGGCCCCTGTAGTATCAAGGTCCTCATAGTAAGGTCCATCTCAGACACCACTAATTGTAATGACAAATGCCAATTTAGATTAAGATGAGGGGTAAATTATTGATATCATAAGTTCTATTCGGAGAGTTAAAGAACTAATATGTATTAACTCTTTTGACTTTAAATATTCTAGTCTCCCTATTTCATCCTTGGATTTAATTACTACAAGTGTGAGTTTTACCCCCACTTCCACTTAACAGGTTACTCCTTTGGCTGAAATGTCAACAAGTCATTAGAAAAGGAAGCCTAGAACAATCAGGGATCACATGGGTACTAGTTGCTAGGACATCAATGCAAGAAGAGCCTGAGCCTGAAGATGAGGATGAAGAGATACAAAATGCCCAGATCTTAAGTCTTCATGGAATAAAAGGGAAAACACCAATAAAGATATTAAAATCAAGTGAGCACATTTTTCCTATGGTTTCCCCAGTTACTTTTGTTTCCTTAGTGCCCATTGTTTCTTTAGTCCATGTGGTTTGTTTAGTTTTTATTGATTTTGATTTTTTGGCTTATATTATTTATAGTGCTACCCTCAATATTCTAGTCCCTATTTATGATAATGTTACTATCATCCCTACCAGTCCTATTATTTATACTATTAGTATTATTTTTGATGCTCCTATTATCTTTGTTCCCATTATTTTTGCCTCCATTTCCATTACTCAGTTGTAATCAATTGCTTTTGTTCCCCTAAGTCTAAAAAGGTATATTTTAAGAATACTAGGGGAGCTCTTGATGGTTCCCAATTACATGTATCTTCTTCTCAATTGGGATTGCCTATGCCTTCCTCCACCACAACTCAGGATACTTCTGTTACTCCCATTTTTGAATCAAAGAACAAGAAGCCAACTTATGTCGTTCATCCTATGCCTTAGTTTGGAAACATTGATTGGTCAAAGATCATTTGGCCATCATTACCAGACCCAATACATATAGAGGCGTTATGGCAATATTCAAGGGATGTTTTGACAAAGATTACTGGTGAAGACACTTAGTCAGTAGGTGTCACTCAACTGGTGATTCCCTAGTGGGCTATAGACCTAGAAGCCCAAGCCTCCCAAAGACCTAATTTAATATAACTGAGCTCCCCACCATGAGATATATTTTTGATAAATCAATAGCTATAATATAAAGGGTTAAAAAGAGGAAGATAGAAGATGACATTGACTAAGGTTTGGTCTTAGAGGAAAGGCATGATGTGTTTTTATTATCAAGGAGAAAGACTAGGAAACTTGGGCAGTCTCCATATAATGAGGATTTCAAGGCCTACTTACAAGCAAACATAAAGGCATTAATATAAATTCATGAGGGAATAGATCAGGCCAGCCAAAAATTATAACAAGAACTTGAGTAGGTAAGGGAACAACAATAAATTGTTCATATTCCTAGGGAAATTGAAGGTAATGTACAAAACGTTTCTCTAAGTCTTTAAAAAAATTTGGAGACTATTGGTTCTATGAGGGATGAATTATCCCCTCACATATTTGAAATAGTAAAATTATTTAATTCTTTCAAAAAAGATGAAAATAAGTTGAATTTCCTTGTATTGCATACAACCAATAAAACTTTCATGCACCTTGATTTCATGACACCATTGGAGGTAGTCAATGCTCTGAATATGGTGGTCATTAAGACAAAATAAGTTAGGGATTCGGTATCAAGTGCATAATCCTTGATTCCTAAATTGGTAGAGTAGGAAAATCAAGTTCTACAAATTTTGGACAAGTTTAAACTTTCCCAAGACCTTGATTCTTTAGGGAAATCAATAAGCAAGGCCAATTTTGATCAGCTATTACTACAAGAGTCAACTTATTTTAAGCAAAGTCTTCAAGGATGTACATTAGAATAAATTGAAAAAGAGTTGGGATTTTCCAAAAAAAAGGGTAACTAAGGTGGAGATATTCTGGGTGGAATTTAGAGACACCAAAATAGAACATACATGATTACTAGTGTAGATTACCAGGGTGTATAGACCCTCCTTTTTGAACATGGATGTAATAAGGTCACAACACAATATTGGATATAAGCACTACTAGGATTTGGAGGCAAAGAATTAGGCTATAGCTAGATCTTCCAGTTCAACAACTCCTTCCACTATAGTCCCTATAATGACTGTCAATTTGACCATCTAGGTTTCATCGACTAATAATCCTTAGTTTATTTAGTTATTTCTATATGTATCTTTGCATGTAAATTATTAGTGAAACTAAGACATATACTAGTCAATTAAATTAATTTTTTAATCATGCACATGTTGCATGTATTTATAAGAATGAGTCTAATTTAAAAGGACTCGGTTTTGACTAAGTTTAGACATACATGCATAATTTTCATTAAATATAACTTTCTTTATAATAATATTTAACATGTAATTTTAGACTCTTGTATGGATTTGGAGGATGAGGCAAATCCTACCCAAATTTATATATACTTATAATCCTCTTGTATTCAAAGGTGGGAAAAATATCAATACAGGAAGAACTTTTTTTGATTATCATATAATAGTGTTAATGTTATTCCATTCCAATTTTGTGTAAATAATTGGTTTTACTTTCTTGGTTGTTTGATTCAGTAATTTAAAGTGTGTAAAAGCTACAAAAAATTCCTTATTATTA